>JASAUF010000586.1:2540000-3740000 GCA_030180095.1 Magnolia changhungtana | reverse complement strand
TTGTCTTTGTGTGTGTGTGTATGTTTTGTACTTCTATGGAGCATTGTATATTTCTCTCAAGTTAATGTGTGTGTGTGTGTTTGGGGGTCAAGAGACAACATATACAGCACAAAAACCCTAGTTATTTCCCCTCCTTTTGCTCTTATTTTCCTCACCTCTTCTTCCTTTCATTTGATTCTTCTATAATCTTCATGTACTCCTCTTACTTATGGGATAAGGTTATAGAAAGAATTGAAAGAAAGTTTTTGGTGTGGAAACAACAATATTTGTCTCTTGGGGGTCCAATTAACTCATTAAAGAAACTTTTTCCAATATGTCAGTTTACTTTATGTCGCTTTTCAAATGCCCTAAGTTCGTCATTCTTCAGCTTGAACAGTTGTGGAGAGATTTTCTATGTCAAGGGGATGAAGCTAAAAATAGATTTCGTTTGCTCAATTGGAATGAAGTTTGTAGACCAATTGATGATGGAGATGCAGGAATTAAGGTCTTAGAGTATATGAACATTGCTTTACTTGGTAAATGGCTTTCGTGCTTTGGATCGAAGCAAGGAATATTGTGGAGGGAAATTATCGCTTCCAAACATGGTATAGAGGAGAGGTGATGGGCAGTTAAAAGATCTCTATATCGGGCCTCAAGTTTGTGGAAAGCGGTTGCATCGGCAGAACATTTGTTTATTAGAGGGGTTTCATTCTTCGTATGTTCCATTAGTCGCATCCGTTTTGGGGTGGATATATAGGCGGGAGACGTGACTTTTCAAGATGATTTCCCTAATGTGGCTCGTCTCGCTACATATCGTTTTGTTTCTGTTTAAGACAAGGTGTGTCAGATTCGTTACGATCTGGCATGACCCGTCGCTGTCTTGATATCGCAACGTTTGGCTCTGACACCGTTACGCGATCTGGTCGAAATGGCCGTTATGGAATTCTGTGATCGTAACGGCCGTTACGGGCCTTGAAAAAAAAAAGAAAAAAAAGAAAGAAAAAAACTTACCTTTTTCGTTTCTTTTCTTCTTCTTCTTCTTCTTCTTTTTCTTCTTCTTCTTACAATGGGGTGCAATTTGCAATGTTCTGCTTGATTCGTGCAGGCCATGCGGCTACACGCCACGGCGCAACCCTCTCTCTCTCTCTCTCTCTCTCTCGGTTCGGTCCCCTCTCTGCTTTCTGTCTTTTCTTTTCATTTCCCTCTCTTTTCTTTTCTTTTTCCAGCAAAACCGAACGGAATGGCGTGGCTGTTTCACAGCCACGCAGTTTTTTTTTTTTTTTTAATTTGCAGTGCACGCTGCATAGTGCACACTCACTATTTTATTGCATGCGGTGGGGCCCACCTTGATTTATGTATGGTAAATCCATGCCATTCATAATTTTTCAAGTTCATTTTAAAGCATGATCCTTGAAATGAAGGGATCAAAATCTCAATTGGACCACGCAGTTGGGATTGAATGCCCGCCGTTAAAATCTTCTTAAGGCCCATTTTGTGATCCACCTAAGATTTGGATCAGCCTCATTTTTTGGTCCATGCCCTGAAATAAGTGGGCAAAAAGGATGGACCACATGGATATACAACAAATGCCATTTTATATATATTTTATATTTTTTTCTATTTACGCATTAAATATGGCCATTTTTTTTAAAATTCGAAAAATCATTTTTTAATGATTGTTTTGCTGTTTTAATCATGCCATGTGATGTGTTAATCATAGTAGAACATGTTAATGTGCATTTTACAGATTTGGAGTGCCATTTTATATTTTATATATATATATTTTTTCTATTTACGCATTAATTATGGCCCTTTTTTTTAAAATTCAAAAAATCATTTTTTAATGATTGTTTTGATGTTTTAATCGTGCCATGTGATGTGTTAATCATAGTAGAACATGTTAATGTGCATTTTACAGATTTGGGGTGCCATTATATATATTTTTTATATTTTTTTCTATTTACGCATTAATTATGGCTTTTAAAAAAAAAAAAAATTTTAAAAATCATTTTTTAATGATTGTTTTGATGTTTTAATCATGCCATGTGATGTGTTAATCATAGTAGAACATGTTAATGTGCATTTTACAGATTTGGGGTGCTATTTTATATATTTTTTTCTATTTACGCATTAATTATGGCCTTTTTTTTTTTCAATTCGAAAAATCATTTTTTAATGATTGTTTTGATGTTTTAATCATGCCATGTGATGTGTTAATCATAGTAGAACATGTTAATGTGCATTTTACAGATTTGGGGTGCCATTTTACATATTCTTTATATTTTTTTTTCTATTTACGCATTAATTATGGCCCTTTTTTTTTAAAATTCGAAAAATCATTTTTTATTGATTGTTTTGATGTTTTAATCATGCCATGTGATGTGTTAATCATAGTAGAACATGTTAATGTGCATTTTACAGATTTGGGGTGCCATTTTATATTTTTTAATTTTTTTTTTCTATTTACGCATTAATTATGGCCTTTTTTTAAAAAAAAAAATTCGAAAAATCATTTTTAATGATTGTTTTGCTGTTTTAATCATGCCATGTGATGTGTTAATCATAGTAGAACATGTTAATGTGCATTTTATAGATTTGGGGTGCCATTTTATATATATATATATATATATATATATATATATATATATTTCTATTTACGCATGTTCGGGAAATTCCTAAAAAATAATTGCAAACACCAAATGTAAGATATTTTCATATTACTTTCATTCTAATATATCTATCATTGATAGTAGATAATTAGAAAATTAAATATATGACTTTTGTAGTCAAATTCAAGTTATCTGGTTCATAAATTCATCAGACAGTCCGATACAACTTCTCACCAAAGAGTGGACCGTTACACCACCATAAACATGTTCCAATTTATAAATGAATGCATATTTGGAATGCTTAGAATATTCCAGATTTAATCCATATTTTTTCATATTTTTTTGGCAAAAAAAAATAAATAAATTTGCGCTGTTACGCCCCCGTATCCGTATCGGTTTTGGAGGTCACTGTTACGCCAACCAATACCGATACGGGACACCTTGGTTCAAGAATGCTTTTCGGAGATAGGTGGTTTGATTGTGTGGTTCTCTCCTTGTCGAAGGAATATGTTAGATTAGGAGATCTTTGAGTTTGTGGTTTTATTGGACAGATTGAAGAATATCGTCACTTTGATTTGAGAAGAAGATGTCATGGTTTGGAAAGTTCATAGTTCGGCCCTCTTCTCCGTTCGCTCCTCTCCTCCCGTTAGTTAATTTGCGAGGAGCCCAAAATCTTCATCTTCATCATTTGTGTTGGTTGTACAACGCTCCTCCTAGAGTGACGGTGTTTGCTTGGCTAGTGGGAAGAAAGAGAGTCTTAACTAATGATAATTTGGAAAGAAGGGCCCTCGTTCTCCCTAATGTGTGTTTGCTGTGTATAGAAGATGCGGAATCGATTGATCACCTTTTCATTCATTGTAGTTTTGTTCATAAGGTGTGGGACTCTTTCCTTTCGGCATTCCATTCAGCTTAGGTTATGTCGTGTTCGATTACAGGATTCTTTTGAGCTTGTCACGGAGGTGGGGTGGGTAAGCAAGGGTTAGTTTTGAGGCATCTTCTTTTTCTTGCGGTGCTTAGAACCATATGGGGAGAGCACAACAAGAGATGCTTTTGAAATAGGAAATCTTCACATGACGAGGTCATTAGGGAAGTCAAATACGATGTTTTGGGTTGGGCTTCTATTGTAAAGGCAGTTATTTCTGCTAATCTCTCCTCCATCTTTGAGTTATAGTTTCTTGTTGTATTCTTTTACGCTTTTTTGCACTTCTCCAATAAATTTTGTCATCTTTAAAAAAAATGTAAAAAAGACGCATACATAATAAGTTTCTCGTTAATGGGGGTCTAAAAGCATGTAACCCTAACTAAGGGAAACATTAGAGAAACATGGGCAAAATAGTTTAATTTTTCAACGATACTTCAACAGATGCTAAAATGCACATATTTGCATATTTAAGAATCAAATAATAGAAAAAAAAAAGATGCATATTTGCATATTTAGGAATCAAATAATAAGTTTCCCTTTAATTGGGCCTAAAAGCATGTATCATTAACACAGGAAAACATTGGGGAAACATGGGGAAAATTCTGGATCTATCCATCCATGCATGCACACACATACATGATCCATCCATCCATGCGTTCATGTATACACAAATACATATAGATACAAACACGCATACACACACATCCATCCAACCAACCATCCATCCATCCATGCATGCATATATACATACATCCATCCATGATCCATCCATCCATCCATCCATCCATGCATGCTTACATATGCACACATACAAACATGCATTTCCGATATGGGGGTGTAACAAGCCACCTTGAAAAAACGCACCGTAACAGACCGTTACAGTCCATTGTAATGGTGTAATGCTGCCACATAAGACCCATTTCTGGAAAAAAAAAAACTTGAAAAAATGTATTTTCAGAAGAAAAAACTTACCTTTCTTCCTTTTTCTCTTTTCTCTTCCCTTTCCCTCCTTTCTTCTTCTTTCTTCTTCTCCTCTACAGTTTCTCTCTCTCTCTCTCTCTCTCTCTCTCTCTCTCTCTCTCTCTCTCTCTCTCTCTTCTTCTCTTGGACTTCTCTGTGTCTCTCTCTCTCATCTTTTGAAAAGCAATGGACATACATGGCTTCTTTATATGCAAGTTTTTAAAAAGATCAGTTCCCTTTTATGTGTGTGAGACATCCACTCCGGCGCATCAGCAGATGACTTCCAACCCTTTATGTGTGTGAGACATCCAATCCATCTAGTAGGGTGGCCCCACCACAAGGATCACCTTTTGCAAAACTTAGGTATATCCAATGTCTATAGGTTGGCCCCACCACGAGGATCACTTTTTGCAAAACTTAGGTATATCCAATGTCCATAGGTTGGCCCCACCATGAGGATCACTTTTTGCAAAACTTAGGTATATCGAATGTCCATACCATCACTATCGTTACATGTATCCTTGGGTTGGGGATACGGAAACATGCATCGTTATTGCTGATACCTGGAAATGTATCACTAATTGAGGGAAAAATTGGGGGAAAATGAGGAAATGGTGGAATTTCTCAATGGAACTTCAGGAGACGCTAAAATACACATATTTGCATATTTATGAATCAAATAATTGTAAAAGATGCATACATAAGTTTCTCTTAATGCGGGTCTAAAAGCAAATAACACGATGGGAATGATGAGCAAAGGCCAACGGTGGATTGAGGAGGCTACCGAGTTCTCCCACAATAGGAAGGGTAGTAACGAATCAGGTAACTTAGATGGTACAGTAGGTTGTGATGGAGATATGAATACATGAGAAGAGGAGGGGGAGTGGATAGAAGTCCAGAGGAAGAAACCCATTAGGGCAACAGGGAAAGTTTTGGCAGGGTACCCAACGTTGTACACTACAAGGTTTTCAGAGGGTTGGCTTTCGATTAAGTTCTCCGGAGTCTTCGGAAAGTCTAGGGTGGTTATGGAAGTGGTGACGCTGCTGGATAGGTTCTCCAGGGAATATTGGGGATTTGCCTTCGTGCGAATGAACGATAAGAATGAGGCAGAAAGGGCAATCGAGCTTCTTCACGGGGAGAGCTTCGAAGGTAGAAAACTGAGAGTTCAGATGGCTCGGTTCGGACCTGAAATCAAAAACAGAGGAAAGAAGAACTCAGAGGGAAAGGGGGAAGTATTCCAGCTACAGCGGAGGGTAAAGTTTTGAGTTCCTGTGGATACTATGGCCATAGATTTTCACTGCTGTTGAACTCCATGGATATTTTCTTTAGTTTAATTGAGTGGTTCTCATATAGTAATTGACTTTAATAGAATTTGTTGTTTGGTAAAAACAATGCAGGTTATGTCAATGCTAAAAGAGAGAGTGGGTCAGCCAAAGGATAAACAGCTCCTCACAGTTGATTACAGGTAATCAACATCTTTCAGAAGACCATTGATGAGGTATTGTTGTGGAGAACTTATATTAGTGCATGTACTGAATATTGCCATTTTCTTTTGACTGCTGCAAGAAATTATTATGTTGTGTTTTCATTTTCTTCACTTCTGTTATACAAAATGCAATACCGAATCTTTTAGGACCTGTTTGAATCAATGTAATTCATGGGAATTACAATGTATTTATCCCTTTTTAACATGAATTACTTACATAGGAATTTTGGCTGGAAGGGAGGCTGTATGACGTTGACAGCAACACCTTTTGGGTTCGAAAATTGAGACAGACTATGTTGCTTCCACCATGATGTATGTGTTTTATCCACGCCATCTATTCATTTTTCCAGATCATTCCAGTGCATGATCCATAAAATGAGGCAGATCCACAGGAAGAACATTTAAATGGTTATCGTTCAATCCCTGCTGTTTTCTGTGGTGTGGTCTACTTGAGGGTTGAATCTGCCTCATTTTTGGGCTCATGCGCTAAAATGATCTGAACTATTGAATGGACGGCGTGGATATAACACATATATCATGGTGGGACCCACCGAGTTTTGGCTTGGAATCACCTGTTATGGTGCAATTTTCGAGGTGCAACTCGTTCCTTCCAAACACCTTTGGTATTGCTTAACTGTATGCATTTATTGCTGAATTGAGAGAAATTACATGGAAATTCATCCCAACCAAACAGGCCCTTAAGTCACAAATAGTTAAAGAATCTATGATTTATATGTTGGTCATGGATGTTAAAATTCACCACTTGAATTCGTTGGAAATAAGAGAATAATGTCAACTTTACAATCATATCTGCAATTCGTTTCTTAATGAATAACAATTATTTATTGAAGAAAAGAATGAGACCACATATATCCTAAACCCTTGGTAAAGACATCAGCAAGATTGCCTCTGCATCTCAAAAATGAGGTACGTTCTCCTCGTACTCTATCATTGACAAAGTGAGAACTCCCACCATGAGCTATTGGTCAATCGTATTGGCATTCTAGGGTTTGTGGCAGGTTATGATCCTTGAGAGAGTATAAAGATGTTGCATCTTTTTTGGTCAGTATGGAAAAATTACAGACAATTATTCCTAGAAATAAGGAAACTGGCAAGCCATGTTGTTTTTCTTTAGTAGATTTCTTGGACAATGTCTTGAAAGCTATTGGAGTTCTGGGTTGAAGGTTGTAGTTGGGTTCTTACCGACAAATCTAGCAAAGAGTGAAAAGAATGGAGTTCAAGTTCTTAGAAAAGGGTGGATGAAAGTGCATAGTACAAGAAGAGGGTGGAGATGTGTGGAAGAGATGCGATGACTCAGGTAATAGCGGGAGATTGCTATTTGCAAGGTGGGAAGAAAAAGTTTCAGTGAGGTGTGCAGAGAAGGGCCCCGGCAATTTCTCAAGGGGCATAGAAAGACATTGGATGGCAAAATGAGGGTGGTACTGAGGAATTCCGTGGCTGCTAACAGAAGATAACTGCTGAAAGCTTGGCTAGTTGACAAGGTTGACTTCAACAAAGTGAATGCGGAGGATTTGCAAGTGTGCAAATAAACAGTGCAGAAAAGAGATTTTGATTTGGATGAAGAAATTGAATGGGTGCTCAACACTGTACATGCTTCTATATGAGGTAGAAACTGCGAGAATCCTCAGCAAGGTCTGGGAGGCATGGAGGGACTGGCTTGATCATTTGAATGAAACAATAGTCTCACTGGGCAGATTGCATTGTTTAGAGTCTGGGACTGCCCCTCCATGCATGGGATGTGGAGGTGTTTGTGCCCCTAGGCTCTTACTTTGGCATGGCATTGCAAGTCGATCCTTGATCAGTTGAATATATGAGGATTGGGAAAGTGAAGGTGCTACTTGATGGAATCATGACATGAGTTCAGAATTGTTTGTTCTATTGATCGTTGAAGGTGGATTGTAGGCAGTGAAATTGAGGGAGGGCAATCATCCATGCGAGGTTTGAGGATAGAATCTGGCTCTTGGGGCTAATTTTCGCGAGCTTGCCAAAATCCATGAAGGACATATTGGGAAAGGACATATTGGGAAAGAGGATAAACGCTATGTCAAGGGGGATCTCTAGAGTTGCCATGGAAAGGTGGGGCCATCGAGATAGGCAACAAGACTGTTAGATGGTCTGCTCCTGAAGAAGTCGCGGGTAATTTTAGAGAAGCAAAAATGTTGTTTTCCAGAAGGGCAAAGACGTGTCAACTGGAGAGTCACCGACTAAGCAAGAAGTAGTTTGGGTGTGTAGCTTTCCTCTGGAACTTGATTGGCAATGAGGTGATTTTGAATGATTCCTCATCTCCTATTTTTCCATTTAAGAACAATGCAGTTCTCGCAAGATATTACATTGTATCCCTTCTTGAGAAATTGAGATTTCTCCAATCGGGTATGGAATTTTGCATGATGTGGATGGTCCCTTGGTTGACTATAGGCTCTAGTCTTTTTCATGTGTACATGTAGTCTGTCTGATCCTCTCTCACGTAGAACTAAGTTTGGTTTCGTCTTGGCCTGCAAAACAGTCAAATCTCTTCAAATGCAAGCAGGGGGTTGTGGTGAAGGTCAAGTTGGGCTTCGGGATAAATGACTTGAATTGGATCTTACTCGAGAGGAGTGGTTTCTGGTGAAAGATGAGCAAACCAAGGTGTTGTCCTTATGTTTTGGCTTAACACCCCTCTCTCCCTGGGCTATCAGTTTTATTGCGTGATATATACCGGTTTCGGTCAATACATTAAACATTGATTAAGAGTCCAATTTTGGGCTAGTGTGTGATTAAGATGATTTGTAATTTGGTCCGTGCTTCTGATCTTTGATAGTTCAAGTAATTTCTACATCCTAGTTGATTCAAAGTTTTAGTTTGAGTTGGTTTCTTAATTAGTAGTATCTTTTTATGAAGTTGGTTGATGAGTAATGTTCCAAATATCAACAATATCATCGGTATGACTAGGTTAGTGATACTAAAACTGCTGCAAGTTCAAAAAATTTTTGTATCATGAACAAGGTATTCAAAATTGGTTATGTAGCGGCCGATATGTAATTGTCAATATTGTTACGTGATATGGGGTCGAAATGATGACCCCCTAGATTTTGGAATCGTAACGGCCGTTACCCCCCCATTAACGATTAAAAAAAAAGGCTACTTTTTTGTTTTTGTTTTTTGTTTTTAGAAGTTTAAGTTGCGATTTTTCTCATTTTTTGCACTTTTCTCTATCAAATTCTTTCCCAAACTATTCTATTGCAAATTCCGACAACTCTTAGCTTGAATTTGGGGATCAAAACAAGTTATTTCAAGGATTTTGTTGAATCGAAGCTCCGTGGGCTATTTTCCGAAAAATCTTCAAAAATAGGTATTTATACCTTTTTTTTTTTTTTTGAAACTTTGCTGTTATAGTTGAATATAATGCGTTACTCAAATTAGAACATTGGAATATGCATTTTACAGATTATGCAATTGGTTTTTTTTTTTTTTTTTGGGATTATTTTCGGCCAATTTTTAGAAATTAAGAAAGATATTTTTTTCAATCCTTTTATGTTATAATGGTTGAATATGATGTATTAATCATAGTAAAACATATTAATCTGCATTTAACAGATTATGCAACTGGTTTTATATTATTATATTTTTATTTTCTTATTTTCAGTTGTTTTTAAAAATTAAGAAAAAATATTTCTTTTCTCAATCTTTTTTTGTTTAATGGTTGAATATGATGTGTTAATTATAGTAAAACTTATCAACGTGAATTTAACATATTATGCAATTGATTTTTCTACTTTATTATTATTATTATTATTATTTTTTCTTTCGAACTATTTTCGGTCGATTTTTAAAAATTAGGAAAAATTATTATTTTTCAATCTTTTTCTATTTTAATGGTTGAATATGATGTGTTAATCATAGCCGAACATATCAATGTGCATTTAACATATTACGCAACTAATTTTTTTTTATTTTTTTTATTTGTATTATTTTCAGGCGATTTTTAAAAACTAGGAAAAATCATTTCTCTTTTCAATCATTTTCTATTTTAATGGTTGAATATGATGTGTTAATTATAATAGAACATATCATTGTGCATTTAACAGATTATGCAACTGATTTTATATATATATATATAATATATATATATATATATATATATATATAGGACTATTTTCGGTCAATTTTTTAAAATTAAAAAAAAAACGTTTTTTAATTCCTTTTCTGTTTTAATGGTTGAATATGATGTGTTAATTATAGTAGAACTTATCAATGTGCATTTAATATGGTATGCAATTGATTTTTTATTTTTTATTTTTTTTGGACTATTTTTGACTAATTTTTAAAAATTAGGAAAAACCATATTTTTCAATCTTTTTTTCTGTTTTAATAGTTGAATATGATGTGTTAATCATAATAGAATATATCAATGTACATTTAACATATTATGCACTAGATTTTTTTTTTTTTTTTGGTAATTTTATTTATTTACAAACTATTTTTGGCTGATTTTTAAAAATTAGGAATAATCATTTTTTTAATTATTTTTTTTACAATTCTTTTCTGTTTTAATGGTTGAATATGACGTGTTAATCATAGTAGAACATATCAATATGCATTTAACAGATTATGCAAGTAATTATATATATATATATATATATATATATATATTGAATTAGTGACTTTATGTTTATATTTTCTTATTTTGGACAGGTTTTGGACTTTGAGCTTTATAGGGTTTAGAACTTAATTTCTTTTTTATTGATTAGTTTCAGAAGTTCGACCTTTATTTCATTAATATATTTACATAGTTTCGAGATTTAATTAATTCATTCTCCTATAAAAACTGTATATAAACTTAGAGAATCGGGTAGCCTCTCATATAGGCCATATCTATCTAAGAAAATGTCTGGGTTTGGCCAACAAGGAAGTGAGGATTTTGGATGGCAACATTGTCATAGGGTAGGTGGTACTAAGCACCAAATGAAGTCCAACTATTGTGATAGACTAATAACTGGTGGAATTACGTGACTTAAACAATATTTGGCACATCGAAAGGGTTAAGTTGCGCGATGTACCAAAGTATCGAAAGAGATAATGACCTTAATGCAAGATAGTTTGGATGTGTCGAAGGGGAAACGTGTTGTTGGGCAGAAGAAATATGCGATTCTGTAGGCTGCTCGACAGGAAGTGTTTGGTCCTGAATATATGGGGGTTCGTGATGAAGACACTATTGATTATGACAAATATTCAGATCGGGAAGTAACTATAGTTAGGAGAGCTTACGCTTCTCATCGGTGCATGTTTGGCATGAGGGGGTCTATATGTGATCCCGGGGGGGGGGGGGGGGGGGGGGGTAGGTTGATGATTACGACGTATGTTTGGCAGTCGACGGGGGGCATTTTCACATGATGCCCTTGTACATATGGAAGAAGAAGTAAATGAGCTTAGGGGACCCTTTATTGATCCAATCATGTTTAGGAAAGAATCAACTAAACAAAAGAATATGAAACAAATGTGGAGTAAAACTTCTATTGAGAAGCTAAGTAGGGTAGCAACAATGTTATTTATACATGCCAACATACTCCCTAACGTGACCAATTCTCTATATTGGCAAGTGGTAATTGATGCAACAACAGAAGTAGGTAAAGGAATTAAAGCTCCCATGGCTAGGGAGATTCGGTGGAAATGGACAAATGCAAAGTTTGCGGATATGAGAGCATATGTGGCTACCTTTAAACCCATATGGCAGGCCAGAGGGTGCACGATCATGTGTGATGGTTTGACTGGCCCAACCAGATGCAGTATGATCAACTTCATGGTGTATTATCACCAATGTTTGAGTTGTCGACGAAATGTCGATATTATCGCTAATAATATCGGTGTCGCTAGTCCAGCGACACTAAAACCCCATTTTTTTGTTTCTCTTCAGATTATTGACGAAATATCGGAGATATCGGAAAAATATCTGATATATCGGTGAAAATCTTGGATTATCGCCGACAATATTGATATTATCGCACCGTAGCTACCAACCACGATACCTATCACGGGAAAACTGTAGCCAACAACCCATAAATCGAATAAATAGGTAAGAAAACCCCTCTTTCAAAAAATTGGAAAAAATATCGGAATTGGGAAGATCTCCTACTTGTTGATCGGAAGTCGGAGCTCAGAAGAATGCCTCGATCAACAGTGGAAGAACGCGTCGATCAACATTCCGTTTGTATTTACAAGTAAGAAAATCCCCCTTTCTTCAGCAACAATCCTCCTTAAAAAACCCCCCTTTCTTCAGCAACAATCCTCCTTAAAAAACCCCCCTTTCTTCAGCGGCAATTTCTCTTCGACGAGATTTTAAGGGTTTTTTTTTTTTTTTTTAAAAAAAGAAAAACCTTCTCGGAAGGTAGCGTTACTAGCGTCAAGCGCGTGGAAGTGGATTGGCTGGTGTACCTCACACCAACGATATAGCTGCTGTATTGACGTTAGCAAGTTCTGTGGGTCTGATCATGAGGTATGTGTTATATCCAAACCATCCATCCATTTGGCGAGCTCGTCTTAAGGCTTGAGATGAAAAATAAGATAGATATAACTATCAAGTGGACCACACTGCAAAAACTAGTGGGGGATTGAAAGTCTACCATTGAAACCCTTTTTGGGGTCACAAAAGTTTTGGATCAATATGAAATTTGTTTTTCCTCTTCATTCAGGAATTTGTGACCTTATGAACAAATTGGATGTAAAATAAACGTTATGGTGGGCCCTACAAATTGTTTAACAGTGAAAATCATTATCTCCGCTGCTATTTATGGTGTGGTCCAGATGATCTTTGGATATGATTCATTTTTTGGATAATGCTCTAAAATGAACTCTAAAAATGGATGAACGGTGTAGATATAATAAATACATCACTGTGGGGCCCATCTAACTTTGATCTCCTTCGAACTGTTCGTATGACTCGGAGCTCAAGGAGCGTTAGTGCTCGTCTTCACACGACACATACCTACAGTAGCTATATAGCTAGTGTGAGGTACACCAGCCAATCCGCTTCCCAAGCGCGTGATGCGGTTTCCCTACTGACGCTACCAGGTAGCTGGTCGTAAGTGTTATCCATGATCTATGTGTTTTATCAACACCGTCCATTCATTTTTACACGTCATTTTAATATTTTATCCGATAAATGAGATTGATTAGAATCTCAGGTGGACCACACCATGGGAAAACAGTAATGATTGAACGTCTATCATTAAAAACCTCTTAGGCCCACTGTAATGTTTATTTGACATCTAACCTGTAGATTAGGTCACACGGCCTGTGGATTAGGTCATACAAACTTGGATGAAGGCAAAAAACATATATCAACTTGATCCAAAACTGTTGTAGCCCTAGGAAGTTTTTAATGGTGAGAGTTCAATCAACGCTGTGTGGTCCACTTGAGATTTTGATCCACTTCAGTTTTGGGTTCTTACCATAAAATTATCTGTAAAATGAATTAGACAGCATGGATGATACACATAAATCATATTTGAGGTCCACGGAGCACCGACCACTAGCCATTGGCTAGTCGCAGGGAGTATCTAATCCGTTTGAGGTAGCGGATTGCGTAAGGATAACTCGTACGCTTTGCGAAACCGAGTAAACTCGGTGAGGTCCACCTTGATTTATTTATGTTATCCACTCCGTTCATACATTTTAACAGATAATTTTAGGCCTTGAGCCAAAAAATGAGGCATATCCAATGTTCAAATGGACCACACCACCAGAAACAGTTAAATTGAATGTCTACCGTTGAAAAATACTTGGGCCATTGAAGTTTTGGATCAAGCTTATATTTGTGTTTTCCCTTCATCCATGTTTATATGATCAAATGGATGAAAAATAAACATCACTGTGGGGCTTAGAATGGTTTCAGCGTGGATAGACCACATACATTCTTAATCTTTGGTGGGCCCAAATTAGATGAAAAACAAATTTGGATAGACTACATTCAAGGTGGGCCCAAATGAGTTTACTCGGTACGTTAAGAGTGTACTGAGGCTTACTGAGTAACTCAATACGCAATTTGGAATTCCTAATTAAGCCTTTCGCATGAAGTTATTGCTACATAGGGCCCACCATGATGTTGATTAAAAATCCACCTCGTTCATCCATTTTTTCAAATCATTTTAGGGGATGAGACCAAAAATCAGGTGGATCCAAAACTCAATGTGGCCATACGAGAATGAAAACTAGAGAGATTTTTCCACCCTTAAAACCTCCCTGGGCACCATCTTAATGTTTATATGCCATCCAAACTATTTATAAGTTCATTTTGACTGGGATGAAGTGAAAACATAAAACTATAGCTTTATACTAAACTTTTGTGGCCAGACAAATGTTTAAACGGTGGTGTAATAGAAAATCTCCACTATTTCAACTCCCGAGTTCCAAAACATCACTTATGCAACATATATGCTTATGATTCAATGTTGTCTGTGTTAGTGCATTAATCATGAGTGGGATTATACCAAAATGAATTCATACTCAAAAAAAGGCAAGCGGAAGACTGAAAGACATAAATACACGTGTATAAGTCAAAGATCACGATCGGTCTCCAGAGTATGCATATAACACCGAGTCATTGTGTACGTGAAGTATTACATTTAATATTACAAAAGTCAAAAATATCAAAAATGGTTCAACTGTAATAAAACCACAGTCATGACCCGTCAATCCGGATAGTCTACTAAGCCATCGTTGAACGCATGTAAGAGTACTCGTCCTGATCGTCGTAATAATCGGATAGGAGTCATGCCATCATACAAGACAGAGTCCACCACCATCCCGTAACGTGGGAGTGAGTGATCAACTCGATGGAACAATAGAGCAAAGGTTAGCATGTTATCAATTTAGTTACTTTTGATGATAAAGCAAATCACACATTCCTAAGTACTTGTTGTTAATGCAAGAATGGTATGGATGTATGATGCATGCCCTCACGCTCCCTCGGCGACTTCATCTCACGTTCGCGCATGACAGTGCCTCGGTGCTTGACACTGCATAACGCACGCGTAATGCAATGCATGCATATGATTACCAAGTTCTTATTAGTCCTTTTCATATAGCGAGATTGGGAAACTAAGGTACCTCCCTTATTTCATTTCCCAAACAATGATCCATTCTTTCGCAATTTAATCTCATCGATGTCGGTTGAATATGGGCTCGTCGCCAAATCATTACTGTGTTTTACTCTAGATCTTTGCATTGTCGCCTCCATGTAGACTTATGCTCGAGGTCACTACAAAGATTCACGATTTTTAGGGGGCTGTCCATCGTTACACCACTCCCCCATCACCCAACACGGCTTTGTCATCAAAACATTGTAGGCCGACGGCCTAATGATATCCCATACCACCGTTTCGGCTCACGAGTCTGGGTTGCTCACGGTCACTACGGGAGGCTCGTGTAGCGACAAAATTTCGACCACGGTATCCCATACACCATGTCCGACTCATGAGTCTTAAGCGGATCGAGTACTAAGATTAGACGGGATTTCACTTGGTGAGTTTGGTACCTTAGGTTCAAGCAAAAATACATGGTGAACATACGAGGGCACATCGGGTTACTTGACGGGCTCGACTAGCATGAGCGTACATTGTATCGATCGACATGAAGCGCATAAGCACTTCGTGTGGCTTAACTACTGCCGACGACCAACACATGACTCGGGTTTGTCAAACATGTCCTACGTGGCGAATGAATCTCAACACCATAACCAGAAAACATGTATAGTAGTCTAAGCAGAGTTATCAAAGTAATTCAAACATGTTAACAAGCATGTTATAAACCACAATATAAACCGGAAATACAAACACATACATTCCATAAGCAAGCGATTAAATTAAACAACTTGCATGGAGGAAATCATATACATCTCTAAGGTAGTTGAGAATCCTATCTCAACACCTACCTAAAGCACTATCATCTAAGTACTTACTCATACAAGCATTTTCACAAACACTTAGACTACACTCATTTAACATACATAACGTATATTAGCCAAAACATGTATTAGGGCGAATTCTTTCGCCGAGTAAGTATTACACATATATAGAGCATATACACAATAATTAATCATGGCAAACACACTTTCATATTTTGTACGTATACGGTATTTTCTACAAATATATAGAATACACTAAACGCCATAATTTTCATATGTAACTGAATCGCAAAACGAACAGCGCATTTTGCATGTGAAATAACATCCACATCATGAATCTATCATTATCTGACATTGAAAGCTTTGAAAACCTTAACCTATACATCTATAGTCCGCACCTTACGCCGAAGAAAGCAGACATTCGGTTGTTCACCCTCGCTTTGTCTAAGGCACAACGGCAACCTATTCCATGAAATAGGTTAGCTACTTCACCCTATCAATGATTAAAAACCCTAGAACGTATTAGGGTTAGGTTTTCTTACCTGAAAACGAAATCAGAATCGCTGGAAAAGCGATACGGTAGTGATGATCAGGCATGTGGAATGGTAGGATAGAACAATTGGAATCTCCTCCCGCTTCTCTCACACTTTCCCTCTCTTTACTCTCTTCTCTCTCCTAGGGTTTTCTCAAATTCGTATGGAGTGAATGAGAGAGGGTTTAAGGTCCTTATATAGGCCTAAAACTGATGAAATTGGCTCCAGGGCCAAGGTATACTTAGGTTATGTCCAAAGTGCATCTGTTTCAACTCAACGGAGCTCTTCCGGAGCCCCCCCTTGAGCCAAATGTCGGACTTAAGTTTTCATTCCAGTCGGGTTTCCAGATCACACGTGGCGGACCAGTTTCAGTTCAACGGTCACCGAAACTCGATCAGGGTTACAAGTACACTACCATGTGTATGAAATTTCTCCTGATCCGAGGGTGTATTTGGGTCAGATTCTGATAGTCTGATTGCTTATATCAGGCCCGCAAGCGACAAGTCTCAGATTACTTAAATTAGGTTTAATTTTTAAAGAAATCTACATTTTCTCACACACTTCACTCCGGCTCAAGCGAATAGCCCAGGGACACAATCTGGATTTGATTTAGGGATGGTTGTCAAGCCAGGCTAGGGCGGTCCTAAACGCTTAATCTTGTGGTCATCGGACTTTCGACATGCGGTCCCGGTCCGATCACGGAGTTTCAATGTGCTCCCGAGATCAACGGGTAATGAGATTGATCCATTTCGGGGTAACCTAGCGTCATGATTTTACAAGTTTGGGGTCTTGCAGATTTAAAGTGAATCAAGTTTCGTAGCAATCTAGTTTAACACTTAGTTAACTTTGTCTAATTTCTAAAGGATTTGATCTCATTTACTGCTGAGGTGGTACTCGGGTCTTTGTACGGAATTTTCCGAGACGTTACAATCTACCCCCCTTAAAGAAAAATTTCGTCCTCGAAATTAGTACATTTTCGTACTCCTCGAGAATTTGAGGGTAGTTCTTTCTGACCTCGGCTTCAGTTTCCCAAGTAGCCTCTTTATCAGTCTGATGTGTCCATAGTACCTTCACAAGTGGGATGACCTTGCTACGCAACACCTGCTCTTTCCTGTCTAGGATATGCGTCGGATGCAGTACATACGTAGCGTCCTCGCTCAACTGCACTTGCTCCCATTTGATGATATGGGAAGGATCAGGAACGTACTTCTTTAGCATGGAAACATGAAATATGTTATGCACACCTGCAAGTGGAGTAGGCAAAGCAAGGCGGTATGCCACCACGCTAACTCGGTCAAGTATCTGGAAAGGGCCAATGGACCGCGGCGTAAGTTTCCCCTTCTTGCCAAACCGAAGGACTCCCTTCATGGGGGAAACTTGAAGGAATACATGGTCTCCAACTTCAAACTCCAGCGGTCGCCGCCTCGTATCGGCATATATTTTTATTAAGTCGACGCTGATAATATCGATCTTCTCTGAGGTCGCCTATATTAACTCTGGGCCAATCAAACTGCACTCGCTGACCTCTGCCCAACAATGCGGTGCTCGGCAAGGGCGCCCATACAAGGCCTCATAAGGAGCCATACCAATACCCGCCTGAAAGCCGTTATTGTAGGCGAACTCTGCATATGGGAGACAGTCATCCCAACTGTCCTTGAAGTCCAAAACACAAGCCCGCAACATATCCTCCAAAATCTGATTCACCTACTCTGTCTGCCCATCGGTATGTGGGTGGAACGCGGTACTGAACTTCAACTTCACACCCATCGCTTCCTGGATACGAGTCCAGAAGATAGATGTGAATCGCATGTCTCTGTCCGACACAATCTCCATAACTCCATATATATCTCTTTATGTACAATGAACTCGTGCAGAGTTCGAAACTCGATCGGAAGAAATGAGCCGACTTTGTCAACCGGTCGACGATCACCCGGATGGAATCATGTCCCTTCCTCGTCTTGGCGGACCCCGATATGAAATCCATAAGATGAAGTTCTACTTCCATTCACATGGGCATGGTGAAGCAGTCCAGTCGGCGATGTTCGGCCTTGACTGCGGCATGTGAGACAACGGAAGACATTGCATAGCTATGTGGAGCTTCATATTGTCCCACCAATAAGACCTCTTCATGTCAAATACATCTTCGTGCTACCGGTGATGCATTTTGCTTTACGATTCATTGGGTAGCCTCGAGAATCTCTGTCTCAAGTCATGAATGTTAGATAGGCGGCCACGGTATCGTAGGCCCCCATTAAATCTCCACTCGAGTTCTCGTCATCACTAGCTTGCTCTCAAAGCTCGGACAATCGCACATAGATAATCTGTCATCAATAAGTGTGTGCACGACACACTCAAATGGCTCCTTCACGGTGAGTTTACGCTCGAAGTCCTTTCACAAACTCTACCATATCCCACTCTGCTACCATTAGTGGAGCTCAATACTATAGCCTTCTTGCGGCTCAATGACAAGGTTGGCCTTGCCGGAGATGGTAGGAAACCTCGAACAAAGTCTTTCAAATCCATCGCCGTTCATATTCAAGTCCCTCTGAGTGAATATATAGCGAAGGCTCTTGTGGTTGCAGAAAAGTTTGAACTCCTCTCCTTAGAGGTAATGTCTCCAGAGCTTTAATGCAAATATGACCGCTGCTAACTTGAGGTTGTGCGTAGGGTAATTCTCATCGTGTTTCCTCAACTGTCTCGAGGCATATGCGATCACTTTGTCCTTCTGCATAAGGACACATCCCAAACCAACTTGAGACGCATCGGTGTAAATCGTATACTTGACCCCTTGCTCTGGCAATACTAGCACAGGGGCGGACGTCAGTCTGTCCTTCAACTCTTGAAAAACTGCTTCCGCCTTCTCATTCTAGGCGAACTTCAGATCCTTCCGTGTCAACTGAGGGTACTCCATCTTGTTGAAACCGACGTAACACCTACTATGGCTTCCTTTACGATGCCATAGATAAGGCGAAGTTGGCAATTTAATGTGATTATACAAGCTGGGAGTCTTATTGGAAGATGGACATCGACAGGGTACAGGAGGTCGGACTTATGAGTGTACTGAGTCATGATACAACTAGCGGGAGGAGACTAGGTCTAATGGTGCACCGGAAGGTCCGAAACGTCAGCAGGCCCATGGTCCCAGGCATTATGATGGATATTCTTATGGCTAGTGGGATTATAGTTATATGGAGCTTGTTCTGTCACATTCATGTTGGGAGTAATCTTCCTGATCCATGTGCATATGATTATAGATATCTAGAACTAAATCCAAGTTATTCATCACAGACACATTCTCAATCTTAAGATTCTCAACAGCCCGAGTACAGACACTAGTACGGCTATTCGACGAGCACTTGTGGATATCTTTACTTAGCGTTGGAGTCGTTGCTTAGTCAGGATCAGTCATAGTCTGGCGTCGTTGACCTAGTCTTTCCTTTTAGCATTAGATATTATGGATATGCAACACCTATTCAATAGCCGCAGCCTGATGATGACGATGACATGGAGGTGGAGGTCGAGCAACCACAACAAAGCATATTTTGGCTTTAAAATAAAATAAAAATTGTTCCTTAGGTGATTTTGATCACTCTTAGTTTTTATTGAATCAAAGTTTGGATTTGGGAGAAATCTCAACTTGAAATGAAGATAGGCTGGAACGTAAAGGTGATGAAAAATCCATAAAAACTTCTTTTTTTTTCCCTCTTCAAATGTTAGCAGGGATTGCAATGGAAATCCATGTCTGTGCAGGATTCTCATGCATTGACATGGATTTATGGTGAAAAATTAACATTTAAGCAAGGCTTAATCTTATATGCATCATAAAGTACACCAATTCTAAGAAGAACCTTGGTTCTAGATTCGATATGGGACGGTATTGCATTTCTTTGTTCATTCCCATCCAATAATTTTATTTTTTTTATTGGATGGGTTGATTTCTTGTTGAATTGTGAGATAGAAAATATCATTCTTATCTATTATTTGATAATCATTAGTCCCAGTCTTAGTGTTTTTATTAATGTTGGTCCCAATATCGATATTGGTCTAGGTCTCAGTATCGATATTCTTTTTTTTTTTTTTTAAATAATTAATAATTCTCCACTCCAAATATTTTCTCTCCGGATTTTTCCCTATATCAATAGTAAAATCTTCCCCTAGATGATCACTGATAGCTATACCCCCGAGTACATAAAATGATTCAAGTTTAGGTATGTGGAAAATTGTGAAATCCTAACCTTTCCATTTTTATTTTGAAAATGTCTTTTTTCACTGTTAGTTAATGTGGAAATTTTATATATCAATGAGTGTTGGCCAAATTATTGATTGACTACAAATTTTTTACAGTTGTCTTATGTTGATTGTTTTTACAATACATGGTAAGGCCTCTAAAAATGGAAACTTATTATGCATACTTGTTTTCTATTATTCGAGTATCGACAATAATAATATCATACTAATACATGTTTCCATATCCCCGGTCATCGATGCGTGTTACAATTTTGATACCTTGAACATTGTTTTGTCATGGGTTATTTTAAAAGATTATGTCCATTTGAAGTCGTTTTGGAAATTTTGAAGTCTAGTGTTAGAATATGGTACATTTTAGATTTTAGATTTATTTATTTATTTTTAATTTTTTTAAATTTTTAAAATTTTTAATGGCTAGTGGGAGTGTTTTAGAATTAGAAAGTTGGGTGGTCTTAAATATTGATATTTTTGGGTAGTGACAAATATTAGATGTGTGTGTACATATGCGTGTGGGAGTGCGCATGTGCATGTGTATGTGTGGGTCTCAAGCAAAAGGTATTCTGTATCACTAATGGTGGTCGTAAAAGTCACCACCGTTACCGATACATGTATCGGTCATAATGGCTGATATGTGGGCATAATGATCGATACAACCCTAAGGTATTCAAAATCAATTACGTATCGGCCGGCCGTAACGGCCGATATGTTTATAGCCGATACGTAACGGTAACGGTATCAACCGTTACGAGATACAACCTCGAAATAGAACAACTTGATTTTTTGGGTTCGTAACGGCCATTACAGTACCGTAACAACTATTACGGGCCATAACCCTAAAGAAAATGGGGGGGGGGGGATAACGTACCATTTTTTTTTTTTTTTTTTTTCTTTTTCTTCTTCTTCTTCTTCTTACTACTGTAGTTTCTTGATTGTTGTTGCCCTTCTTCTTCTTCTTCTTCTTCTCTCTCTCTCTCTCTCTCTCTCTCTCTCTCTCTCTCACGTTTCGGTCCTCACTTTCTTCTTTCACTCTTTTCTTTTCATTTCCCTCTCTCTTCTTTTCATTTTCCAGAAAAAACGAATGGACTACGCGGCTATGAAACAGCCACACACTTTTCTTTTTTATACTCTGCAGTGGACGCAGCACAGTGCACACGCACTGTTTTGTTACGTGGGGGCCCACCTTGATTTATGTGTAGTAAATCCATGCGGTCCATAATTTTTTAGGTTCATTTTAAGGCACGATCCTTGAAATGAAGGGATCCAAATCTCAAGTGGACCATGCAGTTGGGATTGAATGCCCACCGTTAAAATCTTCTTAGGGCCCACTATAATGTTTATTTTCCATCGAACCTGTTGATGAGACCTTGACCTTGATGAAGGGAGAACACAAATAACAACTTGATCCCAAAATAAAATGTCTTAGGAAATTTCTAATGGTGGGTATTAAATCCTTATTTTGTGGTCCACCTAAGATTTGGATCAGCCTCATTTTTTGGACTATGCCCTGAAATAAGTTGGCAAAAAGGATGGACCACATGGATATACAACAAATGCATTGAGGTGGGCCCCACTTTTATAAGCATGCTCACTAGTGGTCCATCGAAGATTTAGATCTACCCGAATTTTTGGACCATGCCTTAAAATGAATTGGCAAAACAGATCAACGACATGGATATACAAATACATCGAAGTGGCCTGCTTGGCCCACTAGTGGTCCACCTGAGATTTGGATTTACCTCATTTTTTTCCAATACCCTTAAATGAGTTGACAAAACGGATGGATGACACGTATATATAATACATAATCAAGTGGACCCCACGTACATGGGCCTAAAAATATTTACATGAGGTATATCAACTCAAAATTAACCAATTAAATTTTGGGACCATTGTTGCTAAGTCACAATCCCAAAACTAAATTGTTTGAACGATTTTCACTATTAGTTTGCAGACACTTGTTTTTTGAAATAGGACCATTTGATATTTTTCATTTTTCACTGTCTAATTAATGTCCACTAATCCATTAGTAGGATAAGTGCCAATATATTGCATTCATTTGAAGCTAGTTTAGGGCATCAAATGGTCCCCTAATCGGCCCCGAATTGACAACACTATTTACCCCAATTTAATTTTAATTTTTTTAAAGATCTATGGAGGAAAATGATATCAAATTGTTAGGTATATGAATTACATAATAGGATACAAAAGTCCCTAAACTCTATATATCGAAATGAAATGTATGTAGGTCACGAAGTATGCAATGCACTAGCACTATAAATAAAAGGAAAACTTGAAAATATAAGATGTTTTCGTATTACATTCATTATAGCAAATTTATATAGATATTATATAATTAGAAAACTAAATATAAAATGTTTGCAGTTAATTCCAGGTTGTCAAGTTCATAAATCCATCAGACAACCCGATATAATATTCTCACAAAAGAGTGGACCATTACACCACCATAAACATGTTCCAAACTATAAATGAATGCATATTTGGAATATTTCGGATTTAATGGATATTTTTCCATAATTTTTTTACCCTTTTTTTTTGGCATTGTTACACACCCCGGCCGATACGGGGCGTATCTGTATCGGGAACGGTGGGCACTGTTACGCCCACCGATACCACAACAGAACACCTTGTATGACCCCTATAACAGTTCAAAAAAATGTCTGAAAATTTCAGGAAAAATATCTAGAAAATGTAGAATAATGTAAATAGTCCAAATCTGTATTTATTTTTTGTTTTGAACATGTTTATGGTAGCATAACGGTCCACTCTTTGGCAAGAGTGTCATATTAGGTTGTCTGGTGAATTTATGAACATGTTTATGTGTCTCTAATGTTTACACATCACAAGCAAGCATTAGAATTAGAAATCGAAAAAAAATAAAAATGCGTATATACCACAATTTTTGAATTTTTTTAATTCAATCTACTATTTTAATCCTAAAAACTATAGTACAAGTGGTCAAAATCTGTTGTGGAATGATGTAAGAAAGTTTTTGGAATGAGAAAAATGGAAAAATCAGGAAAAGAAAAAGATTTGCATAAAAAAACGTAGCTGCTTTTTTTTTTTTTTTTTTTTTTTTTTTTGTCTTGTAACAGCCGATACAGTTCCAAAAAAACCAACTATCCCGTTTCACCCCCGTATTGCGGTCATAGCCATTACCTATACATATCGGCCTTTACGGCCGTATCGTAATGAATATGGAATACCTTGGTCTCAAGTACCATTCGTTGGACCAGAAGTTAAGGTCCACCTAGCAGATAACATGCAAACTGTTAAGTGCATATGACATCCAACCCTTCCAATAGGTCTGCCCCACTATGAGGATCACGTAGTGAAATATGGCACACCGTACAAAATAATGTTTAGCCATTGATAATAGAAAAATATAGGTGGGTCGGCTCGATAAGTGGATATGGCTGATTTTTGTACAAGGCAATCCTCACGGTGAGACTAACCTACTATACGGGTTGGATGTTTGATATAGGACCGATGCATGAACTCAAATATTGTGTGAGATTAACCAACAAAATTAAATTAATTAATAAAAATCACAAAAACTTGTTGCCATCATCACAAATACCAAAATTCCAAAAGGAGATAACGCATAATTCAAGCGTAGGTTACCAAGCATCATCCTACAAGACTATTAAATAAGGGAAACTAGGATCGAATGGATGTAGGGACATCCAAATATAATAGGGTAAGCTTATTTCCTAAAGGGAAGGTCTAATACTAACTAAGGTGAAATTAGGGTTTCGGGGAATTAGGGATAATGGGGTAAATTGGGTAAGGTTTTAGAGGGTTTAGGTGATAGGATAAGAGAATTAGGGTTTTGGATGGAGGGAATGTAGGGATTTGGGTTCAATTGAAGGTTGTGAAGAACTAGAGTTTGGTAATTTGGGAAAATAGGAAGATTTGGGATTTCTCGGTTTAGAGTTAGGGTTTGGATGTTGATGGCTTGGGAAGAAGGAGAATGAAAATCGGAGAACGTGGAAGAATACCTTGCTTTTTTATGTAAAGATGAGAGCGTGGGGGATAGAAAGAAGCCTCACACTTCCGTTGATGAAGATAAGCTTCGCACCAATCTTCCTTCCAATTCACATGGAAGTTACCCTTACATCACATGAAGATGGAAGAAGAAAACAAGGAGCTTTCTCTCTGTTTATTATTATTATTATTATTATTATTATTATTTTATTATTATTATTATTATTATTATTTATTTTGACCTCCTCTCTTTTATAGCCTTGAGAACTTTTCAAAATTACAATTTAAACCATCTCATGAATTTTGACCAAAATAACTCTAGTCTAATGAAAAATCAAATAACATCACTTGTAAGGTGTCCAAAACATAAATCAATCATAAACTAAATCTTAAAAGAAAATAATGTCTAATAATGATGAAAACGATCTACGATCAATGGCCTGATCATGCGATCCAACGGCCCGATCGTCATGTCCTTTGAATCAGACGGTACAAATAACTCCCTAAAGCAACCCATGTGCATCTTCTCAGTGTGGGGTCTTCCAGATGCTCGCACATGCACATGGGATCGTCAATATGATCATGGGTACTCGCCTAGCTACAGAGAAATTGGTGATGCCCGCTTCCTCCTCTGGTACGTATACAAAGGTGTACGTGAAATGATGTCCTCATCAATGTCGCATGCTCTTGACAAGTTGCGATTTATCTGCTCAGTGGGCCTTCACTAGTGGTCCAATTGGTTGGACTCGAGACCACACAGATGTATATATACGTATGTTTGTTTGCATATATATGGAGTTTGTTAATGTCCCTACCAAGGAATGTTTACAACATCCCTAAACCTTTTAAATGGCACATTGGGTGACCTATTGTCGATATGAACTATTCATACAACTGGGAGCAAGCTATGGTGTAGAAATCACGGCTTGCCCTTAGTTGTATCATGTACGAATGAATGAATGGTTTAGATTGACGTAAGTTAATGCATGTGCCGGTTGAAGGGTTTGGGGACATTGCTAATATCCCCATGGTTTGCACATACACATAGGTATAAGAGCTTCTATGTATAGGGTTATGGGGATGTTGAGGGCAATTGTGGAGTTGGAAGGAAGGTCGAAGGAAGGAGTGGGATTCTTAGTGGGTGATGGGTATAATGTGAAGTTTTGGGATGATATTTGGTTGTGCAGCTCTAGATTGAAAGATGATTATCCAAGACTGGCTTTGATGTCGTTGAATTGTGGTATCTGCAGCTCAATGCTTCTCATGGCAAGGCTTGTCTTGTGTTTGGACCCCGCCATGTAGAAGGAATTTAAAAGAGGAGGATGAATTCATTGATCTCTCAAAACGGCTTTTGAGGGTAGTGCTCGGATCGGATAGGGACTAGTTGAAATGGTTCCACGATAAGTTAGGCTTATTTTTGGTCAAATCCTTTACATTGTTAAGTGGATCATCTTTGTTAGACATCTTGGCTCATTCGTCCTTTGTTTGGTCCTATGATGCTCCTAAGAAGATTACAGTTTTTGCTTGGTTGGTGGGATGGAATTAGGTGCTCACTATCGATAATCTCCATAAAAGGGGATTAATCCGAGTCAATGTTTGTTCTCTTTGTTGGAAGGATAACAAATTGGTTGATCACAATCACCTTTTCGTCCATTGCCCGTTTGCTAGGGGGTGTGGAATAAATTTTTGTTTTTGTGTGTGTGTGTGTGGAAGGATAACGAGTTGGTCGATCATGACCACCTTTTCGTCCATTGCCTGTTTGCTAGATGGTGTGGAATCAAATTTTGTCACTGTGTGTGTGCGTGTATGTGGAAGGATAATGAGTTGGATGATCACGATCACCTTTCCGTCCATTGCCCGTTAAATTTTTCTCATTGTGTGTGTGTGTGTGTGTGTGTGTGTGTGTGTGTGTGTGTGTGTGTGTGTGTGTGTGTGTGTGTGACATGTTCTCGGTTAAGTTTCTTCTCTGTTAAGTTTCTCATCTTTCGTTTTATTTTCTTATTGGAGACTAGAGGTACTATTTTTCATGCCTATCGTCATTTGACTTGATGTTAAAGCTTATTTTAACTTCTACATTGTGTCTTCATGATCAATCTCCACACGCCCTTATTTTTGGAAAAGTTCTGCTCATTCATTTAGTAATTTTAGTTAGTGTAAAATTAAAAGGCAATAAAATTCGTAAAACCTATTTTGATTGTTCTGCTCACATTAAAGGATGGAATTTATTGAAGTTATGGATATTTCCTTAATTTGAGTGTAGGAAATATTCTAGAGTAAGGAATTGGACACTTGGGTTGGGACAAGGCAAAGACCAAATAGCTATAATCAGAGCTTCTGGAAGCATTAGTCGTGTTCGCAGTCCATTGAGTGTCCCTGGCTCCGGTATTATTGGTGAGCAATTCATTGAGAAGATCCGTACTATAAGGGGTAGGTATTATGTTCCTTGACTTTCAAGTATTGTGCTACAATTTAGTTTATATCTTCTCTATGCATTAATACTGTCTAAGTTGACCTTAACATGGAAGCAATGTTTATCGTATTGAACAATGAATAGTTGCACCAATTAATTATCAGAAAACTTGTTTGATATAAAATGCATAGTTTTAAATTTACAAATGGAAATTTGCTATGGTTTTGATATTTTACACATACATACAGATACACAACCACATGTACATGTACATGTAATTTCTTCTAGTGATTGAAATGTAAATAAAGAAATTTTCTTAATACAACTCCATCACCTTCACTCCCAATTCTTCCTCACCAACCTTGACACATGTTTGACAAGAATCCAAGTCCAGCCTACATGATCGCTTTAATAACATAGCATACTGTTGTCAAAATCCTACAATTTACGATTTACAAATTGAATCTCACCTTGAATCCTTTTTTATATGAATCCTGTGATTTTATGATTTGAATCCTATGATTTACATTTCGAATCCCAATTAACGATTCAAATTGTACTTGTTCTCGTCCATTTTAAGCTTCGCTTGGTTCACTTGGCTTTCATTTTATGTTTAAAAATTGGTGGGGGCTTTAAGAATCATTTAGAAAGAAAAAAGAATCATTTAGAAAAGGTAAATTATTTTATTATGTTCTTTATAAAAGATTAAATGATATATATTCTCTTCAATGTTAAATCACAGAGCTTTTTTTTTTAAAAAAAATAAATAATTTTTTTTTAACGATTTCGTACTTCTTAATTGGTTGAAACGCCGAATTGATGTATAACTTATCAGAATGTTTTATGGATAGTTACAATCATGTTGACTTGATATGTATTGTGGAATGATGGTTAGAAATCAAAATATCTTTTTTCGTCTTCTACAAAATCAAATGCCACTTTTCCAATGCAATTCTACATTTGAGAAAGGTAACAAGAACATAAATTATTAAATGATCCTTGTATGTTTTTTAAGGGAAATATCTTGAAAGACACAAAAAGAAAAGAAACGGAAATGAAGTATAGATAAGAATCCTTTATCACTATCATGACATGGCATTACTTGGTGCATATTGATGGCAAAAGGATGATTGATGAGTTTTTAATATTTATTTATTTATATTTTTCATATATATTTTCAATTTTTTAAGAAAATTATATATATATATATATATATATATATAATATCTTATGATTTGCAATATGATAACGATTTTGACAACATCGACGTAGTAAATGATGTCAAAGCCCTTAGGTCTGGGTTGATTACGTGGAATCCAAAGGAAGGGGAAAAAACATACATAAACACAAGCATGATGATCCATCCAACCATCTATCCATGAATGCATAAAAAGATACATAAACACATGCATAATGATCTATCCATCCATCCATCCATGAATGCATAAATGTATGCATGATAATCCATCCATTCATCAAGCCATCTCGCCATCCATGCATGCATACAAACATACATAAACACATGCATGGTGATCCATCCATTTACGCAACATCCATCAATTCATCATGCATGCATACATATTCCATTTTAACACACACACACACACAAACAAAAAATAAAAATCCATCCATTAATCAAAGATCCTACCATCTATCCATGCATCCATACATACATACATTATACATACATGCAACGTTCGAAATATCGGTATCATTGTTGCATCCTTGGGATACAGATATGTATCGGTTATCGCACGGGACATATCGTTTGTATCGGATAATTTATCACACTTTTGGAAAACATGGGGAGACATTGGGAAAATAGTTGAATTTTTCAATGAAACTTCAGGGATTGTTAAAAAAGACCTTAATACACACTTTCAAATCATAACATCTCAAAAAAGAAATGCGCATAATACGTTTCCTTTGTACAGGGTCCTAAGCTATGTGTTGTCTAACTGAACTAATGCAACTATATTCAAATTGAATGCATAACATTTAGAGTGTATGTGATGATCATTTTATCAAACACTCCTAAATACTTTGAAATTAGTCTCAATTGACAAGTAGTTGAAGGAAAATTTTGAAAAAAAAATAAATTATTATTTTAATTTTTTTTATTAATTTTTAATAAAAAATTATTTTTATTTTCCGAAAATTGACAAGGACTTAACAAATCAATAGATCAGCCATCATGGATGCTTGATTGCATGTTTGGAGTGCAACATTACAAGCAATTTGGGAGAAATTTGGAGATTTTTGAATTTTTCCCAAATCAGACCACCTACACTCAAATTTCAAAATTAGAGTGTTTGTGATTATCATTCATCAAGTACTCCTAAATACTTCAAAATTAGTCTCAATTAATAGCTGGTTGAAGGATTTTTTTTTTTTTTTTTTTAAATAAAAAATAAAAAATTAAGAACCAATGAATATCGAAATCAAAGCATCAATTCCATGATTTTTCATGCAAAACATGAAGAACCAATGGATTTGTAACCATATGACTCTAATTTAACATAATTTCAACAAAAAAAAGGATCGAAAATTGAAAATACTTATCAGATCGAACATGTGGGATATATCGAAACTACCTGTGTGTTTCGTATCGCACAGGTGGGATACAAGATATATCGTGGGATATATTGGCCAATATCGACGATATTTAAAACATTAAATACACGCATGCATACAGTGTTTGAAATATCGGTATCGCTTTACGTATCGCATACTTGGGATACAGATACGTATTGGTTATTACACGAGAAATATCGTTTGTATCAGATAATTTATCTCACTTTTTGGGAAACATGGGGAAACATTGGGGAAATGGTTGAATTTTTCAATGAAACTTCAAGGATTGTCAAAAAAGACCTTAATACACATTTTAAATCATAAAATCTCAAAAAAGAAGTACACATAATGGGTTTTCTTTGTATAGGGTCCTAAGCTATGCGTTGTCTGACTGAACCAATGCAAGTACATTCAATTGAATGCATAAAATTTAGAGTGTACGTGATGATCATTTCATCAAACACTCCTAAATACTCCAAAAATTGACAAGGACTTGACAAATTAGTAAATCAACCCTCATACATGCTTGATTTTATGTTTGGAGTGCAACATTGCAAGCAATTTGGGAGAAATTGGGGAAATTTCAATTTTTTTCCCAAATCGGACCACCTACACACAAATTTCGAAATTAGAGCGTATGTGATGATCATTTCATCAAATACTCTAAATACTGCAAAATTAGTCTTAATTGATAGTTGGTTGAAGGAAATTTTCAAAAAAATAAAATAAATGGAGAACGTGAAGAACCAATGGACATCAAAATCAAAGCTCCACCTCTATGATTTTTCATGTAAAACATGAAGAAACCAATGGATTTATAACCATTTGACACTGATTTAACATAATTTCAACAAAAAAAGGATCTGAAATTGAAAATTTTCACCGGATCGAACATGTGGGATATATTGGCACTACCCATGCATTTCGTATCGCAAAGGAGGGATACAAGATATATTGTGGGATGTATTGGCCGATATTGTCGATATTTAAAACATCGCATGCATATTCCATTAACACACAGGTGTACACACACACATACAAACATTAATAAATAAATAAATAAAAGAAGAAAAAAATCAATCCATTCATCCAAGATCCAACCATCCATACATGCATCAATGCATACATACATACATGATACATCCATGATCTATCCATCCATGCATGCATGCATGCATATACATACACATACATACATACATGATTTTTTGACCCATCATACATGATTTGGATCCAAAAATCCATTCTTGTGAAAATGTGAAACACCCCAGCCCATTTTACCTTGATCTAAAACTTTGATGGGCCATGAAAAATGAAAACACACACACCAGAATTTTAGATCAGGTGAAAATTTCTCACATAGGGTTTCATGGGATTACGCATCACATGGACCGTTCAGATTAGACACCTATGGCACACTCTATATATATATATATATATATATATATATATATATATATATATATGATGAAAGATTTTTCAATAAACAAATATTTTTTTAATTATCTTTAATAGAAAAAAAATTGATTTTTCATCCAACAAATGTAACCCATCTATTAAATACATTGACCATATCACCATGAATAATAAAACATCATAAGAAATTGAAAATGAGGGAAAAAAAAAAGTGTAAACTATTTTTTTCATTAAACCATCATTTTTTAGAAAATATTTATAATAAAAAGTTTTGAAAATTCAAGAGATAGTCATCAATCAATCAATCAGCCCCTTATCATCATATTAAAAAGTCGGGGCCCCAATTAATTGTTTTACGGAAGAAATTGAGGAAAATCATATTTCCCCAATTTTCTCATTTCAATAATAGATTCTCTTGATTTCTCACCCAAATCCATGTCAAAGAATGAGAATTATGCCTAAACATGGATTTGCAGTGAAATCCATGAGCAAATCAAAGAAAAAAGCTATTTTTTCAAGTTTTTCATGCCAGCCGTGTTTATTTTGGAAATATCTCGATGTAAGCGACCCACTCGGTTTCAAGATTATACCAATGATACCAATGATATCAATATTAGCGGTGATATTCAGAACAATCTTTTCACAAACCCTACTAGAGGCTGCTCCTGCTTCAAATCACACTTTGGACTTGTTTGCTTCTTAGATGTTTATACTTGCTAACGTTTTGAAAGGACATTTTCCCACTTCCAACACTGGATTATGTTGCCATTTTACATTTTAGGCTTATCACAAACATAGGCCAAAGTCATCAATCTCTAGTTTATGTCAACAAAAAGTGTCATGTGCATAGGGTCCTCCGAGCCTTTGATTTGTGATTTCTCCATGAAATTGGATCTTCAATCCGAATCCTCAAGCCCTAATGGAGAGGTGTCAAAACCCCTTTTACAGATATGGAAGTAAGGATCCCAAAAACCACCTTGTTTTCCTTAAAAAAAAAAAATCCTGTCATTTACGCTCAGTTTCACTGTGTGACTTTTTTACCTCTATTGGCGATAATATTGCTAATACAAGCGACATTCAGAATAAGTGAGCCTGGGCGATGTTTTTGGAATATATCGCCGTGTCAATATTTTTGGAAATATCTCCGATACTTTGGTGACATCTAGAAACAGAACGATATAATGTAGTTTCAGTATCACCCACTCGGCGATACCAATGATATCAATATTAGCGGTGATATTCAGAACAATCTTTTCACAAACCCTACTAGAGGCTGCTCCTGCTTCAAATCACACTTTGGACTTGTTTGCTTCTTAGATGTTTATACTTGCTAACGTTTTGAAAAGACATTTTCCCACTTCCAACACTGGATTATGTTGCCATTTTACATTTTAGGCTTATCGCAAACATAGGCCAAAGTCATCCAATCGGTTGCTTTGATCATCCGACCTATATGATTCTTGGGGTAAGGTCCATCCATAGAAGAGACCAGCAAATTAACAATCCAGATCTAGTTTATGTCAACAAAAAGTGTCATGTGCATAGGAGTTAAGTGTGATAACTGCGATGTATGCATTTAGCGTAGCAGTCTTTCCCTGGATTTAATAGACTATTGCCCATTTTGTCATCATCTAAAGTGACCTTTTTATTTTCCTCTAGTGCGATACCGATATTTCAACTTTTTATTTTCCTCTTCGCAACTCGCTAATAGTGGTGTATGTTCTACTTTATTTATTTATTTCTGAATGGTGTATGTTCCACTTTATTTATCACCGGATCATTTAAGTCTGTTTTCTCTCTTTTCAGATTCAAAAAAATATAAGGCGGTTATCATACGGATTGACAGCCCTGGTGGTGATGCTCTTGCTTCTGATTTGTAAGTGCGATGTTGTTGATGCAAAGCTCTCATTGTATTTTATTTTTTTATGAAGAATTAGCACTTGATAGCTAGCTTGACAAGGGGGAAAAAAAGAATTTGCACTTGCTGACTGGACAATTAGCATCTAAAGTATCTAGGGTTGGCAATGGGAATAGTGACGTTATCATTGACTATGATTATTTAACTGTTTGAGTACAGTTGATATTGTTGAGGGCCTGAAGCACGGTCAAAATATGAGTTTGGGAATGGAATCTTTGGTTGATTACGTCTCACTCCCTTGTTCGACAAATGGTCCATTCGTATACAATAATCATATTGTAGCGGGTATAGTTTAGTGGTAAAAGTGTGATTCGTTCTATTAACAACTGAAATAGTTAGGGGGTCTTTCGGTTTGATTCATATTCCGATCAAAAACTTTATTTCTTAAAAGGGTTTAATCCTTTACCCCTCAATGCCATATTCGAGGAAGAATATACATTCTCGTGATTTGTATCCATTAGAAATTGAACAACAAAATTCACTGGATTATGTACTCAGGAAACATTATTTTTAGGTTCTAGGAACATCTGTTGTTTGAATTGAAAGAGTCTGTCAAAGAAAAGATTGACTGTTTAAATTCACTTCGTACCAGAAATTTCAAAATCCATGATGAAACAAAGGGCTCTTGTTATGTATCTAGTTGGATAAGAGAGATCAGCTTTCCTTGTATTTTTTTGCTCTTCACAATGAAATTAGTGGTATTCATATGACTACCAGTTTAGTTGCAAGGTCTCTCATTTCCTGCCTCCTAGCTGTTTATACTTGCCAAAATTTAGAAGCAGACTTACCTATTCTGCACCCAAAACTGCTGTGCTTCTCCTCGTACTTTCTGCAACTTATGAGCAGTGTTTTCAGTATCAGTATCAGTATCAACGGATGTATCGCACCCTTGGGATACAGAAATATATCAGGTATCGCATGGGAAATATCAGGTGTATCACATAATGTATCATTGTTTTAGGAACCATTGGGAAATTGGTTGAATTTTTCAACAAAACTTCAAGGGATGTTGAAAAAGACATCATTACACACTTAGAAATCAAAAGATCACAAAAAACAAGCGCACATAATAAATTTCCTTTGTATAGGGTCCTAAACTATCCGTTGTCTAATAGAAGTAATGCAACTATATTCAAAATCAGTTCATATCATTTATAAATCTAAGAAATGTCATGACAGGTGTCTTGGATTATGCAGAACAGTGTAGAGGAAGCTATGGCACCCCCCAACACGAAGACCCGACCTGATCGAATTGTGTGTTTTGTACAGGATATATAATTTCTCTGTGGTAGTCAAATTGGGGTTATGCAAGGGAAACTCTTTCTGGGTTTTGGGTGCTAGAAAGTTTTGGAGTTTGTCAAAATCAGATAAGGAAGTGGATCAGATGCAAAAATAATAAGAGAAAATTGTTTTTTTTTTTTTTCTTTTTCTTTTCTTTTTTTACAAATTTTCTGAAAGGGGATGCATTGCCTAAGTGTCAACAATGCATATCGATAGTATTGTGGATACCAAGAAGTATATAACGGCAATATCTTGAACATATTGCATGTATTGATATATCGTCGATGCATTACGATATTTACTGATATTTCACACAATACCCAGAAGTTTGGTAACTTCCGGTTTTTTTCGTATCACTGACCTGCAATAGTATTGGAAACTGCAAACACTGCTTATGAGTTTGTATGATGTTTCTAGTTAGCATGACAAGCATTCATTCCGTAATGGCGGTATAAGTAATGCATGTAAAATGTAACTACAAAAGGACGTAATATGGCCTGTGGCTTTCCTTAACAAAACATTTGTGGTAGTAGAAGTTTCAAAATACCTTTATGTGAAACAGTTCCATGCCCAATCAAAAATTCACATATCTCACAAAGGACAGGACCTACAGACAATCAAATCCTCTATAGCTCATGTCAGCATATCAGGCATCAGTGTTTGAAGTATCCCCGACCCCGACATTATTGAAATGTCCCTGATATTATCTGTATCTCCATCTTGGTGATACCGGTAACACTGGTAGTGATATCGATAACACTAGTAGCGGCAGAAATTCCAATTATCGGCAATGTATGACAAAGTATCGCCAATGTATCGATATCACCAATATTTTCAATGTGTAAATTCTAGGTGTCAATGTCACTTGTATTGCCAATGTATCGATGTCACCAATGCATCACCAATATTTTCAACCGTGAAAATTCCAAGTGTCGCTTGTGTCACTAGTGTATCGACAATATTTCGATAATATTGCCAATATATCGATATTGCAAAAACTCTGTATATTAAAAAAAATCCGTTTCAATTTTTTTATGGGTGCATGGTTATATGCAGTGTTTAATTTGTTAACAATAATATCATGATATTATTGTTATCGTAATCTACACAATGTGGAGGCCACAATCTTTCGTTTCCTTTCCAATTGTTAATGATTTCTCATCGAAATATCATGTGTTGTCGATATTCTAAAATATCGATGGATGTTTGATGGAAGGTTGGATGGGTGGTTGAATGGATAGATGGTGTAGGGCGGCTTAATCCAACCCTAAATGAATGCGGTATTTAAAAAGGGCAAATTTATGCAAGCATTAACAATAAAAATTCAGCATTATACATTATAAAACAAGAAGGAACTAAGGAAAATTCAGCAATGATCATGGCCATCCATCACAAACACGTTGTATTGAACCTTAAAATTTGAATTTAGTTGGATCCGGCGAAAAATAGGACTTTCGTCTTGCAATAGGTCCATTTGACAATCCAAGTGGATTTTCTAATCTAGGAAATATGAATTTTCTGGATTGGAAAATCTGAAAATTTCAGAAAATTTTTTGGAAATTGATGGTTCTTTGATTATAGTTCAAATCTAGGGCTTTGGGTGATGAGATTGAAGAAGATCGATATATATGTGTGTGTGTTTGGGGGGGGAGGGGGGGGGGGAGAGATCTTCCAAGATCTACTTTGGATTGAAAAGAACGGGATCTTCTAGATCTAAAGAATTTAGAAGGAAATGAAAAAAAAGAAAGGTTTAAAGAAAAGAATACCTTGAGAAAAGAAAGAATAAGAGAGAAGGAGAAGATTGGAAATCACTTTCCTAGGCCTTACGCTCTCTTTCAATCACTGGAAGCCAAAGATAAAATCATCCGACCTTAAAGAAGCAAAAGCTTTCTTTTTTCATAAACATAACATAGCGTTCCTTTGATGTTTAGGGCAAAACACCCTTATAAATTCAAAATTACATTAAATGACCAAAATACCCCTACAAAGTTAAATGACCAAAATACCCCTACAAAAAAGTTTCAAAAAAAATTTGCAAAAAATTGTGTGCACAGTCTCAAAACTCAATTAAATAAAATATTCATAAGATCAACTCAAATCCAAGATGCCCAATGGGCCCTAATGATAGCGCAATGAAGGTGGGCTATGATGATCCTACAGTCCGATTACACCATCGTCGCAATCAAATGATTCAAATATCTCCTTGAAGCAACTTACACACGTCACGAACATATGTGCAAGGTCTTCAACCTCTAGAGACCCGACCTCTACCCGTCATCTAACTACCTTGACACAGGTAACGCACACCTCCTGCGTTGATATACTTGAGTTGTCTAATATCCGCATCAATAGATGTGATGGTTGGACAAATAGATGGGATGGTTGGACTAATTTCTTACGATAACACATGCTTTTATGCCCCATTAAATGGAAAACTATTATGTATGCATTCTTTTCTTTTCTTTTTTTTTTTTTTAATTTTTTAATTTTTTTAATTCTTATATATGCAAATGTGTATTTTAGCATCTCTTGAAATTTCATTGAAAAAATCCACTATTTTCCCCATGTTTCTCCACATTTCTAGTTATCGACAATGTTATCGGCAATATCGATATTGTTTCCATATGCCCGATCAGTGAAACTTGAAGCAATATTGATACTTCAAATACTGACAAGCATTCACACTCTATCTGCAGCCCCCATTCTCTCTTTTTTCTTTTTTCCTTTTCTGTTCTTAATCATTTTCTTGCTTTCTGCATTTGCAAAATGTGACCATGCTGGAATTATTGCTTGAAAAATTCACTTCCATATACAAGTGGATGCTATGCTTTTCACACATCCAGAAGGGTGGCTCATACCTTCCCCATGACTGAGGCCCTTTCCTCAGAATCTCTAGTTTTACTAAATTTCATTCATTCACATGTAACTACACTGTTTTCCAATAAAATTCTTGATCTATGATTCCTAATCTCCCTGCCTAGGTTAGTGGTGAATCTCTTTCTTCCCATCATTGATAGAGATTGCTGCCTGTTTGCATGCCGAATCCACTGCATCGAGCAGAATGGAGAAAGTCCGTCACGCTCACAATGACAAATATTTCAATGTGCCAAGTGGTTCCACTTTGTTCAATGTGAATATTGTGAACTTTCAAATGCACCCCTATGGAGAACAAATCATAATGCAAAGCACTTGAAAGAAAGTAGTTATTAAAACAGATTAAACTTCAGTTTGATAACATTATTGTTTCAATGCTAGTATGACTTGGAGATAACCTACAAAATCAATTTGGTCATTTGAGACATTGGATCTCTACAGTGGTCATTTTGCTCTTAGTTATAGATCTCAAACATATAGTGTTTCTAGGCAAATATTTCTCTGCAAAATATCCTATTCCAAATTTTCTGTAATTTAAATGCTTCAATCCTTGATGTTTATCTGACAGAATGTGGAGGGAGATAAGGCTTCTCTCTGCCTCCATACCTGTGATTGCTTCAATGTCTGATGTGGCTGCAAGTGGAGGTTACTACATGGCTATGGCAGCAGGAACTATTGTTGCAGAGAATCTTACCTTGACAGGTTCAATTGGGGTTGTCACAGGTGAATTGGAAACACATCATCTTATACCCAATAAAGTTAGAAATATGAAGGCCAAAGGGAACCTCTGATGTGAATAAACCACAAAGTTGGTTCTTTCAACCATGCTATGTATTTGATAATCCACTATGCATATAATTAAATTATAAAATCCTGATTCACTGGTCCATACAAGTAGGGCCTATGGTTCACTGATCCTGACCATTGCAATGCCTCAGAAATCTCCCAGATTGGAAGATTGTAACCCTTGATCAGTGGCTTACAAAAAGATGGTGGGTGGCCTAAAAAGAATTGCAGCAGTATAAAGAATGTTGAAGATTGGATGGATTGGAGCTTACATTCTGTAAATTTTTTGAGGCCCCCGCCCTCCGTGGTTGGAAACATAAGATGAATGATCTTGATAATTGAATGATGGGTGGCATTTGTATGTCTTGGCTGCCAGTGGAGGGTACTACATGGCCATGGCGGCATGAACAATCAGTGAATCTTACCTTAAATGGTTCAATGGTGTTGTCACAGGTGAATTAGTAACACCTCATACTATCCCCAATAACCTTAGAAATATAAAGGCTGGATGGAACTATATGATGCAAATAAACCACCTTGGTTCTTTCAACCATGTTATGTATTTGATAACCCACTTTCAATTTGTTATTGTGGAACTTTAGAATCTTCACACACCTATCCATTCAAAGTGGGGCTTATGATTCAGTGATCCAGGTCATATCTGACTGGTCCATCATGGATGAGGACTCTCGCAGAAATCTCCCAGATTGGAAGATTGTTACCCTTGATCAGTGGCTTACCAAAAAGATGGTTGGGGGCCTTGCAGAAGCAGTTCAGAAAGAAGGCTGAAGATCAGATGGCTAGGATCTTCCACTCCCGATTTTTTTTCCCCTCATCCATGCTGGGAACATCAGATCAATGGCCTGGATAATTGAACCATGGGTGGCACTTGCACCAAGTGGGTGCTTCGAGGCCTTACACTTCATCTTTGTTTTTACTTTTACCATGCTGTTCTTTAGATATGACAGCAAACTAACCCTTTGAATGGATTAGTAGCTAACTTATCAAAGAGCTAAAGTCCACTGTTATATCAAGAGTTCGATTAAACGGTTTGATCAAATGTAAGATTAGCTACAAGAATTTTGAAGAGCATCTTTACAACTCAGAAGGGTTACCGACACTTAATATTGAACTTGCATCTTCAAAGTTTAAACATGCTTGGGCAGAAATGAATTTTCTGTACAAACATTTGCACTCAGAGACAGCTAGACTTTTGGTATGAATTTCAGAGATAGTGCCTGGTGGACAATATTCCATATTTAAACCCAATTTGTTGAAGTGATCAAAATTTTACTGTATTGAGCATGAGTTAGTGCAGAAAACAATGCGATGGCTACGGTCTGGCTTATCTTGAATATTCATGAAACCATATTGCAACGTATTTTCATTGCAGAACATTGCTAATTGATGAATCAATCTCGAATCATTGGATAGCAATTAATTCCTCCATTTAATGTCCATGGGTGATAAACTAAAATTAGCTTCCACCCAATTCAAAGTAACATGAATTTTCTTTATATATATATATATATATATATATATATATATATATATATATATATATATATATATATATATATATATATATATATATATATATATATATCCACGAGCCATGGAAATTTCTTATGCTTTATTGGTTTTTAATTCTACTTTCATGAAATTTCCAGAAGAAATTTTACAAATCAATGACAATGACCTTGAAATGGTTTAAAAGAAAGACCTAAGTTTTGGAACTCCTAGTCTAATATAATGAAAAACGAAATTGAGAATGTAACATGTTATTGGAATCATGCACTTCTATAGAAGATTGTAGATCCTAGAAGAATCAGATCTAAACAGGGAGATCTGTTTACAGCCATATCTTTCTTAGTTGGAAAGCTCTTCATCCAAGTTTTGTATCTTCTACTCTCATTGGTATTGACTAGGGGTGCAACTTGGGTTGGCACAATACAAACAAAATTAGCCCAACACAAACTTAAGATCCCATTTGGTTGAGGTTGGATTGGGCTTGGTTTGAAAATCCTCAACATGACCTAGTTTGGGTCGGGTTTGGGTTGAGGCCTCGGGCAACCCGACCCAACCCAAACTTAACCTTACATGCAGTACATATACATGAGTTATGACTAATATACATGATATAAATGTGAAATCATGGCCTACATAGAAAATAGGGTTCATGCAAGTTTTGACCTGTATGATCAATGGACCACCATTATTTTTGGTCCATTAAAAACGTTCACATTAGTCTCTACTGGATGAGTGGCCAGAATCTCTGACATGTGTGTCATCCGTTGGGATCTCTCACGTGTTCCACCCCCTCACATGAGGGGCTCTTAATTGAATACTCGTGAGTTGTTACTCACAACTCAATCAGAAGAATTCATTTTTCCCCCATGACGGCTTAGGATTGAGGATGTCTTGTCTCCCATTAGGGCTCACAAGCCGAGTGGTATGATGATTGGAATTCTCCATGTTGTGAACATACACCTTACATTGAATGGTCAATTGCGTTCATCACTATCAGTAGATGAATTCAGAACAAACAATTAGAGATTTTTTTTAATCACGTGCCCATTCAATCTAAAAATCAAAGGTCAAATATTGTAAACTTTATTTTGCTAGTATAGTTCGGTAGTTACATGTGTTACTTAATGGTATTATTTGGTGGTTAGATGTTTTGCTTCGTGTATTAATTTACTAGTTGTAAGTGTTAATCTGGCCTAACCTGATCTAACCCGACCCTACCTTGGATTGGGTTGGGTTGGGTTAGGTCTTGGGCCGACTCTTGAGGTTGAGCTGTGCTTGGGTCGACCCTCAACCCAACCTGACCCGACCCGAGTTTGCACCCCTAGTATTGATGCAACTGCATGTGGCAATAATTTCAGAAAGTGGCATTCGAATGCCACATATCAGTGCCTGCGTTGATATAGTGTCAGGGCCTTTTCTTGTGAATTTTGTCCAAGTATGTGTCTTCTCATGTGTAGATCTGTTACCTCACCAAACTAAATGACATTATTTCTTGTTGAATGGTTTTATTCGTAATGTTTTGCTTTTCTACTGCTATATGCATTCAGTACTCTGCTATTGAAAACCTTGCAGAACACTACAACTGCATGTATCTTCCTGCAGTGTTCTAATAAAGAATATGCAACTGTAATGACAATTAAATTATTTCTTTCCCTATGTGAGGCCTATTTGTCTTGTAAGGTGTAGACGATAACATACCAAACTTTCTTGCATACAGGAAAGTTTTGTTTAAACAAACTCTATGAAAGGATTGGCCTCAATAAAGAGATTATATCAAGGGGAAGATTTGCTGAGCTTCTTGTTGCCGAACAACGCCCTTTCAGGTAAGGAACTCTGTTGCTTCTTACAAGCACAAATTCACATAATTTGCATGGGAGAGAAGCAACTTTCACCACTCAAGGAGCATGTTGCTTCAGTCTGCCACACTTATGTTACTGAGTGTTCTATCATGTTATCTTTCTGAGATCTACATTGCAATATTTTGCTCTGTCACCATCTTAGTAAACACTCCAAGAAAGAGATTGTTATGGCAGAGGAACAATGAAATGCTGATTGCTGTTGTTTTATCAAAAACTGTTGTTGTTTTTATTTTCTATGTTCTAGAAGAACCAATTGTCCTGAACACAGGTGAAATGTTGGTCAAATCATTTAGCGTAGAAGTATCAAATATAGATTCATTTTAGAAAAACTAATAATTGCAGTTACTAAAGATAATTGAAAAATGAAAGCAAAACTAAGCTAGGTTTACCATTACCCCACATAATCCTTCATTTTTATACTTTCTATTCAGACTTGTAAAACTAGAAAATTATGGTTATTCATTTGATTTGAAATTTCTATGATTTTTCTTCCATAAACACGAAGAGTCAGTTGATCCCAGATATCCAGGATAATGCTATGATGACAAGGGGGGTGCTGATGCTAGTGATGAAGCTTTGGTCAACTTCCCAAGGATCATTGCTTTGTATATACTTGGTCACCTAAGTATGACTATGCGACATTGTGAAATTCCTAAATATCCAAGTTCCTTCCTCAGCAAACATGCCCATATCCTTTACAACCCAATTTTCATGGGTTGGTCTTCCTTCACAATCTCCGTAACTTTTGGAGATAGCTGGAATGAGATTTTGGCTATAAAATTCTGTTATTCTGAAAATTTTCAAATTTCTTATGTTTTAATCCAGGACATGTTTTTTAATTCAAACAATTAGAGAAAGGGGTTTATTATGGAGACTTTCATGGAAGCTGCCTTACTATATGAGACATTTGAAGAGATGATTTGGGGACAGTGCAATCCTTAAGATTGAAGTAGGTACGAACAATAAGCATTTGGTGCTCTTGAGCATTGATTTCAAGAAAAGTTCATGATTCTCTGTAAAGTGAATCGTGGGATCACCCATTGGTAGAGTTCACAGGGATGAGAAAGGGTAAATTGCTAAACAAAGTATGAGTTTGCACCCATTGAGTCAAAAATAAATAAATTTGTATGAGTATGCACCCTAGGAGGAGTATTCACTAGCAAAGTCGAGTCATGAAAGCAGGAAGTCTACATGCATCTGCTGAGGAAGAGTCAGTATTTTCTGGTGTAAGTCATGCACTTGAACCAGAACTATGACAGATATCTATCAAGAATGGGTAAGCATTGAGATTTGAGAGACGTTCAGCCCCAATTTTCACCTGATCCGAGCATCAATTGAGCATGATTCCTATACCATCACGTAGTCCATTAATTTCTATTTTTTTTAAGATACTGATTTTATTAAGGCCAAAAGGCAAAAAAAAAAAAAAAAAAAAACAGAGAGAGAGAGAGAGAGAGAGAGAGAGAGAGAGAGAGAGAGAGAGAGAGAAAATAACAGAAAGAAAAAGAGAAAAATGCTGATACAAGACAGCCAACCCTAAGGAGCCCACTCCTTAATACAATTTTTATAAAAGATTGATGAAATTTTATAGAAGAACCTGCAAGAAGCAGGGAAAGAATACAAAAAGGAACAAAAAGCAAAGAGGCGAACAATAAGCCTCCATCCTTTACAAGAAATGGATTTCCAATCTGAAATACACACTTTTACAGTTTCCACAATTGACCCAACAGGCCGGGTAGAATCCTGAAAACGCTGGTTATTCCTTTCACCCCAAATAGCCGGAAGCGTCAAAAGCCGACTACCCTTAGACGTGAACGTTCAATGGATGAACAGATGGTCAATGGTCTCGGCGTCCTTACTACACATGCAGTACATATTTGGGATGAGAATAGATCTCTTCTAAAGGTTGTCTATGGTCAGAACCCTATGCCTCCCTACCAACCAAGTGAAGGTTGCTATTTTCGGCAGCGCACCATAGAACCAAAAATGGAAAGCATGTTCCTCATGGGCCCCCGAGACATCCTGGCTTAGCATCTTATAAAAGGACTTGACAGAGAAAAAGGCCACATTCGACCTCAAGATGGCTGAATATGATGCAAACAACTCAAAAGAGAAGTCAGCTCCTCAACCTCATTATGTGCTAGAGGTCTCCTGCAAATGGGGGCCTAGGCCACATTCAACCCATCGGAAGAGACAATCCACCGCTTTGAGGCCTCTAAACAAGGTGAGGCTCGCAAAAGAGGGGAACTCCAACTGCAAGTGGGAATCACTACATGCCAAAGAGGGGAACTCCCAACTGCAAATGGGAATCACTACGCCACTTGTCCTCCTAAAATCTAATCCAGGTACTATCACCTACGGAAAAGGAAATGCCTTGCCAAATTTTATCCCCTGATCAGTGAGATAGACTTCCAAATATGAGAAGCCTTATATAAGGAAGATCTTCTGGTTTCCCAACCACCCTCCTAAACACCATACTTAGAAGCAACAAGCTCTTGCCAAGAGCTCCCTTCTTCTGTCCTGAACCTCCACAACCATTTCCCTAGGAGAGTAATATTCATATCTGCCAAAGACCGTAGACCCGCCCCTCCTGAATATAGAGGCTTGCAAACCTCCCATTTTAACAAATGAAACTTGTTACCTTCGTTGGCACCCTTCCAACGGAAGTCCCTTCTCATTTTATCAAGCCTTTTGCATTCCGCCTAAACAAAGACATAAAAATAATGCCATGTTGGAAAGGACTGTTTTAATAAGAGTGAGGTGGCCACCTAGAGAAAGTAAAAAACATTTCCACCTGGACAACTTTCCTTCTATTTTCTCGAACATCTTGTCCCAAAGATGCGTAGTCAGTTTGCCTATACATAAGAGTAGTCCCAAGCACGTAGATGGAAAAGAGCCTTATTTGCAACCAAAAATAGAAGCTAGAAACGACACTTCTTCTTTTGCTAGCTGAATCCCCAACAGCTCGCTTTTTTCCCCACGTTAATCCTCAAACTAGACATTGCTTCGAAACACATCACCACCTTTTGTAAATCTGCCACCATGTGAGGATCCGCTTTGCAAAAAATAATTGTATCATCGACATATTGAAGATGAGAGACTGGGTCCCCCATTGGAGACACCTCGAAGCCTTCAATCAACCTGAACTCCTAGCCCTTGGAAAGCATACAACTAAAAGCATCTCTAGTCACAAGGAATAGATAAGGAGAGGAGTGTCTCCTTGCCTTAGACCCCTAAAAGGTTTAAAGTAACCTTGCAGCGACCCATTGACCAGCAAGGAGAGGGAAGGGGTCTTGACACAGATCTGAATCTAATTCCACCATTTCGACTTGCAGCCCAATCTTTCCAACATGTAATCGAGGAACTCCCATTCAACATGATCATATGCCTTTAGACATCAAGTTTATAATTAATACCCCGAATCTTGTCCCTAAATCGAGAGAGTCAATGCAGTGTTTGAAATATCGGTATCGCACAATGTATCGCACCCTTGGGATACAGATACGTATCGGTTATCGCATGGGATATATCGTTTGTATCGCATAATTTATCGCACTTTTTGGGAAACATGGGGAAACATTGGGAAAATGGTTGAATTTTTTAATGAAACTTTGAGGATTGTTAAAAAAGCCCTTAATACATACTTTTAAATCATAACATCTCAAAAAAAAGATGCACATAATAAATTTCCTTTGTATAGGGTCCTAAGCTATGTGATGTTTAATTGAACTAATGCAACTATATTTAAATTAAATGCATGATATTTATAAATATATCATAGTCATGTATGAAAACACAACCAATTCATTGAAAAGCAAAAGAAGAACTGAAGAAGTAAAATTTGAGAAATATACATATCAATGATGGGGTAGTTACTAGGCCCACCGTCAGTATCTGTACATCCAAGTCGTCAATCCCTTTTCTCATATCATTTTAAGGTTTGAGGTAGATCCAACGATCAAGTAGACCACACCAAATAACAAGCTTGGTTGCATTAAATGCACAAAGCATCGAATGCCAGTTGCATTAAATGCAAGAGTGTATGGTCCATTTTAGCGTTGAATCTGCCTCATTTTTGTTTTCATGCATAAAATGATTTGAGAAAAAGGGATGGACAACTTAGATTTATAGGTACATCACGTGGGCCCCCCATAGAACCGATTCGCCGTAGATAGGCGGGGGGTAGGGCGCAGCGTCCCACGTCTTGACACGGATTAGCTACTCCCCCAACACTATCCTCGTGTTTCATCCATTTTTACAGATCATTTTGTGGCTTGAAATAAAAAATAAGACAGATATAAATCTCCGGTGGACCACACCACATGAAAACAATAGTGATTGGATATCCACCACTAAAATCCTCCTAAGGCCCATCATTCGTTTATTTGACATCCAATCTATTGATTAGGTCATACAGGCCCAGATGAAGGGAACAAACAAAAATCAGTTTGATCCAAAACTTTAATGGCCCCCAAAATGTTTTTAATGGTCGACGCTCATTCAACACTTTTCCTATAATGTGGTCCACTTGAGATTAGGATATACCTCATCATGGTGGGGCCCACAGAGCACCGACCATGGTGAGGGGGAGTAGCCAATTCGTTTCATATAGGGAAAGGGTACAATGCGCTCGAGTTGATTTTAACGCCCCATGAGGTCGAGCTGTGTGGGCCCCACCGTGATGCATTTCGAACATCTACCCCATCAGTCAGATGCACCATTCCATCGAGGTCTCAAAAAATCAAGTCAATTCGTGACTTGTGTGGACCACACCACATACAGAAGTGAGGAGGGGCCGTGCACCATTAAAACATTCATAACCATTTTTGAGTGCCCACCGAAATGTAGTTTGCAAATCCAGGCCATCCATTATGTGTGTCCCACTTGAATGAGGGTTCAGACCAAGTTTCAGGCGCATCCAAAACTCAGGTTGGCCCCACCAAGTGCTTTTATATATTTTAACGGTGTCTTCACATAATTTTAGATGGTATGGCCCACCTGAGTTCCGTATACGGTTGATTTTTGGGATATCCCATAATTTAAAGGGTACCCATCAAATTCACAGTGTCGATGGTCGAAACACATTTTGGTGGGCCCCACCCAGCATCCTTGTGCAGCAACTTTCCGCGAAAGGCTTTCGCAGGAAATCTGTGTCCCCTGTTCCGCACCCCTCATGGTCACAAGTGACGTCACCAAGTTACATGGGTCCCACAATGATGTATTTTTTTTTATCCACACTGTCCATCCATTTGAATTGATCATTTTAGGGCATGAGCCAAAAAATGAGTCAGATCCGAAGCTCGAGTGGACCCCACCACAGAAAACAGTGGAGAGAGTGACGTTCACCATTAAAAACTTCTTGAGGGCCATAAGAGATGGATCAATCTTATATTCGTATTTGCCCTTCATCCACGTCCGTATAATCTTATTAGCGGTTTGGATGACCAATAAACATGACTGCAGGACCGAGAAAGGTTTCAACGGTGGAAATCAGTATCACCACTGTTTCCTGTGGTATGGTCCACTAAAATTTCTAAATTTTGGGATCAACCCCTTAATTTAGATGGGAAAACGGATGAACGGCGTGGATAGACCACATACATTAAATGTGGGCCCAAAGTTTCGAGTACCATATGGCGTGCTCGAAACCCACCACGCAATCCGATCCCCTTTTCACCCCTCCCGCGCCCCTCTCCTTCACTTTCCCTCTCCTTCACGCACGCGAGGGCTCCGGATGGCGATGATTTCTCGTTCCATTCCTCAATCCAGCCTAATTTCTCGGTAGAATCTCCGAAAAATCTGCAGTGGCCCACCTCCGATCACACAGGTATTCTCTGATTTCTTTTTCTTTTTTTTGAGTGCATCTGTCGAAATCCGAAAATAATAGAGACGAAATCGTGCGATATCGACGATATATCGGCCGATATCTGAATTTTGGATTTTTTGGTATCTTCCGGAGGTTATCATGAGGGTATCGTCTCGCAGGTGTGCGATAACGATAATATCGGCCGATAGTATCGATATTGCGAACACTGAGTCAATGCACTCATGCACTATAAGGGTCGCGTCTGGAATGTGCACTATAGGGGACATGATGCTCCCTAGCACCACTTGAAATCGAGAAGCGAGAATCTTGTCCAGAATTTTGTACGAGCTCCCAATTAGTCTAGTAGGTCTGAAATCCTCTAACCCTTTTGCCCCTTCAATTTTAGGAATTAGAGCGATGAAAGATGCACCCAATTCTAGCGATAGGCGGCCCTCCCTTAAAAAGATTCCTTGAAAAAATCTATAACATCTTGTTTCACCACATTCCAAAACACTTTGAAGAAAACCATGGGAAAACCATCGGGAACAAGAGAAAGAAGACTTATTCAGGCCCGACGAGAACCAAGCTTGACATAGAATGTCCAAGGAGAAAGGCATCACCTACTGAACCCTGAATAGATCCAAGATAATCGACCAAACCTCCCAAGCCATATCACAATGAATGAGAGGAGAGAAAAAGGGATTATTGCTCAATAAGTTGCATAGTCTGGCTATTTCAGTAGAAAATTGTGCGTCAAACTCTCTTAATTCCTTGGAGAAAGCTGAGAATTGAAGAAGCTAGACTAGATCAAAGGCCCCCTGCACCAGATCATAAGAGATTATCAGCCTTTTCTTTTCTTTTCAATCTCTTTTAGTCGTATTTTCATTTGAATTGTTATAATATTCATGTTATTTGCCACTTTTGCATGGTTAGTGGGTTGCAACAAAGTGCTAACAGTGGATAATCTTCGAAAGAGAAAGATGATACTTTTGAATGTTTGTTTGATGTGCCTTCAAGATTTGGAATTGGTAGACCATTTCTTTATTCATTGCTCTTTTGCAAAAGCTTAGTGAGAAGGTTTTTCCAAGTTTTTCGAAATAGCATGGGTATCGCTGTCTTCCATTTCACATCTATTCTTCATGTGGCACGGTATTACTTTTGATAGAAGGCAGAAAAAAGTGTGGCGGTTGTGTTTGCTTGCAAGGATTTGGATCTTATGGTTAGAAAGGAATAATCGTTGCTTCAGGAATTAGGCAGGGTGGGTTTCAAAAGCGTTTAATAGGGCTAAATCAAATGTAATGGAATGGGCGATAACGTCTAACACAGTTGATAGATTCCCCGATAGTTATCTTGAGTTGTAATTTTGTTTATGTTTCGTATATATTTGTAAATTTTGGCCTTTGATTGCCTGTTAATAAAAAATTTCAATGTTCAGAATTTATATTTCAAAAAAATAAATAAATCATGTTGTTTGCAATAAAAATGCACTAGTTTCCCTTTGATGTATCTTGGAGACCGGATTTGAGGGTGAAGGAAGGCGCCTAACCCTTCTTTCTTCATAATCGGATCCCTTACCTTTGGATCTATGGTTAGATCAGTGGACCGAAGTCATTTGACTAGTTTTTTTGTATAATTTTAGCCAAGGTATTTAAAAACAGTTATGTAATGGCTATTACGTGATGACAACAATGGGAACTGTTACGTGTTGCGGGGCCATAATGGTTGTTGTGGAAAAATTAGCCCTTAATGGCTCGTAATGGCCCTATAAAGGTCCGTTATGGGGCTAATACAGTTTTTTTTTTTTTTTTTTTTTTTTAATAGAAAAGGCCATTACAGCCCGTATTGTAACAGTAACAGCAGCAGCCATGGCCGTCAAACTTACAACTACCGTTAGTGAATACTTTGGTTTTAGCTATCTACATACCGATGCCAAAGAGTGAGTGGTGACTCCTACTTTACCATTCGAGTTGATCGCATCTGCACTGCGATCGAGCACCCAAATACCATGCTACAGACCATTGACCTCCAAATGTGGGCTGATGTATATTCTCCACTTATTGTAATTGAATCCCTCATGTGAGAGGTGAGGGTAGTTATGATTTTCCGTTGGAGAGACTTTTGAGAGAGACCCAATCATAGTATGGCCCATCAGCTCAATGGTTTGGATCTCATGCTCAAGCCTGGTTAGACTTGGGCCCGAGCCTGTCTGTCTCAGCTTGGCATGGATCCAAACCAAGCTTGGGCTCAAGTTTCAGGTCAGGGTTTGGTCTTGGAGAGACCCTTGCCCAGCCAGTTGACAGCCCTATTCAGAACTGTGTAGTTTACATTTCATTGATCCCTAGCGTGACGGATGTGTTGGAGCTACCTCGTAGCACGTGAGAAGGTTAATCTTGATGATAGCACAAAGGGTTAACCTTCCATTGTTCGTACCAGCCAGCTTTCATTATTCACAAGATGATTTAATGGCATATCTCTTGGGCCTATCCACCAACAGGAAAAAATTTAGAATTGGTGCCTAGCATTGAATGAGATTGTTCAGTATTTTGGGCAATAACTTCCATTCTCCTCTTTGGATTAGACGGAAGATGATCAAAGGGATTGTTCCCTCAGCCTTTCATTCATGTTTTTAAAAATAGCATTGACCACCTGAATCATAGACATGCTTGAGATCTCTGATATGCACCTCGAAGCTAAGTGTGAGGTGATAGTTCTACAAAAATCTGAATTGTCAAGATCTTGAAATCAAGTTTTGATTCAATTCGAGGTGGTCCTCATTGTGAGATTCCATTCTCTTAAATAGATTACAGAATGCTATACATGGCATATGTTGACCCATAATTTTGGGTGATTACAATCCCTAGTTTAAGGGATAATTAAGGAGAATAATTCTATTCCTAAAATAGACAACCTAAGTATAGTACATGATTGAATGAGATAATGAAGGAGAGTAATTTCATTCCTAAAATAGATAACCTAAGTATAGTACATGATTGAATGGGATCCACGTTTTGAGAGTGTGGTCCCTCGATTGACACCCCCCCTCAAATTGATGCTGGTGAATCAAACAACATTATTTGGACACGAGGAACTGATGGTGTGGTTAAGGCAATCCTTTCATGAAGATATCAGTGATTTGAAGGTTGGTGGAGACATGAGGGAGGTTGATGACCCAACGCTCATATTCATCATGAATGAAGTGACAATCAACTTTGATGTGTTTTGTACACTCACGAAACACTGGATTCTCCACAATTTTAACGGCGTTGGTATTATCAACATGTAGAGGCTATGATGAGGTTGAACAAAGCCTAGATTAGCTAGAAGTCCACGAAGCCAAAGGATTTCAGAAAAAGCAGTGGACATAGCACGATACTCTGCTTCTATAGAAGATTTTGATACCGATCTTGCTTCTTACATTTTCAGGAGATTAATGCCTTGCCAAGGTACATTCACTAGCCAGCAGTTGATTGGCGTGTGTCAGGGCAGCCAACCCAATCAGCATCAGAGTATGCATATAGGGTAAGATCATTAGTTGTGGGAAAGTATAAACCCCTTTGGGTTGTGCCAAGAGGGTATTGAATGAGTCGTTTGACCACTGCTTAGTGAAAATATCGAGGAGCACTGACAAATTGACTCAACAAGTTGATAGCATATCAGGTCTTGTGATAGATAAATAAATTAAACTTCCAACAAGTCGTTGATATAAGGTAGGATCAGGGAGAAGATCATCGTCATCTTTGCTCAACTTGACATTTAATGCAAGAGGTGTGTCAATTGGAGTAGAATGTTGAAGATTGGCAAGTTCAAGGAGATCCTCAGTACATTTGTGTTGATTGAGAAACAATCCTCTAGAAAATTGATGAACCTCTAGTCCAAGGAAGTGAGCATAACCAAATCTGTCATATGAAATGGTGCATGAAGAGAAGCTTGAAGACGCTTTATCATGTTGGAAGCAGTATCGGTGATGAGAATATCATCAACGTAAACAAGGGGAGCGAAAAGGCTAGTAGAAGTTTGATGAAGGAACAGAGATGCATCGTAAGTACTCTGCGTAAAACAAATGTGATGAAGAGAGCTTATGAATTTCTCAAACCAAGCACATGGAGCTTGTTTGAGACCATAAAGGGAATATTACAATTGACACACAGTATGGCAAGAAGTAGAGTGTACTCCTTGGGGTAAGCGCATATAGACATCCTCCTTAAGGTTGCCATGAAAAAAAACATTTTTGACATCCTTTTGATATAGTGGCCAAGACTATGATGCAGTAATGGCGAGAATAATACAAATGTTATTCATTTTTACCACCGGCGCAAATGTTTCTTCATAGTCCCGTATTCGTGTTGATTTCCTAAAGCCACGAGACGAGCTTTATAGCGGTCCAAAGATCCATCAAGTTTGAGTGTAATAGAATAAACCTACTTACATCCAATCGGTTTGATAAATGTGGGACCTTGTACAATATCCTAGGTGTGATTCTTTTCAAGAGCTTGCAATTCATCCTGCATTGCCTGCCTCCAACATTCATGCTGCACAGCCTGAGAGTAGGAGTGGGGAATAGAAGTAGAAGACAGTGTAGCCATTAAGGTAGTATGGGTAAAACCATATCGATTAAGAGGCTTAAACAGTCGCAAGGAGCGACACAAAGGGGGGTTAACTTGGATCAAATGCAGATAAGAGATCTTGAGGGACTTGTCCTGTAATTGTGTCTTTCCTCCTCCTTTGATACACAAAATTAGGGTTAAACTGAGTAAATGTTATTTCGTTGGAAAACCTAGGCAAGGAGATTGTAGAGACAGAATTAGGAGGCTCAAGATGTAGTTGAAAAAAATATTGATTCTCAAAAAAACATTTATAGAAATCTGGATACGACGAATTTGAGGATCATAGTAAATGAATCCTTTCTAATGGGGTGCATATCCAAGGAATGCACATTTGGAAGACTGAGCAGTGAGTTTGGTGCGTTCGGAAGAAGGTAGATGGACAAAAAAGACACAAACAAAAGTACGAAGATGATCATACAATGGGGGGTGTGTTGTACGGGCGAATTGTTGATGGAGGGTAATCGATTTATAAGATGAACAACAGTTGTAAGTGCCTCAGACGAAAAAAATGGGGAGGAATGGAAGATGTAAGCAAAAGATACCGAGTTACACCAAGAAGATGTATATATTTTCTTTCAACGACACCATTTTGTTGATGGGTGTATAAACATGGTCACTGAGAGATTATCCCATTTTGTTGCAAAAATGTTTGAAATTCTGCTGAAACATATTCCCCCCAAAAGTCTGAATGGAGAATTTTAATGCAGGTAGAAAATTGATTTTCGTCATAAGCTAAAAGCATCTTAAATGCATGAAAAACTTCGGACTTCGAATGCAAGAAGTAAACCCAAGTAAAATGACTAAAAGCATCAATAAAGGTCACGAAATACTTGTAATGGGCATGAGGGATAACAGGAGTAATTCCCCATATATTACTATGTATTAAATCAAAACATTTTGAACTTAATTTAGTGGATGTAGGAAATGAAAGGGTCTTACTTTTTCCAAACTTAACAAGTACTACAATCAAAAGAAACACAATTTTTCACACCAACAAATTTATTCGTCAATCCATAATTGAACAACATCGATAAAGTTTTGAAATTTGGATGTTCAAGCCTATTGTGCCACAATTGGCAATTATTCTAAACAAAAAAAAAAAAAAAAAAAAAAAACAAAACAAATCATTTATTGGTTTATGCTGAAGAAGTGCACAAAGGCAAAGAGGAAAGAGACGTCCACATCTAGGGCCCTTTGCGATCACTTTCCCTGACATTCGATCCGGTACATGGTATTCCAAATTGGTTACGTAATCCATAACTAGATCAGTCGTTACGTAATGGTAAAAAGGTCATAACCGTTCGCATTACTTGAACGGCCGTTTACTGAAAACGTGTCGTAATGGTCTAGGAAGTACATTTTAAAAAAATAATAAAAAATGGCCGTAACGGCCAATACGGGGACGGCCCGTATCATAACGGTAACGGTGGTGGTCGTTATGACCATCGTTACCATTACGGAACACCTTGATCCTGTATTACAACACGAGGGTGAAAATAAGATATTGCAGTTATTGTCAACAAGTTGGCCAACAGAAAGCAAATTGGTGGTCAAGTGAGGAGAGAGATAAACATTTGTCAATGAGACTAGGCCAAGAACATCATGATACGGACATCAGTGGTGCACCATTTAGAGTGTACCAAAGGAGGAGGTGTCGCCGACAGAGTACCGAAATGGAGGAGTCGATGTGGATAGACGCTGGGTCCATCGGACCCATTTTTTGACGTGCTACGAGTGCAGGAGCGGCATGACTGCACCCTGACCATAGATCCATGGGTCGGATTTCATACCCTACCACACGGGTGTTTTAGTTTTAGGCGTTTTCGTTCTTTTCCTTATTTTAGGGGCTTTATTGCACTTTCTTTACTTTTCGTCTTTTTTTGTTATTTTTCTTGTTTTCAGGAGCTTTTATGCACTTTTACTTTTTCCATAGCTTATATATACATTCTGAGAAACTCTATTTTCATTATTATTTACATGAATAGAAATCCGTCTCTTTTCTTCCTCTTTATTCAAGAAATTAGGGTTTTAGGATTGACCCTTAGGTTTTGAGAATTCCACCTCGATTTCAGGTTTCCTTCTTTCTAGATCTTCGAGGTGCAGGAAAAGGTAAGAATCATCTTTCTTCTTTTTTTTTACGACGAAAGGACCCGTACTTTTTTCATCTCGAACCATTCGTTCTTCACCCCTTCCATTCCTATCTAGATACCCCATTTCTAGTTTGAACGGAAAAGAGAGATGGTTAGTCAGTATAATTAGATCTAAACTTGACCGTGGACTGACTTATGCTAGATCTGAGATATCATCATATCCTTAGGTCCTTCCTTTTTACTGTTTACGTGATCTTATGCTAAGGGGCATGATCCTGACGGAATAACCTTATCATTGTGTTGAGATTTACCTAATCCCTTTTATTGGAAACGGTTAGTTAATTGGTATATTTATTTGAATATTCTTTAACCTGATTATACATGCATCTAGGGTTAGGTCATTACATGTCCCTGCATCACATCACCAACTGCAGTAATTGAAACACCGTCTCTATCTACAGTTTGAACTTGGAGATTGTCAATGTAATTTTTGACATTGGAAAGATTTTCATATATGAATGTTATGTGTTTTGATGCTCCAGAATTAAGATACCAAACAGAATGAGGTTTTCTGGTTTTACCAGAGACACCAAGTGCAGAAAAGGCATTTAAAATCATTTGATAGACCATTTTGGGGTCAGAAGCAGACGAGCCAGGTTGTGTAATAGATGAGGAGGCAGTAATCGAAGCAGATGAAATCGCAGGCTGTAGAACAGATGCAACAGTTGTCGCAGTATAGGCACGAGGAAACCGATTTGGAGTAGTCTGATTCTGAGACCGTTTACGACATTTAGTAATGAGATGACTAGTTCCTTTACAGTAACTATAAAAATTTTGTTGACACTGGGAGGCATAATGACCAAATTTTTTGCAACTGTAACATTGCACAATATGCTTATCACAAGGAGAAGGTTTTCCTTGAGCAGCGTAAAGAACATCAACAATACTTTCTATAGTTTCCAAATGTACTTTCATCATTTGCCGTTGTTCGTCACGAAGAAGTTCATTCAGGCATTCATCCAAGGATGGAGATGGAATCCTACTCATTACATTAGACAGAACAATCTCATATTCATAACGTACTTTCATAAAAAATTGGTCCCGGTGACTAGTTGCTTGAAGTCCTTGTATTTCAGCCAGAATGGCATCAAATACATTAGCATATTTAATCTCATCATATTCAACCCACAAAGTAAGAAAGTCTTAATAATATTCTTGAATGGACAAAGTTCCTTGATGATATTGAGCAACATCAAATTCTAATTGGAATTGATGTGCATGATATACCTTTTTTTAAAATTCCCACATGGCCTTTATGGTTTTGTTGGGTTTGAGATTTAAAATGAATTAAGGATCTACTGATTCAAGAATCTAGGATTTTCTTTTTGCATCCTGAGTATGCCAGGAGGATATCTTTTTCTCATCCTCTGTAGGCAGCGAATCAGATTCGGAGACATGCCCCCGCAATTCATTGCCTTTACAGTATACTTGGAATTGGAAAGCCCAATAGGTATAATTTTTGCCAGTAAATCAAACGAAAAATACCTCAAACTTCTTCATTTCTATGATTGACAGCCAAGAATGATCAATCTCTGATGAGCAAAAAATGCTAAAAATCTTCTAAATGTTATGAATACTCAGCTTGTCATGAACTGAGAGTAATTTCCGATGTTGCTTGGAAGATCACACAGACTCGTTCTGTATGAACTGAGAGATGCTACAACTTTCTTGTATTGCAGCAAATAAAAAAATTAATGAGAATGACAAGACAAGGAAGTCCATAAATCGAAGACGAGAAGTCTCCGATCGCAAAGAAAATTGCACGAACTTCAAAGAGAGCACTGTGGCTCTGATACCATGATATTTCTATAGAAATCTGAATTGTCGAGATCTTGAAATCAAGTTTTGATTCAATTCGGGGTGGTCCTCATTATGAGATTACATCCTCTTAAATAGATTATAGAATGTTGTACATGGTATATGTCAACCCATAATTTTGAGTGATTACAATCCCTAATGTAAGGGATAATGAAGGAGAATAATTCTCTGTCTAAAATAGACAACTGAAGTATAGTTCATGATTGAATGGGATAATGAAGGAGAATAATTCCATTCCTAAAATAGACAACCTAAGTATAATACATGATTGAATGGGACCCACGTTTTGAGAGTGTGGTCCCTCGATTGACATGAGGCACGTCACTGGACAAAATCAAGGTGTTGATGAAGTTGATTTATTTATAGGAAAATCATTACTTAAGGTTGCATTTGGCTGCTCAATTGAACTGAATTGCAATTCAGTCATTTAATTGTAGATGAAATGACCTAAATGGCGGTGGGATCATTTTAATTCACAATGAGGACCATAGCCCTAAAAGCATTTCTACGCCTTCCAAATTGCAACTCGAGGGCCACCCCTCATTGTGGTTTGGTGGGGATAGCCCCACTTCAGCCATTTATTCTTTAATGAATTGAGTTACTGCAGTTCTATTTGATTGAACGTGCAAATGCTTCCTTAGTTTCCTCTTGGCCTTTAGAACTTGCAGAAACCTGTGTCTTTTGTTCTAATTTTTTAATGAAGTTGATTACTGCTGATTAGCTGTCCCCCAGTTAGTTGGGATGAGGTTTAGATGATGCTGGTAAAGTTTACTACTGCTGAGAAAAGGGAAAGGTCTACTCTACAAGGCTAGTTTATGCAACTGATCCAATTAACTTTGCTTGTTATCTTGTTGGGGAAGCTTTTGTTTAAAGTATAGGATTGCACTTATCAGCAAACAAACAGTTTACTGACGCATGGGAATCTGTGAATATTGGGCCATGATTTCTTGACAGCACAGGACCCACCTTGGATGGTGGATGCCATAAAAATCTTCCAGAATGAAAGGTTCCGACCCTTGATTGTTGGACAATTTCCCACTGAATATAGACCGTTGCCATCTTGCCATCTTGCCATCTTCTCTCCTTAACCGTCAATTTGTAGGCCAATGATCAATGGGTTAGTAGGCATCCTCCATCAACAGCAGGTCCCCTAATATCAATATTTTGTGTCACAGAACCATGGTCCCAAATATATGGAATCCAACATGCCAGCTATATCCATGTGTTTTTTATTCTCTTTATTTCTGCCCTTTGCCTTTCTTTACTTTCTCATGTTGTTTCTCTAATGAAGAGTGTGAACTCTCTCCCAGGCCAGATGAAGCTGAACTCTTTGCCAAGTCTGCGCGGAATGCGTATAGGCAGTTTCGAGACAAAGCGGCTTTCTCAAGATCAATGACTGTATGTTCACCTCATCGTGAAATTGAAGCATGCATTATTTCTCTATCATTTTATGGATACTTTGGTTCTGTTGGCAGGTAGATCAGATGGAGGAAGTTGCTCAGGGAAGGGTATGGACTGGTAATGATGCAGCTTCCCTAGGTCTGGTCGATGCTATCGGTGGAATGTCTCGAGCTATAGCCATTGCAAAACAGAAGGCCAATATACCACAAGACAGACAGGTTACTTCCTGACACTCTTCCTTTTAGGTCATTTGCATTCTGTTTAGAAAATAGAGGAGAAATACAATGTCAGATGAGGCTTTATCTTGGTCAGCAGTTTTTGTGGAGCCCACCTTCTGGTAATCCAAATTTTTCATATGGTAGGCCCAATGGTGGGTGGAAGATACCCCCAATATCTCCCACATCAGATGATTCTATGATTCTAACAATCTCGTTGGACAGCATTTAATCTGGATTATTGGTTCTAATTGCCTACTTTCATTGGCTGATTAGATTACTGAAAAGAGGACACCACATGTAGAAGTGCTGGATCGAATGGCAAAATGCCATTTTTTTTTAAGACGAGAATTTATTGCCAAAGAGAAAAACTAACAGAGGGGAAAAAAAACTATACACAATCCAGTCCCATGACTGGAAACAATCTCCTGAAACTAAGGCACCCAATCTCTGAAGGAAACCAACTCCCTCTATAAAAAAAAAAAAACCCGCCAACGACCCCCTCAAGTTTCAGAAACACCTATTGTTTCTTTCCGCCTAGATAGCCCACATAAGATTGAGCATCTTATAAAACCTAAAATAACAAGGGTTTCTACTGCAAGTGTTATGAATACACCCACAACATACATTAAATGCTAGTAGTTTAGGTGAACCAAAACTATTCTGTTGGGTGCTGCCTCAACCATCCTCTCTCATGCACATGCACAATACTTGGCATGCATATCACCTGATAAAATTTCCAACTCCAAATCACTGAAGGATTCCAAATCAAATTACTATTCTAAATGGATGTCTTGCAAGCAATGTTACCTGGACACTATTTTCTAAGTTTTTGCTGAGCCAACGCTTGGAACCCTTGGACACACTCTGACACAACACGACAGCAGAATTTGTTTGGATGAGGTATCTTAGTGATGTTATTGATAAGTACCCCATATCAGAACCCTTAAGTGAGTTGTTCAAACATATTCTTGACAAAGCTTTGCTTTCATTTTTCTCAAATTTTTAATGTGAATTTCTTTTGTTGATTCAAAAGATGTCCCATTCCTAGCCCTCAAGCTTGCCTCGATTCTCTTCTTGTTAAAGAAACTACTCATAAGAACTTCCTCTCACTCAGTTTTTTTACTTGTAGGTACCATGAGCCGTATAACAAAATAGCACAAGTTTTGTTTTTCTTTTTATTTTTCTGTCCTTCTGTTGTGGTTCTCTAATCTTTTAAAACAGTGAGTAATGTTCATACTAACTACCATGTATTTAGGTGATTATCATTAATTTTAATATATATATATATATATATATATTTATCAATTTCTTGTTAGTTTAGATTACTAGTGAGTGGTTTTTATTGGGCCCTTGTGAATATTTATTTCGAAAAAAAAATAATCAATTCTTTTCTTTGTTCTAGTGTTTTCATCGTTTTATTTTATTTTATTTTTATTTTATGAAAATATTATTTTGAGTGCACGGGGATACCCCGTGCTTTTTTGAGTTTGCCATGCTGCACACTTTCGTATACTTTGGTAACACTGCTTGCAGGTTATTCCTGCATCAATTTTTTCTAGGGCTGCAACTTGGGTTTGGATCAACCTGAACCCGACTGACCCAACCTGAGTTCACGTGAGTGAGTTGTCAGGGTCCTCGTCAGGTTAGAGTTGGAAGATTCCAACCCAATTTGAAATCGGGTTGGGTTCGGGTTGAGTGAATGTGAGTCGGGTTAGATCGAGTTGGGAATAACCATATGCATTTGGGTCGGGTTGTGCTGGGTTGGGTTGGGTTGGTTCAGGTTGGGTTGGTTAATGGTTGAGTATAGGGGAATTCAGGTTGGGTCGGTTTATGGTTGAGTATATTAGGGGAATTCAGGTTGGGTTCAGGTCAAGCACCTCGGGTTGGGTCAGGTTGTGGGTTGGATCTTCTCAAGGTCAGGTTGGGCTCAGGTTGACCCTTAACCCAACCCGCTCGAGTTGCACCCCTAGTTATCTCAGCCAGCCATTGAACACACGAAGGGCAGTTTTAAACCACTGGCAGTATATAGATACGATTTGGAATGCCAAGCACAGACACTCTATGGAAAACATAACATTCCTGCTACTTATGGTCAACACACATTGAATTGATACCCAATGTATTGTACCAAACATCAATCATGAATATTATCTGTCTTGTGGTGGTATAACTTTCAACTTTTGATTTATTTATGATGGCAAAGGGTTATTTCAATTTTCCCTCGGAAATTGGGTGTTGGGTATACTTTTTCCATTCATAAAAGAAAAAATTTACTTACAAGGCTTGTCCCACCAACAGAGACCATTTTGAGACCTTAGGATCAGCAAGATACCTAAGTTTTCAACCAAATCCATTTTGAGACCCCAGGCTTAACCAGGGACTCAAATTTCTGACAGTACATTTCATGTTGCAGGCTCAACCAGGGACCTGAATTTCCAAAGGACTGGCGGAAATCCAGGTCCCACGCTGCTGCTGGGGACTCAATATGGACTCTGTTGGAAATTCAGGACATTTTCTGAGCCTGCCCATGGGTAGTGGCCTGCATTTTGTATTAGTGGGTCCCACCTTCAAGTGATGGAGTTTATCTGGTGGCCGCCACTGCTGATTGTCATGCTGCAAAAGAACTTCATCATTTTACAATCACAGTCATCGGACTTTACCCAACAAATGGATGGTCAAATGAATAAAATCTAGCCAGCAGTCCATGTGCATTTGGAAAGACTCCAACTTGTCGGATGGTTGGGATTGTTCATTAGATGTAATGTTTGGTTCATCATTATCCCATAGTCAAAAACCCAAAAACTCAACTAGACTCAATGCAATCGGGTTGGGATTGTTCATTGGAGGTAACAGTTGGGTCGACCCAAAGACTCAAGTCTATTCAACTTGGTTTTAATAATTAAATTATTTAGTTTTTTTATTCATAATACATGTCTGTGATTGGCTGAGTATAAAGAAATGGCTTATATAGTCACAAAAACAACAAATGGTATAGCATTGACATGCATTCCTTGCTCACTAGTTGGGGGTTGGAGTCTTGTCTCCCTACTTTGTATTTTTTTTTTTTTAATAAAAATGCCATTCACTTGACGAGTGACTCAGTTCGAGTCATGCGGAGTCTTACTCAAAAGGGAGTTTCTCAGTGACTCGGATCGAAATCTCGTCAAGTCAAGTTGCCTAGGCCAAGTTTTGAGTCGAGTCATTGAGTTTTAGAACTATGATTTATCCGCTCTCCGGGTGATCGGTCCCGATAATTCAAAGGTTTGAATCTATTACTCAATGCTTATGGAATGAAAAATGCCCGTTAACTTGGGCCGCACATTTTTATAGTTTGCAATTCATCATATAATGAGTGAATCTTCAGATATTGTTACATGGTTCTCTGCAGCTGATCCTTTGTTATTCCATCTTTGTGGGGCCCAGGTCAGATTAGTCGAGTTATCAAAAACCTCACCATCCTTACCAGAGATTGTAAGTGGCATAGGGAACACCCTGTTTGGGGTGGAAACGACAGTTAAGGGGCTGTTGCAGGAGTTAACTTCATCCTCTGATGGAATCCAAGCTAGAATGGATGGGATCATGTTTGAAAGATTGGGAAGCACCTCTTATGGCAATCCCATCTTTCAATTGATAAAGGACTGCCTAAGCTCCTTTTGACCATCGAAGCATCTCTCCGTCTCATTTCCGTCATTTGCTGGAAATCAAGGTTTTGTGAGGGGACTTTGAGGTCCTTGCGGCAGACATGATTCATGAACTCGCACCTCAGTTTCAGGAAGATTGAATGGAGAGAAAGGAGAGGAACTTCACTGAACGTGATCATGGTAAGAGTATCTGATCTTCATTGCATTCATTTCTGATACGAAATTCTGTCATATATTACAGCACATGTGAAAGCAGCATTTTGTATAATCATCAAATATTCATTGTATACGGTCTTACATATGAAAGAAAAGCCTTACTCTGTAATTATTTGAAGGAAGGTCAATCCATGAAGTGCATACATGTAGTATTTTGCATATATTGTCAGGACCATTGATTATTTGGACCATCATGTGGATGGGCCATAGTCCAAAAGTCGGAGCAACAGGACATGGTATGGCCTTCTATCACTGGCCGCAATTGGATGGTTAGCAGGAAGAGTGATTGTATGGTTAGGATTGTCTAGTTCCATGCAACTTTCGGCACAGATCAATTGTCCTAATCACCATACATTCACAATGTACAGTAGGGCTCCTAACCTCATTGAACTTCTACACTGCATGTCCCATGATAGTGTTTCTCATATACATGAGCCCCAGTTCACAAAATCACTCCAAACTACAGAACTTTCTGATTCAAGCCCAAGGAGATGTCCCCACCATCATAGCCAGTGCCATGGCATTTTTGGGTTTAAGTTTCTGCACTTCGACTCTTCCAGAGCCCAGAAATTCATGTTCTAGAGCGGCCAGCTGCCTAGTACAAGCCCCCCCTTGAGTGTTGTACACATGCAGATACTGGTCCGTGATCCGCAGCATTATCGGGTCTCTCTCAGTTCTCGCCTACTGAATAGCTTGGATAAGACCAACAGATTAAGAAATCCAAACAACACCCTCAAATGACTTGGAGAGATTATATGAAACTCAGATGCCATGTACCCTGTTGGGTGGGACCATAAACGGTTGGGTTAGGTTCAGGTTTATTGGATTGTCTGGCTACCCGAACTTGGAATTCCTTCAGGTTCAGGCTCCCATCAGGTGTTAGGACGTTGGAGCTGCTTTTGTATTAGAGATGACCTAGATAGGACATTCTATTTTCCAGATTAGGGTATTTAGGGGACAGACCGACAGTTCGTGTTGGGCGTGGATTTGGTTTGGTTCATGATGTTAGCATGAAACATATGCATGGATCTGTTCGTGTGCATACATATGAATACTTGTATGGATGTAACCAGGTACCCGTAGGTTACCTGAGACCCGACCACCTGAACTCACCCCATTTCTAAAATCTCCACTATTGTGGAACCGAACCCAATCCAGTTTGATAAACGACCCCTAAAATGGACCCGTACCTGCTTAAATAAGGTCAATTATGATAAGGAATTCATTGGCAGCCCTACTGCTGGGCCCCACTTTGAAACATCCTGCCTAAACAACCTGTGAACTGGTCTATTTCCACCTGACAATTGAGATGTAGGATGCTCATCTGATCAATCTCCTTCACTTTGAAACCACACTAATTGCCCAAGCAAACTCAAGTGTGCATTATCGCAGATCTCGTGCCTATCGTGGAATTATAAAGGCCTATTGAGGCCCAAATCCGCTTGTAGCATGGCCCACTGGCAAAAGGACGTGGATTGACTGTAAACCCAAAGCACCATGGGCCTAACTGTGATGTTTGTGTTATATCCACTCCGTTGATCATTGATTTCACTCATTTTAGGGAGGGAGATCCAAAACTTGAGTTGGCCACACCACAGGAAACAGTGAGGATGGAAATGCCCACTGTTGAAACCTTTCTGGGCCCAACCATGATGTTTTTATGCCATCCAATGCATTCATTAGGCCATTCCCACCTCAAAAATACAGCCTTATCCAAAACTAAGTGGCCCACAAGAAGGTTTCAACAGTGAGCATTTAATCCCCACTGATTCTTATGGTGTGGTCCACTTGAGTCTTGGATCTCCCTCCTCTTTCTGCCCATGCCCTAAATTGAGCTGGTGAAACCAATGGACAGAGTGGATATAACATAAACAACATGGTGGACCCTACATTGGCAAGGCAATATGATTCCAATGCAATGGAAGTAAATATTAGATTTCAAGCTAAGAAATTTACGGTTAGATGGATATAACCTTTTTCCTGTATGGGAGATTTTTGGGACATGAGAAACGTTGGGCCCATCCCAGACAGTTGTGGCATATGATCCATACCACACTCTTGAGAGCCATGGCCTTTTTCAGCTGCAGAAAAGGATGTTTGGTTGCTTCTTTATTTTTTATAATTTTCACGGCTTTGTACTTACTGGTTTTTACAAGGAAAAAAAAAAAAGTCTTGCTTGCATTTTACGTTGGTTGTTACATTCATCCGGAATTCTGTAGGGGTGCAACTTGGCCGGGTTGGGTTGGGTTCGGTTGGGTTATGGGTCAACCCAAGCCCAACCTACCTCAAGCGGGCCCAACTTGCAACTCAACTCAGCCCAAATTCCAACCTGTGCCCAACTGACCTCAGCTGAGCAAACACATTATTATTCCCTACCCGACCTGAATTTGCTCAACCTGAACCCAACCCCATGACCTTGACAACCCAACTGACCAGAACTCAGTTGGGTTAATCCGGTTCAGGTTGACTCGAACCCAAGTTACATCCCTACAGCTTATCCTTGAAAAAGAAAAAACAAAACAAAAAACAAAAAACAAAAAACTAGCTACTGGGGAACAGAAAACTTGGGAATTCAAACCAAACTTTAAATCTTTTGCAGGTGTTAGTGGTAAACCCAGTGTATCAACTAAGGCCTTATTTGGATTTGTAAAAAGCATGGGGAAGGAAATAATGTTTTTCAGGAAACCTTATTTCCAAAAAACTATAAGAAAGAGAATACAACATTTCTTATTTCTTTTCACAATACTTTTCAAGAAAAATTGGACTTGTTTTTTTTCTTTTTAAAAAAAAAAAAAAAAATCTGGCAAAAGAAATTTATTCTTGAAAAAAAAAAATTTCCTAATACCCATTGTAATATGTTAGATTAGCATATTTCAAATGTATAGGAAACTAGAAAATTAATAGCTGCACATGTAGCATACACAACATGTCGGGCACTTGAAGTTGAATTGTGGTATATGTGGGCATGTAAGGTGCTAACACTTTATTTGGTAGCACATGTAGCATGAGAAACACATTAACACATTTAATGTGTGGGCACTTAAAGCTAGATGGTAGCACTTGTGCACATTGGTACATATGGCATGTATGGAGCAATTCAAGTTGGACAAACTAAGCATGCGGGGTGCACGAGGGCTCCCTTAACCCTTGCCATTGAAAAGGCACCACGCGTGTGTATTAGATGTGAGGCCGGTAGTGAAAAGCAAAGATTCCCGTATATGAAATGTAGATGTTGCCATTTACATGTGGGGCTCACATTTGACACGTGAACATGATATTATAAAAGTATTTTCCAAAGCACATAACTTGTGATGGCGATGTCCATCTTCATGCCATTACGAGGACTGCCAAATGCAGGCATACGTAGACCAAATGGCATGTTGGCACATGTGATTTTGTAATTGCATTGTCCAAATCCCATAACTTGTAATAACATTATCCATTTTCGTGCCATTGCAAGGATTACCAAATGCTAGGGTTACTGGGACCAAATGGCACATTGGTGCATGTGACATTATAATGGCACTCCAAATCGCATAATTTTGTAATGGCAATGTTCATCTTCAGGCCATTATAACGACTACAAATGCATAAGCTAAATGGATCAAATGGTATGTTGACACATGACATTGTAATATCATTGTCCAAATAATGCAACTTGTAGTGGCAATGTCAGTCTTCGTGCCATTATAAGGATTACCGAATGCGGGGCTATAAGGACCAAATAACATGTTGGTGCATGTGACATTGTGATGGCATTGTCCAAATCACGTAACTTGTAATGACAATGTCCATCTTCGTGTAATTACCATGATTGCTAAATGCAAGGGTTATCGGGACCAAATGGCACGTTGACGCATGTAACACCATAATGACATTGTCCAAATCACTACAAAATAATGGCAATGTCTAGCTTCCAGACATTACAGGGACCGCGAAATGTGGGGGTTGCAGGGACCAATTACACTTGGTGCATGTGATGTTGTAATGGTATTGTCCAAATCATGTAACTTATAATGGCAATGCCCATCTACATTCCATTACAAGGCCTGCCAAATGCAGGGGTAATGGGGACCAAATGGCACGTTGGCGCATATGACGTTGTAATGACATTGTCTAAATCACATGGACCACATCATGTTTGGGGCTACATTGGCAAATGGGACACATGTGAGACTATCAATGGTGGGTATTGGCATATTTGGTTTTAACTCTAGAAAACTCATTTACCTTCCATCAAGGGAAAATGTCTTTCATAAGAGTGGAGGTGGAAATTTTAATTTAATGATTTTCCAATAAATAAATTAAGTAGAAATTTGTGTTTCTCACAAAAAAAAATAAAAAATAAATAAATAAATAATAAAAAATACTCCACAAACAAAAGAAAGATAGTTTCTTGAGAAATGGTGTTTCCCTTTTTCTTTTTATTTTTTTTCTTTTTTCCTTCTTTGAAAGGTAGAAACGATGTTTCCTTGCATTTCTACGAATCAAAACAGGCCCTAAACGTGTAACGCCCTGAAAATCGGGGGTCGAGTAGAAACTCAACTCTCGAGTTCCAACGCATCACTTATGAAACAAATGAAAGTGATGTTTGTATGTTGTCTGTATTAGTGCATGAAACATGAATGAGATTAAGTCAAAACCGCAAACATAATTCAGGGACAGTTGTGATACGCAAGATAAATATATAAAACCTTCTAAACCAGTACAAGTCCCCAAAGCATGTATGTGTTACCAGGTCAATAATTACATGTAAAATTTCAAAATTTACCAAATGATAAAGTGTAATGTTCAACTATCCATATCCCTGTGGCCCCAGTACGCAACTTCAGGTCCACATAGACCCGCCAGATCATTGCATGTAGGAGAACTCCTCCTCACCATCATAAAAGTCAGGCTCTGCTTCACGAGCATCGTCATCATCTGAAACTACAATAAGGTCTGGTTGGTGTGTACAACACCGTCCTGTAACGTGGAAGTGAGTAACTAACTCAGTGGAACAATAAAGCATAGGTTAACATGTTATCAATTCAATCAAGCAGTAATGATAAAGTAGGAAATCACACATCCCTTAGTACTCTTGTAAAGCAAGAATGGTATGTATGTATGATGCATGCCCTCGTCTGCACTTCCTCAGCGACTCCTTCTTACGTTCGCGGCATGCCACACTCCCTCAGTGCTTGACCATCAACGCCAAACGCACATGTATGCAGTGCATGAATGTGATTACTAAGTTCTTTATTAGTCATTTTCATAAAGCAGTATTGGGAAACTAAGGTACCTCCCTTATATCACTTCCCAAACAAGGATCCATTCTAGGGTCGTTAGTCCTAGTAAATCTCATACGATGATACAGTTCTAGGTCGCTGCAAAGGGCTCGTCGCCTTATCAATGCAGGTCTAGTTATACTCTAGTTACTACGAAGAGGCTCGTCGCCTCAACGCAGGTTCAGAGTATACTCGAGATCACTACACCAACGCGTCATCCGGGGCTAATGCAATCGCAACACCCCTTCAGATATTGTCCAACCAACAGGTATCAGAGTGCGTAGTGGTGGTTTTGTTTGGCAATGGCCTACACGAGGCTCACGCACAACGCGTCTTCTGATCAGTGTAGGCCGACAGCTCGAATACAGTGTCTCATACCACCGTATTCGGCTCACGAGTCTGGTTACTCACTAGTCACTACGGGGAGGCTTGTCGCCCCAGCATAGGCCGACAGCTCGACCACAGTGTCCCATACCACCATGTCCGGCTCATGAGTCTTAACGGATCGAGGTACCAAGGTTAACGAGGTTTCACTGGTAAGTTTGGTACCTTAGGTTCAAGCAGTAGCGTCCAAACATGGTGAACACACAATAGACCCATTGGTTTATTAGACAAGTTCGACTGGTACGAACGTACGCTGAAGTAACCGACAAGGTACCATTGTCGACAACCATCGTACGACTCGGATTCATCGAACGTGTCTTTTGTGGCGAAATGACCTCAGCCACAACATCAAGGCCTGTTACCGATTGCCTGGACTATACAATAGTCTTAATCACATTCAATTACAACAAAATATCCTAGAAGATAGTTAAAGCAGTTATGAATCAAGATTGCAAATCATATAATCAAAGGTCCAATAATGTCCATAGGGTTTACCAGTGGTCATTGCAGACGGAATCGTTAATGCTGCTCCCCACCACCGTCACGGATTTGTTTCTCAACATTTTATGGACTACAACTTAAACATAAATCCACACATATGCATTCCATAGATAAAACAGACGCTTTCATAATATACAAGATACATGGAGAAATCATACACATAGTTAAGGGAGGGAATCATAGCTCAACACCCATATAAATTTTAATTTACTAACCACTTACTCATTCAATCATTTTAACAAACACTTAGACTACACGTACATCAACATACATGACGTATGTTGATCACACAGGTAGTAGGCCAAATCCTTTCACTAGGAAGTTGCCCCGTATACCACACGCATATACCCACGACGGATAATTATGGCATGTATGAATCCGGGTTCCATACTCATTCAATCATTTCCACAAACACGTGGGCTACACACTTAGACATATATACGTGCATTAGTCGTGGCGTGATTTAGGGCAAATCCTTTTGCTAAGGGTTATCGCCTATACAACCATCATATATCCATGACTGTTGGTCATGGCGAATGTGAATTCTATACTCATTCAGTCATTTTCACAAACACATAGGCTACACAATATAACATACATAACGTATGTTGATATAACATGCCTTAAGGCAAATCCGTTCACCCAGAAGTTAATACTAGTAAGTCTAGCATACAGATACAACAGTTAATCATGGCCAACGCAATTTCAAATTTTATACGTATATGGTATTTTCTATAAATACATGGAATACAGTATATTCAACATAATTAACGTATAACTGAAAAACGAAATAGACAGCACTTTGTACATGTGCAATATCATCCAGATCATGAATCTATCATTATCTAACATTGAAAGCATTGAAAACCATAACCTAAGCGTCTATAGTTCGCACCTTACGCCGTAGAAGTATAACGAAATCAGTTTAAACACTGAGCCTTTGTCTACGGCACCAGAACAACCTATAACAGGGAATAGGTTAGCTATTCTATCAACTGTTTTATTTGAATCTCTTGAATCTCTAAAACAGGTTAGGGTTAGGATTTCTTACCTAAATACGGCGTTGAAAACACCGGAAGAACTACACGGGAGTAGTTTTTCAGCAGGTGGATTAGCAGGGAAGAATCCCAGGAAGAATCCCCACTTCTCTCTCTCTTTCTCTCTCTTTTCTTTCTTCTTTCCTAGGGTTTTCCAAATTCGTATGGGATGAGAGAGTGAGGGCTTAAGGCCCTTATATAGGCCCAAAACTGATTGGAATGGCCCCAAGGCCAAGGTATACTTAGGTTATGTCCAAAACCACTCTGTTTCGACTCAACGGAGCATTTCCGGAGCCCCCCCCATTGAGCCAAAGGTCGGACTTAAGCTCACTGATCTTAGATCTAGGTCGAGTTAAGGTTTCGTTCCAGTCGGGTTCCCAGATCACACGTGGCGGACCGCCAACAAATCACCGAAACTCGATCAGGGCCACAAGTACACTGACCTGTGTATGAAATTTCTCCTGATACGAGGGTGTATTTGGGTCAGATTCTGACGGTCTGATTGCTTATATTCGGCCCGCAAATAACAAGTCTTATATTCGAATTAATTTCTAAAGGAAACCACGTTTTCTCACACACTTCACTCCGGGCTCAAGCGAATTACTTCGGGACACTATCTGGACTTGATTTCCAAGGTGGTTGTCAAGCCCAGCAAGGCGGTCTTGATTATATAATTTCGCAGTAATCGGACTTTCGACGTACTGTCCAGATCCGATACGGAGTTTCAATGTGCTCCCGAGAGCAACTGAGTAATGACATTGATCCTACATTTTAGGATAACCTAGCGTCGATGATTCTACAAGTTTTGGGTCTTGCAGATCGTATTTAAAGTGATTCAAGTGGATTTCACAGCTAATCTAGTTTAGCACTTAATTAAACTTGTCTAATTTCTAAAAGATTTGAGGTTTGAGAGGTTAATTAGGGGTTATGATCAACCCCTTGCCTAAGGACATCTACCTCCAGGTTGGCAAAACTCTAGGGCCTTACAAAACGAAATTTAACCATTCCCTAATAAACACCAGGCCAATTCATCATGACAAATCTCATTCTCCAATAATTTCTTTGAAGATTTTCATATTTTTTTACGTTTTCCTCCTAATATTATTGGGAAATTTTCACTGAAAATAAACTACTTAAAAATATTTACTGTAAATTACGAAATAAATTTTAAAATTTGAATATTAAAGTATAAGCTGCATCTTAACTTCTATTTTTCCATTAATAATGCAAAATTTCTTGATAAACTGGCAATTGATAAATAAATAAATAAAACTCCTGATATTTTGAAAATTTCTCAATATTATCGTGATAATATCGTTTAATCAAAATCCCACAATAAAATCACGAGATTTTCAAGATCTCAGATATTTGTCACAGAGGGTCAATTCCAACATTCCACAGGGAACATAAAAACAAGGGAATGAATTCTCCAACAATTAAACTGGAGAGTATGTTTGAGTGTTCCTGATTTCCGAGGCAGACGGTTCAGGGGCAGCTAGGACCAAATCACGGTTGAGATAGAATGGGCAAGCGCAGAAAAAAAACAAAAACAAAAACAAAAACAAAACAAAACAAAGCCGACTAAGTGCACATTCCATTTCCTCTGCCACCCCACGCATCAACCATGATATAATGTTACACCCAAACGTTGCCCTAAAATAGCTAGAACTTTGATTAAGCAGCTGTAACCAGCAGGGACATCAGACACATTGTCATAAATGGGCCACCACATCAGGAATTTTGGCCAAGAAACAAACAAACAAATACACACACACACACACACATGATAAGCATTGGTCTTAAGGGCCTTCTATGTTTGGTTCTACCAGTGGAAATGCTTATATTCTCTCAAGAAGTAAATTCGAAACTGGAAACATGGTCCACCCGATGCAACATTCCTACATGTAATCATAACATGATTCTGTACTTGACCGAAAAATGAAAACAGTAAGTACAACAGTGGCACAACATTCTTAAATCATACCTACAAAACATAGCTCCAAAAGTGCACACTACATTCATAGTCCTTCCAAACTAAACTCCCATTTCTTCAATTATAATCCTCCAGCTGAATGTAAGTTTCCTGCCAAGAAAGAGAAATAATAAAATGAAAAAAATGGACACCGACAATAATAGAAAAATAGGTAGTAAGTGCCCACAAAAGTTAAATGGCATAGCCATCCATCCGTCTGTCAGTTTATGCCAAGATTTAAAGGATTATCCGAAGCCAGAATGTATCACCCGATATCTACCAGTACCATCCATGAATGATACAACTGTATTGACCCGTATTGGCCAAGAACAACCTGACACAGGGTGATTCGGCCCATATCATCAGTGGTGAACTATCCAAGACTGGATACACTTCACGCACATAAATGAATACCACCACAATCATCATAATAGCCTTGTCGCAGTTATTTGTTTCTTGTTTTGTTAATTTCTCCTAAGACCCTATCCTCTATGAGTAAACAAGCCTTTCATAACCTTCTCACACGCTTTGAGCCCAGTCCTATTAGGTCTTCCAATCATCTTTGTTTCAAGCCTTCAACTCTCATCAAAGCCCCTCCCCCCATAGCACATGAAAAACCATCTCTATTTGCTCTCCATCATTTTATCTCCAATTAGGATTTTCTTAGGCTAATCGAGATGACCTCGTTCACGATCCTACCCTTGCTATTCCTCTCAGATATCTGCCTCAGCATCCTCATCTCTGTAACGCCTGTCCTCTACTCATTCTTCTTCCGAATGGTTAATGCTGTCAATAGGTACCTGAACCCATTGGTACCCCAATGGACCCAGCCAATTTTTTACAGGTCCAGGTCCCATTTATTAGACCCGTTAAGAAATTGGGTCGGATTCGAGTCTCATCTTTTGAACCTGGTAAAATATCGGATCTAGTCAGGTTCAGCCCGGTCCATGTGATGGACCCAATTAAAGTCAAGTCGGGTCAGATCTAGTCAGGTCCAGCTCGCTCTTGTCATTGTTAATAGTAAATTTATACATATTTAATATACGATGATCATTCTAGCAAAAGAAATGAGGTTTCCAAAGCCACACACATGAAAGAGAGCTGTTTACCCACCATGAACCGGTCAAAGTGGCACGTCTGCAATCTAATCCATCCATCAGGTGGGACCAACCAAGTAAATGCTCTTATGTGTCCCAAATCCAACTATAGTAAATGCTCTTATGTGTCCCAAATCCAACTACAAACCTACATCCAAAGAGCTAAAGGGTACCTGGCGGGTACCCAAACCCAGCCGGATCTGGGTCCAGGTCTTCAAGAACCAAAACCCAAACCCAGCACCCAATTAGCCCTGGTACCAGTGCTATAGGACCTGACCCAAACCAGACCCATTGACAACCCTACTAATGGCCCAACCCATAACCCCGTGTACCATAGCCAGTCGAATAACGAATGACCTCAATTGATGACCCCGAATGACCACTTTGGAGAACACCAGTGATAGGTACCAATTGCACGTTCACTCATGTGGGAACAAATAACATATGCAAAGTACGATTATTGCTGTAGCTTTTTCAGTTAGAAAGATTGTTGTCCATGATAAAATGGGCTTCAAAAGCTTCTAGCGAATAAAAAATAAAATAAAATTAGAAATTCTGCGGAAAGGGCGACAACAAAACAACATTTTAGATGTGTGAGTATCTTGATTTTTTAGGTTGGCTATTATTGGGCTAGGCTCCAGGGTTCTTTTCCGAGTGTGAAATTGTGGAAACTCATAAATGGTACACGTGGCATATATACACCACCAATCTCAACCTTCAAAAGCATGCACCCCATTGTAGATAACAAGCCTAAAAGTCACTGATCAAGCATGCACCCCATTTCTCCTGTCGAGTTCGGACCACTGGCTTCTTGTTCTTCTTTTTTTAATTCTACCACCCACTTAATGCCTAGAAATCACATTGCAAGGATACTTGAATCAGTGAAATTTTTAGTTATCCCCCACCCATGATGGGACCCAGGATTTTGATGGTTTGGATTGGTTTCCATGTATGCCATTGTCGTGCATCCCATGGGCTACGTTCCACAATTACTTTGTGGCAAATGAACACTGGCACAAAAGAATGTTGATAAGTAAATGATGCGGCTTGTAAGATAGAGCCTCCACTGCTTAGCAACTGCAAACAAATGCCACAGTTCTGATAGAACAGCGTCAACTGAAGAGATGACTCAGGATCAAAACGGTAGTAAATACCATCCCCACATGAAAAAAAAATAAAAAAAATCTTCAAAAACAAATTCGGATGTGATTGGGTGACCAAGAAACAGCGATCTGTAAGGAGCGACATGGGCTAAATAGAAAGCCTTCAAAAGGCTATTCAAGATGTTTCCAGAAACAATGCCACAAACTCTTGATGTACAAGTGATTCGTTCAAAGAATCAAAGGGGGTGTCAACAAAACACAAAGAACTTTGACGAGAACATCCACCAAGGAATATAGCCTCTCTGGGATGATATTGAAAGAAAACAAGGACCTAGAAAACATTCATCTAATTTCATTTACAACCAACAGCCATTCCCAAAGTGGTGATCTAAAGCCAGAAACCAAGAGATGCTAAACCTTAAGTCCCCTTCAATGATGACCATGTTGAACCACTGAAGCCGCCACCTAACGCTTTCCATAACCTCAGCCCAGTCCGAATAGCAAGGCCGTCAATGGGCCAGGCCCGGGCCAGGCAAAATCAAAATTTTGAATATGGCTGGCCCGCAGGCCCAGCCCAAACAGTTCAATATCCTGGTCAAAACCAACCCCAGACCTAGCCCATTGAAGATTCCAACTTGGCCAGATTGGAATCCACAATCACGACCGGGCCTGAAAACAGGATCCTAGTCAGTATGCACTCGTCCCTGACTCTGCTCCTACTCGTGATCGCATGGGATTCCCAAATAACTAAAAATACCTCAATAATTAACCAATAAGAATGGTCCTACAACAACTAAAATACTTCAACAGCATATCATTTCAGAACTGTAACAACAATAATCAACGAATTCAGCCAGTTTCCAATTTTTCAATCAGTCCCTAATTAGACATAAGCATGCTAGGGATGGTATGGGGCTACCAGCCTACCACTAATGCCCTTAGTTACAGATGACTATATCTTGGCACTTGCGCATGAGATCCACATAGTCCATCTGTTGGGACCTATAATTAATGGACCGTAAGCTAGAGGCATACTGGTTGGATTGTCCTAGCCACCAATTGGAGGATTTCTCAACTGAAGAACTTCTGTGAACTGGTTGGATCATCCACTCAATGGCTGATATTACCAACCTATGTCATTTATGGGTACGCATCATCCAGAGCAGGGCCCAACAAACGAATGCATGGATCTCTTACATGTGTGCCATCTGTGGAGATGAGTGCTTGATACTTTCCCTAAACATGCAAACAATAATTGATGGAGATGTCTGATCTAGAATGTTCACTTGCGATGGATTTTGAAGATATCCATCATATGACAGTAGCACTGAGGTCCAGTTACAACTGCCATAAACAAATTGATTTCTGTTGATGATCATGTTGGTTTTGTAGAATGTATATTATAAATTATAATTACTACAAGGCTTGATTTATTTTCTGCAACATAATGATATTAAACTTGAAACTCCCGGAGGATAGTAATACAAGGAAAGGCAAGAGTCAGTTACATTTTTCATGTGCTCAATAGACATGGACGTGGAAGAGAGATTCATAGCATGTAATTAACAAAATAAAATACATGCCCTGTAAATAAACTCAATTAACAAAATAAAATACATGCTTTGTAAATTATCTTATCAGTAAACAAATAAAAGCTTGATGTTAATCCAGTAACCAACGTACAGTAAATCCATTAACCGATAAAAGAATAACAAAAAATGTGAATTTTCAAAATAAGAATCCATATAGAATAAGAAAACACAAAAGTCAACAAATGCATCAATTCATGGAATCATCATCATCTAAGCCTTACCCCAACTAATTGAGGGCAGATACAGGTATACTTTTCTGCCATTCCACTCTATCAAGGACCATAACTTCAGTTAGACCATAAGTGAAGTCTTTTCTTACTACTTCCACCCACATCCTTTTGGGCCTTCCCCTTGCCCTCTTTGAGCTTTCAGCTTGTACCAACTCACTCCTAACCAATGCCAGTGCTTGGTCTCCATTGCGCATGACAAACAATCTAAGTCTACTTTCCATCATCTTATTACCCATTGGTGCTACTCGTAAATTCCCTCGAATGCATTCATTTCTAATTCTTTGTGTTGTGAGTCATCCATCACAACATACTCGTTTCACCTACACCCATCCTATGAACATGTTGTTCCCTAATTGCCCCAACATTTTGTCCCATAAAGCACGGCTGGTGTTCTAACCATCCTATAAAATTTCCCTTTCGGTTTAAGTGGTACACGGCGATCACATAAAACTCTAGAGGCACATCTCCATTTCTTCCACCCCGCTCTCCACTCTCATGAATGATCGACCCAAGGTATTGAAAGTGGCCCTTTTGGGCAACTTCTTGGTTAGCAATATAGATTAATTCCTCATTCCTACTCTCATTGTTACTAAAATTGCACTCCATATACTCTGTTTTAGTTTGACTAATTTTAAATCCTTCATATTCTAAAGCAACCCTCCACGAATCTAGTCGTGTTTACGCCCTCCCTCGTCATGTCAATCAAAACTACACCATATGCAAACAACATACACCATGGATCTCTTCCTACAAATGCCTCATCAATACCTCCATAAACAATGCAAAAATATATGGGCTCAATGCCAACCCCTGGTGCAAGCCTACTGTAACTCACCTCTCTCCATTAGTGGTCCTCATAGTTGTTATTGTTGCCTCATAAATATCCTTAATCATGTCAATATATCCTCTTGAAGCTCCTTTCCCAACACCCACAAATTAACTTTCTAGGAACTATATTGTAAGCTTTCTCCATGCCAATAAAGAGTAAAGACCATGTGGAGATCCTTCCTCCTCCTATATTTATCCATCAATTGTCTATGCAGGAAATAACTTCAATGGTAGACCTCCCTACCAGCATGAAACTAGACCGATTTTCTGATACATTCTCCCCATGCCTTAGTCTTTGCTCACTCACTCTTTCCCAAGGTTTCATATTATGGCTCATAAGTTAAATCCTATGAAAGTATCTATGGGCTCCAACATCATTTGAGTTAATGGTTCCTTCTATCCCTATGCTTTTGGAGTGATGGTCGTTTAACAAGTTCTACAAAATAGCTCTTCCACCTTTCATTGATCTCATTGTTCTTGACTAGTGCTCTATGGTCATCACTCTTGACACATCTAACATGATCTAGGTCCCTACTATTCCTCTCTCTCATTTTTATAAGTATGAAGACATCTTTCTCACCTTCTCATTTTCCCAATCAATTGTAAATATTATCATAAGCTTTTAGTTTTAGCCTCACTACTTTCTTAGCAATCTTTTTAGCATTTCTTCAATGTTCAAGATTTTCATTGTTTTTATGCCCTTGCCAAGCTTTGAAACATGAACCTTTTACCTCTAGATACTCCTAAAACATCTTTTGCTACTTTCCTTATGCACTCAATCATCTCATTTCACATAACATTTACTTCTTCATTGACATTCCACTTTCCTTATTACATGAATTTATTTTTGAATAACATTGTTCTCTCCTTTAAAATTCCACTACCTAGTTTTTGGACACCTATTAATTCCATTCTCTTTTTTTCCAATCTCTTAATATAAACACCCATAACCATTAACTTATGTTGCACTATCAAACTCTCTCTATGTATCACCTTGCAATCCTTACATACTGAAAATTTTGTCTTATGAAATAAAAAGAAATCTATTTGGCTTGTAAATTATCCACTTTCGAAAGTTATTAATTATTCATCTCTCTTTTTAAAATATGTATTTGATAGAGAGCTACATTGTATGCCATAGTGAAATCAACGATAGCTTCCCCCGGGCCCCATCTCTCATTTCTTCTCCCAAAACTATACCCTCTATGTACCCTCCCATATTCTCCACTTTCTTTTCCCACATGACCATTTAAATCTCTTTCTACAAATATCCTCTCTCCGTTTGGAATTTTTTGCATTAATCCATCCAAATATTCCCAGAATTGTCTCTTATTTACATCCTCTAACCTTATCTATGGCTCTTATGTACTAAGGGCCTGTTTGGGAGCGTGGATTTAAAACCCCCTGGATTTGAAATTCTCTGTGTTTGGCACCCTAGATTGAGAATCAACTTTAATCCAAAAGTAGCTATTCATAGTATATTTGCAGGGGTTTGAATTTAATTACTAAATCAATTTTAATATCTCTAATTAGTGAACTTATGTAACTTTTGACACAATGGTTGTAATAAGCCCGATCAAATATATACATTGCCAAAAAATGATGAAATTCCAAGTCTCCGATGGGCCACAAGCACAAGATCACGTCCGAGTGACTAACCAACGATTTTTAACCGTTGATTTCATGGACAACGTTTGGACGGTGTTGATCATCGTATTAAAGTAATTATAGTGATGCAATTGATAATCTAATTATTTTAGGATATCATTAGTGGGCCATGTGTCCAATAGATTAATAGTCTAGTGATACACATGTTACACATGCAACTATGGGAATGATTTTAGATGTAATCCAAGGTCTCACCTTGGATTTCAAACCCCCTGATTGAGGGGATTTGAAACCCCCCGTTACTTTATGGTGCCAAACAACCCAGGGGATTTGAAATCCCCCCCAAATCCATGGTGCCAAACGACCCCTAATGGCAATCAAATCTCCTCTCCTAACAAAAGTTCTATTAATATAATCCCATCACTTACTCTCTTAACATTTACAACTTATCCTTTAAATTTATATCTACTATTATCCCTACCCATTTTATTATTATCTCTCATATGCCAAAGCTTATACCATCAATTTCTCTAGTTTTAGCCCATTTCTAGTTAGTCTCCTGAATGCAAGCTATGTTAATTGTCTATCTTTACTCTTACCTGTCAATGTTCTTATATTCAATGTGGCAACAAGAATCCTATACTTGTGGACTAGCTTCTTATCCACATACATCCAAAATAGCACAGGAACCCTTGCTTACTTCTCACAGAAACCAGGGTGTTGTTGCAGTGCACATTTCTCACTGCATCCAGATTCTGATGCAACACGTCGCTTACAGGAAACGCCCTAGCATGAGTTTGGATCATTGATTCAAGGATTAAACTTAATTTATAAAAAGCACAACAAAAACAAAAGAAATATTAAAAAGAATAAAATACATGTTTAATAGCCAGACATAAAGGAAAATAAAATCAAGAAAAGGGATAAAAAGGAAAGAACCATAATACCTGAAAACCATCATTGAAGCCAAACATTTAAACTAAAAATGCATTTAAAAGGATCCTTGCTCTTGCTCGGATGGTAGACATTTAAACTAAAATCCATAGGTGGTGAAAGTCCACTGCAGTGTGTGTGTGTGGTGTGGGGTGTGTGAGTGTGTGTGTGTGTGTGTGTGGGGGGGGGGTTGCGCGTGTAAAAAAAAAAAAAAAAAAAAAAAACCCTTAGAATCCATTGTTCAAATTATCGGTATGGTACTGCATTAAAAATAAATTGAGATATATTCACTGGGTCGTATATCACAAAAATGCCTTGTCGCAAGATGGGAACGTATTGGAAAGTATTGTTTGTATCAGATTGTATTGTCCCCACTCCTCACTCGCCACATTCCAACACAAACTCACTTTGGGAACTGACCAATATAAATTCAAATGCCTAGTAATTACCAAATGAAAACCAACGAAAATATTTGTACTGCAAGATGGCAATTTATTGGAATTTGGAAAGTATCTTTTGTATCAGATTCTATATTGGTAAATTCTGATACATGCCCACACTATGCAAAGAGATATAAAAGTAAAACCCAGACATCTAACAAAAAAAAAAAAAAAACCATCAAAACCCATGTTTTATCCACCAAAAAAGAAAACAAGTAAAATTAAAAACACTGAAATCTAACAAATCCATTGAAGAAACAATCTACCATTCAAATTCATCATGATTAATTCATCACAATTTTTCACCAAACCCATGTTTGTCTCACTGCCAACAACAGAGAGAGAGAGAGAGAGAGAGAGAGAGAGAGAGAGAGAGAGAGAGAGAAACTAAATACACCCAATCTGATTGATTTGCATGCACACATTCGCCATTTTTGGAATTGAACTAGTACACTTAATGTACTACTCTAATTCCCAAAGTAGGAAATGGGTGTGTGTAAATCAACCAAGGTGGGTACCAATACCTTATAAAGACCAAAAATCAAATTACCAACACTAAAATTACAATTAAAACACCTCTAAAAATCTTTATATTATTTCAATTCCCAAAATAAAAAGTGGGTGTATACAAATCAATCAGGGGTGTGTAGATATCAATTCTGAAAAACAAAAAGTCAGAAATCAAAATCAAATACCACGAAAATTCTAGAAACAAAAACCTCCACAAATCTTTTAGTTGTACCATTTAAATTCTCAAAATTGAAAATTTGTGCATGCAAATCAATCAGAGAGGGTTTATAAAAAAAAAATCAAAATACTAACACTGAAACAATAGAGCCAACCTCTACAAATCTATCTAATTCTACTATATATATATATATATATATATATATATATATATATATATATATATATATATATATAACACTGAAAGAGATAGAAAAAAATACCTCAGGATAGAAAATCAATCTATCTTCTTCTCTATCAATCTAAGAGACCTCCTTTGCATTGTGCAAGAAAGCAGCTGAGCAGAGAATTGAAAGAATAAGGGCGAAGATTCCCAACCCAATCATCAGAGAAATCCCTGCTACCAACAAATCAATCAAGCACTGCAATGTCAAAAATCCCAACATTTTCTTTCTTTAATATATACAAATACTTCTACAGAAGAGGAGAAATCAAAAGAGGGGAAGAGATTGATGGGTTTTCTCTGTTGGGTTTTGAGGAAGATGATCTGATGATATTTATCATGTTTTGAACTTGGAGATTTCGTGAATCGGCCACTGAATTTTTTTGCTCTTTTCGAGAACGAAAGGGAAACACAGATGGATCGAGGAAGATAACAAAATCATCACATCAGCAGTCGTTGCCTATGGAAGCGGATTGCCTGTGTGGCCCACCGTGATGAGCTCTGTGGGGCCCACCGTGATGTATGTGTTTCATCCACGCCGTCCATCCGTCTTGACAGCTCAGTTTAGGGCATGATCCAAAAAAAAATGATGTAGATTCAAGTCTATCTGGACCACACCACAGAAAACAGTGGGGATTGAACGCCCACCGTTAAAATTTCTTGGGGGCCACAGAAGTTTTGGATCGAGCTTGTATTCGTCTTTTCCCTTGACTCAGGTCTACGTGATCTTATAAGTAAGTTCGATGGCAGATAAGACATCACGGTGGCCCAAGAAGTTTTCAACGGTGGGTGTTCAATCTCTACTGTTTTCTGTGGTGTGGCCCATCTCAGCTTTTGATCTGCATCGTTTTTTGGATTATTTACTGAAATGATCTGAAAAAACGGATTGACGGTTTGGATCAAACACGTACATTACAGTGGGCCCTACGGAGCTTGGGCCACGACGCGGCACAGGGATATCCCTGCGGCGGGTTCCACGGGCAGTCCGCTTCTGTTGCCAATTACGGTTGTTTTTACGGCGACGGGAATAGCTACCAGTATCACACCCGCCTGTAGTTAGTAGTAGTAGAGTTCTACACGAGTAGGGTTAATCCAGTCAGCTCGCTAAACTCCGAAAAGCTCGACTTAACTCATCTTTAAATTGAATTCAGACCTAGTTAAGTTAATTTTAAAAGCTTGAAAAAATTTCAAGCGGACTACAATCTTGCCCAAGAAGATTGTCTCAACTCAACTTGGACTTCAACTCAAATCGACTCCGATTGAATCAACTAGAAGACTTGGCCATTTTGATCTGGATATAGCTCACCAAGTATTTGATAAAATGCCTCAATTAAGTGTTGTTTTTTGAATTGCTCTCATATCAAAGTTATCTCAAAATTGGTATTCAAGGGAGGATTAAAGAAAAAAAGAAATTCAATAAAAAAAAAAACTTCACGGTGCTATGTCGCCATCCTATCTTGATCTTGATGTTGCTTGCCAAATGTTCGATAAAATGTCTACAAGATACTCTTATTTATTTGCATTTGAAGCATGGGAAATTAAAGATGCAATATATATTTAAAAAAATGTCGCACAACTCAAACTAGAGTTGAGCAAACCTGAGTCGCTGATCGAATTGAGCCAAGCTGGCCAGTTGAGCCTAAACCGAGCTGTAGCAAGCTTGACTCGGCTTGACTCATGTACAGCTCTGATACTTACTCCCACCAGACGTGCAGACACTAAACACCGAGTCTGCATGAGATAAGCTGTGATTGGACAATCTCAATTGCTTGATTTAATAGACGGGAGTTATTTTTGGAGATGCAATTGTTGATTTGTGATTGTTATCAACCCTCAAAGCACCCAACCTGTGAGGTCCACCTTTTGCATGCATAAAAATAAAATATAAATAAATAAATAAATAATTCCACTCAGTTCATCAGTGAGCGACATCTAACTCAAGATATACTATCCAAATGGTGGGAACCATGGCAGGTATCATGAGCCATGATCGGATTGACTAAACGATCCCCATTTTTTATTTTTTATTTTTGGGTTAGCTTGCTAGAGCACACCCATGCCAGTACACACACTCCATGTTAGCCACCCCCGCTAGGGATCAATACCAAGACCTCAAGTGTTGAAACAAGGTATCTCCACTCAGTCTGCCAGTTGAGCTAGCTAGTGCACATTGGCTTGTTAAATATGAACCATTAATTACTTTTTCACTCAATCATCTTAATCAATTTGGTGTAAGTTTTGATTTATGACAATCAAGTGCAGCCCACTATGTCAATGGTTTGTTTGCACATGCACCTGACACACAAGCCCACGCATGCCATAGTGGGATTTTACCACCTAGGGGTTTTGAACTCAAGAGGTACCCAAGACGGTTAGGGGCCTTGCACAAAACCTTAGGATCTAGCCTCCCAGAACAAAGCAGAATTATGGGTCTTGCACAAAACCTTAGGATCTAGCTTCCCGAAACAAACCAGAATTATGGAATAATAAAGCAATGAAATAAATCAAAGCATAAACCACACGACACCAGGGAATTTTATGTGAAAAACCCTCAAGGATGTAAAAATCACGGGACCTCGTCTAGATCAACAATTCACTATGAAGTAGAATGTTACAACCTTCTTCACTCAGGCAGGAGTGGATAAACAATAAGAGAATTAAAAAAAAACAGAGAGATCTCACCGATCACGAGAACGTAGAAGCGCTGAGACGTGAACTGCGAAGTAGATCACCTCTACGAGCAGAATCTTCCTTCCACAAGCTCTCTCTCTCTCTCTCTCTCTCTCTCTCTCTCACACACACACACACACACTTTGATAGCCCTAAGCCCTCCTAGAAAATTTTTAGGAAACCTTATACCCTAGAATGCACCCCAATCCCGCATACACCCTTTTATATAAGAATAGAAAAATGTATAATCAAAATAGGAAACAATTTCCACAGAATCTGCGATTCCGCAATCGCATCTGCTTAACTCTTCGATGATATCCAAGGTCTCTTAATGACAGCCTTCGATTTCATCTAAGGTCCTTCGATGATATCGAAACAGGACCAAAACTGTCCAGCGATCATGGGTGAAAATTTCTGACAATTATCGATGTCATCAAAGGTCTCTTGATGACAGCCTTCGATATTATCTAAGGTCCTTCAATGATATCGAAACGTGACCAAAACTGTCTAGCGACTAGCGGTGAAAAATTCCGACAATTATCTATGATATTGAAACTGGTTCGATTTCATCGAACCCAGCAATGAGGAGAAAATTCTCATCAAATCTCCCCTTTTCAACTTAAGAGGAATTCACCTTCTTCAAGCCAGCCTGGTTTCTACAAACCTCAAACTTGCCCTTGAGTAAGGCCTTGGTCATCATGTTTGACCCATTATCGTCCGTGCGGCCCTTCTCAAGCCATAACACCTTTTGTTCCAAAGTATCCCTGACCAGTGATACTGAATCTCTATATGCTTCGACTTAGAGTGCTGACTTGGATTCTTGCTCAAGTGTATAGCACTTTGACTATCACAATAAACCACGTGCTGCTCCTGCTTTAGGCTGAATTCCTGTAGGAACCTCTTCATCCAAAGCATCTCTTTACATGCCTCTATGACTGTAATGTACTCAGTCTCTGTCGTCGACAATGCTACGACCTTTTGTAGCTTGCTATGCCAAGAAATCGCTCCCCCTTCAAACGTGAACATGAACCCCGATGTAGACTTCCTGGAGTCTATGTCACCTGCCATATCTGCATCTGTGTAGCCCTCTAACACAAGTTTTCCATCACCATAGCATAGGCTCAACTTGGATGAGCCTCTTAGATACCACAGTATCCATTTCATTACTACCCAATGTTCTTTGTCAGGATTGGCAAGATACCGGGTGACAACACCAACCGCATATGTATGTCTGGGCATGTACACACCATAGCATACATCAAACTTCCTACTGCTGATGCGTAGGGTATCTTCCTTATCTCATGATAGGTGTGGTTCTTATGCAAGAATTTCATCTCCTCTTGCATAGCTTTTAACCACTTCCCCTTACTCTCGTCGACTAGGGCTTCAAAATAATTTTCTGTCTCTCCCCATCAGTCAGCATAATGTACTCATGTGGCGAGTACCTCTTGGATGGTTGTCTATCCCTAGATGACCTCCTCACCTATGGCTCAACAGGTGGATCAAGTGGGGGCTACTCCCTTGGTCCATCTTCTGAAGGAACTCCCTCATCCTCTGCACCTTGTTGTAGTCCCCTGTCATCAGGCATCACAAGAGGAATAATCGGATCCATATCCTCTAGCTCACCTGAACTAGGTTGATTCTTCTCTGGCTTACCAATGTCTTATATATACTGATCTTCAAAGAAAACCACATCTCTTCTCCTAACGAGCTTCTTCTTGGTCAAATCCCACAATCTGTAACCGAACTTTTCATTACCGTACCCCAAGAACACACACTGTCTGATCTTCATATCGAGCTTGGACCTCTCGTCCTTTGGTACATGAACGAATGCCCTGCATCCAAACACCCTGAGATGATTGTATGATGGATCCTGTCCAGACCACACCTTCTCAGGTACTCTCCATTCAACGGAGCTGACAGAGACTTGTTTATCAGATACACTGCTGTGTGCATTGCTTCTCCCCAGATCATCTTAGGCAATTTCGCATGGGATAACATGTATCTGATTCTCTCTATAATGGTGTGATTCATTCGCTCAGCTACACCATTATGCTAGGGGGGTCTTGGAAACCGTCTGTTCATGCCGTATACCCAAGGACTTACAATACTCATGAAAGTCGTCAATGTATTCACCACCATTGTCAGTGCGGATGCACTTCAATGATCTACCTGTCTCTCTCTCGACCATAGCATGAAACAATTTAAACACACCAAAGACCTCGTCCTTGGATTTCAAAGCATAAACCCAAACCCTCCTAGATGCATCATCTATAAAAGTGACAAAATACAATGCCCCACCCAAGGTTTTTGTCCTCATAGGAACGCAAACATTAGAATAAAACCAAATCTAATGCATGCACTTTATTAACATGAAAAGCAGATTTAACGAATGAAACTTTATGTTGTTTCCCTGATAAGCAATCAATACAGGTTTTGAGAGATATACCTGTCACGTCTAGAAAGAGCCACTTCCTCGCTAGTAGCTGAAGCCTCTTTTCACTCATGTGGCCTAGACGCCTGTGCCACATGTCAATAGTTGAATCTTCCGCTGCGTTCAACCCACCCTTGCACACACTGACACTTGCCTTGTAAAGGGTGCAACACTTCTTTCCTCTAGCTATGATCAACGAACTCTTAATGAGCTTCAGCGCCCACCAACAAACCGGCTTTCATAGTCATCATCATCCAACCTTCCCATCGACATCAAGTTGAGGCGAAGGTCTGGGATATGCCTCACATCCCTGAGAACCAATGTGCAGCCCACATCGGTCTTCACATAAATATCACTGACCCCTATGATCTTTGATACGCCAGAATTTCCCATCTTCACGGTCCCATAGTCACCTGACTTATAGCTTGTGAAGAAGTCCCTACGTGGAGTCGTATGAAACGAGGCTCCTAAGTCTATCACCCAGTCAGTGTCCTGACTTGTAGTCGTGAGACATATGTCGTAATCTGCTGAAAGAATAACTACAACATCGTCATCTGAAGCGACCGCAGTGGAATTTGATTCATCTTCCTTTTCCTTCTCTTTTCCTTTCTTGTCGTTCTTCTTACCACGACATTCATGCTTGTGTGGCATTTCTCGCTACAATTTCAGCAATCAACATCCTTTCTGTTACTCGACTTACCTCTTGATTTACCTCAGACCTTCCCAACCTTCCTGTTATTTCCTCTCCCCCGTTCCTGTGTCACAAGGGCCTCTTGCTGAGTAGACCCCTGAGACTTCCTCCTTATCTCCTCATTGAAGAGACAACCGGTTACCTGTTTCATGGATATCTTTCTGTCTGGCGCGGAGTTACTTAGAGACACGATCAATGTCTCCCAACTATCAGGTAATGAACTAAGCAATAGCAAAGCCTGCAATTCATCATCCAGGACCATCTTCATAGTGGAGAGCTGGTTCACCATATTGCTGACCTCATTCATGTGATCGGCCACAGAACCACCATCTTTGAACTTGAGATCACAGGTCATCTTATCATAAAATTTTTATTACCGGCTATCTTCCTCTCATACAACCCTTCCAATTTCAGTCATAGGCTAGCGGCTGAGGTTTCCGTAGACACATAGTGGAATACGAAATCGTCCAACCATTGTCTAATAAACCCCATTGCCTTTCGATCCATCTTCTTCCAATCATCATCGGACATATCCTTGGATTTTGCCGATATGCCTAAAATTGGATAATATAGGTCCTTGCAATAAAGCAAGTCCTCCATCTTAGCCTTCCATATGGTCCAGTTAGAACTATTGAGGCTGATCATCCTTGATGAGCCACCTTCCATAATTCAAAACCGATCCTACCCGTTCAATGAACTTAGCTCTGATACCACTTTGTTGGGGGCCTTTGTAACACCCTAAAAATCGGGGGTCGAGCAGGTGCCCAACTCCCGAGTTCCAACGCATCACTTATGTAACATGGATAATGATGATTAAATGTTGTCTGTATTAGTGCATTAAACGTGAATGAGATTATACTAAATTAGCATATCATACTCCAGAGACAATTCGATTTTGCAAGCGGAAGACTGTGATAAGTATATAAAACGTATAAGTGATTGCACATTCCCAGAGTATGAAAGTCACCAGGTTAAGCATTTACGTGTATAACTCCAAAAATTTACAAAATAATAAAGTGTGATGTCATCTAATCAGATCCTTATAGCCCCAATGACGCAACTCCAGATCTACATAGACCCACTATAGAGTTGCATGTAGGAGAACTCCTCGTCATCATAAAAATTGGGCTCCGCCTCATAAGCAATGTCATCATCTACAACTAAAACAGAATCTGGTTGGTGTTTTAAAACATTGTTCTAGAGTGGGAGTAACTGATCAACTCAATGAAGCTACAAGGCAAAGGTTAACATATTATCAATTCAATCAAGCAGTAATGATAAAACAGTACAACCCTCGTATCCTAAGTACTCTTATTAATACAGGAATGATATGCTGTAATGATGCATGCCCTCGCTTGTACTCCCTTAGCGACATCATCTCACGATCGCGACATGCACCACTCCGGACATATGCACTTCTTTGCCAAAGCACATGCAATGCGGTGCATGATCGTGTTAGTCAATAATTAATTAGGTTTATTCATACAGTAGATTCAGGAAGCTAAGGTACCTCCCTTTATGTCATTTATCCAAACGATGATCCATTTAGGGTCGTCAAGCCTAGCTCATCACATACGATAGACAAGTTATAGGGCAACGTCACCCCTGAATATAAAGCAGTGGACAGGCAAGTTCAAGTCACTACGAAGAGGCTTATCATCATCCTCATAGACCTTAGTTTATACTCGAGGTCATTACGATAAAGGCTCGTCACCTTAGCGTAGGCCGATAGCTCGAATACAGTGTCTCATACCACAGTATTCGGCTCACGAGTTTGGGTTGCTCACTCGTCACTACGGGGAGGCTCATCATCCCTGCGTAAGCCGACAGCTCGACTACGGTGTCCCATACATCATGCCCGGCTCATGAGTCTCTCATGAGTCTTAGCGGATTGTGGTACCAAGGTTACACGTGTTTTCCTCTGGTAAGTTGATACCTTAGATTCAAGCAGTAGCGTCCATACATAGTGAACATACATCGGGCCAATCGGGTTACTTGACAAGCTTAACTGGTACGAGCATACGTTGAGTTGATTGACATGAAGCACGTAAGCACTCCGTATAGCCTAACCACTGTCGACAATCAACGTACGACTCAGATTCCTCAAACATGTCTTATGTGGCGAAACGACATCAGCCACTAACTCGAAAATTATTACCAATTGCTTGGACTACATCGTAGCCCCAATCACACTCCGAACGATAACATTCACATGTTATAGTCAAAGACAGCATGTGACAACTAATCTAAATACAAATCTCATTGGAGCATTTCAACAAACACATAGTACACATGTTGTCATGCATAGGCATTTCATATATAAAGTATATAGTAGTAAGTTAGGTTACATGGAGGAAATTGTAACTATACGTAAGGGAATTGAGAGTCACCTCTCAACACCCTCATTAAATCCATTTCAACAAGCATTTTCTCATCCAGGCATTTTATGAAATACTTAGACTACACATATCAACATACATGTAATATAATAGTTATAACAGGTATTATAGCAAATCCTTTCACAAGGATATTGCCACATGTATAACAATCATGTATCCTCAAACATAAATCATGGCAAGCACAAGTCATAATTTCATACTCATACAAACATTTCAACAAACACATGGAATGCATCTATTTCAACATAGTTCGTATATATGTGTAATACATATAAAACATCGTATCTAAACATATATGATAGCAATCAAGTCAGACATAAATCATTGCTAATATTGAAAGCCTTGAAAACCATAACCTAAACGTTTATAGTCTGCACCTTTCACCAGTAAACTCGTAACGAACTCAGTTTATACGTTAAGTCTTTGTCTACGGCACGACGGTAACCTATAACATGAAATGGGTTAGCTATTTCATCACTTACTCTAATTGGATCCCTAAAATATATTAGAGTTAGGATTTCTTACCCAAGAACGGAACCGGAATCGCCGAAATAAAGATACGGATGAGGTGGTTCAGCACGTGGAGTGGCAGTGATGAATCCCTACAACAATCCCTCACACTCATTCTCTTCTCCTCACTTTCTTCTTCTCTTTTCTCTCTCTTCTCTCTCCTAGGATTTGAAATTAGTATGAAATGAGAGAGGGGTGGGTTTAGGTCCTTATATAGGCCCAGAACTGACCTTAATGGCCCCAGGGCCATGGTATACTTGGGTCATAGCCGAAAGTCGGCTGTTTCGGGCCAACGGAGCTCATCTGGAGGCCCCTATTCTGCATACGGTCCGGGGGAAGTTCCCTGACAACGGATCTATGTCAGGTTAAGTTTTTAGTTTGATCGGATTTGTGGATCGACCGTGGCGGACCAGTTTCAATTCAACGGTCGTCGTCACTTGATCAGGGCCATAAGTACACTGACCTGTGTAGGAAAATTTCTCTGATCTGAGAGTATATTTAGGTTAGATTCTGACAATCTGAAATCCTAAAATTTGGCCTACAAGCGAATAGCCCAAATCACTTAAATCTAGGTTCGTTTTCTAAAGATATTCGCGTTTCTCACACACTTCGCTCCGGGTCCAAGTTGTACGTTTCTGAATACTATCTGGACTTGATTTCCGAGATGGTTATCAAGTCCAATAAGGCGGTTATAACTGTATAGTTTCGCGGTAATCGGACATTCGACGTGCGGTCCAAGTCCGATACGAAGTTTCAAGATGCTCCCGAGAGCAACTGGGTTTAGAGATTGATCCTAGGTTTTTAGGTAACGTAGCGTTAGCGATTCTACTGGTTTTAGGTCTTGCAGATCGTATAGAAAGCTGTTCAAGCTAATCTAGCGTTTAATTCAGTTTAACACTTAATTAATTTTCATCTAATTTCTAAAGGGTCTAGTCCTGAGTGATTTCTACCTGAGGTAGTACTCGGGTCTTTGTACGAATTTTTCCAAGACGTTACAATCTACCCTCCTTAAGAAAAAATTCTGTCCTCGAAATTAGTACATTTTCGTACTCCTCGAGAATCTTAGGGTAATTCTTATGAACCTCGGCTTCTGATTTCCAAGTAGCCTCTTTCTCGGTGTGGTATGTCCACAGAACCTTCACAAGTTAAATCACCTTACTGTGCAACACCTGGTCCTTCCTATCTAGAATACGCGTCGGTCGCAGTATATAAGTAGCATTTTCACTCAACTGTACCTGCTCCCATTTGATAATGTGGGAAGGGTCAGGAACGTATTTCTTCAGCATAGATACGTGAAATACGTTGTGCACGCTTACGAGAGGTGTAGGCAAAGCAAGGCGGTACGCAACCACACCCACTTGGTCTAGTATCTGGAATGGGTCAATGAATCTCGGCGTGAGCTTCTCCTTCTTTCCAAACTGAAGGACTCCATTCATGGAGAAAACTTTTAGGAACACATGGTCCCCAACCTCAAACTCTAGCGATCGCCGCCTCGTATCGGCGTAACTCTTCTGTCTACTCTGAGCTGCGAGGAGTCGACGCCTGATGATGTCAATTTTCTCTGAGGTCGCTTAAACTAACTCTGAGCCAATCAAACTCTTCTCACCAACTTCTGCCTAACAATGTGGTGCTCTACACGGACGCCCATACAGTGCTTCGTAAGGAGCCATGCCAATACTTGCCTGAAAACTGTTGTTATAAGCGAACTCGGCATAGGGAAGACAGTCATCCCAACTGTCTTTGAAATCGAGCATACAAGCTCGCAACATATCTTCTAACACCTGATTCACCCGTTCAAGTCCTGTCGGGCACCTGTGGATGGAACGCATAATGAACTCGAACTTCGCCACACCCATCAGCTTCCCGGATATGAGTCCAGAAGATAAATGTGAATCGCATGTCTCGGTCCGACACGATCTCTATAGGAACTCCGTGCAAACGTACTACCTCCTTGCTATACAGCTTGGCCAAATCGTCTGCAGAGTTCGAAACATTAATAGGGAGAAAGTGAGCCGATTTTGTCAACCGGTCCACGATCATCCAAATGGAATCATGTCCCTTCTTCGCCTTCGGCAACCCTAAAATGAAGTCCATAGAGATGAAATCCCATTTCCATTCTGCTATGGGCATGGGCTGAAGCAGTCAAGGAGGTCGGCGATGCTTGGCCTTGACCTGCTAGCATGTGAGACAACGTTAGACATAGTCTGCTATGTAGGCCTTCAATTATCCCACCAGTACGACCTCTTCATGTCTCGATACATCTTCGTACTACCAAGATGCATCGCCATCTTTGAATTGTGAGCAGCTTCGAGTACTTCCTTTCTCAAGTCATGAAGGTTTGGGACGCATAGGCGGCCAAGATAACGTAAACCCCCATCCATACCAACTCTCTATTCAAAGTCTGCACCATCACTGGCTCGCTTCATCAACTCTACTAACCATTCATCCTCGCCCCTGAGCCACTATGATTCGGTCATCGATGAGTGGTTGCACACGAATATGTGTGATGCTTTCGAACGGCTCCTCTACCATAAGTTTCTACTCAAGTGTATTTGGGTCAGATTCTGACGGTCTGAAACCCTAAAATTTGGCCTGCAAGTGAATGACCTAAATCACTTAAATCTGAGTACGTTTTTTAAAGATATTTGCGTTTCTCACACATTTCGCTCCGGGTCCAAGTTGTATGTTTCTGGATACTATCTGGACTTGATTTCTGAGATGGTTGTCAAGTCTAGTAAGGCGGTCATAACCGTATAGTTTCGCGGTAATCGGACTTTTGACGTGCGGTCTAGGTTCAATAAGGAGTTTCAAGATGCTTCCGAGAGCCACCGGGTTTTGAGATTGATCCTAGGTTTTTAGGTAATGTAGCGTTAGCGATTCTACTAGTTTTGGGTCTTGCGGATCGTATAGAAAGTTGTTTAAGGTAATCTAGCATTTTATTCAGTTTAACACTTAATTATTTTCATCTAATTTCTAAAGGGTCTGGTCCTGAGTGATTTCTGCATGAGGTGGTACTCGGGTCTTTGTACGGATTTTTCTAAGACATTACAGCCTTGCACAAAACCTTAGGATCTAGCCTCCCGGAACAAACCAGAATTATAGGCCTTGCACAAAACCTTAGGATCTAGTCTCCCAAAACAAACTAGAATTATGGAATAATAAAGCAATTAAATAAATCAAAGCATAAACCACACAACACCAGGGAATTTTATGTGAAAAACCCTCAAATAGGTAAAAATCACGGGGACCTCGTCCAGATCAACAATCCACTATAAAGTAGAACGTTACAACCTTCTTCACTTACGCAGGAGTGGATAAACAATAAGAGAACAAAAGAGAAACAGAGAGATCTCATCGATCACGAGGACGTAGAAGCGCTGAGACGTGGACTGCGAAGTAGATCACCTCTACGAGTAGAATCTCCCTTCCACAAGCTTCCTATCACCTTTGATAGCCCTAAGCCCTCTTAGAAAACCTTTAGGAAACCTTAGAATACCCTAAAATGCACCCCAATCTCGCGTACACCCCTTTATATAAGAATAGAAAGAGGTATAATCAAAATAGAAAACAATTTCCGTAGAATTTGTGTTTCCACAATCGCATCTGCGTAACTCTTCGATGATATCCAAAGTCTCTCGATGACAGCCTTCGATATCATCTAAGGTCCTTCAATGATATCGAAACAGGACCAAAACTGTTCAGTGACCAAGGGTGAAAATTTTTGACAATTATCGATGTCATCAAAGGTCTCTTGATGACAGCCTTCGATATTGTAACGTCTCGGAAAAATCTGTACAAAGACCCGAGTACCACCTCAAGCAGAAAATCGCTAAGGATTGAATCCTTTAAAAATTAGACGAAAATTTATTAAGTGCTAGACCAAATTAATCGGTAGATTAGCTTGAACAGCTTTTTATACGAACTGCAAAACCCAAAACTAGCAGAATCGTTAACGCTACATTACCTAAGATCAATCTCAAAACCTAGTTGCTCTCGGGCGCACCTTGAAACCCTGTATTGGACCTAGACCGCACGTCGAAAGTCCGATGACCGCAAAACTATACGGTTATGACCGTCTTACTGGGATTGACAACCATCTCAGAAATCAAGTACAAATGGTATCCCGAAATGCACAACTTGAGCCCGGAGCGAAGTGTGTAAGAAACGCGAATATCTTTAGAAAATGAACTCAGATTAGAGTGAATTGGGCCGTTCGCTTGCAGGCCAAATTTAAGAGTTCAGACCATCAGATTTTGACCCGACTACACTCCAGATCAGGGAAATTTCTCTACACAGGTCAGAGTACTTGTGGCCCTGATCGAATGATGATGGCCGTTGAACTGAAACTGGTCCTCCGCTATTGATCCATAAATCCGATCAGACCAAAAACTTAACCTGACATAGATCCATTGTCAGGGAACTTTCTCTGGACCGTATGCAGAAGATGGGCCTCCAGATGAACTCTGTTGGCCTGAAACAGTCACTCTTTAGTTATAACCTAGTATACCATGGCCCTGGGGCCATTTACACCAGTTTTGGGCCTATATAAGGGCCTTTACCCACCCCTCTTTCATTCCATACAAATTTCCTAACCTTAGGAGAGAGAAGAGAGAAAAGAAAAGGAAAAGGTGATGAGAAGTGAGAGAGAGTGAGAGATTATTGCTGGGATTCAATCCCACCGCTCTACGTGTTAAATCGCCTCTCCCATGTCGCTATACCAGTGATTCCGATTCCGTTGTTGGGTAAGAAATCCTAACCCTAATCTGTTGTAGGGATCCAAATAGAGTATATGACGAAATAGCTAACCTATTTCATGCTATAGTTAGTCGTTGTGCCGTAGACAAAGACGTATTGTTCAAACTGAGTTCGAGTCTACCGGTGAAAGGTGCGGATTATAAACGTTTAGGTTATGGTTTTCAAGGCTTTCAATGTCAGTAATGATTTATGACTGACTTGATTGTTGTCACATGTGCCTAATCTTGGTGCTTTCAGTATATTACATACATATATATATAAACTATGTTGATTTTAATGCATTCCATGTGTTTATTGAAATGTTTGAATGAGTATGGAATTATGATTTATGCTTGCCATGTTTAATGACTGGGAATACATGATTGTTGTATGTATGGTGAATCCTTTATGAAGGGATTTGCTGTAATACCTAATATAACTACGTTATTACGTCTGTGTGATATATGTAGTTTAAGTGTTTGATAAAATGCCTGAATGAGAAAATACTCGTTAAAATGTATTTAATTAGGGTGTTGAGATATGATTCGCAATCACCTTGTCTATAGTTACAGTTTCCTTCATATAACCTACCTTATTACTATGTGCTTTATGGATGAATGCCTACGTATGTTAACATGCACTCTATGTGTTCGTTAAAATGCTTATATGAGATTTATATTTAGATTGGTTGTCACATGCTGTCTTTAACTATCACATGTGAATGCTATGGTTTGGAGTGTGATTGGGGCTACGATGTACTCTAAGCAATCGGTAATGGTTTACCATTGGTGGCCGAACTGTTTTAGCCACACAAGACACGTTCGATGAATCCGAGTCGTACGCTGTTTGTCGACAATGGTTAGGCCACACAGAATGCTTACGCACTCCATGTCGATTAATTCAACGTACGCTTGTACCAGTCGAGCTTGTCAAGTAACCTGATTGGCCTAATGTATGTTCACCATGTATGGACGCTACTACTTGAATTTAAGGTACCAACTTACTAATATAAAGCCCATTTAACCTTGGTACCTCGATCCGCTAAGACTCGTGAGCCGAGCATGATGGTACGAGACACTGTGGTCGAGCTGTTGGCCTATGCTGGGGTGACAAGACTCCCCGTAGTGTCCAGTGAGCAAACCAAATTTGTAAGCTGAATACGGTGGTATGAGACACTGTATTTGAGCTGTCAGCCTACTATTAGATGACGAGCCTCTCGTAGTGACCTCGAGTATACACTAGGACTATACTAAGGTGACGAGCCTTTCTATAGTGACTTCGAGTATAAACTAGGCATACGCTGAGGTAACGAGACTCTCCGTAGCGACCTAAAACTACTATCGTATGAGATTAACTAGGATTGACAACTGTAGATGGATCATTGTTCGGGTAAATGATATAAAGGGAGGTGCCTTAGCTTCCTAACCTGCTGTATGAATAAGACTAATTAAGAACTTGGCTAATCACGCACATGCACCGCATTGCATGTGCTTTGGCGAGGAAGCGCACGTTTACCGGGAGTGTTGCAAGTGCGATCGTGAGATGATGTCGCTGAGGGAGTGCAGGCAAGGACGTGCATCATTAATACATATCATCCTTGCATTAATCAGAGTACTTAGGAATATTTGTTGTATCACTTCATCATTACTGCTTGACTGAATTGATAACATGTTAACCTTTGCCTTATAGCTCCACTGAGTTAATCACTCAATCCCACTCTGGGACGGTGTTTTAAAACACCAACCAGACTCTATTGTAGTTTCAGGTAATGTCGAGGCCTACAAGGCGGAGCCTGACTTCTACAACGACGAAGAGGAGTTCTCTTATTTTCAACTCTCTGGCAAGTCTATGTAGACTTGAAGTTGCGTCACCGGGGCTACAAGGATATGGATTAGATGACATTACACTTTATCATTTTGTATATTTTGGAACCAAACATGTAATTATTTAACCTGGTATCATATTCATACTCTGGGGACTACAACCACTTATACGTTTTATATACTTATCACAGTCTTCCACTTGTGTAATTTAACTGTCTCCGGAGTATGATATGCTGATTTAGTGTAATCTCATTCATGTTTAATGTGCTAATACAGACAACATTTAATCATCATTATCTATGTTGCATAAGTAATGCGTTGGATCTCGGGAGTTGGGCTCCTACTCGACCCTCGATTTTCAGGGCGTTACAAATATCATCTAAGGTCCTTCGATGATATCGAAACATGACCAAAACTGTCCAGCAACCAGCAGTAAAAAAATTCCAACAATTATCTATGATATCGAAACTGGTTCGATTTCATCGAACCCAGCAATGAGGAGAAAATCCCCATCAAAGGCCTCAGTCTTGAAACTCCTCAGAGTCTACCACTGAGGCAAGTACTGGAACCAGTCTTAAAAATAGCCTTTTAACGCAATTATCATCATTTTACAACATTTATTTAAATAATTATTGTTGAGTCAACTCGAGAGTTAAATACATATATACTAAGAAATGAGAGAATATATGATTATTATAATTTTATAATGTGATGCATCGTCAAAATAGTAATAACAAATCATTTTAATAAGGATATAACATTCAAGTAATATAAATTTGTCGTTATTATAATTTTATTTTAATTATATATAATAATAAAAAAAAACAATGTAAGTAAACATTATTATTATTGTGGTCAAATGTAGCTGATATCACTCGATAAATAATTCATAATTACTATCAAATTTTTTTACTTTTACAAACTACCCACTAAGCTTTTGAAATCATATATTCTTTATCTTTATTTTTTAAAAGCAAATAGTAAAAGCAGTATAGCTTAAATTTTAATGGTATACTCTAATGTTCTAATATTTTTTTATTATGAAATTTTTTAATGTGGTTGAATATATAATCGCAAATCATATTTAATGGAATAAAAATTTATAAGTTCCTGTCATCTCATTAAAATCATAGTTGTGGAAAATACTTATCAACTATATAAATAAAAAAATAAAATTCACTCAAATGTTCCAAGAGCTGAGTCAAGCGCTACTTAAATAAAACATGTGCAATAACTTTACTTGTATAAGTTTAATTCCTCATATTTACAAAGCTTTTTGAACTGTAAATCTCATTGCTTGAAAAATCTAAAATAACTTATAATGGCCTTTGGTATTAGTTAAGGCTTTGGACGGTCTGGATTGCCAATATTTAGTAAAGAGTCCTGATGTAAGAGATCAAGGTGGACTGCACCATGTTCAAGATCTAAGCCATTCATCAGGTAGGGTACTCTCTAAACAAGGCATGGATCAAGCATAAGATCCGCTAATGGGGGAGGCCATTTTTTTAATTAATTAATTAATTTATTTTACACACGCACACACCCCACCACTCTAATGGGATTTCACCACCTATGGATATTCGAACCTTGACCGAGTGTTGAAACTCCAGGGAGTCTACCGCCTGAGCAAGACTGCAAGAGTAAGGATGCATATGGCATATTTGCAGCAGGGAGAGCAACGTGTTATCCTTAATGTGATCCTACCTTAATGAGTTGTCATATATCCATCCCGTCCATCCGTTTTTCCAGCCCATTTTAGGGCACAACCCAAAAAATTAAGTAGATCCAAATCTCAGGTGGACCACACAACAGGCAATATTAGTGATTGAACGCCCACCATTAAAAACTTTCTATGACCTACTGTAATGTTTACTTTCTATCCAACTCATTGATAAGGTCAACCAGACCTTGATGGAGGGAAAATGCAAAGATTGGCTTGATCCAAATCTTTCATAGCCCACGGAAAGTTTTAATGGTCATTCACTACTTTTTCCAATGATGTGATCCACCTGAGATTTGGATCTACTTAAGTCTTGGTACCGCGTCCTAAAATGATCTGGAAAAATGGATGGATGGCATGGATATACAAGAAATTCATCAATATGGGCCCCACATGGGAAGGGTAACTCCTAATATGCTCCATTTACAGTGTGCACTGCCTGATGAATGACCCCATCGTTGAAGCAGCACCTCCTCAGTGAATCGCGCCAAAGGATACATCGTACTCTTAGCCCTGTTACTCACATTTTAGTAAAATGTGCCATTATCTTCACAACCATCGCAATTTAGCAATCTGTGCCGAACGCATCATGGTGTAGCCCTGCCACTCACGCAGTGGGCCCCACTACAGATGATCCAACGGTGATAATTGACCAGACAAAAGTTATTGATGTCATCATTGACTGAAGAAGTCGACAGAGGTGGAATGCCTGGGAAGCGGATTGGCTGGTGTACCTCACACAAGCTATATAGCTAATGTATTGACGTGAGGAAGTTATGTGGGTCTAATCATAAGGTATGTGTTATATCCAAACCGTCCATCTATTTGGAGCTTGTCTTAAGGCTTAAAACGAAAAATAAGACAGATCTAACTATCAACTGAACCACACTGAAAAAAGCAGTGGGGGGTTGAACGTCTACTATTGAAACACGTTTTGGGGTCACAAAAGTTTTGGATCAATATGAAAATTGTTTTTTCCTCTTCATTAAGGCTTTTGTGACCTTATGAACAGATTAGATGGAAAATAAACATTATGGTGGACTCTAGGAATTTTTTAAAGGTGAGAGTCATTATCTCCGCTGCTATTTGTGGCGCGGTCCAGATGATCTTTAGATATGATTCATTTTTTTATTATAATGTTCTAAAATGATTTTTAAAAATAGATGAGGAAGTAGTTGATATAATAAACACATCACCGTTGGGCATGTAACTTTGATCTCTTTTGAACCATTAGTACTTGAGCTCAAGGAGCGTCAGTGCTCGTCTTCGCGCACAACACGTACCTACAGCAGTTATATAGCTGGTGTGTGTTACACCAGCCAATTCACTTCTGATTGCCTGCGAACCCCACCACAGGAACAAGGTGGGCCCAACGTGATGTTTGTGAGAAATCCAACACATTCATCTATTTTTACTCTCATATTAGGACATGATCTAAAAAATGAGGCAGCTCTGAGACTCAATGGACTATACTGATAAGAAATATCAGGGATTGAATCGTCCACTGTTAAAACATTCCAGGGTCATTGAAATTTTTTATCAACATCATATTTTTATTTTTTCAGTTCAGTGGGAGTTATGGTGTATTTCGTAAATTTTAATTTCGTAACTTATCACTAAAAAATGATATTTTCAATTATTTTAGTAATTCAGACTATGTTGTAATCAAAAGACATTTAATACTTAATTAGAAAAATTACTTAAAATTTAAGGATTTTTTACAACCACTGCAACTTAGCTTAAAACTTATTGTGAAATAAGTCATTTTTAAAAAATATTTTATTAAATTTTGATCAAAACATCCTTGTCAAACTTTTGAAAATGATAAAATTGACCTCTAGATAAGAGTGCGTCATGCCCAATGAGAGCTAACAAGATAAGTTGGATTTCTCTCTCCCAAATCACTTGCATGTTACAAGACATTACTTTTAAGGTGTAAAACTTCTTTAGGCGCCATAATGATTTATATTTTAGATTCACATCGTCGATCAATTTTTACGATTTTTACTGATCATTATAAAGCTTGACCAAAAGATGAGGCACATCCAAAGCTAAAGTAGACCACACCAAAAAAAAAAAACAATGGGGATTGAAATACTACCATTGAAACCTTCATACAGTTCAATATGAGGTTTATTTGCCATCAAACCTCTTTATAAGGTCACACGGACGTAGATAAAGGGAAAACGCAAATATCAGCTTGATAAGTGTAACGTCTCGGAAAAATCCGAACAAAGACCCAAGTACCACCTCAGGCAGAAATCACTCAGGACCAAATCCTTTAGAAATTAAACGAAATTAACTAAGTACTAAACTAGATTACCTGCGAGATTAGCACTAATTACTTTAAATATGAACTGCAAGACCCAAAATTTGCAGAATCATTGTCACTACATTACCCTGAAATCTAAGATCAATCTCTAAACCCAGTTGCTCTCAGGAGCACATTGAAACTTCGTATCGTACCTGGACCGCGCGTCGAAAGTCCGTTGACCACGAAACTATACGCTTATGACCAATTTACTGGGCTTGACAACCATCTCGAAAATTAAATCCAAATAGTATCCAGAAACACACAATTGAGCCATGAGCAAAGTGTGTGAGAAACTCGAATATCTTTGAAAAACATACTCAGATTTAAGTGAATTGAGCCGTTTGGTTACGGGCCAAATCTAAGGTTTCAGACCGTCAGAATTTGACCCAATTACAGCCTTGGATCAAGGAAAATTTCATACACGTGTCAGTATACTTGTGGCCCTGATCAAGTATCGGTGACCGTTAAACTAAAACTGGTCTGTAAATTCGATCGGCCTGAAAACTTAACTCGACTTAGATCCATGTCAGAGAGCTTAAGTCCGACAGCATGCAAAAAAGGGGCCTCCAGAAGTGCTCCGTTGAATCAAAATAACCACTATTTGGCTATAACCAAAGTATACCATGGCCCTGGGGCCATTCCCATCACTTCTGGGCCTATATAAGCCCCTTAAACCTTCTCTCTCTCTCTCTCTCATTCCATATGAATTTGGGAAACCCTAAGAGAGAAAAGAGAGAAAAGAGAAGAAGAACGTGAGGAGAAGTGAGAGAGAGTGAGGGTTTGTTGTAGGGATTCATCCCTGCTGCTCCACGGGCTGAATCAGCCTTTCTGAATCGCTATCCCGGCGATTTCGACTCCGTTCTTGGGTAAGAAATCTTAACCCTAATATGTTTTAGAGTTTCAAATAGTGTAAGGGATGAAATAGCTAACCTATTTCATACTGTAGGTTGCCGTTGTGCCATAGACAAAGACTTAGTGTTTAAACTGAGTTTGTTACGAGTCTATCGGCGAAAGGTGCGGACTATAAACGTTTAGGTTATGGTTTTCAAGGCTTTTAATGTCGGCTAATGATTTATAACTGATTTGGGTGTCATTTCACATGCTAAATGTGAAGATTTCTTCGCTTTATAGATATATATATATGAACTATGTTGAGTATAATGCATTCTTTGTGTTAGTTGAAATGATTGAATGCGTATAGAATTTGGATTTGTGTTTGACATGATTATCCGTCGTGGATATAGGGTTGTTGTATGTGCGACAACCCCTTGGTGAAAGGGTTTGCCCTAATACATGTTATGGCCAATATACGTCATATATGTGATAGTGTGTGGTCTAAGTATTTGTTGAAATGACTGAATGAATATGTGATTACGATTTGCCCTGCCGCGTCTATGGAATGTAAATACATGATTGTTGTGTATGTGACAACTCTTTGTTGGAAGGATCTGTCCAAGTATATGTTATAATCAACATATGTTATGTATGTTGATATGTGTAGTCTAAGTGTTTGATAAAATGCCTGAGTGAGGAAATGCTTAATGTAATGTGCTTAATGAGGGTGTTGAGATAGGATTCTCAATCCCCTTCTTTAAGGTTACAGTTTTCTTCAAGTAATTTATTTTACTACTATGTGATTCATGGATTAAATACTTATGTATGTTAACATGTATTATATGTATTCGTTGAAAGGCTGATATGGGATCTATATTTAATTATATTATTACATGTTGTCTTGGCTATTACATTTGAATGCTATTGATCTAGAGTATGTTTAGGACTATGATATAGTCCAGGCAATCGGTAACAGATCCTAGGTGGGTGGCTGAAGTTGTTTCGCCACACAGGACGTATTCAATAAATCTGAGTTGTACTTTAGTTGTCGACAGTAGTTAGGCCACGCCGAGTGCTTACACACTTCATGGCGATTAACTCGACGTACGCTCGTACCAGTCGAGCTCGTCAAGTAACCCGATTGGCCCAATGTATGTTCACCATGTATGGACACTATTGATTGAATCTAAGGTACCAACTTACCAGTGAATAGCTCATTTAACCTTGGTACCTCGATCCGCTAAGACTCATGAGCCGGACATAGTGGTATGGGACATCGTGGTCGAGCTGTCGGCCTACGCTGGGGCGAAGAGCCTCCCCTTAGTGACCAGTGAGCAACACTGCCTCGTGAGCTGAATACGGTGGTATGGGACACTGTATTCGAGCTGTCGGGCTACACTGATCAGGTGACGAGCCCTTTGTAGTGACCTCAAGTATACTCTGAGACTGCGTTGAGGCGATGAGCATTTCTGTAGTAATTAGAGTACAAACCAGGCCTACACTGATCAGGTGACGAGCCCTTTGTAATGACCTAGAATCGCAACATCATATGATATTTACTAGGTCTGATGACCCTAGAATGGATCATTGTTTAGGAAATAATATAAGGGAGGTACCTTAGCTTCCCAATCCTGCTGTATGAAAAGGTCTAATAAGAACTCGGTAATCACGTTCATGCACCGCATTGCATGTGCCTTTGGTGTTGGAGTTGAGCATTGTGGAAGGGGTGCATGCCGCGACCGTGAGATGAAATTCGCAGAGAGAGTGCAGGCGAGGGCATACATCATTAATACATATCATCCTTACATTAACAAGAGTACTTAGGAATGCTTGATTGTATTGCCTTATCATTACTACGTGACTGAATTGATAACATGTTAACATTTGCTTTATAGCTCCATTGAGTTGATCACTCACTCCCATGTTCTGGGACGATGTTTTAAACACCAACCAGACTCTGTCTTAGCTGCAGGTGATGGCGATGCCTACGAGACAGAGCCAGTTTCGAGGACAATGAGGAGGCGTTCTCCTATATGTAGTTATCAGGGGGGTTCATGTGAGCCGTGTCCTGATCGACGGGGCTTGCAGGGTTGTTGATTAGATGACATTACACATTTTGTATATTTTGAAACTTTACATGTAAATTATTGACCTGGTAACATGATCATACTCAGGAGACCTACTATTACTTATACGTTTTATATATCTATCACAGTCTTCCGCTTACTTAACTTAATCGTCTCTGGAGTATGATATGCTGTTTTAGTTTAATCTCATTCATGTTTAATGTGCTAATACAGACAACATTTAATCATCATTATCTATGTTGCATAAGTGATGTGTTGGAACTCGAGAGTTAAGCTCCTGCTCGACCCTCGATTTTCAGGGCATTACAATAAGAGCCTTATGTGGCCCCAAGAAGTTTTAAACGATGGGTATCTGATTCTTACTGTTTCTATAGTGTGGCCCATTGGAGCCTTGGATCTTCCTTGTTTTTTGTCTTATTTCAAAAAGTGGTATGGAAAAATGGATGGACGGTGTGGATTTGACACATGTTAAGATGGGTCCCACAAAAGTTCCACATGTCAACACTTCCAATTTTCTTCTCTCCACCTTGAATGTGTTACACCAAGGGAGTGGAGACCAAGCATCACACATGACGGTGGGGCCCTGATTGTGGTGTTCAACTTTACATGTGTATTCTGTATCCACTTCCTCCATCCAATTTTGTAGATCACTTTAGGGCATTATCCAAAAATTGAATCAATTCCAATTATTAGGTGAACCGCACTAAAGAAATTAGTAGTGATTGACCATTAATGGGCCACAAAAGTTTTGGATCAAGCTCAAGCTTATATTTGTTTTTACTTTTCATCCAAGCTTATGCAAACTTATAAACAGGTTTGATGGCAAATAAAAACTACTATAACATTTAGGTGAGCCCTAAAAAGTTTTTAATGGTAGGTTGTTCAATCACCACTATTTCCTGGAGTGGTCCACCTGATAATTGGATCCTCTTAATTTTTAGTATCCTGCTATAAAATGATTTGAAAAAACAGATGGACAGAGTAGATTTATATACACACTTTAAAGTGAGCCCCATGGTACGGATGCATTGTTTTGGATGAGGTTGGGGTCTCACCTAATCTTCTCCCCTGCACCACACGGCAAGCAACAAAATTTCTTGAAGTGTAAAATTTATGTGGGCCCCATGATAATGTATTTTTAAAATCCACACCTTTCATCTATTTTTTCATATCATTTTAGGATACGAACCCAAAAAAATATATATCAAATATCGTACTCATACAAAACTCATGTCACCCTAGGCATTCAATCTCCATTATTTCCTTTGGTATGGCTCGTTTTGAATCTGCCTTAATTTTAGACTTATGTCCTATTGTGGACTTGCAAATCAGATAGACGAAGTGGATTTGTCACATACATCTCTGTGGGCTCCACATAGCCCCAGGCACCAGAATATCAATGTCGGGGTCACAGGCAAACCACGAATAGGGTAGCTAAAGATGGACGGTTTTATCAAGGGATATGTGGGGCCTACAATGATGTATATGTTTTATCCCTAGCATCCATCCATTTTGACAAATAATCTTAGGGCATGAGCGAAAAAATGACATAGATTGAAGGCTCAAGTGGACCATGCCACAAGAAGTAGTGGGGATTGAAAGCTTACCATTAAAAACTTGTTGGGGGGTCAAAAGTTTTGGATCAAGCTGATATTTATTTTTTCCCTTCATAAAGGTCTATGCGATCATACAAACCAGTTGGATGGTAAATAAACATCACAATGAGCCTTAGGAAGTTTTCAATAGTAGGATTTCAATCTCCACTGCTTCATGATCCAAAACTTGTGTGCCTGCAAAATTTTTTTTAATAGTTAATGACTATTGTTTCGTATGGTGGCATACATGCATTAAGAGGTACCATGTAATATTGAGCCGAGATAACATGTAATATTGGGCGAGATATCATGTGATATTAGGCCGAGACAACGGTGCCATTTGTACAAGTGGGACCCATGATCTAATGATGAGAAGCATTTGCCTGATGGGACATCCGCCGTTATGCCTAAGACCTTTGCATTCAACACTTTCATTCTTTTAAATATGTCACTTTGGAGAACATCCAAGGGACATAAAAAAGTGTTTGATTTTTTTAAGATGGTGGATATTATTTATTTATTTAATTCAATAGTACCCAATGCTTAATATCATTGAAGGTTTATGGTTATTCTATCAAGAAGAGTATAACACATAGTTCATTAATTGAGAGGTTATGTTTGAGAGATATACATGGATGCAGCATAGGTGTGTCGAATTTGGTGGCAAGGCAATATCATATTTTGTTTCATATTCTCTAAAAGATATAAATTGAGATAATAGGGGCAAATATGATAAATTGTCAATTTTTAGACATTGTGGTTTATTTTTACCAATCAGGTTTTTATGAAAAAAAAATATTTATTTTCATATATCGTAACATTTTTCAGACAAATTACCAGATGGATTTTTCAATACTTATTATTGTTGATGAAATTATAGAGATTAATATAATTTCTGTATAATATGGAAACCGAAAAATTGCAAACAAATCTAAAATATGGACAGGCTGAAGCACATTTGAAACGCTGTCCTTAAAGTGTTATTTGCCCCTACTCAAGTGAATTGAGTAAGCTGATAGGTTATAGGAAAATAACTTCTAAGATACGATGAGCATGGTGTGGATCTGCATTCAGCAAACACGAAGGCCCACCTATTGGAACTCTATTACACTCTGTTTGGCAGAAATACAATAAAAGGAAAAATCCCAGAATAAAGAAAAAGAAGAAAATTGTGGTTTAGACCACTTTTATGTCAAGTCTTCGGCCAATGTTTTGGTTGAATGCTCTAGATCCACCGTTAGTCTGTTCTTCTTCCAAAGGTTTAAAACCTTTGCTATCTTGCTGGAATCACTGGAGTATAGAGAGAGTAGTAGTGTGCTATCTCAATTCATAAGGTAGTGCTGGATTGGGTTGTAAGATTGTTTGGAAACCCATCCAGGCCCTCCTTTTATAGGCTATGGTGGCTGGGAGTTATGGTCCAGGGAAATAAATCTCATGACCGTTTTCTTGCTGTTAGAGAAAACTAGCCGTTTTCCGACTATTGTGCATGACCATTAATCTGCTGCATGCTGACTGTTGTGAGACAACAGCTAGCCGTTTTCTAGCGGTTGGGCTAGTCATGCGCGAAGTTTAGCAGACCTGTGCACTTATGGCATAGCCGTTCTGATTTTTGCAGTCTTTTCCACCCTCCTACTGACATATATTCTCAAGGGATTTTCATTCAAATGTCTCTCCTTCACCCACCATCTAGCGCCTCTGACCACACCAACACCGAGCCCGTGTCCGAGTCCGAGTCCAAGTCCGAGCCCGTGCCCGAGCGCGCACTAGAACACGCAAGGTCCATAGTCCACGGATTAGGTAGGTAAATATTATAATACTTTACTATTATCATTTAAACCACATATTTTTCTCTTCCCTTTCCCATGTGGGACTATTTCAAAAAACCCACAAAATGGTGTTTTTCCAAACAAAATAATATATATTATATATTATTTTTATTATTTAAAATATATTTTATTAAAATCAATATTTTTCAACAATTATTACATAAATTCAACAGTTTAAACTGTCAGTACCTAATTTAATTTTCAGACCTCATTTTTCGGTTTACCAAACCTAACCTTACACTATGAATGGTTTAAATCACTATGAATGGTTTAAATGACATATATTGATCACGGTGGACCCCGCCACAGGCTAGACGAACTCAGTCTACACAAGGGCTCCAGGGGGGCCACCGTGATGTATTGATTTAATCCATGCCGTCCATCCATTTTTCCATATCATTTTAGGAGATGATCCAATAAAAGAGGCATATCTAAGGCTCAAGGGTACCACATCACAGTAAGCAACAATGATACTAATGCCCATCGTTGAAGCCTTCCTACGGTCCATGGTAATGTTTATTTGCCATCCAACCTTTTTATAAGGAAATATCTACCACCTACCTATACGTGGATGAAGGGAAATGACAAATATTAGCTTGATCAAAACTTCTAAAACTCCCAAGGAGTTTTTAAGAGAAATTTACCAATGTGGACCCCACCTTTTATCCAGTGGTTTTTATGAAGACAGACAGACTTAGCATACGATCTTAGACCTGTTGGTACGGACACCAAAATTGAGGACGAAAATACCCCTCTTTTCATGAAACGGACTGGCTACTCCCCATTGCCGCCAGCCAATGGCTGGTCGTCGGTGCTCTGTGGGCCCCACCATGATGTATATATTTCATTCATGCCGTCCATATATTTTTATAGATCATTTTAGGGTATTACACCAAAAATGAGGTATATCCCAATCTCAAGTGGACCACATTATAGGAAACATTTTTGAATGAGCGTCGACCATTAAAAACTTTTCGGGAGCCATAAAACTTTTTTATCAAGATGAATTTTGTTTTTTCCCTTCATCTGGGTCTGTATGACCTAATCAACAGATTGGATGTCAAATAAACTGTATCAAATAAACAATACAGTGGGCCTTAGGAGGATTTTAATGGTGGATATCCAATCACCATTGTTTTCCTCTGGTGTGGTCCACCTGAGATTCATATCCCTCTCATTTTTGGGATGAAGCCCTAAAATAATCTGTAAAAATGGATGAAACACATACATCGTGGTGGGACCCACAGAGCACCGACCATCGGCCACGAGGCTGGTGTCAGGGAGAGTAGCCAATCCGCTTCCCTCTTTCCACTGCTATTTTCACTTGAGTTGCTTTCACTCCCCTTAACGAAAAAATAGGCGCTTCCTACTCAAAATAACTGCCATTCACTCCCTTGCAACGGAAAACTGAGGTACGGAGGTTTTTCTTCTCATTTGCCTGACCAGAATCTCTGTGAATCATCTTGATGTCATCATTTTACATATGTCATTTTCCATCTTGGATAGGGTTATGTGAAATCCCACGAACTGGTTGCATCTGCAATCCTGGAAAAGGTTCAAAATATTCCCTCACTCTAAAGCACCTCTCTTCAACCTGCATTTGATCGGTACTACTGTAGTCGGAGGTACAAATCTTTTTAAAAACGCCAGGATCGTACAATTGCATTGCATGCAAAGTTCAGTCAATTCCATGTGTTAAGCTTAGTCAATTTCATGTGTCAGGCTTAGTTAATTTTATGCGTTGATCGGTCAAATCCATGTGAAACTCGCTCAATTCCATTTGAAGCTCACTCAAATCCATGTTAGGGCTCACTCAATCTCATGCTAGGCTTGCTAAATTTCATGTTTACCCTGCTCAATTTCATGATAGGATCGCTCAATTTAATGTTTGCCCAGCTTAATTTCATGGTAGATAAGGTCAATTTAATGTTTGCCTTGATAAATTTCATGCTAGGATCTAGGGCTGAAAGTTGGGCGGGTTGAACTGGACCGACCCGTGACTGACCCGACATTGGGTTGGGCTTGGGCAAGATGTATTGAGTCCGATCTCGGGCTTGGGCTATGCATACACCAACCCAATAAATCTTGGGTCGGCTCAAGTTGAGGTCTTGGGTTGCCCGACCCAACCCAATCCGATCAATATATAAGTAACTTATAAATTATAATTGAGTGTGGATCGTATGTGTTGAAGAGATAGGAAATTCTGGTGTTGTCGGGTCTCATTGGTCCACATCATTTCCGATGACTCAAGCTAACAAGAAATGTTGGATTTCTCTCTCCCAAATAGATTGTGTGCTACACAACACGACTTTTAGATGAGTGGTTATCTTATATTTTAGCTTGTTTGTTTAGAATAAATGAAGTTCTTTATGATAAATAATTACATATATAATTAATAAAATCATAAATATAAAAAATAAGATGTGTATTAAAATATAATAAACTAATGCAATCATAAAATTTTTTAACATGTATCCACCCGGCCAACCCGATCGAACCCACTTCGGTTGGGCATGGGTTGAGAATTCCCAACCCGAGGTTGGGTTGGGTTAGGGTTAAGGTACAAGAACCTTGAGTTGGGCTAGGGTTGAGCACCAACTCGACCCAACCCGCCTGACTTTCAGCCCTACTAGGATCGCTCAATTTAATGTTTGCCCAACTTAATTTCATGGTAGATAAGGTCAATTGAATGTTTGCCTTGATAAATTTTATGCAAGGCTCGCTCAATTAAATGTTTGCCCAGTTCAATATCATGCTATGCTTGCTCGATTTAATGTTTGCCCAGCTCAATATCATGCAAGGCTTGCTCGATTTAATGTTTGCACCGCTCAATATCATGCCTCGCTCAATTTAATGTTTGCCCAGCTCAATATCATGCAAGGCTCGCTCGATTTAATGTTTGCACCGCTCAATATCATGCTATGCTCGCTCGATTTAATGTTTGCCCAGCTCAATATCATGCAAGGCTTGCTCGATTTAATGTTTGCCTCGCTCAATGTCATGATATGCTCGCTCGATTTAATGTTTGTCGGGCTCAATATCATGCAAGGCTCGCTCGATTTAATGTTTGCCCTGCTCAATATCATGCTATGCTAGCTCGATCTAATGTTTGCCCAGCTCAATATCATGCTATGCTCGCTCGAAATATCGTTTGTTAACTCAATATCATGCCATGCTCGTTCGATTTATTGTTTGCCCAGTTCAATATCATGCTATGCTCGCTCGATTTAATGTTTGCTTGCATAGCTGAATTTATAGTTCGTCCTGCTCAATAATTAGTTTGCCCCGTTCGATTTCTAGTTTACCCCATTGAATGTCATGTTTGCCCCGCTCAATTTTCAGTTTTTCCCGCCGAATTTCATGTTTCCCCCATTGAATTTCATGATTTGCCCCGCTGATTTTCTAGTTTACCCCGCTGAATTGCATGTTTCCCTAGCTGTTTTTCTAGTTTGCCCTACTGAATTTTCTAATTTGCCCCTCTCAATTTCTAGTTTGCCCCGCTGAATTTTCTAATTTGCCCCTCTCAATTTCTAGTTTGCGCCGCTGAATTATCAGTGTGCCCCACTTAATTTTCTAATTTGCCCCGCTGAGATCAATTTAATGCAAGTCGATGCGCATGTGTTAGGCTAAGTCAATTTCATGCGTTAAGCTTCATTAATTTTATGCATTGATCGGTCAAATCTGTGTGAAACTCGCTCAATTCCATTTGAAGCTCACTCAATTCCATGTTAGGGCTCACTCGAGCTCATGCTAGGCTTGCTGAATTTCATGTTTACCCTTCTCAATTTGCCCTACTCAATTTCTACGTTGTCTCGCTCATTTTTCCAGTTTGCCCCGCTCAATGTCATGATAGATAGCCTAACTAAGAAACCAATGATAATAAGTTCTACACGACAACAGAATTAGAGGGGAGCAGGACATTTCTCACAAATTTCTTACAAATAGATGTTGAAGATGAAAATTTTTGCAAGGGTCCACATTCAATGGAAAAAGGCCAGACTTGGGGGCTTACGATCATCTGATCTCAGAGTTTCCAAATGCATTTCCCACCTACGTAGGAATAAATCAGATTAACAGTTTGGATCACTGAACCAATGCCCTACATGTAGGGAGTCATTTGCATCACCAAACAATGACCTACATTGACATCCAGCATAGATGTGTTGTTTTCGACCTTCATGGCTGGAGTAGTTTCCATACTTGTAGAGTCATTCCTGTGAGGAAATGACTTTGTGGGGACTATCTCATCCGTGTTTGGCTCCATCAGTCTGTGCTGCTTTCGGGTCCTTTGATGTCCAAAATTGAAATCCCTGGAGGAGATAACCAAAGAAGGATCTTTCATCACATTCCTTAGACCCACAGATGCCAAATCCTCTGAAGCATGCAGTTGTTGCAACCGATAATCAGTTTCCGGCCGGCGACAGACTTTTCTTAGAGGCAATATTTCCTTACGTAAAAAGAAGGAGAAAATCCCAAATTAATCACACAATTGGCTCAAGAATATGAGGCCACCATTCCTTAAATCAATGCAAGCCACCACAGCAACTAAACCATAGATATTGGCACCCAACTTCACTTGCATAAGGGTTCATTTCGACACAATTGTACAAAAGGAGGTTCCACAATTAAGTGGGAGGATGCATCCAAACAGGCCTTAAATGACTCAAGATAAAAGAAAGTGGAGTTTCTGAATAACATGCAGAAAAACAACGCAGGATATGTACTTTTTAGGCAACCATTCGATAATCCAATTTATAAACACAATTAAGATCAGGTAGTATATTCATATATCCATGCTTCCAGGGGTAGTGTTTGCTTCAAAATGGAAGGAAAACAGTAATTAGCAGATGGTTTATACTTCAGATTGATCATGATCATAACGAACTAAGAACCTGCAACGGCATCCCCATACATCATGCCTCCATCTTTGTGCATCAAGGACATGGGCATCAAAGTAAAGAGCCTGCTCTTTACCTTCCTAAATATTTTGAGAGGAGGCAAATTGTCATACCAAGCAGTGTGTATGGCTAGAGAGCTTATCAAAATGACATATTGGAATGCTATGCTAGGATAGAATGCATATAAAAGGCAGCACCTGAAAACAGAGTACAAGATCTCCAGGAAGAACTGCAACACATTCTGCAGCTTCACATGGAAGTGACTGCTGTCTCACACACTTGCACACATTAATCCACTCATCCTCCTCTGCGCCAAACCCTGAAAACTGAACCCGAACTTCCTGAAATGAACAGAATGTGTCATGTGAAAGAATGTGGTAAATAAATTGAATTCATCATTTTCTATGTACAAAAGCACATCAATGTTTTTCTATATGTGGACGAAAGTCCTTGATAGAAGTAGTGTTTTATTATGATTGTGATTACAATTAGCACGGAAGTACACTTAAATTACATAAACCAGAAACACTGGTGTGCATGGAAACTTGACATACATGGGGCAAAAGGATGTGAAAAAAAAAAAAAAAACCATGACTCTTTCCCTCCGTATATAGAAACCCATCTACATGATAGAACATGCATTTGGGTTCTCATCGCTGAACATGGTGGTGTACTGATCTTCCTGTTTAGTCCCAGGATTAGAAAGAGCATGGGCCTCAACATTCCTGACATAACTAAGAATAGAGGAGTTGCCTAGAGAAGCAAGAGACTGCCTATTCTTAGTTAATTGGGGATGGGGTATATTAGATATAAATAAATGTGGGTTGCACATGGTGTCTTAGGGTGGCTCTCGCTTCATCCTCTTCTTCCTCTTCCATTAAGTTTGGCTCTAACTTTGGGGAGAGGATTCTTCTTAGGGGCCAGAAATTGCTCCTAGTTGTATTTCAAAAAAAAAAAAAAAAAGAGTAAATTTTTTGAAGAGCAATAGTATAAAAAGTACTAGAAACATTGAAGAAAATGAAAATTGAAACACAGGAAAAAATCGCCTGGGGCATGGCTTTAAAAACAGGTCAGCTTCGGCATGACCAATTATAATGCAGTAATCTAATGCTAGTTGAGCTCAACCATAGCACTGTAGCATCAAAGAGACTGCCATAAATCCACATAATATGTTCAAAGTGACAAATAATTTCAAATGGTATGGTAGGAAACCTACATAAGTAGCAATTCTAGATAAGATAATCGTTAATACCGTCCAGCAATTTTTAGGCCATAACTAAAGTTGAATCTTCTGCCCTAAGACCATCTATAACATTAATGCATAGTGAAAGAATCTAAAGTTAAATCATCATCCAATGACTATAATGCTAATTTCTAGAATGATCATTGTGCACTATTCAAACTCGTTTTTCACCAACATTTCAAACTATATTACCTCAAGGCGGACTGCCTAGCAACACCTACTGCCCATTTTAAGTGGTTTTTGTGTTGGGTCTGTTTTCAATCTTTTTTTACTTTTTATTCTTTTGGGTATTATGAGAAATTGGTTTCTAATGTAGAATTCGCTTGGCTAGTTCGGAGAGTTAAAAAACATACTTAATTACATAAGCATACATTCATACACATGGCCGTTAAAATAAAATAAAAAAAACTCACAATTCTATATGGGTCATCATGATTTGAAATTAATACCATGAATTTTCAATCAGAATCATACTTACATATATTTCAGTGAGAGGAGGCTTGATAGCTAGAGACCCAATTGTTACCTTGCAGCAGAGTGCATATTAAATAATATGTTCAAAATACAACCAGAATAGTAACAAAAATTACCAAGCCTAGAACAAAATTCGGTTATAACCAATGTTTTAAAACCGTGAGTGGATGGTTGAACAGGTTTGGACCTTGGACCAGCAAGATAATGGCCCTGTTCACCCATGCCTGTTTTTGGAATGAAACAGTCTTGGCCCAACAGGATTTCCAGTCCAACTGCCAGGCGAGCCGACCCAGGTGAATTTATGCAAACCGTCTGAGTTACTTAATGCTAAGTCACGATTTTATTTTATTTTTTAATAGACTGATCAAAACATTCTTCTTCTTCAATAAGCTATTATGTAATGAATGCATCTATTTAGGCAATGGTTCAACAATCCAAAGTCAAAACCATTGACATGATGGACCTCACCCTAGATGGCCCATGCAGTATAAATCCCCCAGACTGGAAGATCTGAGCTATAAAATTTTCAGCCTTTTTCTTTCCGTTGAATGTGACCAAAGCTGAATTTTCTTTCTTAACCGTCTATTTGCAAGGCCACCTGTTAAAGAGTAAGGATTTTTTATTTTTTATTTCTATCTAGGATCTTTTTTTCCCCATTTTTGTATTTATAGTTAATTCAAATATGACACTACGTTGATTTTATTGGCTGGACCAGTTTGACCACACTGCCCACAAAAATGGGTCCAGATCGTGTCCAGATTTTAAAACACCAGTTACTTACACCCAATGGAAATATAAGCTACATGAATATGACATTTAAAAAATGGGTCCAGATTGTGTCCACATTCTCATAAGTGCCCGGAACTAATGGAATGTGTCAGCCAACCATTATGCATTTAGAGAGAGAGAGAGAGAGAGAGAGAGAGAGAGAGAGAGAGAGAGAGAGAGAGAGGACTGAAAGGTCAGCTGTGCATAATATGGCTTCAGCAATACCATGTGCATACCAAGGCCGCAGGCAAAGAAGAAGTTGCTCAAATGAAAAAAATTAAAGTTACCCCTCAAAAAAAGAGAAAATTTTTTTGGTGAACATATAAAAGAGTAAATGTACACACTTGGAACAATAATACAAGAGTATAAATAGTGAATACTAGTACATTCACTTTAACATAGTAAAATAGTATGCGGGTATAAGACTAGAGATAACAAAAAAAAAATGACAACAAGGACTGGAATGGCAAAAGCATCATATTTAATGAACCTATTTATCCAATGAAAGCAAGAAAATGAAAAGGGCATCGACCAGTAAAGAAGATCTTTATCATATACAATGAAAGAAAAAAAAAAAAAAAACTGACTTAGCTACAACAGCGTGAGCCCATAAAGGGGATTTTGGCTTGATGATACCCAATCTGAAATCTTTTGTCTTTTGTCCATTTTATGTTGAATGTAGACCATAGCTATACAGGAGGCCACTTGTCAGATGATTAGTAACTTCTGCTGGGCCCATTGATCAATGGTCCAAATCAACAACCATGGGCTCCACAATTCTGGATCCTGAACCTCAGCAAACCATCAATTGCTGAGGTCCAGGATACTTGAACTTGAATTAGTAATGCATGACAAAGCCAAGCTCACAACCATAGACGAGACTAACATATGACTTACCAAAAATAACTCACCTGGCCAAAGTTCAAAGTAGAAGTGGTACACTGTCTACTTGAACTTGAATTAGTAATGCATGACAAAGCCAAAGCTCACAACCATTTCTGCCTTTTAAATTTTGTAATATTAAAGGATATGAATAGGTCAGTAAACAAGATACATAAGTATGTAAAAGAACAAACAAAAAAAGGAACTGAAGGAAGAAATCAAAGTCCCTACAAACCTCAAAAGCTCCTAGAGCAAGGCATTTCGCGGAGTCATTTGTTGACGTTGTTTTGCTTTGCCAGTTACAGAAACAATTCGCATAGAATGGTAAACTTCAGAAGACTTGGAAGTTAGAACTTATGACATGAACTACAAGGAATAAAACATAAAATAAATGTTTAAGTAATGTCACAAAACAAGAGAACAGAACAATGTGACTTACCAAAAAAATGATAATGGTACAAACCCCCAAGAATACCTTCTTTGGCAACACGATGATACAAAGCATTATGATCATTGACACTAGGAGCAGGTATGCTTTCATCCAAATTTGCAAACCTGACAATTAGGACGTCGTCATCTCCTAACACCCTTTGTAGGTGAGTTCTTGTATTTTGCAAAGATGGGCCCTGGAAAGGTTAATGAGCATGTTATTTAATGTGACAAAAACATTAAATAATTGGGACTATGGTTGATAAGATAGTAAACAGAGTCTTCCTTTCTTTTCTTTTTCTTTTTTCTTTTTGGCAATAATCTATAATATAACAAGAATACAGACATACAGATGAGAAAATTCCAACTAATTTGGTATTTCTGCCTAATTGTAATTATGTAAGAATCAACTTGATACACAGAACCATCTGACCATCATGATTTGAATGCTTAGATTATAATACAATGGTCCGTCCAAAGTAGACAATGAAATCATCATGCAACCATTTTCTGCCAAGGAATTGGCAATTTGGCATGGCTTCTTACACAGTTCAAAAGAATATCACTTGAAAATCTGAAAGACACTATAAGAAGGGTACAGTTGACTTTTGAAACTGCAATGTCCCAAAGCACCTGCAATATCATAAATTCTCAAGTGCTTCATTGAGACAGACTAGGTTTCTAGGATAGCTGAGAAGTACCTACTCGGTAGTGCTGTGTAAGCAGTAGCAACTGCTTCAAACTAGTTACAGACCACTCCTAACCATTCCTAAGGCATTATCTAGGGAGCAGTTTTCAAGGACCTTTCAGAGGATCATCAACATTTCAGAAGTTAAGAAAAAAAAATAAAAAAAAAAAAAAAAGGAAAACGAATAAAGAAATACATATACGATTGGCAGATTAGTAGAACGGAAAGGTAATCCAAAACCCCAAACCATGAGGTCAAAACTTTAGAAGCCAGAAATATTTGGGATCATCGTTTGAAAGATGTCCCCATGCAATTAAAAGAATTATCTAGGCATGGAAGAAATCAAATGAATAGAGAAAGAAAGATGGAAAATCCAAACCTCTCAATACGAGGATGATCCAGCTCCAAATCAATTTTCCACCAATCCTTTCCCTGTTCTTGCTGCAGAACTTCCCAAGGCTTGACATCCCTGAATGGATTGACTTTAGGGCAGGCCTTCACAGATCCTTCCACTGCCTGAGCACTTGAAGGCCTGCTAGAATGAGAGCTTGTCAGACGACTTGTCTTCTGGACCTTAATCTCTGAATCCACCTTCCTCCAATCCAGCCCCTTCTCAGCCAAAACCTCCTCCCTCGGATGGGCTGCACTGAATGGGCACAACCAAGTCCTCCCAGGCTCATTCATAGATCCTCCACCTTCAACCCTTGGCGGATCCAAAACAAGACGTGGCCTCTCATGCTCCACATCTCTTGGTGGGCCACCCCTGCCCCATCGATCAGAATCTAGAGTGGAATCCCAATGGAGAAGAGATAAGAAGAAATGGGAAGAGATGGGAAGAGAAGAAAAATGAGAGAGAGAGAGAGAGGGTTTCAACGCTTGCCATAATTTTTTTAAGTGTTCCATATTTCAATACTTAGGAACAGTTTCAAAACGTTTGCATGAGGAATGGCTTAAAACAGTTCCTAAACCAAAAATATAGCCGTTCCTGATCAGGGATTTTGGTGTTGTGCGAGAAGGCATAGGGTGCAGCATCTTTAGACAAAACAAATGGAAATAGTGGATATTTGACCAAAATGGACAAACATTGTATGGCTAGGATCATTCAATTGTGGGGCTAAATGGCGCCTAGGCATCCAAGTGGAGGTCAAAATAATAGGCCCAATCATTGTGCCGTCTCTCATGAAATGGTCACTATTTCAAGGTTTAAATATTTAGATAACTTACCCCAAAATTTTTTGAGTTTACTCATATGGGTTTTTTGGTTGGTCGATCTCATTTTAGTTAATGACAGTTATATATTGAATAAAGATCAAGATATCTAATACGTAATTACTGTTAACATGTATAGTTCAACACCAACTTGAAATTGCAAGGGCTCATGCCCGTCACACAAACCACATGTATTTTAGTGATTCGGCATTCTTTTACACACCACAATGGGTGCCCTCACACCCGTGACCTTTGTGTTGAAACTCTTGTGAGTCTACCAATGAGCCTTGAGTAGGGACCCATCCTTGATTTGGCATTATTTTTTATATACCATTTCCTAACAAAACTCAATTACTTAGAATCATAAGAAATTCATGATGGGTACTAACAGATAGATGGACCAGATTGTTGAATGGACTGATTTTTGTGTAAACAATCTTGACAGTCCATATCAACAGTCGATGATCAAATGGTTAATATTTGTTAGATTGGTTCAAGGCTTCCATAACCAATGAAATGTGTGTTGGACCTAATGAATAGTCTGGATCGATGGATTAGACTGATTATCCAACGTTAATTGGGAGCTAGCACTATAACTCATAGCGGCCTGAGAGCACCGGAGCATTTCAAATATTTTAATTAGGGTCGTCAATGGGCCGGGCTCGGGTATGCTAAAAACTCAAATTTTGAATAGGGCAGCTCAACAGCCCCGCCCAAAACAGTTCAAAATTCAACCCGTTGACAGCCCTAAGTTTAATTTGCCCCCAATACAAATTGGCCAAAATTAAGGTGGTAGTTCACCTCCATCTTTCAAACCTTGGTGAGTCACACCACAATTGAAGAGGTGATTCATGGTGCTTATGTATCTTCTGTTGTGCTCTTAGGTTGGTAGCTGGCATGAAACTTCCGCTGCAACTTTTTCTCATGAATCTTTACAATTTGACATTTTGAGTTTCCATGTGAGAGCGCTACGTTATAACTGTCATTGGACCCGTGTGTGGTCTTCTGGCTGAAAAGGCATGCTGATGCAGGACAATTAACCACTTGCTCTAAAATCTCAAACTGTTAGAGGATGGCGAATCAATCCCTTCATCTCATAGCCCAGGCCCTACATCGCATAGGTTAGACCTTAGCCAAACCCACCCCAATGTATCCCCGCATCCCACAAGCTACCCTACTCGAGCCCGGTGTGAAAATTCCCCTGCATTAATTACGTACCCCCGGTGAAGAGTCTCAAACCCAAGATCTCCCACTCTGATACCAATTTGATACAAGACAATTAACCACTTGCTCTAAAAGCTTCAACAGTTACAGCGTGGCGAATCAAATCCCTTTATCTCATAGCTCGGGCCCCACATCGCATGGGTTAGGACCTCAGCCGATACTCTCTTGTGAGCCCCACATCACATGGGTACTGCCTCACACGGGCCGCCCACCCCGAGTGTGTCCTCACATCCCACAGGTTACCCCACTTGAGCCCGGTGTGAAAATGCCATTGCATTGCTTGTATTAACTAACTCGTCTCGCGACCACATGAGTAGCGTGATTAAAGATGGAGAGGTAATTGCCACACATGCATGAAATCCACCCCCAATCATTAGGTGTGATTGACTACAAAGATGCACTAGCACATTGTAACAGCCCGAATTTTTGCCAACCTGAAGTTAGATGTCCTTGGGCAGTGAGTCGATCATAACACCTTAATTGACTTCTCAAAACTCAATCCTAAAGCCTCAAATCCCCTTTCAACCCATTTCCTTCAAAATCTCACCTTTCACCACCTTATTCTTCAATTTTTTCTAAGTACTTTCATATTAGACATTAATCCTAAAGTCTAAATGATGAAGAACAACAATGAAATAAAAATTTTCTATAAATAGTGAATATATAAATAAATTAGGTTTTTGACCATTAAACTTTTGGAATCTTATGAAATAAGTAGGTGATTTAGATAAAGCAACTCCTCCTACCCAAAATCATATATTACACATCGAACAACTCATTCTGGTTTGTAAAATACACTCATTTCAAAAATCGGGTGGCGAAACTACATCAAATGGACTCGGGGACCAAAACGACACAAATCGGAGGGATCCGAGGTGGGTCCCGCGCACATCCGATATCCCCGGGGGGATAGCATCCCCGAATTGGGGAGGCATCCCCCAATTGTCCAGCAACTGGGGATGACATCCCCGACCAGTGGGCCACATCGGGTCGGGCGGCCCATTTGCTGTCCCGTTTGCTACAGTTTTTCGTCCAACTTCAAAGAGTCATATCTCCCTCATTATAACTCCGATTTAGGTGATTCAAAATCTAGATTGAAGCTTGATATAGTTTCATATAAAAATAAGTAAAAATATAATAAAATTTTTAATGTAGTTAAATATAGGTCATTGTGACAATTATCCGAAAATTATCAGTTTGGACAGCTGCTGCTTGTAGAATTTTTAGAATTTTTTTACAATAAGAAATCTAATGAAATTTGATAGAGGTTAAGTAGACTTGATGAAGAACTACTAGAAAAATAATGAAAATAATATACTAATTAAAAGTACTAGAAAGGGGCGTAGAACTGCCCTAGGACCTTATTCTGTCAAAATTAAGGTATACTTTAGTTAAGTACTCAACTGAATAATCAGTAGAATTATCTTGAACCGCTTTAAATACGAACTGTAAGACCCAAAACTAGTAGAATCACTAATGCTACATTTCCTAAAAACTTAGGATCAATCTCTAAACCCAGTTGCTCTCGGGAGCACATTGAATCTCTGTATCGGACCTGAACCGCACGTCGAAAGTTCGATTACCGTGAAGCTATACAGTTATGACCGCCTTACTGGGCTTAACAACCATCTCAAAAATTAAATCCAAATAGTATCAAAAAATGCACAACTTGAGCCCGGAGCAAAGTGTGTGAGAAACGCAAATACCTTTAGGAAATGAACTTAGATTTAAGTGAATTGGGTCGTTCACTTGTAGGCCAAATTTAACGGTTCAGACCATCAGATTCTGACCTAATTACACCCTCGGATCAAGAAAAATTTTCAACATATGTCAGTGCACTTGTGGCCCTGATCGAGTACTGACGACCGTTGAACTGAAATTGGTCCGCCACGGTCGATCCACAAATCTGATCGGACCAAAAACTTAACTCGACTTAGATCCAATGCCAGGGATCTTAAGTCCGACTGCATGCAGAAAAGGGGCCTCCAGAAGTGCTCTGTTGGATCAAAACAGCTACTATTTTTCTATAACCTAAGTATACTATGGCCCTGAGGCCATTCCCATCAGTTTTAGGCCTATATAAGGGCCTTAAACCTTCTCTCTCCCTTTACATACGAATTTGTAAACCCTAGAGAGAGAAGAGAGAAGAAAGAGAAGGAAAGAGAGAAAGTGAGAGCGAGTGTGGGAGATTGTTCCTGGGATTCTTTCCTGCCACTCCACGGGCTGAATCACCTCATCCGTGTCGCTACACCAACGAATCTGACTCTGTACTTGGGTAAGAAATCCTAACCCTAGCCTGTTTTAGAGATTTAAATTGAACAGATGGTGGAATAGCTAACCTATTCCCTGTTATAGGTTGTTGTGGTGTTGTAGACAAAGACTTATTGTTTAAACTGAGTTCGGTTCGAGTTTACAGGCGAAAGGTGCGGACTATAAATGTTTAGGTTATGGTTTTCAAGGCTTTCAATGTCAGTTAATGATTTATGACTGACTTGCTTACTGTCACATGTGCTTAGATACGATAGTTTCCGTATATCACATATATATAAACTATGTTGATTTTACAACACTCCATGTGTTTGTTGAAATGTGTGAATGAATATGAATTGTGATTTATGCTTGTTAGGTCTATTAATTGAGAATACATGATTGTTGTCTATGTGACAAGTCCTTCGTGAAAGGATTTGCCCTATTATATATTATAACTACTCTCTTACATGTATGTTGATATGTGTTGTCTAAGTGTTTGATAAAATGTATGAATGAGAAAATGCTTGTTGAAGTATGTTTAATGAGGGCATTGAGATGAGATCCTCAATAACCTTATCTATAGTTACAGTTTACTTCATGTAATCTATCTTACTATTGCGTGATTTATGGATCAATGCCTATGTATGATAACATGCACTCTATGTGTTTGTTAAAATGCTTGTATGAGATTTATATTAGAATTGGATGCTACATACTGTTTTGACTAGTACATATGAATGCCTATTGTACTTGAACTGTGATTGGGGCTACGATGTAGTCTAGGAAATCGGTAATAGTTTACGATCGGTGACTGAACTGTTTTAGCCACAACAGATACGTTCGAGGAATCCAAGTCGTACGCTGATTATCGACAGTGGCTAGGCCACGAGGGGTGCATATGGGCTCCATGTCGATTAATTTAACGTACGCTCGTACCAGTCGAGCTTGTCAAGTAACCTAATTGGCCCCATGTATGTTCACCATGTATGGACGCCACTGCTTGAACCTAAGGTACCAAACTTATTAGTGAAAAGCCCGTTTAACCTTGGTACCTCGATCTGCTAAGACTCATGAGCCGGACATAGTGGTATGGGACACCGTGGTCGAGCTGTCGGCCTACGCTGGGGCGACGAGCCTCCCCATAGTGACCAGTGAGCAACACCGCCTTGTGAGCCGAATATGGTGGTATGTGACACTGTATTCGAGCTGTCGGCCTACATTGATCAGGTGACGAGCCCTTTGTAGTGACCTCGAGCATACTCTGAGACTGCGTTGAGGCGACGAGCCTTTCCGTAGCAACTAGAGTATAAACTAGGCCTACAATAATCAGGTGATGAGCCCTTTGTAGTGATCTAGAACCGCAATATCGTATGAGGTTTACTAGGACTGACGACCCTAGAATGGATCATTGTTTGAGAAATAATATAAGGGAGGTACCTTAGCTTCCCAATCCTGCTGTATGAAAGGGTCTAATAAGAACTCGGTAATCACGTTCATGCACCGCATTGCATGTGCCTTTGGCGTTGGAGTTGAGCACAGTGGAAGGTATGCATGCCACAACCGTGAGACGAAGTCGTAGAGGGAGTGCAGGCGAGGGCATGCATCATTATAACATATCATCCTTGCATTAACCAGAGTACTTATGAATGCTTATTGTATTGCTTTATCATTACTGCTTGACTGAATTGATAACATGTTAACCTTTGCATTATAGTTCCACTGAATTAGCTACTCATTCTCACCTGGGACAGTGTTTTAAAACACCACCCAGATTCTGTTGTAGATGCAGGTAATGACGGAGTCTATGTAGCTGAAATGGACTTCATGTATTAGGAAGAATTCTCCTACGTTCAGCTCTCAGGCGGGTCTATGTAGACCTCGTGCTGATTCGACGGGATTACAGGGCTATATGATTTAGTTGAACACTTTATATTTTTGGTATTTGACACAATTTATAAACAACACATGTATATGTTTAGCTTGGTGACATACTCATACTCTGGAAATTGTGAAATACTTATGTATTTTATACATCTATCGCAGTCTTCCGCTTGCCAAATTACGTTAACTCTAGAGTATGATATGCTGTTTAGCTTAATCCCACTCATGTTTTAATGCACTCATCATAATCATCATTATCTATGTTGCATAAGTGATGCATTGGAACTCGGGAGCTGAGCTTTGCTCGACCCCTGATTTTTAGGGCGTTATACACATGAATCAATCCAATGCATTCACCGAGGATCACAATCAATGAGGAAAATGAGCATTGGGAAAAAAATTAACAATGCCATAATTCAAACATGGCCAGCACAGCTCTGCAGTTTGGGCATGCTCAATTACAATCCCACCTGGAATATGGCCAGGTCTGAAACACCTATTCACCACCTCCATCTCTCTTTATGGGATTCGCCTTGCCTAGTTTGGTTGTCACTTGAAAATGATTTCATCTAATTTTAGTTATAGGAAGTTATGTATTAGAGATAGTAGTTTATATAAGTCATGGGTTATTAGGATTATTTTTAATCCTTGTAAATTTCCCTAGTATGTGTTTGATGACATATCATGATTTTTTTTTCATTTGAAATCAAGATATTTCATGATCTTAGTTGCAACCAAACACGCTAATATTTAACTTGGGTTAACTAAAATGATATGTACTCATTTTTAAGCATCAACCAAACAGGGCCTTGGGATTTCTTCCTTACGGCGTAGCAAGCTCTCTCCCATCCCATTTTATACATAAGAGGGATATGTTCTTAGTGCAAATCATTTGTGTTATAACTATAGTGCAAACGAGTTTTGTGGGTCCCAAAGTGATGTGTTGATGACATCTAATTGCAACTAACTACGCCAAAACAGCGAAAAAAGGACGGTCCAAAACCGTCTCAAATGAACCATATAAGACGGTCAACGACCGTCTTAAATGATTTGTGGACGTTCAAATTTTTAAGACAATATTAAGGACGGTCAGGGACCGTCTAAAATTTTAGAGACAGTCTATGGCCGTCTCTAAAGCGTCTTTAAACCAATAAATCCATCATTTTTTTCCATTTTTCATGGTGTATCTCGCACGCCATGCTTCATTTGGACAAAAATCGGGCTAATCCATGACTTAGGCGGGCCACGCGAGTAAGAACAGTTGAGAGGGAGATGGCCACTATTGATTTACGCCGGGGCTACCCAAGTTTTAAAGTGGCTTGATTTTTTAGGTGTACCCTTACCTGGGGTAAATGTTTCATATCAATGTCTTGGATGGCATATACATAACATGGTGGGCCCTCTACGAGAATCAAGTGTAGGTATCCTCTCTCAACTATTTCTACTTGTGTGGGCCATCCAAGTCATGAATTGGCCCGAGTTTTGGGCTCATAGCCAAAGGAGGCACAACAACAAGATGGTCAGAGTGGATGTTATCCACCGATCATGGTTAGATCCACACAACTGGTCCACGCTATTATACAGTTCAAACGTTTGCACTAGATTATTTTCCTGCATGGAATCATAAAAAGGCATTCTACGTCATCACAAAAACGAAAAGGAGAGGAAAAACTGATTAATCTGAACTTTGCAAGGGATGCATTGAATTCAGGTTTCAAACTTGGTTAAAGCCTATGTGTGCACGGCAGTTCTAGGATAAAAGAAGCCGAATTAGAGCATTTGGATCAAAATTCTAAAAAATCCCAAGAAAAAACTGTGCAAGCCCATCCAGCAGAATGTACAAAAGCTAACAAACATAAACGCCAAACAGCCAAAATAAAAAAGTAGAGTTCACCAAAATCAATGACAATCCATATCCGATCAAGTTACTGGAAGGCTTAGACATCTCGCCTACTTTTAATGTGGACCTCTTTGAATTTCACGAATATGCCGACAAAGTGAACTCGAGGGCTATTTTTTCCCAACCCTGGGAAATGGACGGCCATGATCTCTCTCTCTCTCTCTCTCTCTCTCTCTCTCTCTCTCTCTCTCTCTCTCTCTCTCTCTCTCGGGCTAGTTTTATTTTTACGTGTGTTTTGTTTTTATGCAGTTTTGTTGTGTCAACAGGGATGACTAGGTAATTTCATAATGCTTTGGTTGGCTTTGACAAAAGAAAGGTTGAAACGCCCTGAAATTCATGGGTCGAGCATAAACTCAACTCTTAAGTTCCAATGCATCACTTATGTAACATAGATAATGATGATTGAATGCTGTCTGTATTAGTGCGTTTAAACATGAGTGGGATTATGCCAAAACACCATATCATACTCCAGAGGTAGTTAACTTACGCAAGCGGAAGATTGTGATACATAAATAAAACATATAAATGGTGGTAAGTCCCAAGAGTATGATCGGATTACCAGGTTAAATGATTACAAGTAAAGTTCAACTAGTTGTATATCTGAAATCCCAGTAATCCGCGTCGATCAAAGCACGGTTTATATAAACTCGCCTGACAACTGCATGTAGGAGAACACCTCCTCATCATCCTCGAAGTCTGGCTCCACCTCATAAGCATCGCCATCACCTGCAGTTAAGATAGAGTCTGGTTGGTGTTTAAACCACCGTCCCAGAACGTGTGAGTGAGTGATCAACTCGGTGGAGCTATAAAGCAAAGGTTAACATGTTATCAATTCAATAAAGTAGTAATGATAAAGCAATACAATCAAGCATTCCTAAGTACTCTGGTTAATGCAATGATGATATGTATTAATGATGTATGCCCTCGCCTGCACTCCCTCTACGACTTCATCTCACAGTCGCGGCATGCATACCTTCCACTGTACTCAACTCCAACACTAAAGGCACATGCAATGCGGTGCATGAACGTGATTACTGAGTTCTTATTAGACCTTTTCATACAGTAGGATTGGGAAGCTAAGGTACCTCCCTTATATCATGTCCCAAACAATGATCCATTCTAGAGTCGTCAGTCCTAATAAACCTCATACGATGTTGCAGTTCTAGGTCATTACAAAGGGCTCGTCACCTGATTATTGTAAGCCTAGTTTATACTCTAGTTGCTACGGAAAGGCTCGTCGCCTCAATGCGGTCTCAGAGTATGCTCGAGGTCATTACAAAGGGCTCATCACCTGATCAGCGTAGGCCGACAACTCGAATACAATGTCCCATACCACCGTATTCAGCTCACGAGGCGGTGTTCTCACTAGTGACTACGGAGAGGCTCGTCACCCTAGCGTAGGCCGATAACTTGACCACGATTTCCCAAACCACCATGTCCAGCTCATGAGTCTTAGCGAATTGAGGTACCAAGGTTAACGAAATTTCCACTAGTGAGTTCAGTACCTTAGGTTCAAGCAGTAGCATCCATACATGGTGAACATACATCGGTTAATCGGGTTACTTGACGAGTTCGACTGGTACGAGCGTACATCAAGTTGATCAACATGAAATGTGTAAGCACTCCGTGTGGCCTAACCACTGTCGACAACCAAAGTACGGCTCAGATTCATTGAACACGTCCTGTGTGGCGAAACAACCTCAGCCACTAACTCGGAAATCATTGCCGATCGCCTGGACTACGTCGTAGCCCCAAATACACTCCAAGCAATTATATATGCATGTAGTAGCCAAATATAGCATGTGACAACTAAAATCAAAGATAAATCTCATTTGAGCATTTCAACGAACACAGTATACATGTTAGCATACATAGGCATTTCAACAGTAACTCTCATAGTAGTAAGATAGGTTACATAAATAATACTATAATCATAGTTAAGGGAATTGAGAATCCTATCTCAACACCCTCATTACATGCATTTAAACAAACATTTTTACATTCAGGCATTTTATCAAACACTTAGGCTACTCATTTCAACATAGATGCATTAGACTAGTTATAACATATATCCTGGCAAGCCCTTTTATAAAGGAGTTGCCACATACACAAAAAACATATATTCATAGTTAATAATCATGGCGAGCATACATCTAAATTTCATATTCATTCAGACATTTTTACAAGCACTTAGACTACACACCTCAACATACGTGACGTATGTTAGTTATAACAGGTGTTAGGGCAAATCCTTTCACCAAGGAGTTATCACACGTATAACAACCATATATTCACGACGAATAATCCTGGCAAGAACGAATCCAAATTCCATACTCATTCAATCATATGAACAAACACATGGAATACACTATATTCAACATAGTTCATATATATATGTATAAAGCGCGGGAATCATCGTATCTAAGCATGTGATAGCATTCAAGTCAGTCATAAATCATTAATTGACATTAAAAGCCTTGAAAACCATAACCTAAACATTTATAGTCCGCACCTTTCGCCGATAAACAAGTATCGGACTCAGTTTGTATGTTAAGTCTTTGTCTACGACACGACGACCACCTATAACATGAAATAGGTTAGATTTTCGTCACTTACACTATTTGAATCCCTAAAACGGATTAGGGTGAGGATTTCTTACCCAAGAATGGAGTCAAAATCACCGGGATAGCGATTCAGAAAGGCTGATTTAGCCCGCGGAGCGGCAGGGAGGAATCCCTACAACTATCACTAACTCTCTCTCACTTCTCCTCACGTTCTTCTTCTCTTTTCTCTCTTCTCTCTCTTAGGGTTTTCCAAATTCATATGGAATGAGAGAGAGAGGGTTTAAGGCCCTTATATAGGCCCAGAACTGATGGGAATGGCCCCATGGCCATGGTATACATAGGTTATAGCCAAGAGGTGGATGTTTCAGTCCAACGGAGCACTTCTAGTGGCCCCTCTTCTGCATGCGGTCGGACTTAAGCTCCATAACATTGGATTTAAGTCGAGTTAAGGTTTCGGTCTGATTGGATTTATAGTTTGACCGCGAAGGATCAGTTTCAGTTCAACGGTCATCGTCGCTCGATCAGAGCCACGAATACATTGACTTGCGTATGAAATTTTCTCTGATCCGAGGGTGTAATTGGGTCAGATTCTAATGGTCTGAATCCTTATATTTGGCCTGTAAGTGAACGACTCAATTCACTTAAATCTGAGTACATTTTCTAAAGATATTCGCGTTTCTCACACACTTTGCTCCGGGCTCAAGTTTTGCGTTTCTGGATACTGTTAGGACTTGATTTCTGAGATGGTTGTCAAGCACAGCAAGGCGATTATATTCGTATATTTTACGTTCATCGGACTTTCGACGTGCGGTCCAGGTCCGATACAGAGTTTCAAGGTGTTCCCGAGAGTAAACGGGTTTAAAGATTGGTCCTAGGTTTCAGGGTAATGTAGCGTTAATGATTCTGCAAGTTTTAGGTCTTGCAGTTCATATTTAAAGTGGTTCAAGCTAATTTCACAGCTAATCTAGTTTAGCACTTAGTTAATTTCGTATAATTTCTAAAGGATTTGGTCCTGAGTGATTTCTTCCTGTGGTGGTACTCGGGTCTTTGTACGGATTTTTCTTAGACTTTACAATCTACCCCTCTTAAAGAAAAATTTCATCCTCGAAATTAGTACCTATTTGTACTCCTTGAGAATCTGATGGTAGTTCTTGCGAACCTCGGCTTCTGTTTCCCAAGTAGCCTCTTCTTCAGTGTGGTGTGTCCACAACACTTTTACTAGTGGAATAACCTTGCTGCGCAATACTTGCTCCTTCCTATCTAAGATACGCGTCGGTCGCAGTACATATGTAGCATCCTCACTCAACTACACTTACTCCCACTTGATAATGTGAGAAGGATCAGGAACGTATTTCTTCAACATAGGTACATGAAATACGTTGTGCATGCCTACGAGTGGTGTGGGCAAAGCAAGGTGATACGCTACCGCACCCACACGATCTAGTATCTGGAATGGGCCAATGAATCTCAGCATGAGTTTCCCCTTCATCATAAACTGAAGGACTCCCTTCATGGGAAAAACTTTTAAAAACACGTGGTCCCCGACCTCGAACTCTAATTGTCGCCGCCTGGTATCAGCGTAGCTCTTCTTTTTACTCTGTGTTGCCAGAAGTCGATGCCTGATAATGTCGATCTTCTTTGAGGTCACCTGAACTAACTCTGGGCCAATCAGGCTCTTCTCGTCAACCTCTGCCCAACAATGAGGTGCTCGACAGGGGTGCCCATACAAGGCCTCATAGGGAGCCATGCCAATACTCGCCTGGAAACTGTTGTTATAGGTGAACTCTGCATAAGGGAGACAGTCATCCCAACTATCCTTGAAATCAAGTACACAAGCTCGCAGCATATCTTCTAACACCTGATTTACCCATTCCATCTGCCCATCAGTCTGTGGGTGGAACGCGGTACTGAACTTCAATTTCACACCCATTACTTCCTAGATATGAGTCCAGAAGATAGATGTGAATCACGTGTCTCGGTCCGACACAATCTCCAGAGGAACTCTATGTAGACGCATAATCTCCTTGATGTACAACCTGGTCAACTCGTCTGCGGAGTTCGAAACTCTGATAGGGAGAAAATGGGCCAATTTTGTCAACCGGTCCTCGATCACCTAAATGGAATCATGTCCCTTTCTTATCTTCGGCAGTCCTGAGATGAAATCCATAGAGATGAAATCCCACTTCCATTCAACTATGGGCATGGGTTGAAGCAGTCTAGGAGATCGGTAATGTTCGGCCTTGACCCGCTGGCACATGAAACAACGAGACACATAATCTGCTATGTGGACCTTCATGTTGTCCCACCAGTACGACCTCTTCATATCTCGATACATCTTTGTACTGCCAGGATGCATCGCCATCCTAGAATTGTGAGCGGCCTCGAGAACTTCCTTCCTCAAGTCATAAAGATTTAGGACTCATAGGCGGCCACGATAATGTAAACCCCCATCCATACCAACTCTCCACTCGGTGTCCTCATTGCTGCTAGCCTGCTCTCAAAGCTCAGACAATCGTCCATCGTCCCTCTGGGCCTCAATGATCCTATCATCAATAAGTGGCCACACACGTACGTGTGCAACGCTCTCAAACGGTTCCTCCACCATGAGCTTCTACTCAAACCCTTGCACAAGCTCCACCATATTCCACTCCTCAATCATCAGCGGTGCCGCAAATGTTATCACCTTCTTGCGGCTCAATGCGTCTGCCAGTAGGTTAGCCTTGCCAGGATGATAGGAGACCTCGAACTTGAAGTCCTTCAAGGTTTCCATCCATCGTCGTTGCCTCATATTTAGATCACTCTGCGTGAATATGTATCTGAGGCTCTTATGGTCGCAAAAGAGCTCGAACTCCTCTCCATAGACGTAATGTCTCCATATCTTCAAAGCAAAAATGACGAGCACTAACTCTAGGTCGTGCGTAGGGTAGTTTTCCTCGTGTTTCCTCAACTATCCCGATAGGTAGGCAATAACCCTGTCCTTCTGCATCAGAACACCACCCAAACCAACGCGAGATGCGTCGGTGTATATCGTATACTTAACCCCTTGCTCTAGCAATACTAGCATAGGGGCGGACATCAACTTGTCCTTCAACTCCTGAAAAACTGCCTCTGCCTTTTCTTTCCAGGCGAACTTGAGATCCTTCCGAGTCAGCTGAGACAAGGGTCTGGCTATCTTGGAGAAGTCCCGAATGAATCGTCGATAATAACTTGTCAGACCAAGAAAACTCCTCACCTCGAATCTTAACCGGGCAGCCTTTGCTCCCGATCTGACTGCGCTACCTTGGCAAGGTCCACAGTTATCCATTCCTTGGACACCACATGTCCCAGGAACTTCACTTCTTCTTTCCAGAAGTCGCACTTCTTGTACTATGCAAACAACTGGTTCTTCCTAAGAGTATCGAAGACTGCTCGCAGGTGCTCCTCGTGCTCCTCCTGACTCTTAGAGTATATCAGGATGTCATCAATAAACACAATGAAGAATCGAAAAAGAAACGGCCGAAATACCCTGTTCATCAAGTCCATGAATACGGGCAGTGCGTTCGTAAGTCCGAATGACATAACGAGAAACTCATAGTGTCCAAAACTGGTCCTGAAAGCCATCTTATGCACGTCCTTTTCCTTGACCCGCAATTGGTGATACCCCGACTGTAAGTCGATCTTCGAGAAATAATGTGCCCCCTTCAACTGATCAAACAGGTCATCTATCCTGGGTAAAGGATACTTGTTCTTCACTATCACCTGGTTCAACCTGCGATAATCAATACACAATCGCAGGGATCCATCCTTCTTCTTCACAAACAACACAGGTGCTCCCCACGGAGACATACTAAGTCGTATGAATCCAGCATCCAACAGATCATCGATCTGTTTCCTCAACTCCTCCATCTCACACGGAGCCATGCGATAGGTCGGAAGGGATATAAGTGTCGTACTAGGCACTAGATCGATGGTGAAATTAATTTCGCGCTGAGGGGGTAGTCCAGGTATCTTCCTAAACACATTTAAGAACTCTTGGACCACAGGAGTGTCCTCAAGTGTTGGACCATGAACATCCTCTAGCATGGAAGCGTAACAATTGATACGATATGGCCAACTGACCTGCACTGGGAATGTAGAGGTCGTGCCCTCTGGTCCACAGGCCGCTACAACTCTAGTATCACAGTCGATCTTTGCCTTCATCTTTGTGAGCCAATCCATACCGAGAATGACGTCGTAATGCCACGGGGGAGCAACAATCAGGTCAATAAGCACTATCCTGCTCCCTAAATCTATCGAGTAACCCTCACAGATTCTGCTGACGTTTGAAAAAATCCATGTAGTTGTAAGGATCCTCACTCCCTTCATAAGAGCCGTATCCAACACTAGCCGCTTGACAGCCGCACATGATATGATGGAGATAGTGGACCCAGTGTCCACCAATAAGAAGACGGGGATACCTTGAATATGGGTCGTGACTTCAAAAGCCAGCGGTGTTGCAACTGCTGTCTCGGATGCCTCAACTGTAAGTAAGTGCACACGAGCCTGCTGAGAATGGTTCGGTTGCGGTACCATGGGTCACTAAGGTGGCCTGAGGTAAGGTGCAGGGGGCCGAAATAATGGATGCGTAGGTGCTAACCATAGAGGTGGTGCTGATATGGCTTGAGGAAGCTAGCGGTTGATCCTCTGAGGTGGAAAAAATCCGCTGTCCCTCATCCTGGTGAAGCAATTTACCTCCGTATGACCTAACCTCTTGCAGTAGGTACACCACACGTCTGATCGCCTCATCGAGGCTAGTGGAGCCATATGCCTGGGCGGTGAATCTGCACGAGGCCTCTTATCGAGGAACAGTCTGCTCGAAAGATCTGGTCGCGGCTAGGAGCCATAGGTGCTCGCATACGAGACTGTCTTTCCCCGTCCTGCTCAGCTTGTATAGACATGCTCACTAGCTCAGCATAAGTGGGTATGCTTGCGTAACACATCTTTGAGTGAATCTCGGGTCGCAAGTCCTGAGAAAACCGTCGCATTTGCATCGGCTAATCAGTTAATATCAAGGAAACATATCAGCCCAGCTCCGTGAATCTGTTCTCGTACTCTGCTACTATCATCCCTCCCTGACAGAGGCGAAGAAACTCACTTTCCTTCTCATGCCGGTACATGAGGGGAAAGTACTTCTCATGGAAGCAGGTCTTAAAAGTCACTCACGTCTATACATATCCGACAGTAATAGTCCGGAGGACGCTGTCCGACCAGAGGTTGGCCTCCTTCTCGATCATAAAGGTGACCAACTCCACCTGCTCTGCCTCAGTGCAGTGCAGTGGCTTTAGCATCTTAGAGATGCGGTCAAGCCAATACTCGGCCTCCTCGGATTTTTGAGTACCCGTGAAAGTAGGAGGCCGCAAGCGCTAGAATCGCTCGAATGTGCCGCTAGCACTCGTATTCCCAGCAGGGCGCAGAGGTAATGCAAGTGGAGTCACACCCATACTCTGGGCAAAGACCCCTGCGATGGTAGCCAGGAACTGCTACTGCTGCTGTTGTTGATGTATCTACTGCTGTTGCATCAACAGCATCATCTACTCCAGCCTATCCGGAGGCGGAGCGGACTGTGGTATGTGAGGCGTTGAGGTAGATGCACGGTTCTACTCAGGAACCGACGGTATAACAGGTGGTACCACAGGCGGTGCCACAGGTGTCGGCCCAACAGTGGGGCCAGGGGCCTGCTGAGAATCCGGCATGGTCTCGTAACTCGGACCCAAGCTGGGGTCCATATGGCTATCGCTTAGGGGAGATGCCCCGTTAAATGATTCGCCCAGTGAGAGACGTGCCGAGCTCCGCGTGCTCTTAGGTGGCATTCCCTATATACAACATAGGGTGCAACCCGTGAGATTTAGCATATAACACTCAATTCTTCAAGCATTCTACATAATTCACAACAAAAGGAGTCGCATGCATTTCATTAAATAAAATTTGTCACCATACATGAGATATAGTCTTACATGAGTCATGACAGGAAACGCATGTGAGCTAATCTAATAAAGCCTTAAACACAACACACCATCAACCTACCCTACTGCTAAGCCCATCAAGGCTAAAACATAGAAACTAGGAAACAAGCAACAAAGCAAACTAAGAAACGACTGTGAGCATGACTAGTCGTCTGAATCAAGAGATGGTGGTGGCACACCCTTATCCTGCAGACAACACACGATGGCTCTCAAGGTGCGAGACACCTTGCTAAACTTCTGCTTTGCGAAGGCCTGATGTTCTTCAACCTTAGCTCGGGTCGTAGTGACCTCCTGTCGCACGGCGGCTTGACCCTCCTCAAGTTGAGCCAAACAGGCTTGTATAGCAGCCCGATCACTGCCACACTCCTGTGTGGCAGGAGGAGAGTCCTCATGAGTGTCTTCGGCCTCCTCTTCCTCTTCCTACTCTCATTCTTCCCTTATCTCATCTCCTTCTTCATCCCTCTCTTCCTCTTCACTTTCCGTCTCATCCTCACTCTCATCGAGTCGGGCTTGACGCTGTCATGCCCAATCTCCATATTGTTGAGAGTAGTGCCGTTGATATAATGGATCAGCATAGGAAATTCAGTGCCAAGTCTTTAGGTGAAGTCACGTGCAAGTTTGCATATGAGTCGATCGAAGGGGAGTGAAACAGAAGTCCTAGAAGAGCGCGTAGTCTGCACTATCTGTAGCAGTACATACGTAGGTACGCACAGCTTCTCTCCCTTCCCAGTTCGGTACAGAAAGTCTACCATAAGGTGCATGCACTCACTGCGATTGTTCCACCTGGGGTACACGTTGTATGTGAAGATGTGGTGGAGCAAGCGGAAGTCGTCATTCATATTGGTCGCTAGGAGGCTATTGTTTGGATTCCAACGAGCTAGTTGGCCACAAAGGAATCGCATACAACAATCTCTTTCCCGTGCAATCTTAGGACTCTTCTCACTAGCATGGACCTTGCCAAGCGGCATCCCCATGAGTCGGGTTATCAAACTAGCATTGATTGTGAGGTCACGCCTTCCCACAGGAAATTTGAATTGCAAAGGCTCCAACGTTGGCTCCCGTATATGCATGTAGAAGGCTCGGACAGTGTTCACATTCGCACGAGACTTGCCCTCGAATATGGGACCCCACCCAGCCTCCACCAGGCGGTCCATCACCAGATATTCCTCAAAGAGCTCCTCGTCCACATGTGCTTCAAAAAGGGCCTTACGGCCCTCGAATCTTCCATGGGATAGCTCCGCCAGTAGGGCTCTCTCTCGAGAGGAGCCTGGGGATCGAGGTCCCGCTTTGTCCTTATCTCTCGATCGGTACTTGTACTTGTAGTGGTGCCTCTCGGTCTCCTTGAACGAGTAGGGCGGCTAGGCCCGACTTCATCCGTAGGAGCTCTCTACTTCCCCATCAGAGAAAGAAGGGTGGAGATGGAGAAAATGGCCGTTACAAGCTTAAAAAGAGCTATGGGAGTGAAATAAGGTGGGGAAATAGAATGGGTTGTTGAACTTTAGGGTTTTTGAGACACAAATGAGTATTTGTGTACTCAAATGAGAGGGATTAAGGGAGATATACAGCTGTGGAAGATGGGTTTGAGAGAATGGTGTAGATGGTGTAAGAAAAAGGAAGAAAATGAGCTTAAAGGGGTGATTTGAGAGGGGAAATTTGGGATTTTTGAGAGAAAAGAAAGCTTGGAGGGGTGGAAAATGAAGAGGGGAAGCAAATAAAATGGAAAAAACCATTTCAACTTGATTTGGTGGGCCACACAGCAGCCCACATGCACCGGCCCGACAGGCCCGGTGCGCCCGATTGGCGAGGGCTCGCCGAACTGGCGATGACATCATCGGTCCCTGGAGGTTCCAGCGATGGCTCGCCCCCTGGGCGATGCCATCTCCTCCGGGGTGCTGAAAAGTACGGGGTCCACTCTGGGTCCCCCCGATTTGTACGATTTGACCCCCGACTCTGTTTTGAGTCATTCCGGATCTCATTTCGTGTACGTTCGCACTTTTCGGTTTGATTGAGCGTGGAATAGGTTGAATCAGGGTCTAAATCCGTCGATTGACGGTCTAGAAACGAATAGAGGCCCTCACGCATGATCACAGAGGCCTAAGGGCCCGAATTCAGTGGTCAGTTTTGATCGGTTGGCGAAACTGGGAATCCTATGCTTGTTCCTACGTTTCATCACACCCTCCTAGGTCAAAGTATGTCAGTGTGCATCGTGTGACCATAACCCAAGTCCAGTTTTATCCAAATCATGCATTGATACCAACTTGTAACGCCCTGAAATTCGAGAGTCGAGCATAAACTTAACTCCCGAGTTCCAACGCATCACTTATGCAATATAGATAATGATGATTGAATGTTGTCTGTATTAGTGCGCTTAAACATGAGTGAGATTATACCAAAATGCCATATCATACTCCAGAGGGAGTTAACTTACACAAGTGGAAGACAGTGATACATAAATAAAGCATATAAATGGTGGTAAGTCCCAGAGTATGATCAGATTACCAGGTTAAATGATTATAAGTTCCAAAATTCACAAAATGATACAGTATAATGTTCAACTAGTTGTATTTCTGAAATCCCAATAATCCCCATCGATCAGAGCACGATTTACATAAACCCGCCTGACAACTGCATGTAGGAGAACGCCTCCTCATCATCCTTGAAGTCTATTCCGCTTCGAAGGCATCGCCATCACCTGTAGCTAAGATAAGGTCTGGTTGGTGTTTAAAGCACCGTCCCAGAACGTGGGAGTGAGTGATCAACTCAGTGGAGCTATAAAGCAAAGGTTAACATGTTATCAATTCAGTCAAATAGTAATGATAAAGCAATACAATCAAACATTCCTAAGTACTCTGGTTAATGCAAGGATGATATGTATTAATGATGTATGCCCTCGCCTGCACTCCCTCTGCGACTTCGTCTCACGGTCACGGCATGCATACCTTCCACTGTGCTCAACTCCAACACCAAAGGCACATGTAATGCGGTGCATGAACGTGATTACCGAGTTCTTATTATACCTTTTCATGCAGCAGGATTGAGAAGCTAAGGTACCTCCCTTATATCATTTCCTAAACAATGATCCATTCTAGGGTCGTCAGTCCTAGTAAACCTCATAGGATGTTGCGGTTCTAGGTCACTACAAAGGGCTCATCACCTGATCATTGTAGGCCTAGTTTATACTCTAGTTGCAACGGAAAGGCTCGTCGCCTCAATGCAGTCTCTGAGTATGCTCGAGGTCATTACAAAGGGCTCATCACCTGATCAGCGTAGCCTGACAGCTCGAATTTAGTGTCCCATACCACCGTATTCGGCTCACGAGGCGGTGTTGCTCATTGGTCACTACGGGGAGGCTCGTCGCCCCAGCGTAAGCTGACAGCTCGACCACGGTGTCCCATACCACCATGTCTGACTCATGAGTCTTAACGGATTGAGGTACCAAGGTTAATGGGATTTCCACTACTGAGTTTAGTACCTTAGGTTCAAGCAGTAGTGTCCATACATAGTGAACATATATCGGTCAATCAGGTTACTTGACAAGTTCGACTGGTACAAGCGTACATCGAGTTGATCGACATGAAGTGCGTAAGCACTTGGTGTGGCCTAACCACTGTCGACAACCAAAGTATGCTCGAATTCATTGAACACGTCCTGTGTGGTGAAACAACCTCAGGCACTAACTCGAAAATCATTACCGATTGCCTGGACTACGTCGTAACCCCAAACACACTCCAAGCAATTATATACGCATGGAGTAGCCAAAGATAGCATGTGACAACTAAAATCAAAGATAAATCTCATTTGAGCATTTTAACGAACACATAGTGTACATGTTAGCATATATAGGCATTTTAACAGTAACTCACATAGTAGTAAGATAGGTTACATAAAGGATACTATAATCATAGTTAAGGGAATTGAGAATCCTATCTCAACACCCTCATTACATGCATTTAAACAAACATTTTCACATTCAGGCATTTTATCAAACACTTAGGCTACACATTTCAACATACATTTATTAAACTAGTTATAACATATATCCTGGCAAGCACTTTTACAAAAGAGTTGCCACATACACAACAAGCATATATTCATAGTTAATAATTATGACAAGCACACATCCAAATTCCATATTCATTCAGACATTTTTACAAGCACTTAGACTACACACTTCAACATACGTGACATATGTTGGTTATAACAGGTGTTAGGGCAAATCCTTTCACCAAGGAGTTGTCACACGTATAACAACCATATATTCATGACGAATAATCATGACAAGCATGAATCCAAATTCTATACTCATTCAATCATATCAACAAACACATGGAATACATATATTCAACATAGTTCATATATGTGTGTAAAGCACGGGAATCATCGTATCTAAGCATGTGATAGGATTCAAGTCAGTCATAAATCATTAGCTGACATTGGAAGCCTTTAAAACCATAACCTAAACATTTATAGGCTGCACCTTTCACCGCTAAACAAGTATCGGACTCAGTTTGTATGTCAAGTCTTTGTCTACGGCACGACGGCCACCTATAGCATGAAATAGGTTAGCTATTTCATCACTTACACTATTTGAATCCCTAAAACGGATTAGGGTGAGGATTTCTTACCGAAGAACGGAGTCGAAATCGCCAGGATAGCATTTCAGAAAGGCTGATTCAGCGCGTGGAGCGGCAGGGAGGAATCCCTACAACTATCACTCACTCACTCTCACTTCTCCTCACTTTCTTCTTCTCTTTTCTCTATTCTCTCTCTTAGGGTTTCCCAAATTCATATGGAATGAGAGAAAGAGGGTTTAAGGCCCTTATATAGGCCCAGAACTAATGGGAATGGCCCCAGGGCCGTGGTATACTTAGGTTATAGCCAAGAGGTGGATGTTTCAGTCCAACAGAGCACTTCTGGTGGCCCCTCTTCTGCGTGCGGTCGAACTTAAGCTCCCTAACATTGGATCTAGGTCAAATTAAGGTTTCAGTCCGATTGGATTTATAGATCGACTGCGGAGGACCAGTTTCAATTCAACGGTCATTGTCGCTTGATCAGGGCCACGAGTACATTGACATGCTTATGAAATTTTCCCTGATCCAAGGGTGTAATTGGGTCAGATTCTGACGGTCTGAATCCTTATATTTGTCCTGCAAGTGAACGACTTAATTCACTTAAATATGAGTACATTTTCTAAAGATATTTGTGTTTCTTACACACTTTGCTCTAGGCTCAAGTTTTGCGTTTCTGGATACTATTAGGACTTGATTTCTGAGATGGTTGTCAAGCCCAGCAAGGCGGTCATATTCGTATAGTTTCGCAGTCATCGGACTTTCGACGTGCGGTACAGGTCCGATATGGAGTTTCAAGGTGTTCCCAAGAGCAAACGGGTTTAGAGATTGGTCCTAGGTTTCAGGGTAATATAGCGTTAATGATTCTGCAAGTTTTGGGTTTTGCAGTTCGTATTTAATGTGGTTCAAGCTAATTTCACAGCTAATCTAGTTTAGTACTTAGTTAATTTCGTATAATTTCTAAAGGATTTGGTCCTGAGTGATTTCTGCCTGTGGTGGTACTCGGGTCTTTGTACGGATTTTTCCGAGACGTTATAAAGGTTGTAAAGAAAATAGGGGACTTTTGGCATTTTACCATTTTATGTTTGAGAGAGCTCTTGCCAAGAGAGCGAGGTCGGAGGAGAACTTGCACCATCCACCATTGTGAAATCTTATCTTTTCTTTCTCCTTCCGTTACCTTCTTGTCAAGAGAGTGAGGTTGGGGGAACTTGTACCATCCACCACTGTGAAATCTTATCATTTCTCTCTCCTTCTTCCATTATCTTCTTGTACTTCTATTCTCTCAACCCTGTTTACATTAATGAACCTTCTAAGTTTTGAAATATCATGGTTTGGGCACATCGAAAATTGGATTATATAGCAAATAAACATAATTGGTTGTGGAATATCATAATATGGGTATGTATGAACATGATTGTTTTGGAGCACCATAATAATTTTGGTTGGATATCCACACTTTTACATGCTAATCCAAACAGATAAATTGAACGTATGAGAAAAAAAATAATCAAAAAAAAAAACAAAAAAAAAAAAAAAAAAAAAAAAAATAAAATAAAAAAAAATAAAACAAAAAATAAAAAGGAAGGGAAATAGTTTTACTAAGGGAATTCATGATCTCAGGGTATGTTTGACATCTCTAGTCTAATCTAATAAGAGCTTTTCCAATAAGAGATACTCTAATAAGGTGTTTTTAAAATTTAAAAAAAATAATAATAATAATAAATCTAGCTCTTATTCTAAATAAGCTCGTTTTGTAAATCACGTTTTCAAAACGATAAAAAAAAAAAAAAAAAAAAAACTATTTTTTTCAAAATAAGCACATTTGGTAAAACATTTAAATAAAAACTTTTTTAATGGGTAGTTGATGTCATTTTTAAAGATTACAACAACTCCGTTATAAGAGTAATCTAGACGGTTGTTTTGGTGTATCTCATCATAGCTTAACCGTGCCCCAAATGGCTAGAGTATGGATAGCTACAACATTCATGTTTTAAGACATTTAGGCCGTCTATTATGTCGGACATTGGATGTGGATCCTCCATCATATGGAGACCACCTTTGACGTGGATCGTCCATCGTGTGAGCCAAACCTCCAAAGTGGGCCGTTCATCATGAGAGGCTTGTCTTAGATGTGGATCATTCATCATTAGGGGTTGACTTTTGACATGCATTTTCCATTATGTGGGGCCCACCTTGATGTAGGTCATCCATCGTGTGGGGCCCACAATGTCCACTATTCATGATGTGAAAACCACATTTGATGTGTCCATTGTGTGGGCCTCACCTTTGAAGTGGGTTGTCCATCATGTGGGGCCCACTTTTGATGTCCATCCATCATGTGGGGTGAAATTACTGTAAAGACCGATTTAGTAGAAGTGGGAATAGGTCAAAGTGTCCTAGAGGGGAGTGAATAGGACTTTACAAAAATTTTATGATGATTAAAAATCGTATTATCATAACCCTGATTTAACAAACTCCTATCATGATATCTCCAATTTAACTTTCCAAGCCAAATAGAGGATCCAATCATAAGACTTCCAAGTATTTGAACAATATGTAGTCTTAGCCTATGATGAATAAACGATACGACTGTGAGTGTGTGTGGGATGTGATTTTTATTAATTCTAAATAATCACGTTAGCATACTTTATAAAAACATTCAAAGAAAACATATAAGAGTAATGCGCAAATAGCAATCCCAAACACAATCATTTTATAGTGGTTCGGTTACGTGCCTACTCCACTTTCGGCGGACGCACTCAACTCTTGAGTGTACCGGATCTCATTAACAGAGGTTTTAAATCAAGTTCACTTTTAACCTTCACAACCTACACAAGGTCAATTCTAGGACCTACACAAGGAACCTAGACATGTCTCCACGAGACACAAATTTATGCCCCACACAGGAGCAAGGGTCAACACACGACACCTAGGTTTTGTGCTCTACACACGAGCAGAGGATCCACATAAGGAACCTAGGGTTTTAGGCCACATAGGGCAAGGATCCATACAAGGAACCTAAAGTTTATGCCCTACACAAGAGCAAAGGTCAACACATAGCACATAGGGTTTTAGGCCACACAGGCCAAGGACCTACACTAAGGACCTAAGTTTATGCTCACCAAGAGCAATGGTCAACACACAACACCCACACGTATTCTCCCGTCGGAGGCCTCCTATGAGGACTTGAAAAGGGTGAGAATCACCTGTGACCCAATCCTACACAAAGGAATGATCAGCAGGATCTCTGGACTCTAATAACTTATAGATAAGTAGATAAGCCCCATTAAATACGTTGATGAAGATCTCCTCCTTTGATGATGAAGAATCTTCAACTCCCTTGATCCGCAACACTTGTGATGCTCCAATGTAAGGCAACGGGTTGGGTCAAGGTTATGTTGGAATCCTACTCTATTACATGTTTTTTCTATTTTAGAGATGGAGTTATTTCAAGCATTTAAGCATTCAAGGTATCACAGCTCAATGATTTGTCATTAAGCTAGTAGCCGAATGATCCTTGAATGCGGAAGTTCATTCCCCAATCAACTTTATTGAATATCAATGATGAGGGTGGGTTGGAGGATGAACTCCCATGAGAAAAAGAGCTTAAGGTAAGTAGTATACAGGACTCTCTCAAGGCTCTCTTTATTTTTCTCACTACAACAACCAATAGCAAGCTCTCCTTAAATAAGCAAAGAGATCCAACGGTAATAAAATAGTCAGATTTTTTACAGCGTTTGATATCATCGATTCATCTTCGATATCATTGAACGTATACTTTTGATGACATCGAGGGACAGATCGATGATATGAACTCTTTTGACAATTACAGTTGAATATCTTATACACAGATCGATCATATCGAACATGCTTCGATGTCATCGGATTTCGAACTCCGATTTCATCGAACCACGGTTCGATTTCTCGAAAATGAAGATCAAGAGAGCAAGTTAAATATGAGACAGATGGCTTCGATATTATCGATCCTCCCACGATGTCATCGATTTCAAATGCTGATTATATCGATACTTAGTTCGATTCATCGATCTTATATAGAAGATTTTCCTATAAGCTTGCTGGACATTTCATTGTCCGAATTCGATGATATCGACCTAGATTTGATATGATCGATATTTGAATATCTATATTATCGAGGGAGTCTCGATTCCTTGAATCATTTACAGAAGATTTTCCTAAAAAGCTTGCTGGACAAATTTGGTTCAAAATCGATAACATCGAAGGTCCATTGATATCATCAGAGTTTGAATTCTGAGGATATCGAGGCTTCCTTCGAGTCATTGATAATTGTATGATTTGTATTAGAAGCTTGTTGAACACAAACAGACCATAATTCGATTATATCGAGCCGTCTCGATAATCTCAAAATTTGAATGTCGATGATATCGAATGTTCCATCGATTCATCGATAATTTAGTCCAAAGATTAGTTTGGTTATTGGACACAAGTGGTCCTCAATTTGATAATATCGATTATTTTTCGAAGACATCGATAACTGGTGTTCGATCTCATCAAGGTTGTCTCGATATATCGATAAAAGCTGAAAACTTAGAGATTTTTCTGATTTTGCAAAATAGTTTTCATACTTTAACCCTGTGTTATTCTATCCATTTTTTAAGAGTTTTATATACTTGGGTGTTTTGGGACATGGGATGTAAGGCTAAGTTTACCTTCGACGAATTCGGGGCACACATCTAGTTGAGGCAGACGCTTGAATGATCTTCCTATGGGGCTCACTTGTCTTGCTGACTCAACACTCACGCTAATTGACAAACCAGGGCACTTTCATGGGGCACACCTTCTTTGTGGGTCATCTATCATGTTGGGCCACTTTAGATATGGGCCATCCATCATGCAAGACCTTGGATGTGGACTGTCCATTAGGTGGGGCCTACTTAATGTTGATTATCCATCATGAGGGGCCACACTTTGATGCAGGCCATCCATCATGTGAGGCCCACTCTGTCCATTATGTGGGCCACTTGTGTCCATCATGTTAGACACACTCTGTCCACTATGTGGACCATTCATTTTGTGGGGCCCACCTTCAATGCAGGTCGTTCATCATGTGGGCCCACCTTTGATGCCCATCATCCATCATGTGGACCCAACTTTGATGTTCATGATCCATCATGTGGGTCCCACCTTTGTTGTAGACTGTTGTTCATCATGTGGGGACCAACCTTCAATATGAGTCGTTCATCATGTGGGCCCACCTTTCATGTCAACCTTCCATCATGTGGGCTCACCTTCAATGTCTACCATCTATCATGTGGGTCCCACCTTTAACTTGCATCATCCATCATGTGGGGCCACACTTTGATGTGGGGCATCCATCATGTGAGGCCCACCTTTGATGTGACTGTGCATTATGTGGGCCCACATTGTCGTGGACCATTGATCATGTGGAGCCTCACCTTCAATATGGGTTGTTCATCATGTGAACCCACTTAGAGAGATTGTAAAGAATAGAGAAGAGGGCAAGATGGGAATTATTTAAAAAGTTTAAGGACAAACTTGTCCAAAAATGTCAACCCACTTAAGCCAAATAAGCTCTTAAAAATAAAAATAAAAATAAAAAAAAAAAAAAAAAAAAAAAAAAAAAGTGATAGGGAGATCACTTTCTTTAAGAGTTTTTTTGCTATTTTTTTAAAATAAGCTCTAAAATTAAAACTTTACCAAACCGTCTATTTCCAAAATAAGAGCTTATTTTTTTAAGAATAAGCAAATAAGCTCTTATCAGTGGAGATGTCAAACGGCTCCTTAGTTTTACCTACAGAATCCATTTTCACCTGTTGGATTCACTCTATCCAACCAGGCAGTAAATGATCATTACAACTCCCATTTTTTCCTTTCTTTTCCTGCTTATCAAACAGGCCCTTGGGAGAAGCCAAGGTATGTGACATAGAGAATGAATCATATGCAGTAGCATTACTCTTAAATAAATACCGATATCAAAATTTCAATTTTCCTTTTCAATCATAAGCAACCCGATCCCTACATCTTGCCGCACCTGCAATTCTAAAACATAAAGTCATCTAGGTTTACTGTGAAGCAAAGATGCATTCTATATATGACTAGACATCCAATTTCACAAACACCAAAAATGCAGCTCATGTTCGAAACTTACCGAGTTCCGAATTTGCTGCTGGAACATCTTCGGGCACTTCAAGTCCTTGTCCCGGTGCCCTAAAACAGCTCTTCTTAGCTTACATCAGTCATTTTCCTAGCTGGTGGCGCTGAATGGACTGAGGGAGACATGGTGTTCAATCATTCTGCTTTCAGTGTTACCGAACATTACAAGAATGGCAATTATGACCGTTACTTGAGCTGCCAACGAAGGAGATCTAGCTCTAAAACCTTTTTGGTGCACCCAAAGAACTTGGGTTCGGCTGATGATGGTATCTTGTATTCACTGAGACAAGTACAGAACACGCGGATTCTGTAACTGAGACTGAATGCAGCTTGGTATTGAAGATATGGGCACAAATCCAATCTCCCTGCCATCGCACATTGGCCACCAAAGGGTCCAGTCGAGGTTGTTTTTTTGTTTTTTTTTTTTTTTTTTTTTTCCAGTGGTATCTCCTGTTTGGGGACGCCTTCGAAATCTTGTTCAAATATATGAAGACCCACTTCACTCTGTTCATCTGCTCTTCAAAAGTTTTGATGTCTCCAATCTTCAGTGTTTCTTTATACACCATGGTTGTAGTTTGTTCAAAGCTGTCTCCACACCATTGTTGTAGTTTTTTAATTGATGTCTATTATAGGCCACTAATCAAAGGGTATAGGATATTTCAACCTAGGAGACCTCTGAGGTTGTCTGCAGTGGATTCCATCAAATCCATGGTTTGGATAACTAAACCATGAGCTCCACTAGTAGGGTTGGAAGCGGCCAAGCTGGCTGATGGGCTTTCAAGCCTGGACAAACATGTTGGTCCATCAGGTCAGGTGTGCGCCAAAGATTATAGCCTGTTTATTAAATGAGCTGAGCTTGGGTTTAGTTTTAAAAACATTTCTATCAAGGTCTGACCTAGGCCCGAGGACAAGCTGGCTTATGAAATCAGTGGGTGGGCTTTGGTCCAATGACTAAACAAGTTCGGGCACAGGCCCAACCTTTTGGCCCAACTAATCAAGACACCGGACTTGGGTTGTCCTGATCTGGCTTAAATCCATTCTGTAGCCACGATCACTCATTTGCATGATGTGACATGAAACTCTTTACATTGTGATGCGTAGGACCTGATGACTTCTCTTTTGGTCATCAACCACTGCAAGAAGAGTCTTCTCTATCTCATCGGTATGTATACATATTACTATCAAGGTGTTCCGTAACGGTAACGGTGACCGTAACGGCCACCACTATTACCTTTATGATACGGGGCATAATGTCTGTTACGGCCCCATAATGGCCGTTATGGTTGTTGAGGGTCAAATATTGCATATTAGACCCCAGTTATTACTTGATTTTATGAACATGATACCGTTTAATGCCCTATTTTAATCATGTTTGTGATGCAAGGTGTATTTAGGAGTCTGGACTGAAAAAAGTGCTAAAAGCATGGATTTAACGCTCATAAATCACCAAGGCAATGGACGGACTCCAGGGGACCGAGATCCACGCCCGGGATTCGAGAAAATCCAGTATTTTACGCTAAAGAGGCCTGAAATTCGTCCAGAATGCAAGATCACAGAGTTCCCACCATCCATTCGGTTCGAAACTTGATATCTGGCCTGAGAACCATAAATTAACCATACACGTCGAATTTGATTCTTGTAGAAGTGGGCCAACAGACAGATCATCCCATGAATTTCTGATTTGGGGCCCACCCGATATCTGGATATGCCTCAATTTTGGTCCCAACTGCTTAAATGAGATGAGAAAAGAGATGGATGGAGCGAATTTCTCACACGCATCACAGTAGACCCCACATTTACATGTGGGAGTGCACAGGCGGTGCACTCCCGCATCGCACCGACAGGCCACCCGGTCACAACGGGCGCTAACTCAATCCAGTTTTGCGTACGCACAGCATCCGCAAGGTGCGGACGCTGATTTGAGTTGTGGGTCCCACTCATCGTCCATATGCTCCAGAGGGTGGCCAAAACCCTGGCCAAGCTTTCCTTTTTGGCCCATGCACGCGATTACGCGATTTCCATCATCAAACGCAGGATGAACGGCAACTTGAGTTGATTCAGTGGGGCACGCCAGAAGCTACCAAAACCACCCCTTCCCGACTGGTTTTTTGCTAGGAATTCATTAATGAATGAAGTTGATTTTTATTCTAGAGCTGATCAGGGGCCCACCGAGCATCACAGTGTACTCTATTTACGCAGCCCCTGCGTCCGAAAAATCTGGATTTTTCGGCCGTTTATGGCCCACTATATTTGATCATCTTGATGATCCAAACCGTCCATCGTGTAGCTCGTCCAAAAATGTCCCAAGGGGCGTTATTTTTTTGGAAAAAATGTAAGGAAAGTGGGGAAGTTTCTTCCCATTTTCCTAGCTGCGTAAATAGAGGATCTTTTTTTGCTGCGCAAGGAGTTTCAAATTCGGTTGCTGTGCATACCATTGACTCCACTGCGCCAGCCGTTCCACTGCCCATGTTCTCTATATAAAGGAGAGGAGAAGAGAAGGAAGAATCATCCAATCCTTGGACGTCTGAGAGAGAGAGAGAGAGAGAGAGTTTTTAGAATTTGCTTGTTTAAACCTCTTAGCTAGGGCTAAGAGGTGAAGCTTGTGGCATGATGGGTAGTACTCTACGGCTTGGATTCATATTTATGAACTGATGTTGATTCTAGTTTGATTATAAGGAGTGCCTTTAGTTTTTAATGGTTTATTGTGACTGAAATTACAATAGATCTGCAATGGCTTTAAGTACTCCCTTTTCATTATTTTGATTATGAAGTTAGGAAGCCCTGTTGTTCACCATTGCTCCTTGGACATGGTTGGATAATGGAATCCTTCCTAACATCCATACATCTTCTAGAGTGGTTGTGGATTGGTTTAATTCTGTTGTTTACTTTGTCTCATGGGCATGGTTTTGTGATGGAATCATCTCTAATTCGCATACCTCTCATCTCTTGAAAACTAGATCAAAGGAAGTTCAAATTGAGTTTTAGTGATATATCTTCCAACTGGATGATGATGGGACTCGAAGTTTAGTTGAGCTCGTGAATTAAGCGTAGATCTTCCTGATCTCTACAAGTGGATCCTTGACACCCTAGTTTCTTACCCTTGAATTTATAGGTTTTAGATTAATATTTCATCATTATTCTCTCATATTCATTTGATTTAGATTTCATCTTCTTCTAGTTCTAGTTCTGGTTGCTTTTAGATTACGTACAAGGTTCAGTCCCTGTGGATTTGACCTCGGTCTTACCGAGATTATTACTACATCACAACCCTATACTTAAGGTATGAACAACGGTCTCTTTTTTTTTATTATTGAAAAAATCCTCGAAAAATTGTATCTGCCTCGTAATGTTTATTTAAAAGTATGAAAAACCTATATATATATATCTCATAATAGACCATTACGGGGCTTTTATGGCCTTCATAGGGGATGTAACGTGCTATTAATAGCAATTGCGAGTCATTTTTTTCCATAACAACTATTACAGCCATTGTGACCCCGTAACGTGTAACGGTTGCCACCGTAACCTTTACGACACACCATGATTACTATAGGAAATGGTTGTATATGAATTAAATTTTTTTACACATAATACTTCAACGAGAAATATATTTTTAAATAAAAGTTATAATAGGAAAATATAATATTTTCAAGTAACTTAAAAAGTTTTCATTCCACAAGGAATATTAGTTATTAGAGGACCTAATTTCACGGGAATTTGCTTACTAGGATTGGTGAGGGAAGGAACAAGTAGTCTAAAGTAGAAGAAATGATCAGAAGTCTTCAGCTCATTAGACAAGTCAGTTATCATACATTCTCTCTCGAGGGATGACCTAGGCCGGAGTTCCAACAATGAATGGTATTGCAGCTTCCCACCACAACAAAATGGGCTTTTCTCGGCGGTCAAAACCGCTGGCAAAGTCCAAAACCGCCGCTAAAGGTTTCATTGTAAACTGCCGGTTACCTGCGGCCAGCACCTTTTACCGGCGGTTTTTCGGGCCGCCCCTAAATCGTCGTATGACTTTCGAAACGGCTACGAATAAAATCCGTAGCCTTTTCTAGGTAACCAATGCGTTAGAACCTATGGTTACTAACAATCCGTAACCAATGCAATTTTTGCTATTTCAGTTTTTCCTGCCCACTTTCACCACCGGAAAAAAAAAAACAATTGCAGGTAAATCAGTAATGTGTACAAATACAAATGTATAAAGCACAAAAGAACTTAATTCAAAATCTTTTTTTTTTTGTATAGAATAATTGTAAGCAATCCTTAGTTTTCATCAGATGATCTGCTAGAACCTAGTGTGTTAAAGCAGAAGAAAAAGTGTAGAAAGATCTCTCTACACCAGTTTATTTATAATGTTGCATGTGAAAGAACCACTCTAATAATACAACCCAGGCCCACTTAATCCAGTCAAAAAAAGATCCACAAATATATAATAAATAAATAAATAAATTTGCAGCAAATAACAACAAAGATGTTCTTCATGTTCAGAATTTAAAAGGTGGAAATAATACTGATAACAGAAGTTGCAACAGAGTCTATCTTCTGTACTGGTTGGCTGGGTGATGTTGGTAGTAGGAGCTGGTTCTTCTGAGGCTTCTATACTTCAGCCTCTGTTTCTGTGTGTTTGGAAAAAAGTAAATGGTTAATGAAAAAATTTACAATATTGAATGGCATAATTGGTGGGATGTAACCATCAGCCACAATAGAGAATCACGGAGACTGTACAAGAGAAACTGTGAGTATTACCACATATTTCAAGAAAGGTTTTGAATTTCTTGTATTTACCACCACCATTGGCTTGAATACTTTTGATTATACACTCAATGATATTCTCAATGTTCAATTTAAATCTTTGAAAAAACACCAAATGCAGAAAAATACCATGTAAAGCCTACTAATATTAATGAAATGCGTCTGATAGTGAAACCGAGTACATGCATCCCCAAGTACCAGGAACTAATAATTGCAAAAGTTCATTGCCTACAAATATATTATATATAAAAAAAAAAAAATAGAAGTTTAAAACTTCTGCCAATCTAAGAGGAGGAACAAGAGTTCACAGATTTATCAATGGAGACGGGAAGTTGAAAGTGAGAAAGCTGATGATGAACCGTACACATTGTTGGAAGACAGGACTTGGATGATAAGCGCCAGAAATTTGCAGTTGCCTCTGCATGATATAAATCTCCTTTCCTCGGAAGAAATCTCCTGTTTAGATGTACCTTTGCAAAGAAAGCATAAAGTGAATACCAATTAGCCAGATCCTGACTTAGATGTCGAATGCATCTATGTGCATGTGAAGGTTTCTGTACACTTGTTGAATCTGAACACTCCAAAGATAGTGATTGACCAGAAGAAACTGCAGACAAGCTGGGTATGTGACCAATTTCTATGTAATTCTAAATCAGTTTTTTTTTTTTTTTCATAAATGAGTGGCCCACCTGATGAGTTGTCCTATTTGTTTTTGTTATGATCACATATGCATTAGAACCATCATCTGGAACGCTCGTCATGAAATCCATTGTTTTGAGTACATTGTTATTGCAACATGACATCTTAAAAGACAATTTAAGGGCATGTTTGGATCGAATTTAATTACAATTACTAGTGTAATGAATGGGTAACCAAATTCAAATTTAGTCACAATTCAGTCGAGACTTGTTCAAGATTCAGTCCACTTGACTAGTCAAAACTCATAAAACTTGAAAAAAGAAAAGTCGATGAAACTCGACAAAACTTGAATCTGCTCACAATGTCTCAAAAACAAGAAAACCCAAATAGGAAATAGAGATTAAAACATTACAAAGAACAACAACCTCACTTAGAACCATAGATTTTCTATCAATTGTTTCATGTTTTATTTCATCATCCAGACGTCTCTTCCACTCCATGAAAAATTCTACTATCACCCAAATAAAGAACACTGCAACAAAGGTTCAAACAAAGAAATAAAAATTACTTGATCCGCAGAAATAGAAATAATATTCCTAACATTCGTACCAATATCTCCAACTTTAAAACATATTCCAAGAAGAATTTCTAACATATTGAATCACATGGTCTCTTCTTTCCTTTTTTTTTTTCCTTGTTTTTTTGGAGGAATCAGTAGAAAAAAAAGAAAAGCACAGTCCAAAGCTAACTCAGAGGCATTGCACATCATATGCATAAATCAGTCTACCACTGAGAAAGTTGCCCAGAAAACAGAAATATGTAAGATTAAATCAATTTAACTGAGGCATATCAACCAACATCAAGTTGAAGTGGATTCGGTATGTATGCTTTTCCTCAGTATGATTAGAGGTACTTTCATGCTTCTGAGGAGCTTCAAGCTACTTTTGTAATTTGAAGAAACTAAGGAGCACTGAGAGATTTCAGATGTTGCTGTTGCATCCAAAATATAACTCTGAAACATCATAATGAGCTTCGTTTTCCCAATAGTTGAGCTATATGACCTCTAATGACTTTATGAACATGGCCTTAGGAAGGTTTCAAGAGTGGGTCAATATCAAAATGGTAGACAGGATGAAACACATATATAATCATGGGCCTCATAGAGAACAGTCGGGATCTAGTTCGTTCTGGCAGAACTTAAGACTCAATCCGCATGCTGGTCGGTGGCACCCACCACGTTTCCTATGTAAATCTACTCCGCCTGATAAAATATCGGATAAAGTTCACGTGGTGGGGCCTTTGTGAGTTTTAAAACAGGTATGTTCACTTCTTGATGGTGAGATATAACTGATTAACGGGTCTTATGAAAGATATACACCATTGTAAACCAGACACACATCCATGATTGGCATTCCATCTCCATTGTTCTATACTGTGTGGCCCACCTGAATTATGGATGCAGCTGATTTTTTTCCCAAATTCTATAATCAAAGAAAGAATCTAATGAACCGAGTGGATGTTACATGTACAAAACGGTGAGTCTCATATGTTACCGACAGCCTATAACAGGGTTGCCTAAGAGGTGATGGATTAGGTGCCCCTGGTGTGTGGCCTACCTTTATGTGAATTCTATATCTACACTCTCTATTCATTTTTTTTTTTCCAGATCGTTTTATTTCATAAGCCCATAATGAAGAAGATCTAATTCTCTGATGAACAGTAGCATAGAAAATAGTGTTAAGTGACTATTAATACAACACAAGTTTTGGATAAGCTCATATTTGTTTTTCCCTACATCCTACATAAATATTAGGGTGAGCCTTAGGAAGTTTATAATAGTAGAGCATTCAATCACCATTCTTTTCTGCAGTATAATTAACCTGAGATTTAGATCTTATTTATTTTTAGACTTCAGCCCCCAAAATGATATGGCAAAATGGATGGATGGCCTGGATATAAAATACATACATCAAGGCGGGCCATAAGTGCCGGTAGAACTGGAATATGTGGAGCCATCGCTGCACGGTATATGTGGGTGGCAATCTGTGATGTCCATTTAGTGGACCCCACTAGTGATTGGTTAATGATTTTGAAAACACAATGACGGGATGATTTGACGACCGATCAATGGCCTTTGAACAGATTAAAAGCAAAGGTTAGAAACAGAGATGTTGATGATTGATAAATCAGTGATTTAAAATGCAGAAAAGTGTGGGTTGGATTGTCCAATCTGTATACGGATCTCCAACCCTAGTACATACCTTACTCGGTCCGGATAGATGGTCGGTCTCGATGACTACCTCAACCAAACACGTGTATTGTGCAGATATTGCTCCTCTATTTTCCAAATCTATTGTGTAGCTTACCTTAATTAAGATATAAGTTACATCCTCAGAGGAAGTCATATATTCCTCAGTCAGATTCTTGACGTTAGATGCCTTAGATGCCCCTCAGAATATAGTTCAATTTCACCTAATAGAGCAAACACAAAACATAAGTTCATAATATAATGGATATAGACTAGAAATACTGCACTAAAATGTTTGTGGGACAAATATCCATAATCACTGGAAATAATATTCAGGTCTTGTTATGGCAATAGGATAGACTAGCCTATTAGGCTCCAAGTCCCTGCCACATAAGATTGAGCTTGGGCCTAATATAGAATGAATTCTTTTTCCAGAATGATTCAGGGCAAGAGAAATGGAGGCCAACGATCCATGAGGCTAAACATCACCAGAAAAACAAGAACGGCAATCAAATGGGGAGCCAAAGTTTTAAAAATTTAAAATTAAAATTAAAAGAACAGAAGGAAAAGAAAAGAAAGTGCACTCTAACCTTATCTAATGGCTGCACCCGATATCATTTCATGCTTATCAAATTGGATCGCGACAAATTTACCAAAACGACTGCACCCATATAATCACGAGGGCAATCAATACAGTACATACGTTCCATAATTTCAGGAAAAGTAGGATGATCATAGAGTACAATATCAATTCAAATTCTTCAGATATGAAAGATGCACATGGCATTTTGAAAGATTAATGATTAAAAAAAAAAAACACTATACATCTATACCCACAACCATATGCTCAAAACTATGATGTGCTAGATTTCAAAAAGGTAAAAGACATTACATAATTTCTTAATGAAATGTACACTTGGAACAGTATCTCACCTGGTAATGCAAGTCCCTGAAGAAAGGGAACAAATACATCCACCCCCACCCCCCCCCCCCCCCCAAAAAAAAAAAAATAAATAAATAAACAGCAAGACATGAGAATAATATTGTCAGAATACAGTATTGGACTCTGAAGTTATTTACATCAACAGTGATGAAAACAAGTTCAGCAGTTACTTCCGGCCAACGAATTTCTAAATTCAAACACAAACACAACCATTTTCTGATGATCTTTTGGAGTATATATGAATCATGAAAAAGAGAGTTATGGAAGCCTATGGTTTAAAAAGGGGTGAGGCAGAGGCAAGCCATAAGCCTCATGATAACCTTTTCTTTCTAATTTGATTAGGAAATTGAAGAAAAATAGCAATAATATTGTCAGAATACAGTATTGGACTCTGAAGTTATTTACATCAACAGTGATGAAAACAAGTTCAGCAGTTACTTCCGGCCAACGAATTTCTAAATTCAAACACAAACACAACCATTTTCTGATGATCTTTTGGAGTATATATGAATCATGAAAAAGAGAGTTATGGAAGCCTATGGTTTAAAAAGGGGTGAGGCAGAGGCAAGCCATAAGCCTCATGATAACCTTTTCTTTCTAATTTGATTAGGAAATTGAAGAAAAATAGCAATAATAAATTAAAGAAGATCGGAATTAAAGTAAGCATGCATAGCATTTCTCCTTCAAATCATTATGTTCACAGCCATAATAGTAGAGTCACTTTAAGGCTAACTTTGACATTGGTAAGTTTTAAGGAACAAATTATTTGGCAGCAAGACACACCTCTTACAAAACATGTGCCCTTATAAAGGAAAATGTTTGAGAAAGGAAAGCAAGTTTGACTGACATGTCATAGGATATTCTAAAGAGGAAATTTCAATAATGATTGCAATTGAATGTGAAAACAGTAATAATTAAATATCCACAAAATAAGATACAAATATCCTCAAGCTAGAAGATTAAGACCAGTGCTTTGCTAAATGTCACTGGTAAAGATTAAGACAATGTTGTGTTTACTAAAATCCAAAATGTAACCTGTAGACTTGCAAATAGGGGGCAAGATGAACTTACCAAAGCACACAAAACAAATATATGGGTACAAGCAACTGCACTTTTACCCAACATTTTTTAGTTTTTTTAATGGCAATCTAATGGCAACATAACTTTTATTGAAGAAAAGAACAAAGCTGAAATGGCTCTACATGCCAGATAAAGGTGGATGATGAGAGATCATCCAAAGAGGAGGACTGAATCAGGCAAACCTTTTCACATCCATACAGCTACTAAGCTCAAATTTTCAATTTTTTTATTGATTAAATTTCTCCTTAAGCTTGATAGAAGTATGTTTTTACCCCTTAATATCTGTTAATTTGAGCTGATTGAACTGATTTGTTTAAGTTCTGAAGGCTTCCATGAATTGGTGTGAGTGTGTAAAAAAAAAAATGTATGACGGCTTTTGGAGGCCCTTACTGCTACATTACATTGTGAGAGGGTTTTAAAGTCAATGCATCAATGCTTAAATAAAGTTAATCACTCTATACTGTTGTTGCAGTCATGAAGTAGCATCCATCGGGAAACCATTCGCTTGTAACAGAGCATTCTGCCTTCCAAGCAACTTTTTCTCAGAATAGTCCCAAAAAGCCTGAAAAAACAGAATTAATATACAATAACAAAGGAAAAGAAAAACATTGACGGATAAATATTCTGAACTGAGAAAAGAATATCCACAGTTCAGCAAGTGACACATTGCAAATAAAATCCTATAACATATAAGAGGGAAGACAGGCAGCTTTTGAGCAAAGATCAACTAATGATTTAGCACCTTCAACCAAAGGAAAATAGTACAAGGTTCACACATGGTGTTGTGGATGCACCCGCTGCTTGTTTCCATATCCCTCTTAAGAAGGCACTTTGGGTGACTAAAATGCCCTCTAGAAAGGTGATGTGGAGCCAGGAATGGGCATGCAAAATAAGGCAAAAGTATTGCCAGAAAACCTCTTGGCCAAAATAGAATGATACTGATTTTATAATGTGTCCAAGATCTGCGCAGCAGTTAGGCAATATCCATTTCAGGTATTAGGTAACAACAGAGAAATTTCAATAAAATGACTCAAAGCCACACCAGGAAAACTAGAATTATTTCAATTGGGCTCTGACCTCCCAGGCCTGTTAATGAAGAACTAGTAGATTCAAATCTGCTGCAGCGTATTCAGAAAAAGAAGGGAAAGAACTTTTTTTTTTTTCTGAAATCCTGCTGAGGACCTCAAAACCTTATAATCTCTGCCTGAAAACTTGAAATCAACAGAATAATCAAATCTCTGTGAAAAGAAAAGAAAAAAGAAAAAAAAAAGAAAAAGAACAACACAAAATCACAAGAAAAATGGAGCAGCAGGTTGTAACAAATCATAGAGAAATGGATACACGATTCAGATTGCAGATATTTAGATTGTACCAGAAAAATATCACAGGGAAGTAAAAAAGAAAAGAAAAACACAAAAACATAGGGATGAAAAAGGCAATTGAGTTTCGAAATCACACAAAATCCTATAGCTGTTGTTGAGACTGCCACAAGGTACTGTGAAACCAATTGGATGAAATGAACCTTAGCAGGTCAGTGATGAAAATCTGGAATATGATGATCTGCTTAAATGGGGATCTACAATGAAAATAGCCCAAACCATAAGAACGTGTTTTGATCACTAATAATAAGCTATTCATATGAATGGTTTGGAACATCGAATAGGGCTCAATTACACGAATGGTTTGGGTCAATGAAAATCAGCCCAAATATATGTGAATGAATGGTTTGGATGAATGAAAATCACCCTAAATATATATATGATTAGTTCGGATCGATTAAAATCAGCCCAAATATATCATCAGCATAGTGGATCACTACATAGGGGGTCGGTAACAAAAGAGGATCAACCTTCAAATATCACTGTGCTTGGATTGATGAAAATGACCCATACCATATGAGGAAGGGCTTATATCACTAAACATAGCCCCAATCAGATGAATGGCTTGAAACATCAAAATAGGGGACCGATCATATGAACGATTTGAAAAAATGGAAATGAACCCAATCATATCAATAGGATAGATCACTACCTGCAATAGATAGATCATTACATACGAGACCAATCAGAAGAAAATATTTAGATCAAAGCAAAGAGTCCTAATATGGTTCAATGAAAATCAGCCAAAATATATGTGAATGAATGCTTTATATCAATGAAAATCAGCCGAAATATATGATTTTCTCGGGACAATGAAAATCAGCCTAAATATGCCATCTCGGGTCCCTGTAATTCCGCATCCAGCTCACAGTTGGTATCAGAGCCACTGTGCATCAGGTATGGAGCATCAAATCAGAAAATTAGGGATTTCGGATTTCAATCCCCAAATCAGAAAATTAGGGATTTCGAATTTCGATACCCAAATCAAAATTTTAGGGATTTCGGATTAGGATCCCCAAATCAAAATTTTAGGGATTTCGGTTTATGATCCCCAAATCAGAAATTTAGGAATTTCGAATTTTGATCCCCAAATCAGAAAATTAGGGATTTTGGAATTCGATCCCGAAATTAGAAAACTAGGGATTTCGGATTTCGATTCCGAAATCGACAATTGGGGATTTTGATTCCCAAATACAGTAATTGAGGATTTTTAGAATTCCCATATCAGGAATTGGAAATCTCAAAATCCAATTAGGGATTTCAGAATCAACTCGTCACAATCAAAATTTTGATTAAGGAGTTCCAATTCGATTGTTCCTTTAAAAAAATGCTCAAATTGATAAGAATAGATAAGGAGAGAAAGAGAGAGAGAGAGAGAGAGAGAGAGAGAGAGAGAGAGAGAGAGAGAGAGAGAGAGAGAGAGAGAGATACCCGATGTTGCAGAATGCTCCTTGATGTGCTAAACCAAAGAAAAGAAGAAAATAAAAGAGAGAGAGAGAGACCTAGAGAGTGAGGGAGCGCTAGATCGAGTGGAGAGGGAGAGGGGAGGATTCGAGAATGGAGAGGGAGAGGGAGAGAGAGATCAAGCGGAGAGGGAGAGGTAGAGGTAGATCGACCATAGAGGGAGAGGCAGAGGCGAGAGAGGGGAGAGGCGCAGAGAGAGAGGGGGGGGGGGGGGTAGATCAAGAGGAAAGGGAGAGGCGCAGAGAGAGAAAGATAGAGAGAGAGAGAGAGAGAGTCGGCGCGAGCGGGGAGAGGGAAAGGGTGAAATGAGACAGAAATCGAGTGGTTTTGTTTTTTTTTTTTTTAAGGTTTTAAATGCACCCTTTGCCTGCGGCTGGTAGGGTCGGCAATTCATTAGTTTCTTGTAGTGCACTTAGAACACCTTTGAACATGGAAATAAAACAATTCTCAGTTGCTAACATGATGATAATATCCTCAAAACTAACAAACAAACTACGTGGGAATTTCTGAAAGAAATCAACAAGAGGAAAAAATAATAATAATAATAATCATGCAGAATAAATCCCTTCCATATATTGTGCACTTGAAATTACATTGTCATTCATCAATGTGATTGAATTATTCATAGGTGATGTTACAGTACAAGGGTTTTTGGAATTAAAAAAGTACAACAGCTCCGCAATTAGAAAGCTCTAAGTTTTTCTCTGTAATGATCCAAATGGTAATGGTAATGTGCAGTTTTAACCATTTCCTAAATGGTGGCAACTCATCCACCAAAGTCATTGATCTTGGCCATCCAAATATTTGGCTCCAAAGTGGATTGAGCACATGGCAAAATGTTCACAGTCCTTAAACGATCTCGACCATCTCACATATTCCACTAAATTTGGACCATTGACTGTTTTCTTTTCAACCATCCACTTGATGGCCGCCAAATGGATGGATGGCCTCATTCAAAGTGTGATTTTCAATCCACATTCGGTCCAACTATAAAAGCCACATATTTGGATGAAATTCTTTATTACCAGTAATCCCCACAAGAGCAGTTGCCATCAACAAAGTGATGGAAGCGATTCGCATCTCTAACAATTATTTCTCTCTGAACAATCTTCGATATATACTTAGTCACAACATGACAGTCACTGCAGACACGTAAGTTTTTAGTGATCCGAATCAAGCTTCCTGCTTGTGTGCTTATAAGCCCAAATGCGATTGCTAACCTTTCACTATGGCCCCAAAGCATCTTAACCTTGACCTCATCTTCAACATCATGAAGCACACAACTCGTATCGGGCATGTAACCGGCCGCCTCCATCTGTAGTCTTAAACTTTCTAACATCTGATGGATTTGGGTCCAACATGGGTGTGTACGATCTCCAGCAAAAAATGCATGGACCTGGTTTCCTACTTCAATCAAGCTATAGCCCGGTGTTTTCTTAAGTCCTCTCTTCCTCATGAGACTTCTCATATTGTCAACATCACTCCATCTCCCTCCTTCGGCATAAATATTTGATAACATGATATATATTCCAGGATTTCGGGCATCCAAACCGAGCAATCTATCAGCAGTTCGGATACCCATATTGATGTTCTTGTGAGTCCTGCATCCGCTGAGCAATGCTTCAAGCACGGCACCACCTGGTTGAAATGGCATTTGCTCGATCAACGCCTCGGCCTCTTCAAGACGGCCAGCTCGGCCAAGAAGATCCACCAAGCACGCATAGTGCTTCTCACTGGGCCTTATGCCATGGTCTCTAGCCATGGCCTGGAACAAAGACAACCCCTCTTCCACCAAACCCGAATGGCTACAAGCGGATAAAAGAGATACAAATGTAGTCTGATTTGGCTCAAGCCCTGCCTCTCTCATCTGAGTATAAACAGCAATAGCTTGAATTCCATGACCATGTATGCCACAACCAGCAATCATGGCATTCCATAGAATCACATCATCAAAGGTTGATCGACTGTCAAATACTCTCTCAGCAGAGACCATCTTCCCGCACTTGGCATACATATCAATCAATGCAGTCATGTTGATAACATTGAATACGTATCCATGACGTATCAAATAAGCGTGGACACTCTTTCCCTTCCTTAAAGATCCTACATGAGCACAAGCATGAGTCAAACCAACAAGAGTAATAGAATTAGCAGCAACACCATCATGTTGCATCTGCCCAAATAAATCCAATGCCTCCTCTGCACGTCCATTTTGGGCCAATCCCACCAACATTGCAGTCCACGAGATCACATTCCTCTCTTTCATTCTATTAAATACAAAACCCGCCAGCTCTAAGGCACCGCACTTAGCATACACATCAACGATTGCAGTCGATACGATGAGATTTGATTCAAGCCCTCTTCTGAGAACACAGCAATGGAGAATCTTCCCGTAATCCAAACCCGATATCTGTGCGCAGCCCTGAAGGAGGCTAACCAAAGTCGCTGAATCAAACCCATCACCAGTTAACAGTAACCCATGGAAAAGCTCGAATGCTTCTTGTACCAATCCATTCTGTATGTACCCTGAAATCATGGCATTCCATGAAACCAAATTCCTAGTGGGCATTCTCTCAAAAACTAGTCTAGAACTTTCTACATCACCAATCTTGCTATACATGTCCACTAAAGAAGTTAGAACTAGAATATCATTTCTCATTCCTAATCCATTCAATAACCCATGAATGCATTTTCCAAGCTCCAATCTTCCAATCCCACTGCACGCCTGAATAAGGGCCGCAAGTGTTATTGGGCTCGGTCTAACTCCACAACCCCCCATCTTGAAGAACAAATCAAAAGCCAAATCAAAATAACCATTCAGCACATAGCCTCCAATCATTGAATTCCAACAAACAACATCTCTATTCGGCATTCCATCGAACACTCTCTGTGCTTCATCAATCTCACCAAATCTCACCAAGAAACTTATCATCGAACTCCCGAAAAAGCAATCATTTGCCAGTCCACTATTGATCCCATCTTTCATTACTTCCTTCCCCATTTCAAAATCCAACAAACTCGTGCAAGCCTTAAGCGTGTAAGTACAAGTGCAGCTATCCATTTCCAAACCATGAAACCTCATCATTGAATACAATTCAATGGTTTCCATGTACCGCTCGTTTCGGAGATACCCACCCATCATGGCCTTGTATAGAGAGATTTCTTTTCTCTGGGGAATTTCATTGAACACATGCCGGGCATTACTTGAATTGCCCAAATCAGCATATGTCTTGATGAGTTTGGTGGCAAGAAATTCGTTCCTGGAGAGATCATTAGTAATGATCTGGGCATGGATTGATTTGATGGCGATTGGGTGTTGAGAGAATTCTTGCAAGAGGGATAGGAAGCTGTGAACGATGGTTGGAATTCGCTTGAATTCGGCATTCCTGATTGAAGATTTGAAGGGTATTTTGGGTATAAGTGGAGAAAATTGCAGAGAAGAAGAAGAAGGCATGAAGATGAGAAAGAGATCAAAGGAAGATCAGTTTGAATTTGAAAGTCTGTTTGGATGCCTGTAAGTTGGGTAAGTGGAAAGTAACTTACAGGGAAGTCACTTACAGGTGGTGTTTGGGGGAGAAAAATCACCTGTAAGTAACTTACAACCTGTAAGTCACTTACAGGCAAATCTACCAAAAAACTGCAGGGGGCTGGGGGTGAGAAGTCACTTCCCTGTAAGTCACTTACAGGCTCAACGGTCGGGTTTTTAAAAAGAGTGGAAGACGGAGAAACGCACCAATGGGGATTGAAGGTTTCGCCTCTCCATCCCAAGCTCTCTCCTCCTCCCTCTCTGCAATCTCTCTCCCCCTCCTTCCCTCCCTCTCTGCAATCTCTCTCTGCAATTATCGCCTTCCGTCTCTTCTCCTCCTAGAACGGTCGGGTTTCATCCACCCTTTTTCTCTTTGAAAACGGTGGTGGCTTGACGTTACTCAGTAACGCACGCTCACTTATACGCACCTGCGCATGTGCGCATTTTTCACACGTGTCATAGACCTCTAATCCGAACGGTCCATGTGATGCAGAATCCCATGAAACCATCCGAACCAATTTTCACCCTGATTTAAAACTCTGGTGGGCCATATAAAAGAGAGATGCAAATCAAGGAATGAAATTGTTTTCTTTTATCATGGCCCAACAATGTTTTAGATCAAAGTAAAAGTTGGCTCACAAGGTTTCATGGGGTTCTGCATCACGTGGACCGTTCAGATTTTGGATTCAAGTCATATAGGATGAGTTCTCAAAAAGTTCTAAGGAGAACTCTTGCCAACCTGTGCACGGCTGAGTATGGAAGGGATTGAGTGGTGAGTAATGCGTAAACTCCGTGGGATCCATCATGCTATATGTATTTTATCCACACTGTTCATCCATTTTAATACTTAATTTTAAGTCCTGATCTTAAAAATTAGCTATATCCAAAGATCAAGTAGACCACATCACAGGAAATAGTGTGAATTGAGTGTATACCGTTGAAAATTTCTCGGGGCCATAGAAAGTTATGGATTAAGCTGATTTTTTTTTTTCCCCTCATCCAAGTCTTTGTGATCTCATGAACATGTTGGATGACAAATAAAGATCATTATGAGCGCCGGAAAAGTTTCAACCACCTAAATCAGTATTTTCCACTGCTTCCTGAGGTATGTCCACTTGAGCTTTGGATATGCTTAATTTTATGGCGACCTCTGCATGTAGATGAAAAAAATGGAGGGACTGATTTAATAAACTGTATACATTTATAATGGGCCCAGCTGAATTTACTTCATGTAATAAAAGTAAACCAGCAATTCAGTATGTAGTCTGATTGCATCACTGGTAACACGGTAGTGGGTGTTACCCCTGCTGTGGGCCCACCTTGATGATGTGTTATATATCCACTCCGCCCAACCATTTCTCCATAAAGGATTTTAGGCCCACCTTGTTTGTGTTGCCGAGTTTTTCACCGAGGAAGTTTATTCTCAATATTTAAATTGAGTTATTACTTCATATTATAGATATTTTGAATTCGTGGGCCCACTTTTATAGCCCACTTGATGATTTATTTATCTTAGTAATTATCTCGAATATTCATCTTGATGGGCTTAACAAAATAACATATTTGATCCCATGTTTTTTTTTTATATGATTATAACATTTTAGAACAATTTTCTAATCTAAGCTCTGCTTAATGTGAATATACAAGTTTCTACCTATAAGTAATTTATAGGTTAACCAAACAGAAAAACTAACTTATCAGTAAGTGACCTACAACTTACATCCAAGCAGGTTACCTGTAAATAACTTTCTACAACTTAAAAGAACTTATAGGCATCCAAACAGGAGGTAAGGGGTCGTTTGGATGCCTGCAAAGTTATTAAGTCGGAATCTGTTTACAAGTAATCAAATTACATTACAGGAGGTGTTTGGATGGGGTGTATTTGCCTGTAAACAAATTACAGGCTGTAATCTGAACCATGAGAAAAAAGTCTACTTCAGATTATGGGTAAAGGGATTTTAGGCAACGGCTATTATTTTTTGAAAAATCTCAAAACAAAGAGATTTGCAAATCCGTCTTCCAACGGATACAAAGACCCAGGACAAAAAAAGGAGAAGAAGAAAAGAAGAAGACATACCTTGAATCTACTCTCTCTCTCTCTCTCTCTCTCTCTCTCTCTCTCTCTCTATGGGCTGCTAATGTGACTGATATTATATTAGACCTGCAATGGCTTTAGTTTTTCCTCTTTATTATTCTGATTATGCGGTTAGGAAGCCTTGTTGTTCATCATCATCTCCTAGGCATGGTTGGATGACGAAACTCTTCCTGACATTCATACATCACACAGGTTGGTTGTGGATTGGTTTTTAATCTGTTGTTTGTTTTGTCTCATGGGCATGGTTTTGTGATGGAATCCATTCTAATTTACACCCTTCTTATCTCTTGAGAACTAGATCAAAAGATGTTTAAATTGTGCTTTAGTGATACATCTTTCAACTGGATGAAGATGGGATTCGAAGTCCAGTTGAGTTCATGAATCAAGTGTAGATCTCCCTGATCTCTACAAGTGGATCCTTGGCACCCTAGTTTCCTATCTTTAAATTTTACTAGTTTTAGATTAATATTTTCACCATTATTCCTTCATATTCACCTTATTAGATTTCATCTTAGTCTAGTTCTAGTTCTGGTTATTTTCAGACTACGTACAGGTTTCAGTCCCTATGGATTCGATCTCGGTCTCACCGAGTTTATTACTACATCACAACCCTATACTTGGGGAGTGGACCGAGGTCGAATCCATAGGGACTGAAACCTGTATGTAATCTGAAAATAACCAGAACCATAACTAGACTAAGATGAAATTTAATCAGGTGAATATGAAGGAATAATGGTGAAAATATTAATCTAAAACTAGTGAAATTTAAAGGTAGGAAACTAGGGTGCCAAGGATCCACTTGTACAGATCAGGGAGATCTACACTTGATTCATGAACTCAACTGGACTTTGAGTCCCATCTTCATCCAGTTGGAAGATGTATCACTAAAGCACAAACTGAACATCTTTTGATCTAGTTCTCAAGAGATAAGAAGGGTGTAAATTAGAATGGATTCCATCACAAAACCATGCCCATGAGACAAAGCAAACAACAGAGTAAAAACCAATCCACAACCAACCTGTGTAATGTATGAATGTCAGGAAGAGTTTCATCATCCAACCATGCCTAGGATACGATGATGAACAATAAGGCTTCCTAACCGCATAATCAGAATAGTAAAGAGGAAAAACTCAAGCCATTGCAGATCTAATGTAATATCAGTCACATTAAATCATTAAAAACCAAAATCTTCCTTAAAATCAAATCAATCAAAATAAGTTCAACGGACATAATCTAAGCCGCAGAATCCTTCCATCCCACTATAAGCTTCACCTTTTAGCCCTAGCTAAGAGGTTTAGCCCAACATGATTGGACTAGATCTCTCAAACAAAAAAATAAAATAAGCAAAAGAAAAATAAAAAGTAAAAAAAAAAAAACAAACAACTCTCTCCCACGTCCGCTTACACGTCCAGCCCAAGCCAAGCTGCCGTGCACATCTGGTGCACTTGTGCACCATGTGCACCCTGACTCATGTGGGGTCCACTTCGATGTTCTTGAGAAATCTAATCCATCCATTTAATTGGTATCCCTATTTAAGGCATTGAATCTGAAGTTGAGGCATATCCAGATAGCAGGTGGGCCCCACTTAATGAATTAAGGGGCTGATCTAGCCATTGGGCCACTTCCTGAGATATTCAATGGTTGAAATTTTATATGTACGGTTTATTTATGGTCCCCAGCAAATGCATAAAGTTTCAAGCCAATTGGATGGCGGGAACCCTGTGATCTTGCATTCTGGACCATTTTCAGGCCTCTTTAATGTGAACGACTTGATTTCCTTGGATCTCTGGCATGTAAATCCGTCAATCTTAGTCCATGGATTCTCGTCCAATGCCTTGGTAAAATCTGAGTATCAAATCCATGCTTTTAACATCTTTTTCAGTCCACGCTAGCAAATGTACCTTGCATCACAAACATGATTAAAATAGGGCATTAAACGGTATCACGTTCATAAAATTAGGTAATAACTGGGGTCTAATATTCAATATTTGACCCTCAACAGCTGCTATAAAACCCCTTTGAGGAACCAGAAACGAGGAAGCGGATTACGTGAGACCCCGATCAATCGATGTGGGTGGGACCCTAACTGTGGGGCTCACAGTGATGTATGTGCCTTAAATCCATACCGTCTAACCATTTTGAAAGCTCATTTTAGGGCACGATCCCAAAAATGAAGCTGGCTCAAATCTTAGGTGGAACACACCATAGGAAACAGTCGTGATTGAATCCCCACCATTAAAAACTAAATGGATTCCACCGGAATGTTCATTTACCATCCAACCTTTCGATAAGGTCACAAACATGTAGACGAAAAGACCACACAAATATTATCTTGATCCAAAGCTTTTGTGGCCCACTTGAAGTTTTTAGTGGTTAATCACCTGTGTTTCATGCACTGTACTATGGTCCATCTGGAATATGGAACTGCTTCATTTCTTGGATAATGGCCTAAAATGAGCTTTCAATACGGATGGACGGCATGGATGTAATCACCTACATCATAGTGGGCCCCATAATCAGGTTCCCACCCATCTTGATGGATGGCTTAGATCTAACATTGTCAACTCCTTTATATATAGATAAGAGTATTATTCATCAAACAAGGGGCTTCTTAAATCCAATGGCTAAGATCATCTCAAGCCTTAAATTACCTAATTATTTATATTCAATAGTTTCTCATCGTAAAAAAGAATTTGAATCAATGAGTCCACTTCTGCGACCCACCAAATGATTTCTTTGGCATAAGAGTTGACCAAAAACTTTATTAAGTTAGGTTTATTCCAATGATTCATCTTAAATGAAGATTTTATATGTCATTTGATTAATTTTAAAGGATTTACCATTCCAAGCTCTATAACATGTAAGTACCTAATTATAGGTTGTAAACATATTTCAAGTTATCTAAACACAGACAAGTGTTACATGTAATCAGATTACAACTTAAAGCCAAATAGTATAGGTTGTAAATACTTTACACTTGTAATAATCGGATTACAACTTAATGATTTCATAAGCATCCAAAAGACCCCTAAGGAAAGAAACATATTAGCCATTTCTGTTGGCCTTGCATGTCTACTAAAAGTGAGCTATTTTTATTTTCATTATTACATTAAACTAGTAAAAACATTCACTTTTGGAGAAGGGATTTCTTTTTTTTTTGTTAGCTTGTTAGTCCACAACACTGTCAGTTAACACTTCACTGTTAGCCACCTCCACTAGGGATCGATACCAAGACCTCAGTGTTGAAACAAGGTATCTTTCACTCAGTCTACCACTTGAGCTATGGATCAGGGTTGGATAAGGGATTCAATTCCCAAGAGACATTGTTTTTTCATGCCTCCACATCTAGGGCCATAAAATTCATTCTGAGGGTGAAATGAGGGCCCAATGAAGGAGCTTGGCAAGCTGCTCATAAGCTAAACTCGGGTATTTTGGATGCTGTAAATTTTTAGTTGTGATTACCCTTACACCTCAACCTCTTTTAGAGCATATAACTTTTATAGCATGTTCCATCAGCTGAATTTCAAATAGAAAGAGAGATGTTGGAGAGAGGATGAAGGAGTTTGTCGATTACAAGCTGTTGAACAAGAAGAAGAATAAAAAGAAAAAGGGAAAAAAATAAAAATGAGCTTGCAATTAGATTATATATAACTAGAAACATTTAAAAAAATGTCTAAGATTCAAAAAACTACAAAAACTTATAAAGTTTTTACAACCTATGAAAATTTTATACGTAATTACAAACATTCAAATAGTTTGAAATGTCTTTACCCAGAAACTCTTTATAACTAAAGGATTTTATAGTTATTTAAACAACCACTTACAGAGAAAAATGATAAAAGGAAAATATCATTTTAAAAAAGAATACCAATTTTAAATATTTTGGTACAATTTTTGTGTTCGGAAATATGCAGTAATTTGTTAGGACTCAGGGTTATTGCATTCAATTTATATAAAAAAATGATTAAGTTTAATTATTAAGGGTTGGTGTAATTGGTTTATATAAGCACCTATTTTACAATGAAAAAATAATTCATTGTTGAGTTATAAATAAATATTATTTTTAATAAATTTTTAGCAAAAAAAAAAAAAAAGTTTAGTGATTCCTCTTTGGTTTAGGGGGAGCAATCAGCCCTGGATGGCTAGTTTAGATTTTTTTAATCATTTTTTTTTCAAATTCAATTTTTTGAGTTTGTTATATATAATTTTTTACCATTTCTCACATGATTTGATGCCGCCCAATAAATTTAAATTGTTTTCACTATGAAAAATGGGTCCATAATGATTGACCCATCAATTCTATCCATCAATGGTAAAAACAACATGGCCATTTTGTCTTCCTCATTAAAAATTGTCATGCCCTTATGGTCTATATAAAGGCCTTTTCTAAATTCTTTTCGCACATCCTCTTAAGTGTACAACATCACAAGGTAAAAAAAAGCTCCACAGGCACACAATAACATTACACACACACACACACACACACACACACACACACACACATATTGTTTTCACTATGAAAAATGGATCCATAATGATTGGCCCATCAATTCTATCCTTCAATGGTAAAAACAACATGGCCATTTTGTCTTCCTCGTTAAAAACTATAATGCCCTTATGGTCTATATAAAGGCCTTTTCTAAATTCTTTTCGCACATCCTCTTAAGTGTACAACATCACAAGGTAAAAAAAAGCTCTACAAGCACACAACAACATTATATTATATATATATATATATATATATATATATATATATATATATATATATATATATATATGATCATTTACTCTCACCTCATTTTTGGAGGCCCAAACGGTCTCAGAATGCAACGATTCCAGTGGGGCTTCGAAGAGCACTGACTCACCTTTCCAATTAATCAAAAATCGACCAAATCGAAAAAATTCTAAACCATTTACTCTCACCTCACTTTTGGAGGCCCAAACGGTCTCGGAATGTGACGATTCCAGTGGGATTTCGAAGAGCACTGACTCACCTTTTCAATGAACCGAAAATCAACCCAATTCGACATATAATGACGGAGTTACGAGCATTTTATTCACATCATGTGATATATATATATAGTAAGAATTCATTTTCTTTTCTTCTCCTTGGCATACAAAATATTTTTCGTTATTAGGGTCTTGGGCTCATTTATGGCCTATGCATGTTGAAGATAGCCATGTCGAGTGTTATATCTTAAGGTAAGGCATCGTTGAGCTTACTATACTGGCTTACTATACTGGTTAAACCAACTAAGGAGATCACAATATCTCGAAGATAGCAATTGGGTTCGTGCCTTACCCAAACAGAATATTTGAACTAGTTTTCATTTACAATTATCTTCAAATAGTTTTGAAGTTCTTTTTTCATAGATTATTTTCCGTATTAGTTATACCAAGTTTGAGATATATGGCCATTTTCAGCTCGTGAAATGCCTCGATTAACACTAAGTCAATTTGATCAGATATATTTGATCGACAAGACTATAAAAGGTTGAGACAGAATATGTTTTTTCTACCTCACCACTCCATACATGGCTTACATGATCAATAAGAAAAGGTCTTTTGATCTTCATGAACTAGAATTATCTGTTGTACATAAAAAATGAGACGAAGACGACTATTTATGAAAGAATTATATTCTTAGCACACTACTAAACCAATTGTATGATGTATTTTATGATTATATTCTTACTATTGAAATATGATCCACCTTGAAAAATGAAGAAACAAGGACAAAAAAAATATGTTGTTAGCCGAAATTCTATATACTAAATGACAAATGATAAGTCTATACTTCAACAAACAATCAACATAACAGCCCACAAAATCATATCTGAGAAAATTAAACTAGGTGAACTCTTTCGAAGTAGTGTCAATTATTGAAAATTTTCCTATATTGTGGAAAGACTTTAAGAACTTCCTTCATCACAGAACCAAAGAATTATCTATGAAAAGTCTCATTATACACCTTCGTATAAAGAAAGACATAAGAAGTTAAGATAAAAATAAGAAATCTAGAGAGAGTTTTTAAAGTCAACCTTTTAATGAGAAAGTCCAAGGACAACTCAATAACCTAAAACCAAACCAGAATGCTTAGTTAAAAAAGAAGCCTAAGTCTAAGCTAATAACAAGAATAAGAACAAGAAACTCACCACACAAATTTCGTAACCCAAATTTAATCCTCGTTTTCTGAAATCCCAAGTGTTAACCTTCAAGCATAGCCCACATTTTATAATACTTTCATGAATTTTTTTATAAGTGAGCAATTCAGCGAAAGAATAACAAATCATGTATAAAGGAATGTCCAAATATACATATAAAATGACCAAGTGGTTGCTCAAAGAGCTTATACAAACCAATGTTTTAAGTCACACAAAAATACAGAGATGAACAAAATCACTATAAAAGAAATCTAAATTGCAGCAAATCTTAAGCTGCAAGAGTATCCAGCTCCTCAATATTTACACCAGTGTCAACCTGTACATCATTTATTTCATACACCCACTGAATATGGTTCAATAGCGTCAATGGTGATCCAAGTGAGGTATACCCACAAGATTTACCAAAACATTACAATAGTTCAACATAGTTTGTTAGGAAAAGTCTACAATAAACAATTCACAATGACCATCATATATAGTAATAAGATAAAGTTCATAAGAAAAGCTTAAATCACATTAATTAATTTCCCAATAGTACTCTTGTTTAAATGTATGAATGCATCACATGCTCTCATACCTGGGGAGGCGCATAACCAATTCATAGTGACCATTAAAACAATAAGGCAAATTCATAAGATATATTCATAATGACCATTATAATAATTAAGCAAATTCATAATGACCACGATAACAATAAGGCAAATTCATAAGACAAGCAAAAATTATTTTAAATAATACACATTAATATTATTGTTTAAGTGCGTGGATGCATGCACATGATCTCTGACTTGGGAATGCACATCCAGTTGGCAAAAAGGATTTTCTCGGTAGTTGGTTGGTGTGAAATGAGAATAAGTGAGGGGTATTTATAGCCCCTTGGGATAGTCTTTGGATAATTCTTAAGACTTTGAAGGGTAAATGATGATGTAGCAGCTTGCGATTGGTTAAGGAGAGGGTAATGTCACATGGTACTCCCTCATAAGTCTTTGGGCTTGGTAGAATGGTAAATAGGGTAAGTGTTGGGGTCAATTTTGTGGAAGAGTTGACTCTGGGAGGAAGCAATAGCTGTAGCTCAAAGGGGCACATCTGTCGAGGTAGGGAGGTAATTGGATTACCGCCCGCTCACCATTGACTCTGAATTCTGATTGGTGGGCTCTGTTTGGGCTCTGGGTACAGCCTAAAGTCTGCTTTGGGTTTTTGGGCTTAAAAATGGCTTGATTGTGGCTTGGAAGTGACTTGTAAGTGGCTTGGTCAGGGCTTGGAAATAGTTCAAAAATGGGTAATAGGGTGACTTAGGTTAGGCTAGGGTTTGATTGTGATTTTGGGGTAGGGTGTGAGGTTCAGGTTCAGTTCTTAAGGATCATCCATGCCTTGGAAAATTGCTAGCCGGGGTGAGGTATCTACAGATGCCCCTCTTTGGCAGAGGTTGTATGCAACCGAATGCTAAAGCGAGTGTACACCCCACCCTTCTGGTCAGAAAAGATTGCAGTTTAGATCTATCGCCTGCCATAGTATCGATGTCAGATTACTGTTGGAAAGGAGATAAGTTCCATATATCACTAGGATTTGAGGAAAATGTTGTGATTATCCCTGCTCTTTCTGCAGCATTACGGGCCACAAATCACAACCTTTTTGCATTGGATTGATAATAGCATTGGAGGATAAGTCTGAAAAGTAGAGGCCCAGTGCTTCGCGACTTTACGAGGATCCCACTACCGTTTGGATCTTTGTTGTTCCTTTGCTATGTAATCATCTTAGGAGTACTTGTTCTGTTTGATCGTCAAAGTGGTTAACTGTCCTGCGCGTCCTTCGGCCTTACGGGGAACTCACTACGCCAACTTAGACTCGATCAGACTTTCTAAACATCCCGGACTAGATAGGTGCGGGTGACCTTTTTTCCATGCAGTCTTCTGATTTTGATACGTTGGTTACAATGGATTTTCTCCACTCTTTTGAATTGGTTATCTTGACCAGAGCTAGATCAAGTCTGTCATCACTTGCATTTCATTGTTTGTACGACTGTCCTGATATCGAGAATCATGCCAATTGTACTTGTATCGCATACAGATTCAATCAACTCTTGGGGAAACCAGAAGAGGTCGAATCTTATTTTACCATTTGCGCTAGACGCTGCTAAGAAATATAGAAGATCTCTCAGTACTTTGCATGCCGAGCACTAATGTTTTTGAAAAACTATCCCTTGAGGAGCTACACTCTTTGGGGATTTTATTGTAGTTTCTTTAAAAAATTTCTTGTAGTCCTTTTTGAAAAGATCCATCCAATCTCGCAAGAGGGCGTTGTCGTCTTGTTGTTATTGTGTGTGTGTGTGCGTGTGTGTGTGTGTATCTATTGAATAAATCTAGATAGTTCTATTATCTCCACTGGTGATTTTGTGGGACTGATCAACAAATCTAGTTTTTATTTATTTTTGAAAATTTTGTATTTTCTCAAATTTCTTAATTTCTTGTGAAATCTTGTAATTTCTTGCGAGATATTCATTCTTCCCTTTTATCTCATGAGAATCTTTCCCTTCTCCATTTCTTCTCTTTGTCAGTCGGACCAAAGCATTTTTTGAGTTCTCCCATCACTTTAAAGGGGACAGGCGTGTAGGATCGTGCTTGTGGTAGAGGACGGTAGTCTGATTACTGCGAGCGGTAATTGGATTACTGCCCTACGTCTATTTGTCCGCTGGTTTGAGGTGGGCGTTGGTCCGAAGACGAGCCTCTGCTCTCTTATTTCTTCTTCTTGTTTGCTTCTTCCAAAGGCCCCATTGCTGCCTCTTGCAAGCTCCTCCTCATTTCTTCATTCTTACTCCTTTGCTTCCTTAATCATTTTTCTAAGTGGTTATCCTTTCATATCTTCTGTCTTCTGATGGACTTTAGTATCCATGTGGATGGATTCTTTGGAATTTACCTCTTTATGGCCATGGATCTTCCCTTTTAACAATCATGTAAATTTTCTGGGATGGCCATCAAAATCCTAGGCACTTGCTGGAAAAACATTCTTTGATCTATGGATGGGATTTCTTCCTTTTTATCTCAAGTTTTAGGCCCATCTGGCCTTTGGGCATGTGATTTTTTATTTATTTATATTGTATATATATATATATGTGTGTGTGTGTGTGTGTGTGTGTGTGTATTTGTTTTTTTTGTTTTTTTTTTAAGTAGCTTTGTAGAAAATAGTGAATTTTTGCAGATGTACATAAAAGCTTTAAAAGGGAAAGAAATACTTTTATTTGTGCCATATTTTGTCAGTGCATGCTTGTATTTAGATTTGTGCTTTAGACGATGGAATCAGAACATTGAACTCAGCCCACGTCGAATCCAGTTTTCTAAGTTGTTTACTAGGGGTCCCGGTCCTTTGAGAGTAGTGCGTGCTAAGATCATGCCCCTTGGATTTGAGTAGAGTCTGATAGAATTCTGATCCAGGATTTATTTTTTCCTTGTGCTTCTTCACTTCGATCGTTGCCTTGACCTCTTCTGTACCTGTACTTTTGTTCGTTATTTTTTTTTTGTTTCTTGTCATTTTTGCTTGTAGCGCACTTTTAGGTTTTCACTATGATCGGCCTTCCCGTCATTTTTGCCCGTGGCGTTCTTTTGGATTTTCACCACGTCCCGAGTTTTTGCTCTTACCTACCCCTTGGTAGCTGTGCTTTTTTACCCTTAGTATCTTTTTAGGTTTCACTAAGTCCGCTATATGCATATTGTTTTTACTTAAGACACCCTTTTGAGTTTTCATCTCGCCCTTTTTGCTTGGGCATGCTGTATTTTTATTTTTTTTTCCTTTTGAGTAGCAGAGATGAGGGGCTAGATTTCCTTCATTGTCGGCCAATTGGCTACCCTCTTGACTTCGTCTTCGATCATAATTATAAGCTGTTGTCTGGGTTAGGCCACCCAATGAGGGAAATGAGATGGTTTCGTAAGACTTTTATCCCTTTTTTGGGGGGTTTTCTTTTTTTTCATCTCTTTTTTTTTTTTTTTTTTGGAGCTGTATATCTTTCCTTCTTTTTTTTTGTGAGACCCTTTTTTTTTTTTTTTTTTTTTTGGGGGGGGGGGGGGATGACGGGTGTGTCTCAGGATAGCCTATTTCGTGTCTTTCGACCTTAGCTTTATGATTGTAATTGTTGACAAAGTTAGGTATGGTTGCCCATGATAGATTTTCACGTTGTTGGCGTTGATTTGTTAGCCACTAATAGCCAAGCCGTAGAATCTTTTTCACCATCATGTGACCATTCATGTGCAGACCACATACTCCTTCGTGGACTTTTAACATGATTTCGACTACTTGTATTTCATCCACACAACGAAGAAGGACTTGGTTGAAGGATCGTTTATAGAGGATACCTCCGCTGATTGTGAATTGAGTTGCCAACCATTAAATAGTATGACGATCGGTTGATGTAGCTTCTTCAGGATATTTTTTGTGCTCCAAATCCCCTTTTGTAATGCCTTAAAAATCGGGGGTTGAGCAGAAGTTTAACTCCCAAGTTCCAACGCATCACCTATGCAACATTGATAATGATGATAAAATGTTGTCCATGTTAGTGCACTAAACATGAGTGGGATTATACCAAATCAGCATATCATACCCCAGAGACAGTTAAATTACACAAGCGGAAGACCATGATAGGTATGAATAAAATATATTAGTGGTGGTGCGTCTCTAGAGTATAATCATGCTCCAGGTTAAACAATTACATGTATCGTTTCAAAATACAAAATATCAAAATGTATAGGTCCGTCTACATCATGAAATCCTTATAGCCCCGACGATCAGAATGCGGCATACATGAACCCGCCAGAATACTGCATATACGAGAACTCCTCCTCATCGTCATAAAAATCAGGCTCCGCTTCATAAGTTGTGCCATCATCTGTAACTAAGACAGAGTCTAGTTGGTGTTTTAAAACACCGTCCCAGAGCAGGAGTGAGTGATCAACTCAGTGAAACTATAAGGCAAAGGTTAACATGTTATCAATTCAGTCAAGCAGTAATAATAAAGCAATAAAACAATCATGTCCTAGATTACTCTTGTTAATGCAAGAATGGTATGCGATAATAATGCATGCCCTCGCCTACACTCCCTCAGCGACTTCATCTCACATTCGCCCATGGCATCCTTCCGAAACATGCGCTTCATCGCCAAAGCACATGCAATACGATGCATGATCGTGATTAGTCAAGTTCTTAATTAGGCATATTCATACAATAAGATTAGGAAGCTAAGGTACCTCTCTTCATATCATTTACCCAAACATTGATCCATCTAGGGTCGTCAATCCTAGTTAATCACATACGAAGAACAGTTCCAGGTAGCTACGGAGTGGCTCGTCACCTCAGCGCAGGTCTGGTATATACTCGAGGTCACTACAGAAAAGCTCGTCGCCTTAACATAGTCTTAGAGTATACTCGAGGTCACTACGGGCTCATCACCTGATCGTAGGCCGACAGCTCGAATACAGTGTCTCATACCACCGTATTCGACTCACGAGTTGGTTTGCTCATTGGACACTACGGGGAGTCTCGTCATCCCATCATAGGCTGACAGCTCGACCACAGTGTCCCATACCACCATGTCTGGATCATGAGTCTTAGCGGATCGAGGTATCAAGGTTAAAAGGGTTTTTCACTGGTAAGTTGGTACCTTAGATTCAAGCAGTAGCGTCCATACATGGCGAACATACATTATGCCAGTCGGGTTACTTGACAAGCTCGACTGGTACGAGCGTACGTTGACTTAATCGACATGGAGTGCATAAGCATTCCATGTGGCCTAACCACTGTCGATAAACAGCGTATGACTCGGATTCATCAGGCGTATCCGTTATGGCTAAGTAATACGGCCACCGATCGTAAACCATTACCTATTGCCTAGACTACATCATAGCCCCAATCAAACTTCAACCAATAGCATCCACATGTGATATTCCAAGATAGCATGTGACAACCAAATCTAAACATAAATCTCATTTGTGCATTTTAATAAACACATACCACATATGTCATCATACATAGGCATTCATCTGTAAATCACATAGTAGTAAGATAAGTTACATAAAGGAAACTATAACTATATATAAGGGAATTGAGAATCCTATCTCAACACCCTAAGTAACTACATTACATCAAGCATTTTCTCATTCAGGCATTTTATCAAACACTTAGACCACACATATTGCATACAAGTAATAAATTCGTTAAAAACACATACTATAGCTAGTCCTTTCATAAGGAGTAGCCACGTATACAATGATCATGTATTACCAATCAATAGTCATAGCAAGTACAAATCATAATTCCATACATGACATATGTTAGCGATCAATAGTCATAGCAAACACTTAGACTACACACTTCAACATACATGGCGTATGTTGGTCATAACATGTATTAGGACAAATCCTTCCACCAAGGAGTTATCACATATATAACAATCATATATCCATGACGAATAATCATGGCAAGCACGAATCCAAATTCCATACCTATTCAAACATTTTTACAAACACTTAGACTACACACTTCAACATACATGGAGTATGTTGGTCATAACATGTATTAGGGCAAATCCTTTCACCAAGGAGTTGTCACGTATACAACAATCATATATCCACGACAGATAATCATGGCAAGCATGAATCCAAATTCCATACCCATTCAAACATTTTTACAAACACATGAATTACACTATATTCAATATAGTTCATATATATTTGTAAAGTGAGGGAAACATCGTATCTAGCATGAGAAATGGCAACCAAGTCAGTTATAAATCATTAACCGACATTGACAGCCTTGAAAACCATAACTTAAATGTTTATAGTCCACACCTATCGCCAGTAAACTCGTAAGGGATTCAGTTTGAACACTCTCACCTTGTAAACTAGACTTTGAATACCTAATCAATAAAATGGGTTAGCTATTTCACTGATCTACGCATTTGGATTCCTAAAACAAGTTAGGGTTAGGGTTTCTTACCTAAGAACAGAATCAGAATCTCTGGTATAGCGATACGGAAGCGGTAGTTACGTATGTGGAGTAGTGAGATCAAATCCTAGGAACTATCTCACACTCGCTCTCTCACTTCTCCACTTTCTCATTTACTTTATCTCTCTTTTCTCTCTTAGGGTTTAGAATTCATATGGAATGCGAGATGAGTGGGTAAAGGCCCTTATATAGGCCTAGAACTGAAGGGAATTAATGGCTCCAGGGCCATAATATACTTAGGTTATAGCCAAATAGTGGCTGTTTCGGTCCAATGGAGCACATCTGGAGGCCCCTTTTCTGCATACGATATGGGAAAAGTTCCCTGACATTGGATCTAGATCAAGTTAAGTTTTCAGTCCGATCGAATTTACGGAACGATCGCAGAGGACCAGTTTCAGTTCAATGACCATCGCCACTCGATCAGGGTCACAAGTTCATTGACCCGTGTATGAAATTTTCCTTGATCCAAGGTTGTATTTGGGTCAGATTTTGACGGTCTGAAACCTTAGAATTGACCCACAAGTGAATGACCCAGTTTACTTAAATCTAAGTATATTTTCTAAAGATATTCGCGTATCTCACACACTTCGCTCCGGGCTAAAGTTGTGCGTTTCTGGATACTACTGGACTTGATTTCCGAGATGGTAGTCAAGCCCAGTAAGGCAGTCGTATTCATATAGTCTCACAGTAATCGGACTTTCGACGTGCAGTACAGGTCCGATACGGAGTTTCAGTGTGCTCCCGAGAACCACCAAGTTTTGAGATTGATTCTAAGTTTCCGGGTAATGAAGCGTCAACGATTCTACTTGCTTTGGGTCTTACAGTTCGTATTTAAAGTGGTTCAAGCTACTTTTACAGATAATTTAGTTTAACACTTGATTAATTTTCGTCTAATTTCTAAAAGATTTGGTCCTGAGCAATTTCTGCCTGAGGTGGAACTCGGGTCTTTGTACGGATTTTTCCAAGACGTTACAATCTACCCCCCTTAAAGAAAAATTTCATTCTCTAAATTAGTACCTTTTCGTACTCCTCGAGAATCTGATGGTAGTTCTAAAAGACCTCGACTTCTGTCTCCCAAGTAGCCTCTTCCTCAGTGTGATGCATCCATAATACCTTCACCAACGGGATAACCTTACTACGTAACACCCGCTCCTTCCTGTCTAGGATACGTGTCGGTCGCAGTACATAAGTAGCATCCTAAATCAACTGTACCTGCTCCCATTTGATGATGTGGGAAGGATCATGAACGTATTTCTTCAGCATAGATACATGAAATACGTTGTGCACGCCCGCGAGTGGTGTGGGCAAAGCAGGGCGGTACGTGACCAAACCCACTCAGTCTAGTATCTGGAATGGACCAATAAATCGCGGCGTGAGCTTTCGCTTCTTGCCAAACTGAAGGACTCCCTTCATGGGGAAAACTTTCAGAAACACATGGTCCCCGACTTTAAACTCTAATGGTCGCTGTCTAGTATCAGCGTAACTCTTATGTTTGCTCTGCCCTGTAAGAAGTCGATTCCTGATAATGTCGATCTTCTCTGAGGTCGTCTGTACTAACTCTGGGCCAATCAAACTCTTCTGGCCAACCTCTGCCCAGCAATGCGATGCTCTACATGGCCGCCTATACGGTGCCTCATAAGGGGCCATGCCAATACTAGCTTGGAAGCTGTTGTTATAGGCGAACTCTGCATAAGGAAGACAGTCATCTCAGCTGTCCTTGAAATCAAGCATACAACCTTGCACCATATCTTCCAACACCTGATTCGCCCACTCCGTCTGCCCATCAGTCTGTGGGTGGAACACAGTACTGAATTTCAACTTCACACCAATTACTTCCTGGATATGAGTCCAGAAGATAGATGTGAATCGCGTGTCTAGGTCTAACATGATCTCCATAAGAACTCCATGCAGACGCACTATCTCCTTGATGTACAGCCTGGCCAAATCGTCTGCTGAGTTCAAAACTCTAATAGGGAGGAAATGGGCCGATTTCGTTAACCGGTCCACAATCACTCAAATGGAATCATCTCCCTTCCTCGTCTTCGATAGCCCTGAGATGAAATCCATGAAAATGAAATATCATTTTCATTCTGCTATGGGCATGGGCTGAAGTAAATCAGGAGGTCGGCGATGCTCAGCCTTGACCTGCTGACACATGAGACAACGGGATACAAAGTCGGCTATGTAGGCCTTCATGTTGTCCCACCAGTACGAACGCTTCATGTCTCGATACATGTTCGTAATACTAGGATGCATTGCCATCTTCGAATTGTGAGCAGCCTCAAGTACTTCTCTCCTCAAGTCATGGAGATTCAGGACGCACAGGCGGACACGATAATGCAAACTTCCATCTAAACCAACCCTCCATTCGGAGTCTTCAGTGTCGCTCACCTGCTCTCTCATCTCAGCCAAGTGCTCATCATCCTTCTGAGCCGCCACAATACTATCATCAATAAGTGGCCGCATCCGAACATGTGTGACGCTCTCAAATGACTCCTCCACCGTGAGCTTCTGCTCAAAATCTTGCATGAACTCTAACATCCCACTGGGCTATCATCAGCGGAGCCGCAAATGCTATAACCTTCTTGCGGCTCAACGCATCTGCCAGAAGGTTGGCCTTGCAAGGATGGTAGGAGACCTCAAACTTAAAGTTCTTCAAGGTTTCCATCCATCGTCGCTGTCTCATATTCAATTCCCTCTACGTGAATATGTGTCTGAGGCTCTTATGGTCGCAAAAGAGCTCGAACTCCTCTCCATAGAGGTAATGTCTCCAGAGCTTCAATGCAAAGATGACAGCGGCTAACTCCAGATCGTGCATAGGGTAATTCTCCTCGTGTTTCCTCAACTGTCGCGATGCATAGGTAATAACACTGTCCTTCTGCATCATAACACAACCCAAACTAACATGAGACACGTCAGTGTATATCGTATACTTGACCCCTTTCTCTGGCAATATTAGCACAGGGGCGGACGTCAACTTGTCCTTCAGCTCCTTAAAAGCTGCTTCTGCCTTCTCATTCCAAGCAAACTTAAGATCTTTTTGAGTGAGCTGGGACAACGGTCTAGCTATCTTGGAAAAATTCCTAATGAACCGTCGATAGTAACCCGCCAGGCCAAGAAAACTCCTCGCTTCAATAACCGAACTGGGCTGCTCCCAGTCCTGGACTGCGACTACCTCTACAAGGTCCACAACTATGCCTTCCTTGGACACCACTTGTCCCAGGAACTTGACTTCTTCCTTCCAGAAGTCGCACTTCTTGTACTGCGCAAACAACTGGTTCTTTATAAGCGTATCGAAGACTGCTTGCAGGTGCTCCTCGTGATCTTCCCGACTCTTGGAGTATATCAGGATGTCATTGATAAACACGATGATGAATCAGAATAGATACGATCGAAACACCCTATTCATCAGGTTCATGAACACGACCGATGCGTTTGTGAGTCCAAACGACATCACAAGAAACTTGTAGTGCCCAAAACTGGTCCCGAAAGCCGTCTTCTTCACGTTCTCATCCCTGACGCGCAACTGGTGATACCCTAACTGTAAGTCAATCTTCAAAAAATATTGTGCCCCCTTCAACTGATCGAACAGATCATCTATCCTGGACAAGGGATACTTGTTCTTCATCGTCGCTTGGTTTAGCCTACAATAATCAATACACAATCACAGAGATCCATCATTCTTCTTCACAAACAACACGGGCGCTCCCCAAGGAGACACGCTCGGTTGTATGAAGCCCAACTCCAACAGATCATCGATCTGTCTCCTCAGTTCCTCCATCTCACATGGAGGCATGCGATATGTCAGTAATGAAATGGGTGTCGCACCAAGCACCGGTCGATAGTAAAATTGATCTCGTGCCGGGGAGGCAATCAAGGAATCGTCCTGAACACATCCTGAAAATCCTGAACTACTGGCGTGTTCCCCGATGTCAGACCATTCACATGCTCTAACAAGGTAACGTAGCAACTGATGCGGTAGTACCAACTGACCTACACTGGGAATGTAAAGGTCATACCTTCAGGTCCATGTGTTGTCACTACCCTAGCATCACAATCGATCTCTGCCTTCACCTCTGTGAGCCAATCCATATAGAGAATCACATCGTAATGACAAAGTGGTGCGACCATTAGGTCAACAAGCATTATTCTGTTCCCTAGGTCTATCGAATAGCTCCTACATATCTTGGTAGAGTCTGAGAAAGTCTCTGTGGCAGTAAGGAGTCTCAACCCAACCATAGGACTAGTTTCCAACCCTAGTCGCTTGACTGCAGCGCATGACACTATAGAGATAGTGGACCCGGTGTCCACCAATAAAAATACTGGAGTACCTTGGACGTGTGTCATGACTTCGAAAGCCATCGGTATTATAACTGCTATCTCGGATGCCTCAGCTGCAAGTGAGTGCACATGAGCCTGTTGCGGATGATCAGCTGCGGTACCATAAGCCGTTGAGGCAACTTGAATCGAGGTGCAGGTGGCCAAAAAGATGAAGGCGCAGGTGCTGACCGTAGAGGTGGAGCTGCAATAGTCTAAGGAAGCTGGCGGTTGAGTCAATGATGCCCCAAGCCTTATAAGCGAATTCGTACATGGCTTCTTGCCTAGGAATGGTGTAACGACCTGAAAATTTCCGTACATTGGGTCGAGTACCACCTCGACCAGAAATCCCGTAGGATTAAATCCTTTAGAAATTTAACAAAGTTAACTAAGTACTAAACTCAATTAGCTATGAAATCCGTTAGGATCGCTTTAAATACGATCTGCAAGACCCAAAACTTGCAGAACAAGTGACGCTAGGTTACCCTAAAGTTTAGAACCAAACTCATTTCCCGTCTGCTCTCGGGAATGAAACGAAACTTCGTATTAGGTCTAGATCGCACATCGGGAGTCCGATTAACCCGAAGCTAAGGAACTAGGACCGCCCCACTGGGCTTAACAATCATCTCAAAAATCAGCCTTATCCGATATTCCACGGCCATTCGTTTCGAATCGGAGCGAGGTAGTGTGAAAAACACTATTCATAAGCCAAAATAAATATCTGGAATAGTGATCTGGCATCGTTCGTTGACGTGTCAGTATTAAGCAACCTGACCGTCAGAATCAGACCAAATTACACCCTCGGATTAAGAAAAATTTCAGGAACATTTACATGTACTTGGAATTTCTGATCGTGGCCCACTGACCGTCGAACTGAAAGTGGTCCGCCACATGCGATCTGCGTATCCGAATGAGTCAAAAACGTAATCCCACGTAGATCCATTGATGGTGAGCTTAAGTCTGACGTTTGGTTCAAAGAGGGCTACCAGAACTTCCCTTTTGAGCTGGAAAAGCGTCGAAAATCCTATATAGGCAGCACCCCATGAACCCGAGTCTATTTTCGTAATGTTTGAGGCTATAAAAGGGGCTTAGAACAGCCCCTCTCACAGCCATACGAATTTTGCAAGAAACCCTAGAGGAAGAGAGAGAAAAGAGAGAGAAGAACTTGGAGATTGTTGCCAATCTTCCTCCACCTGCATTGGCTCACCACACGGCCTTCACCGCTCCGTTCTAAGTGATTTCCCGGTGTTTTCCACCTCATTTGAAGGTAAGAAACCCTAACCCTAGGTCTGATTTGAGTTGGAATCGAGGTAGGATGTATTCCGACTAACCGATTCCGCTCTTTAGGCTAGAAATCGCCTGTAGACGGAAGATCCATCACCCTTGCTGATTCGTTCCGTTTCCAAAGGCAAAGGTGAGGACTTTAAGTGTATAAGTTAAGGTTTTCAACGCTTTCAATGTCAGATAATGGTAGATTCATGATCTGCTTGCAATTGCACATGTACAAAGTGCTTTCCGTTTCCTGTTTTGATTAGCGGTATGAAATATGGAATTTCACATATTCTAGGTATACGTAGAAATACCGTATACGTATTTTTTTTGGATAAATGCTTGACATGTTTATTTAATGTATAATTATATAACATATGAATAAAATATTAGTTTGGCGAAAGGAATCGCCAAAATATATGTTTACTTGTAAATGCGCCGTATGTTGAAATTACGTATTGTAGAAATACCGTATACGTAGTTCTTTTGGAATAATGTTTCACATATTTATTTAATGTATGATTATACAATACGTGATTAAAATACTATCTTGGCGAAAGGAATCACCGAAATCTATCTTCCTTTGTAAACACTATGTATGTCGAAATTGGGTATACATGGAAGTACCCTATACGTATAAAAGTTGCTGATGTGATTGCCATGTTTAATTGCTGTATGAATATGATGTATATGTATAAAATACTAGTTTGGTAAAGGGACAACCCTAGTACACACTTTTCTAGCATACGTTATGTATGTTGAAATAGTGCTTTCCAAGTGTTGGTGAAATCACTTGTGAGTGTAAGTGCTTAAGTGTTAGAACCTTAGTTAGGTGCTGAGATGGGATTCTCCGCTACCTTAGAGTCACATATGACACTCTCCATGTGGTTGTTCACTCTAACCACTCACCTATGAACTCTAAGTATTTGTATTCCCTATGTGTATAGTGCTTTATAACATGCTTTACAACATGCTTTACAACATGCCTTATAACATGCTTTACTTCATGCTTTGTAATACATGCTTTACCTCATGCTTTACTTCATGCTTTACAACTGTTTGAGTTTGGGACTATGCCTATAGTCCAAACATTCGGTACCAGACTTGCGGTTGTGGCCGAGGTTCATATCGCCACAACGGACATGTCCGGCGAACCCGAGTCGTACTTCGGTTGGCGATAGTGGTTGGCCACACGGAGTGCTTTTGCGCTCCATATCGCTCAACTTGTGGTGCGCTCGAGCTAGTCAGGCTCGTCAAGCAAACCGATATGTATATATGTATGTTCACCATGTTTGGTCGCTACTGCTTGAACCTAGGGTACCAAACTTACCAGTGGCGATCTCGTTAACCATGGTACCTCGATCCGCTAAGACGCATGAGCCGGGCATGGTGGTATGGGACACCGTGGTCGAGCTGTCGGCCTACGCTGGGGTCATGTGCCTCCCCGTAGTGACCATTGCGCAACCAGACTCGTGAGCCGATTATGGTGGTATGGGACACTATATTCGAGTCGTCGATACTTACGGCGAGAGCCGAGTACGGTGAGACCCGTGCTCGTGCTTTGACGGCGACGAGTCCTCCGTAGTATCTTCGAGTGTACTCCAAGTGTCTCGTGATTGGCGGCGAGTCTTTCACAATAACTAGAGTATGAGTTGAGCCGAGTACGGTGAGACCCAGACTTGAGCCGACGGCTAGTGATTGAGCCGGTATGGTGAGATATGTACTTGAGCCGACGGCCAAGAAATTGAGCCGCATACGGTGAGATCTGTATCCGCGCCGACGGGTGACGAGCCCTTTGCGATGCCTTCACTACGCTTCTCAAACCATAATATCGTATGAGATTAGCTAGGATTGACGACCCTAGAATGGATCATGTTTGGGAATGATACAAGGGAGGTACCTTAGTTTCCCAATACCGCTTTGGTTGAAATGGATTAATAAAAACTTGGTAATCATGAGCATCATCGCACCGCATGTGCTTTGTAGATGTGGCGCACTGAGGGAGTTAGCATTCGCGAACGTAAGATGATGTCGCTTGAGGGTGGTTTGGCAAGGACATACAAAGATCATGTCATATCATTTTTGCACTTAACAAGAGTAATTAGAAATGTTTGATTTGTCTTTACGCGTTATCATTACTTGCTTGATTGATTTGATAACATGTTAACCTATGCTTTAATGTTCCACCGAGTTAGCTACTCACTCCCACGTTACGGGACGGTGTTTGCAACACCCACCGGACTACTGTCGCGAGTGTGTAGATGGCGCCTCGTTCGGGAGCCGGAGCTCGACTTCGAGGAGGATCGGGAGGAGTTCTCCTTTATGCGGTACTCGACGGCTATGCTTAGGCCGACTGCATCGCGGGATTTGACGGGGCCTCTTTGAGGATTGTATTTTGATTTTTGACTTAGAAACAATACGTGTATATTGGTACTCAGTTAGTACTCATACTCTGAAGTTCACAAAATTTTGATACTTTACATATTTTGAATATAAAATTTCAGTCTTCCGCTTGCCTTTATACAATTGAACTGGAGTATGAATTACTATTTTGGTATAATCTCATTCATGTTTATTGCGCTAACTCAGACAACATTTAACCATCATTGTGTATGTTGCATAAGTGATGCGTTGGAACTCGGGAGTTGAGTTCATACTCGACCCCCGAATTTCAGGGCGTTACAAATGGCCTGGTCGGAAAATCATGGCGGGGCCGAGGACCCACGGGTGCATAAGTATGGGATAGACTATCCCCATCCCACTCAGCTCGTAGAGACATGCTCACTAGCTCAACATAACTGGGAATGCTAGCGCAACACATCTTCGGGCGTAACTCGAGTCGCAGACCCTTAGAAAATTGTCACATACGCATCGGCTCATCAACCAATATCAACGGAGCATACCTAGCCAGCTCCGTGAACTTGTTCTCATACTCAGCCACTGTCATCCCTCCCTATCATAGGTGAAGAAACTCTCCCTCCTTCTCATTACAGTAGGTGAGAGGGAAATACTTCTCGTTGAAACGCGTCTTAAATGCCTCCCATATCCACACATAACCAGCAGCCGCAGTTCTAAGGACGTTGTCCCACCAGAGACTGGCCTCCTTCTCAAATATGAAGGTGACCAACTCCACCTGCTCCACCTCAATGCATTCAGCGACTTCAGCATCTTAGAGATGCGATCAAGCCAATACTCGGCCTCCTCGAGTCGGTGAGTACCCGCAAAGGTAGGAGATCTCAAGCGCTGGAATCGCTCGAATGCGCCACTGATACTCGTGTTCCCAGCAGGGTGCACAGCTAGTGCAGGAGGGGTCACATGTATATTCTAGGCAAAAGCCCCTGCTATGGTGGCCAAAAACTACTGCTGCTGCTGCTGGTATTGCAGTTGCTGTTGTCGAATCAGTAACATTACCTACTCAAACCTATCAGGAGGAGGAGCCGACTGTGGCATGTGAGGCATCGAGGTAGACGCAAGGTTCTGCTCATGAACCGGGGGTGTATAAGGTGGTGGCCCTATAGTGGGGCCAGTGGTCGTAGTGAGTCTGGCATCGTGTCCGTGTCGGGGCCCAGGCTGGGGTCCGTGCGGCTATCGCTCAGGGGAGGTGCCCCTTCAAGCAATCCACAGAGTGCTAGACGGGTAGTGTTCTGAGTAGTCCTTGGAGGCATGCCCTATACACAACACAAGGTGCAACATGTGTTAGATTTAACATAACAACACCCAATTACTCAAGTGGTTTACACATCCCATAACAAAAGAACTTCATGCATTTCATTTAACCAAAATCGTCATAATACATGAGATGCCTTACATGAATCATGATAGAAGATGTATGTGAACTAATCTAAACAACTTTAAACACTAGAGCACACAACCTACTCTACCATACAACCAAACCTAGTAAGACCATACATACAAACAAAAGAAACCAGCAACAAGGCATACTAAAAGACAACTACATATATGACTAGCCGTCAAAATCCGGCGATGGTGGGGGTGTACCCTTGTCCTACACACAGCACAAGATAGTCCTCAGGGTGTCGTAGGGGTGCGGGGTCCACTTTGGTTCCTCTCGATTTGCGTCGTTTAGGCCCCCGACTCCGTTTGAGTCGTTTCGGGTCCCATTTCACGTATTTTCACGCTTTTCGGGTTGTTTGGATGTAGAATGGGTAGAATTTTGGTTTATACCCATCGATTGACGGTCTAGAAAAGATCTGGGGTCCCTGCGCATGATCACAGATATGTAAGGGCACCGATTTCAACGGTCAGTTTCACTTGGCGGCGAAACTGGGAATCCTATGATCATTTCTACATTTTCTCACCCCCCCTCCTAAGTCAAAGTACGTCAGCGTGTGTCATGTGACCATAACCCAGGTCCATTTTAATCCAAATCATGCTTTGATACCAGCTTGTAACGCCCTGAAAATCGGGGGTCAAGCAGAAGTTCAACTCCCGAGTTCCAACGCATCACCTATGCAACATGGATAATGATGATTAAATGTCGTGTTAGTGTACTAAACATGAGTGGGATTATACTAAATCAGCATATGATACCCAGAGACAGTTAAATTACGCAAGCAGAAGACCATAAAAGGTATGTATAAAACATATAAGTGGTGGTGCGTCTCCAGAGTATAATCATGTTCCAGGTTAAACAATTATATATATCATTTCAAAATACAAAATATCAAAATGTGTAAGTTCGTCTATATCATAAAATCCTTATAGCCCCGATGATTAGAATGTAGCCTACATGAACCTGCCAGAATACTACATATACGAGAACTCCTCCTAGTCGTCATAAAAATCAGGCTCCGCTTCATAAGCTACACCATCATCTACAACTAAGACAAAGTTTGGTTGGTGTTTTAAAATACCATTCTAGAGTGGGAGTGAGTGATCAACTCAGTGGAACTATAAGGCAAAGGTTAACATATTATCAATTCAGTCAATCAGTAATGATAAAGTAATACAGCAATCATGTCCTAAATTACTCTTGTTAATGCAAGAATGGTATGCGATAATGATGCATGCCCTCACCTATACTCCCTCAGTGACTTTATCTGACGTTCGCACATGGTATCCTCCCGAAACATGCGCTTCCTCGCCAAAGCACATACAGTGCAGTGCAGTGCATGATCGTGATTAGTCAAGTTCTTAATTAAGTATATTCATACAGCAGGATTGAGAAGCTAATGTACCTCCCTTCATATCATTTACCCAAACATTAATCCATCTAGGGTCATCAATCCTAGTTAATTACATACGAAGAACAGTTCCAGGTAGCTGTGCAGGCCTGGTTTATACTCGAGGTCACTACGGAAAAGCTCGTCGCCTTAACGTAGTCTTAGAGTATACTCGAGGTCACTACGGGCTCATCACCTGATCGTAAGCCGACAGCTTGAATATAGTGTCCCATACCACCGTATTCGGCTCACGAGTTGGTTTGCTCACTGGACACTATGGGGAGGCTCGTCGCCCCAGCATAGGCCGACGGCTCGACCACGGTGTCCCATACCACCATGTCCAGCTCATGAATCTTAGCAGATCGAGGTAGCAAGGTTAAACGGGCTTTTTACTGATAATTTGGTATCTTAGATTCAAGCAGTAGCGTTCATACATGGTGAACATACATTAGGCCAATCAGGTTATCTGACAAGCTTGACTGGTACGAGAGTACGTTGACTTGAACGACATAGAGTGCGTAAGTATTCCTTGTGACCTAACCACTGTCGACAAACAGCGTATGACTTGGTTCATCAGGCGTATCCGTTGTGGCTAAGCAGTATGGCCACCGATCATAAACTATTACCGATTGCCTGGACTACATCGAAGCCTCAATCACACTCCAACCAATAGCATCCACATGTGATATTCTAAGACAGCATGTGATAATGAAATCTAAACATAAATTCCATTCGAGCATTTCAACAAATACATACCACACATGTCATCATACATAGGCATTCATCTGTAAATCACATAATAGTAAGATAGGTTGCATAAAAAAAACTGTAACTATATATAAGGGAATCCTATCTCAACAACCTCATTAAGTACATTACATCAAGCATTTTATCAAACACTTAAACCACACATATTGCATACAGGTAATAAATTCGTTAAAAACACATACTATAGCTAGTCCTTTCACAAGGAGTAGCCACGTATACAACGATCATGTATTAGCAATCAATAGTCATAGCAAGCACAAATCATAATTCCATACATGGCATATGTTAGCGATCAATAGTCATAGCAAACACTTAGACTACACACTTCAACATACATGACATATGTTGGTTATAACATGTATTAGGGCAAATCCTTTCATGAAGGAGTTGTCACATATACAACAATCATATATCCATGACGGATAATCATGGCAAGCACAAATCCAAATTTCATACACATTCAAACATTTTTACAAACACTTAGACTACACACTTCAATATACATAGCGTATGTTGGTCATAACATGTATTAAGGCAAATCTTTTCACCAAGAAGTTGTCACGTATAGAACAATCATATATTTATGACAGATAATCATGGCAAGCACGAATCCAAATTTCATACCCATTCAAACATTTTTACAAACACATGAATTACACTACATTCAACATAGTTCATATATATCTGTAAAGCGAGGGAAACATCGTATCTAGCATGAGAAATGGCAACCAAGTCAGTTATAAATCATTAACTGACATTGACAGCCTTGAAAATCATAACCTAAACATTTATAGTCTGTACCTTTCACCGGTAAACTCGTAACGGATTCAGTTTGAACACTCTCGACTTATAAACTAGACTTTGAATACCTAATCAATAAAACGGGTTAGCTATTTCACCGATCTACGTATTTGGATTCCTAAAATAGGTTAGGGTTAGGGTTTCTTACCCAAGAACGGAATCAGAATCTCCGATATAGCGACACGAAAACGGTAGTTATGTACGTGGAGTAGTGGGATCGAATCCCAGAACTATCTCACACTTGCTCTCTGACTTCTCCACTTTCTCTCTCTTTTTTCTTTTAGGGTTTAAAATTTGTATGGAATGAGAGAAGGGTGGGTAGGCACTTATATAGCCCCAGAACTAAAGGGAATGGCCCCAGGGCCATGGTATACTTAGGTTATAGCCAAAGAATGGTTGTTTCGGTCCAACGGAGCACATCTGGAGGCCCCTTTTTCTTCATACGATCTGGGAAAAGTTCCCTGACATTGGATCTAGGTCAGGTTAAGTTTTCAGTCCGATCGGATTTACGGAACGACCGCAGAGGACCAATTTCAATTCAACGGTCATCGCCACTCGATCAGGGCCACAAGTACACTGACATGCGTATGAAATTTTCCCTGATCTGAGGGTGTGTTTGGGTTAGATTCTGATGGTTTGAAATCTTAGAATTGGCCCACAAGCGAACGGCCCAGTTTACTTAAATCTGAATACATTTTCTAAAGATATTCGCGTTTCTCACGCACTTCGCTTCGGGCTAAAGTTGTGCATTTCTAGATACTATCTGGACTTGATTTCTGAGATAGTCGTCAAGCCCAGTAAGGCGGTCATATTCGTATAGTCTCACGGTAATCGGATTTTCAACGTGAGGTACAGGTCCGATACGGAGTTTCGGTGTGCTCCCGAGAGCCACCGAGTTTTAAGATTAATTCTAAGTTTTAGGGTAATATAGCGTCAATGATTCTACACTTTTTAGGTCTTGCAGTTCATATTTAAAGTGGTTCAAGCTAATTTCATAGATAATTTAGTTTAACACTTGATTAATTTTCATCTAATTTCTAAAGGATTTGGTCCAGAGCGATTTCTGCCTGAGGTGGAACTCGGGTCTTTGTACGGATTTTTCCAAGACGTTATACCTTCAATGTCGTGTACTAGGGATAGCTGTTAGGGGAGGTTTTTGCTTCATCGATTTGCAGGTAGAAGGCGGGCTCCTCTTGAAGTTCTACGATAATTTACCACTCAGAAATTCCTTTAGGAATCTCTAGCATTGATGTAAGGGTGGCGAGTGCATCTGCGAATTGATTTCTAGCTCGGGGCATATATGAGAATGTGACTTCATCAAAGTCTTCGCTTAGATTCTCCAGATAGACATGATAGGGAATTAACTTTTCATCCTTGGTCCTCCATTCGTTGTTTGTTTGGTTGATGACGAGTTGCGAATCTTCGAAGACCCACATTCTTTTCACATTGATGAGGATAATAGCTTCTTTTAGACCGACGATACATGCTTCATATTTTGCCACATTGTTCATGCAATTAAATACTAAGTGCCTAGAGATGGGAATTGGGATATCGTCAAGGGAGTAAAGAATTGCTCCTACTCCGCTTCCTTTTAAATTGACAGCTCTATCGAAGAAGAGGGTCCTTTCTCCTGCCTTCCTTTCTTCTTCTCCCTCGATAAGGAAGATGTCCTCGTTAGAGAAAAAAGTCTTTAATGGTTGGTAGTCGGGTAGGGAATATACTGTTAGGTGGTTGGTCAGTGCTTGCCCCTTGATTGCTTTGTAGGTGACATAAGTGATGTCGAACTCAGAGAGTAGCAATCGTCATTTCGCAATTCTGCCTATTAATGCTGGCTTTTCGAACAAGTATTTTAATGGATCCATGCGAGTGAGCAAAAGGATCGGATAGGCGATCATATATTAACGAAGCTGTTGTGCCGCCCAGACCAGGGCAAGATAAGTTTTCTCTAAACTGGAATATTTGGATTCATAATCAGTGAATATCCAACTTAAGTAATAGATTGCTTGTTCCTTCCTTCCTGCGATGTCATGTTGGCCAAGGACACATCTGATCGCTTCTGCTGTGATGGAGATATAGAGCAACAATGGTCTGCCTAGCGTAGGTGGCATTAACACTGCGGGTTTTAGCTGGTACCTCTTGATCTTATCTAAGGTAGCTTGACAATCATCATTCTTTTGAAAAAATTTTCCTTAGGAGCTTGAATATGGGCTCACAAATGGGAGTGAGCTGAGCAATGAATCAGCTGATGTACAGTATTCTCTCGAGGAAGCCCCGAATTTCTTTCTTAGTCTTTGGAGGCGGCATCTCAATAATGGCTTTTGTCTTGGTTTCATCGACGCTGATACCATCTTCGCTAACAATGAAGCCTAGCAGCTTACCCCCAGTTGCGCCAAAGACGCATTTCTGCGGATTAAGACGGAGCTTGAATTTTTCCAGTCGATCAAAGAGTTTCTTGAGATCTTCAAAGTGCCCTTCAATCGTGTGAGATTTGATGATCACGTCGTCCATGTAGACTTCCATCTCCCTGTTTATCATGTCATGAAACAGAGCAATCATGGCTCGTTGATATGTGGCCCCAGCATTCTTCAACCCGAATGACATAACCCGATAGCAGAAGGTTCCCCAAGGCGTGATGAAGGATGTCTTCTCACGGTCCTCAATGACCATCTTGATTTGATTGTAGCTAGAGAAACCATCCATGAATGAGAAAATTTTGTGTCCTGCTGTATTATCCACTAGAGTATCGATGTGAGGCAGTAGGAAATCGTCTTTGTGACTGGCTTTGTTTAGATCCTGGAAGTCGATGCACATCCTGACTTTGTTTTCTTTCGTCAGAACTGGTACGATATTTGTAAGCCATTCAGGGTAGTTGGAGACTACTAAGAATCCCACGTTGTATTGCTTGATGACTTCATCACGGACTTTCAGGGCCCATTCTAGTTTCATTCTTCGGAGTTTCCTTAACCGACTTCATCTCGGGTTTTGTTGGCAAGTGGTGTACCACCAACTCTTCTTCAAGCCCAGGCATGTCTTCATAAGAGAATGCAAAGTTGGACAGTCTTGGCTTAAAAAATTCTATCATTCTCTACATGTATTCTTGAGGTAAGGACCTACCAATGTGCACTTCTTTAAGGAGTTCAAGTGATCCCAATTTCACAGTTTCGAAATCGTCCGCAACCACATTGGCCTTTGTTTCAAACTTTATGAGGGAATCCTCCAGTTCGAGAGCCGGATCATCATTTTCCCCATCTTGGGCTTCATCCAAACCCATGAGTTTGAAGTCTAACTCTAGATTAAAATCATATGAGTCAACTTTGAACTCTGGTGCTGTGACTGATGCATTTGGCACATTGTTGTTTATTTTCTACTATTTTTTAATTTTAAAGAGTTTCTAATTTTTTTTTAAAGATTTTGACAAATATTTGATTTTTTTTTGTGTTTTTGAACTTTGGGGGTTTTTTTATTTTTTTTAAAAATTTGCTCCAGGGGATCCCGAACAAGACGGTGTTACAAACCATGATTGATCCTGACCTAGTTCTGGATGCCAATTACTATTTACATTGGTGCTTTTTTAAGACTGGTACCCTTTGTAACGCCTTGAAAATCGGGGGTCGAGCAGGAGCCCAACTCCCGAGTTCCAACGCATCACTTATGCAACATAGATAATGATGATTAAATGTTGTCTGTATTAGCACATTAAACATGAATAGGATTACACTAAATCAGCATATCATACTCCAGAGACAATTAAATTACGTAAACGGAAGACTGTGATAAGTATATAAAACGTATAAGTGGTTGTAAATCTCCAGAGTATGAACATGATACCAGGTTAAATAATTACATGTTTGGTTCCAAAATATACAAAATGATAAAGTGTAATGTCGTCTAATCCATATCCTTATAGCCCCAGTGACGCAACTCCAGGTCTACATAGACCTGCCAGAGAGTTACAAATAGGAGAACTCCTTCTCGTCATCATACAAGGCAAGCTCCATCTCGTAAGCCTCACCGTCATCTGAAACTACAATAGAGTCTGGTTAGTCTTTTAAAACACTGTCCCAGAGTGGAAGTGAGTGATCAACTTAGTGGAGCTATAAGGCAAAGGTTAACATGTTATCAATTCAGTCAAGCAGTAATGATAAAGCAATACAACAATCATGTCCTAGATTACTCTTGTTAATGCAAGAATGGTATGCGATAATAATGCATGCCCTCGCCTACACTCCCTCAGCGACTTCATCTCACGTTCGCGCATGACATCCTTCCGAAACGTGCCTTCCTCGCTAAAGCACATGCAATACGGTGCATGATCGTGATTAGTCAAGTTCTTATTTAGGCTTATTCATACAACAGATTGGGAAGCTAAGACACCTCCCTTTATATCATTTACCTAAACAATGATCCATCTAGGGTCGCCAATCCTAGGTAATCTCATACGATAGCAATTCTAGGTCACTACGGAGAGGCTCGTCACCTCAGCACATGCCTAGTTTATACTCAAAGTCATTACGGAAAGACTTATCACCTTAGCATAGTCTTAGTGTATACTTGAGGTCATTACGAAAGGCTAGTCACCTGATCGTAGGCCGACAGCTCGAATATAGTGTCCCATACCACTGTATTCAGCTCACGAGTTTGGGTTGCTCACTGGACAGTACGGGGAGGCTCGTCACCCCAGCGTAGGCCAACAGCTCAACCAAGCTGTCCCATACCACCATGCCCAGCTCATGAGTCTTGGCGGATCGAGGTACTAAGGTTAAACGGGTTTTTCACTGGTAAGTTGGTACCTTAGATTCAAGCAGTAGCGCCCATACATGGTGAACATACATTAGGCCAATCGGATTACTTGACAAGCTCGACTGGTACGAGTGTATGTTGAATTGTTCGACATGGAATGCGTAAGCATTTCGCGTGGCCTAACTACTATCAACAAGCAACGTACGACCCGGATTCATCGAACGTATCTTATGTGGCGTAACGACCTCGGCCACTAATTCGGGAATCATTACTGATTGCCTGGACTACCTTGTAACCCCAATCACACTCCAAACAATAGTATTCACATATGATAGTTAAAGACAGCATGTAACAACCAATCTAAGTATAAATCTTATTTGAGCATTTTAACAAATAAATAGTGCACATGTTATCATACATAGGTATTTCATTCATAAATCACATAGTAGTAAGATAGGTTACATGAAGAAAATTGTACCTATAAATAAGGTAATTGAGAATCATATCTCAACACCCCTATTAAATACATCTCGACAAACATTTTCTCATTCAGGCATTTTATCAAACACTTAGACTACACATATCAACATACATGTAATAAATTAATTATAACGTATATTATAGTAAATTCTTTTATAAGGGAGTTGCCACACGTACAATAATCATATATTCTCAGTCATTAAACATGGCAAGCATAAATTATAATTCCATACTCATTCAAACATTTCAACAAACACATAGAATGCATTAAAATCAATATCGTTTATATATATATATATGTAATATACGAAAAACATCGTATCTAAGCATATGTGATAGCAATCAAGTCAGTCATAAATCATTAACTGATATTGAAAGCCTTGAAAACCATAACCTAAATGCTTATAGTCTGCACCTTTCGTCGATAAACTCGTATCGTACTCAGTTTGACCACAACGTCTTTGTCTACGACACAATGGCAACCTATAACATGAAATAGGTTAGCTATTTCACAATTTACTTGGATAACTAAAATAGATTAGGATTAGAATTTCTTACCCAAAAACGAAATGGGAATCAGTGGTGTAGCGACACGGGAGAGGCGATTTAGCACAAAGGGTGGTGGGATCATATCCCAGCAACTATCTCTCAGATCTCTCACACTTCTACTCACTTTCTCCTTCTCTTTTCTCTCTTCTCTCTCTTAGGTTTTGAAAATTCTATGGAATGTGAGAAGGGTGAGTTTAGGGCTTTATATAGGCTCAGAAGTGAACTCAATGGCCCTAGGGCCATGATATACTTAGGTTATAGCCAAAAGTCAATTGTTTCGGTCCAACAGAGCTCATCTGGAGGCCCCTTTTTCTGCATACGGTCCAGAGAAAGTCCCCAGACAATGGATCTATGTCTGGTTAAGTTTTCGGTCTGATCAAATTTTCGGATCGACCGTGGAGGACTAATTTCAATTTAACGGTCATCGTCACTCGATCAGGGCCACAAGTATACTAACCCGTGCAAGAAAATTTCCCTAATTCAAGGGTGTAATTGGGTCAGATTTCTGACGATCTGCAACCTTAAATTTGGTCTGCAAGCGAACGACTCAATTCACTTAAATCTGAGTTCATTTTCTAAAGATATTCACTTTTCTCACACACTTCGCTCCGTGCTCAAGTTGTACATTTGGGGATATTATTTGGACTTGATTTTCGAGGTGGTTGTCAAGCCCAGTAAGGCGGTCATGATTGCATAGTTTCATGTTAATCGGACTTTCGACACGCGGTCCAGATCCGAAACGGGGTTTCAAGCTGCTCCCGAGAGCAACTGGGTTTTGAGATTGATCATATGTTTCCAGGTAATGTAGCGTTAGCGATTCTACTAGTTTTGGGTCTTGCAGTTCGTATAGAAAGTAGTTCAAGCTAATCTTTCGATTAATTCAGTTTAGCACTTAATTAATTTTCGTCTAATTTCTAAAGGATTTAGTCCTTAGTGATTTCTACCTGAGGTGATACTCAGGTCTTTGTACAGATTTTTTCAAGACGTTACACCCTTGGATGGCTTACCGGCCGATTCGATTGTCAAGGAGATGGCTGACCAGTTTTGTTCCTGTCCCCCTTTGCTCTTGTTGGTATGATCCAACAATATTGGCAGGTCGTTTGATTCAATGACCATAATGTCTACTAGACTGGGTTCATAATTCATGTCTGACCCGTTTTCTTTGATCTCTTCATTCAAAAGTTGGAGCTCTTCTGGATCCTTTGATCCGCCTCCTGACGGGAGCTTGACATCTGACCAATCAAGGGAAGGCTACTTCCCTTTTTCGGTCCAATGGATGGGCTGCTTTTGCCCCTTGCTGTTCTGACTAGTTGGTGGGAGGTTCTCTCCCTGGCTGATGATAGGGATGGGTAACTCCCTGTCCTTGTCTGTTGGTTTTGTAGAAGGCATTTCCTACCCTTGGTTGCAGTCTCTTGCGAGTGATCCCGCTCTTATGCCCCTGATTTTATCTGACGGGTCGGGTGGTTTTGCCCCTTGCAATGGATGCTCTTTTGGGGCTCTGATGATCTTATCCCATCGAATTGGCAGCCAGATTGATTCCTGATTATGATTTTCTAATAACTTCAACCCTTGTAATCGCTCCTCCAGGGTAGGCACCTTGTCCCCACAAACTATCCCGGATTTGACAAAATGGATAGGTGTGCATTTGAATGATTGTCTCTTTTTAGGCCTTACGGCTTACTCCTCTGGTGAAGGTCGGTACCCCAGTCCTTGCCTTCACTCATTTGCCATGGCTTGTCTTACTATCATACCTTTTCCATGGAATTCGGTACAGTAGTTAAGAATTTGACGTTCAACAAGAGGGATGACATATTCTGGAGCGAGAGAGTAGGGATTGGTGATGAAATTCACAGTTTCAAATTCGAAACTATGGTATGGTATGCCACCCTCCGCATGTTAATCATATCAATTATTGGGATATCAAGTTCTAGGGCAGCGATCGCTACTAGTAAGATGATCTCAGGCTCAGCCATAACATAAATGACTCTATTTTCGAAAGGAAATTTAACCCTTTGGTGGAGATTTGATGCGATGGCCCCGATTGCATGGAGCCAGGGTCATCCCAACAGAAGGTTAAATGAGGCAGAGATATCAAGGACTTGGAAAGTGATTGTTGATACATCTAGTCCGATTTATATCTCTATGTCTATCTCTGCCTCTACTTGCCTCTAGGAATTGTCGAAGGCTTTGAAGCTCATGTTACCGGGTCTGAAGGAGGATGGTTCGATCCCAAGACGATCAGCAGTCCTCATAGGGCAGACATTCAGGCTTGATCCATTATCAATGAGGACCAGAGGGACCTGAAGATCCCTATAACGGACAACTATCTTGAGCGAGCATACATGTTTACTGCCTTCTGGTGGCAGCTCGTCATTAGTATATGTGATTGCTTGTGGTGCGAGGAGTTGCCCTATCATGCACACAATCATTTATGGTGGTACATCTGGAGAGATGTGCGCATCATTTAAGGTCTTTGTAAATATTTCTCGATGTGACCTTAATGTGTATAATAATTCCCAAACGAAGATTTGTGCAGGAATGGCTTTAAGCTGAGCCGCTACATTGTAGGTGGCTTCAGCCTTATTTACGGATCCTGACAAAGCTCCTTGAGCTTCATTTCAATTCTGATTGTCTCTCCGGAAACCCCTCTCGTTGGGATTCATGTTGCCGACTTTAGCACATTCAGGGTAATGCCATGGGACTGCTTTTTCATCGTAGGAAGGAACTGTCCTTCCTTTTAAAAATACTTGATCTTGAGGAATTTGAGACAGCGGTGGTGTTGTTGGTTTTGGCCCATTCTGTGGTGGACATGGTGACCTTCCTTGGAGCTCAACCAATTTTCCTTAGGGGTTCGATTGTTCAGTGGTAGGGCTCTCCTCCCTTCTTTGGGGCATGTTTTATGGGAGGGGAATGCCTCTAGCATGTGCCAATTTATGAGGTAAGAAGAAAGGGCTCAGAGATTGTGGTTGGACAAGAGGTGCCCTTTGTAAGACCAGCGGAGCAAGGTTTGTGAGTCCCCTTTGCGGGATGAGAGGTTCAGAGTTTGACCTGGTAGAACTTTCCCTTCAAAATGTAGGATTTGATGCTGGAGGTGCCCCTTGGAGAATGAGTGGCTCTGTTGCCGGTGATGCTTCTAAGAACACTTGAGGCCTGAGTGGAGGCACTTATTGGTACTCCCATGGCCAACTTACTAGGTCGGACGCAATTGCGTGAATGGATTGATGAGGAGAGGAGTATGAAGGACGTCCTTCCTTGATGTTGTTGATGGTAGAGGTGCTTGACGAGCTGGGCCCTGTTTAATGCGATGATAAGGGATTTTGGAGGATGTTGGCCTGAGTTGTAGTTTGGCTTGAGGGGTGATCATAATCTTTTGGCTTTCAATCAGATCCTGGACCGTGTGCTTCAAAGAAAAGCAACGGTCAATAGGATGGCCTCGAGAATGATGATAGGCACAGTACTCATTTTCATTGTAGCTGGGTGGTAGGGGATTTGGCGGAGGCCTGGGTTGGAGTGGTGTGAGAAGTTATTTTTGCACTAGCATTGCCATGATCTGGTTGTATGTTTGTGCTAGTGGAGTGAACTTCCTGGCCAACATCGCTTATTTATTCTGGTGTGAGTACTGTGTATTCCCCCTTGGCTGTTGTTGCTACTGTTGGGGTGGCCATGGCTGATATCCCTATTGGGGTTGTTGTGGATGGTATTGTTGGTTTTGGTGTTGCTCTTGTTGAGGAGCATATTGGTTGCCTTGAGTAGACGCTACGATATTGTTTACTTCTGTTGTGCGTTGTGCAGGAGCATTGCCATTCCCGTTCCCATATCCAATGGGTTTCCCCTCAATTTTATTTCTTTTGACTGAAGCGACCTGATGTGGCCATGGGGAGATGGTCCCAGCTCTTATCTTGGCCTCTACTTGTTCTCCAGCACGGATAAGTTGGGAAAAATTAACGTATGGGTATGAGATCAGGTATCCGGAAATGTTTGGATTTGCCGAATGGATGATCATAGAAATTTGTTCTTCATCGTCAATGGGGTTTCTCATCCTGGTGGCCATGGCCCGCCAATGCCCAACATACACAGACAATGATTCATCATTTTTCTGTCTCAAGTAGCCAAATCTGCTCTTCTTGGAGCCATGTTTAGATTATAGGAAAATCGATCAATGAAGGCCTGAGAAAGTCGTTCCCAAGTCCGAATCTGATAGCTATCAAGTGATGTATATCAATCCATGGTGTCACCCTTTAGATATTTCTGAAAGAGCCGTGTTAATGCTCCATCATTCCCTGTGATCGCATTGAGTTCCCCACAAAATGCTTTTAAATGTGCCGTGGGGCACCCACTACCATCGTATCTTTTAAATTTCGGCACCTCAAAGTTTTGAGGTACCTTGGCATCTGGAAAGGGACATAAGTCCCTGAACTTGGTGGATGGATGATCCACTCCTTGCTGACTTTGTAACTGATTTTACATCAATTGGAGTTGTTCACGTAGCTCCTCGATCTCTGACCGGTTTGACTGAGGGTATCTTGCACCTTGCTGTATAGCTTGGGATGCTTCTTCATCATAAGTGTTCGTCTCATCGACCCTGTGACTTCTATGAGGGGGAGGTTGTTGAAAAGAGGCTGGACTCCTGGTTGCGGGAGGTAGTTGGAATTGAACGCCACTCCCTTTAGGGGGAGGGTGTGAGATTCGGAAATGGCTCCCCCTGGGGTATCTGCCAAATCCTGATTGTGACTCCCGTTAGGGGGAGTATGTTGGACTCGAAATTGACCCCATTTCATGGGCATCCACAATTCTTGCCCGTGGCTTCTGTTAGGGGGAACCTGTGTTGTGATTTGATTAGGGTTCCCGTTTTCGGGGAGATGTGCTGCAAAATGTGTTGGAAGGTTGTTCCCGTTTGTGGGAGGATGTTAGGGATCTTGTGTTGATTCAGTAGGGAAAGATAGAATTGGATTTGCTGCTGGAGGGAGGGAGAAAGCAAGAGGAAGTTGTGGGATTGAGCTGTTCTGAGGACTAGGCTGTGGTGCCTGCATGCTTGGTATGATTCCTGGTACCAGATGAAGTAGTAGTTCTTGCATTACCTTGAGATTTTAGGCCATCTCATTCATGGTTACGGTAGCTGGCAAATCTGTGGGATTCACTGCAGGTGTTGGCTCCGGTGCTTCAGGAACTGGTAAGGCTATCGGTTTTTCTTCTTGACTAGCCATTGTTGCGCTAAATCGAGTAGTCATAGCGGAAGTCGATGCCTAAACAAATGCGAACCAAAGATCGATTTTTTTTTAAGAAGAAGAATGCAATTTTTTTGGCCTTAAGAAGTTTTCAACAGCAGACATCCAATTCCCATTATTTCCCGTGGTGTGGTCCACTTGAGTTATAAATCTGCATTGTTTTCAGGATCATGCCTCAAAATGATTTAGAAAAATGGATGGACAATGTAAATCTAACACATACATGGTAAGGCTTGTTAAAGTTCCACATGACAAAACATACTCTTCTTCTTCTATCATTGTGTCCCCGTGTTGAGCAGATTAAGCTTTAGGGATAACATGTTAGTGGGTGTTACATTTACCTTGGGGCCCACCTTTATGATGTGTTGTATATCCACCCTGTCTATCTGATTTTAGGGCGATTCAAATCTCGTGTGGACAATATCTCAGGAAACAGAGTTGATTGAATGCCCACCATTAAAAGCTTCTGAGGGCCTACCTTAAGCAAATCAGTAATGTTTATTTGCGATTTAATCCCTTGATAAGGTCAAATAGGCATGGATAAAGGGAAGATACAAAGATCAACTCGATACAAAACTTTTATGGCTTTAACAAAATTTAATGGTCAATCACTACTTTTTTCAATGGTGTGGTCCACCAAAGATTTGGATCTACTTAAGTTTTGGAATAATGTCGTAAAATGAGTGGAAACAGTGAATGGGTGGCATGGATATGCAATACATTAATCAAGATAGGCATTACACAGTAAGGATGGCAGCCACTAGGGAGTAACACCTATACGCTCCCAATTTTAGGGCATCCTTTCCCATTTTGGTGGTGTAAGGATTATGTGAGACCCATCAGACCCACCCTAGTGCATGTATTTTCGCTATGCTAGCAATCCATTTTACCAACTTATTTTAGTACATGATTGCAAAATTGAACGATGTCTTTTCTCAAGTGGACCACACGCAAGAAAAGCAAGGATTTAGCACCTACCATTGAAAACTTCTCAAGGCCTTTGAAATTTTGGATTAAAATGATATTTGTGTATTCCCTTTATCATGGTATTTATGACCTTACGAACATGCTAGATGGTAAATAAACATCATAGTGGTCCTTAACAAGGTTTCAAATGTGGGCATATTGTTCCATGACTTTCCGTGAGGTGGTCCACTTGTGCTTTGGATTTGCCTCGTTTATGGCTCATGCCCTTATTTACACTCATTTTTGGCACGCTTACATGGACCAATGACATACCGCCATGTGTTGGCACTACGCGTTACATATTGAATGAAATCTTACTCGTGTACCGAGAGCATTGTTCACACTTGATCCAGTGCGGTCAGATTGAACTGTCCAAAAGGTGCCATGTGGTAGTTAGGCCATATGTGGCGTATATCAAACTCAAGAGGAAGAGTTAGAAATATACACATGAGAAAGCATTAAATGCTAGAGTTCTATCAAAAGTATCATCCGCAAAAACTAAGAGTCTTATTAAAGCAAGTCTCTTTCTCTCTCAACATTAAATGCCAAAATTCTATCAAACCATGTCTTTATCTAGCATTAAATGTTATAGTAATACTAAAAGTACTTTCTACGGATGCCAAAGCCAAGTCACGTAACGACTTTAATTAGCAACCTTCATATACAGGAGTCCGGTAACATAGGATTTCAGCCAATGCATGATCTGAATAAGTGAGAGTCTCTCTTGTATACGTGACCATATACGATAGGCTACACTAACGTGTAAGAATCAATAAGAATTCCATAGCCAATCATCCAAATATTTCACAATGCTGAAGACTACACAAGGCCACTGACTCCTATAGGCCTATAAAAGCAATAATCGGTGAAAAGCTTGAGCCTCGCATCAAACACAAATCTATCTTCCTTACGTTACATTTATATTTTCGCTTATTATAACACAACATAAGCCTAGTCTTAGCATATATATTCTTTATATTTTATCGAAGGATGAGGATTATGGGGTATACTTCAGGGCATCGATCCCATACATACAATGAATAATCCCAAAGAACTCTCTCAGTGAAAAATGAAGAATGGAAAAATTATCACATGGATTTTAGATTGGTTGATAGAACTATTATTACTAGCCTCACTCCTCATCAAACAACCAAGGCAATGTGGGATCATTTAAAAATGATCTATCAACAAAGCAATGATGCTCGGTTGTTTCGACTAGAGCAAGACTTGCCTAAAATCACACAAGCTGATTGGACAATACATGAATTTGACAATGCAATCGTGAGTTTTTGGACTGAGATGTCAATGATGGATCCTGAGTTTCCAACAAATGATGTCAACATCTTTTTAGAACATGTGTGAGCGCATTCATGTTCGACAATTTCTTATGAAACTACGCCATGAGTTTGAACATTGTCGAGCTGTGTTACTCAACCGCAATCCACTTTCTGCCATGACTGTTGTTATGTTTGACTTATTGGCAGAAGAACAATGTGTAATGCCCAGAAATTTGGCACCCGAGTACAAAGACCCCAATGTTGAGTTCCCTGGTGTTAACTAAATGAAAACGCACATGTGATCTCATTCAGATTTACATTCACTTCACACACGAGCAATCAGAGTAACGCAATTCAAATTAGCAGATCAAATGTAAGGTAAAAATAACAAAAATCAATAAATATAGGGCTAACAGTCATAGTACATTTAAAAAGTGATGTGTATTCAAATGGAGATTATACAAACCTCAATATACATACCTAAGACGATTAAAGTGCAAAGTTTTCAGTTTTCACCCTATCCTCTAAAACATAACGACGGTGGCACAATCCGATCTCTGTCTACCCATATAAGGTCTCACTAGTACCTGCATCAATAATATTACCTAGTTGGTATTTTAAAATACTATCTCAGGTGGGAGTGAGTTGCTAACTCAGTAGTTCCATTAGTTCTAAGTTACACAAGTTATTAACCCAACCAGTGCATGTAATAATATAACAAAAATTTAAACAATTCATAAATACTCTTATTAAATGCACAAATGAGATTATAAAATGATGTATACACCTTATAATCTAACACTCCCTCACAAGCGACTTCAATATCTATTTCACAAATGCCAACACTTCCTCACCAGCGACTTCAATGCCCATTTCGCAAATGCTAACAGTTCCTCACAAGTGACTCAAACGCTAAATTGCAATTTATCGTATAGTATATATGATTAGCCAAGTGATTATTAATTATAATTCATACAATATATTGGCAAAGCTATGATACTGACGTTATATCATGGATCCTTATTCGGATCATGTGTCTCATTGCAACACGTAGTGGCTACTCATCAGTGTCCCTTGATCCAAATTTAGGTATTACCCGTTTATCTCACAAATCAACTATTCTAAAAGTATGACATGATATCCAAAGGTGTGAGGATCAACCTAGCATGGGTCATCACCCAAACAGCGAGTATGATCACTCAATTATAAGGTGCGGGCTTGTCATATAAAACTAAATCACTACAAAGTAACTCATCACCCAATTCCATTCACTTCCGGGTCGTTCGAACGGTACTCTGACACAGAACCATCAGTCGAGTAATTTGACGGGATCCATTTAAACAATTATCTATCACCTCTATTAGTACTTATTGGTCACTACGGGAAGGCTCGTCAGCTTAGTATAGGTCGACAGATCGGACACGATGTCCCATACTACCATGTCCAGCTCATGAGTCTTAATGGAATCGTATCGCACTAACGATTATGAATAGACTCATCCATTGGGAACAGAATATCCTAAATTCAATTTGGTTGTTTCATACATTGTAAACATATATGATCAATCAGCTAGTAGACTAATTTGATTGAATTTCATTAAGGTCCATGTGACCTTACAAACAAGTTAGATGGAAAATAAATGTCAGGGTAGGCCTTAGAAAGGTTTCAATAATAGTAGTTCAATCCCCACTTCTTTGTGTTGTGGTCCACTTGAGATTTGCATTAGGGGTTCATGTTGAAAAATATTGATTTTTAAATATATTTTAATAATAAAAATAATATATATAATATATTATTTTGTTTGAAAAATACCGTTTGTGGGTTTTTTGGGAATAGTCCCACATGGGAAAGGAAAGAGAAAATTCTGTGGTTTAAATGATAATAGTGGAGTATTATAATATTTACCTACCTAGTCCGTGGACTATGGACCTTGCGTGTTCCAATGCGTAGCAGCTGAACACTCATGTGGCCTTCGCTCAAGCGCTCGAGCTCAGGCTCGAGCTCGAGCTCGGGCTCGGGCACGGGCACGGCCTCCGTCTCGGTCTCGGGCTCGGTGCGAGGGCGTAGGCATGTGAGGCAGTGTGGCTGTAGAGGCGCTAGTGGCGCACTTCGCACGTGCGCATCGTGTCGCAGAGGGTCGCTCCCTTCGCGAACCGGAGCGAGACGTGTGCGAGTCGCAGTGCGACTAGTGGCTAAGGCATATGGTTGGCTGAACGAAAATCTAAAGGATTGAATGAGAGTCCCTCTAATTATATAGAGAGCTGAAAAATAGAGTCACATTCACAGATTTGTAACATTCTTGCAATTAGTGTAGGGTCCAACAGAATTCTTTGCATGGCTAGCACAACAAATTTTAAAAATGGCTAGCTACTGTCTCACAACAGTTAGCATGTAACAGCTTAATGGCCCATGCACAACAGTCAGAAAACGGCCATAAAACGGCTAGTTTTCTCCAACAGCTAGAAAACGGTCATGTGATTTATTTCCCTGTACCATAACCCCTAGCCACCATAGCCTATAAAAGGAGGACCTGGATGGGTTTCCAATCTATCTCAAAACCCACTCCAGCAGACCCATACGAACTGAGACAGCCTACTACTCCTCTTCTATACTCCAGTTGTTCCAGCAATACAGTAAAGGTTAAACCTTTACTAGAAGAACAGACCAACGGTGTGGTCTAGAACGGTTCAACTGAACCAAGGTCAAGTGAAATCTTGACTCAAGGCAAAGGTCTTAATCCAAAGAAACTTTTTTCTCTTTCTTTTTATTTCTTTCGGGATTTTTCTCTATGTTGTAATACTGTCAGAAATTATGTAATTGAGTTCCAATAGGTGGGCCTTCGTGTTTGCTGAACGCAGACCCACACCAAGCTCATCGTATCCTAGAAGCTATTTGCCTCTAACCTATCGACATACTCAATTTACTTGAGTAGGGGCAAATAACGCTTAAGGACAACGTTTTCAGACTTGCTTCAGCCTGTCATTATTTCTGATTATCGTAATTTTTCGGTTTCTATATTATACAGAAAATACATTAATCTGTATAATTTTAAACAGTTCATACCCTAAAATGGCTTAATAAAATTGATAGATGCACATATATTGTAGGCCATAGAAGTTGCACACAGAAAACATTCGGTTGATGCTTTATGCAGTCAAGGAGATTTAGAAGCATGTATATGTATTTTTATTTTAATCTTTTTTTTTTTTTCTTTTTTTTTTTTTTTTTTTTTTTTGTTCCGAGGATGATTTCCTATCCCACCTTTGGTAGAAAGTTTCTCAAAAGCTAGATGGGACTCCTTAGTATGTTTGTAAGAGTTTGAACTCATAAATCCATTTTTAGAGCTAATTTTGGAGTATGCCATAAAAATCAAGTTGATTTAAAAGTCGAGTGAGCAACATGAGATGAAAAGAGAGATTGAACGGTCACAGTTAAAACACTCCTATGATCATGTATCAGTTATTTTATTTATTTATTTATTGTATTTTCCATTCATTGGCGTGGGAATGACCAATAAAGGGTTTGGAGGGTCATAAACACTAAGATGAAGCCCAGGAAGGTTTCAACTATAGCCATTACTTTCCCTCTCATATGACCTCTTTTAAGTTTTGGATGTACCTGATTTTTCGTGGCATATGTAAAATGAAATCACAAAACAGATGGACAATGTGGATTTCTCACGAACATCATGGTGGCCCCACCTAGCTTCCAACGTCCTGCAAAGGCTTTTTGAAAGGGGGCCAACCTGATGTATGAATTTTATCCACACCATCCATTCATGGTTACATATCATTTTAGATTATGAACTCAAAATAAGAAAATATCCAAGGCTCAAATGAATCACAAAGTGGGGATTAAATTCCTACAGTTGAAAATTTCTTGAGGGCTAAACAAGTTTCGGATTAAGATGATATCTGTTGTTTGACTTCATCCAAGTGTATATGACCATATCAACAGGTTGGATCGTAAATAAACAATACTGTGGACCCTAAAATGCATTCAATGGTGGGCATCCTTAGTATCGATGCTTCCAGTGGCGTGGTCCACTTAAGAATTAGATCTTCTTTATTTTTGTTTCGGTACTCTAAAATGATATGGAAAAATGGGTGGACACTATGGATAAAATACATACATCATGGTGGCCCATCAGTGGCCCTTGGAACCTCTGCCTGTCAACAGGTGGGGTAGTACATAATCCCATCACTGGCCTGTATGATCTTCTGGGGGCCATAAAAGTTTTGGATCGAGATGAACTTTGATTTTTTTTTCTCTTCATCTATGCCTGTATGACCTAATCAACAGACTGAATGTCAAATAAACAGTACAGCGGGCCTTAGGAGGATTTTAATGGTGGATATCCAATCACTATTGTTTTCATGTGGTGTGGCCCATCAGAGAATTTATATCCCTCTCATTTTTTGGATCAAGCTATAAAATGATATGTAAAAATGGATGAACGGAATGGATGAAACATATACATCATGGTGGGGCCCACAGAGCACCTACCATCAGCCACGGAGCTAGTAGCAGCCAATCCGTTTCCTCACTTAGCTTGGATCCACATCATTTTAGTCCCACATGGATCCGGATTTTCAGCTAAAGCCTTCCTCAGAAGTTCCAGCCCTGAAAACTATATGGGGCCCACCGTGATGTTTGTGAGAAATCTACCGTCCATCTATTTTTTGAGATCACTTTAGGACATGGAACCAAAATTAACCCAGATCAAATACTCAAGCGGACCGCACTAAAAGAAAAGGTCGGTAGGAAAATTCCTACCGTTGAAACCGCCGTGGTTGAAAGTGATGTTTACATGCCATCCATACCGTTCGTAATGTTATTCCTGGGATGAAGTGAAAACATGAATATTAGCCTGATCCAAAACTTTTATGGCCTCACGGATATTTCAATCGTGGACGTTCAATACTCATGTTTTCAACCCATTTGGGTATTAGATCCTGGTCATTTTTTATCTTATGTCCTAAAGTGATCTCAAAAAATGGATGGATGGGGGTGGATTTCTCACAAACATGACGGTGGGCCCTACCTTATGAACAGTTTAGATATCAAATAAACATTACAGTAGGACCAAATAAGGTTTCAGCGGTGGGGATCATAATCACCAGTGCCTTTTATCTGCATCATTGTTTGGATAATAACCTAAAACGATCTTTCAAAATGAATGGACAGTTTGGATAATACACATATTCACTGGGCCCCACAGAGACCCTGACAAGAACGTACGTCTCTAGTTAGGTACTGTAAGTACCCAATCCGCGGGAAAGGAAAGCGCAGTTCCACTTTCCAAAAACGAAGAAAAAACCTTCCGAAGAAAAGCGAAAACCCAACGGTAAACTATTTTCAAAATTCAGAGAGAGAGAGAGAGAGAGAGAGAGAGAGAGAGATGGTGTTCAAACAATCCCACAGAAATTCAGAGAGCAAAGCAGAGAGAGAGAGAGGGATGGTGGTGTGGGAGAGAGGACGGATGTTGGGAAAGGGTAGTTATGGAACAGTGAGTCTAGCCTCTGTATTCACAAAACCCTGTTCTAAAACCCCTCTCTATGTAGCCGTTAAATCCTCCGTTTTTTCAAAATCATCTTCCCTTCAAAAAGAGATGAAGATTCTCTTTGAATTACAAGGTTGCCCCCGAATCGTCCGCTGCCTCGGCAATGACCTCACCATTGAAAATGAACTGATCATCTACAACCTATTCCTTGAGTACATCCCTGGCGGCACGCTAGCCGACGTAATCAAGGCCACACCTCATGGATTGCCAGAATCCAACGTCCGAAGCTACACAAAGTCCATTCTCCTCGGCCTCAATTACATTCACGAAAGAGGATACGTGCATTGCGACATCAAGCCACAGAATCTTCTCGTCTGCTCTTCTTCAGAAATCAAGATTGCTGATTTTGGGCTGTCGAAGAAGGCCGGAGTGTCGGTGTATGGCGACAATCACGTCCGTGGCACGCCCCTTTATGTCTCTCCCGAATCTGTGGGCTGGAGTGAGTACGACCCACCCGTAGATATCTGGGCACTAGGGTGTGTGGTCGTCGAGATGGCGGTGAGGAAGACAGCATGGGAATGCCTGATTAATGGTGATACCAGCAATCTTCTATTTCAGATTGGATTCACTAAGAGGTTGCCGGAGATTCCTGAGTGCTTGTCTATGGAGGGGAAGGACTTCCTGAGTCGGTGTTTTATTAAGGATCCCCATGATAGATGGACGGCTAAAATGTTATTAGATCATCCATTTATTATGAATGATGTCGTAAGAGATGAAGTATTGTCTGTTCATAATGCATTGCCTTCTTCTGGAGTTTTTATGGAAGAGGATTTTATACCACTGCCGGTTTCTTCATTGGAATCATCCTTTGAAATATGTAGAGGTGGATCTAATGGGTCTAGTATCCCAAGCTTGTGTCGCCCATGTCTACAATGGGTGCCTCATTTGCTCATCCAGTAGAGCATGCATAGGAGAATTTTGGTTGATTAGCATTAACCGGCTTCTTTGTATAGATGGACAGGCATTGATTGTCAATTTGTTTGTAAATATGGAGATGCATTCTTTGTAGGTTATTCTTCCCTTTCTTTGTGTCTATATTTATACTGCAAATGAATCAAATGAACACGACCATTTTACTGAGATTTTTTGTTGTATCAACTGTGTTTCTTCTTTCTTCTTCTTCTTTTTTTTTTTTTTTTTTTTTTTTTTTTTTAAATAAAAATAAAATAAATTGTATTAGTAGTTAAGACCCACAAACTAGTTGTTTCTGTTACAGAATAAACTAGCTTTAATTCTCTACTTGGTCAATAACAGGATTTTGATACGCAGAGTATAACAATTTCAAGTTTCAATTTGTACAGGTGGGTCCCATGGTGAACAAGTTTAGTAAATCAATACTACAAACTTCACAAAATGACTAACAGAGTAAACAAGCTTAGTAAATCAATACTACAAACTGAACAAACTGATGGTGAACCAAGCTCAGTGAATTGGATTCATTAAGCACCTCAAGAATCTAAACTGCAAACTGTACCATGACTATAAAAACTGTGTGTGACAAGACATCCCAGCCATCTTTCATATGGGCTCACCACATAGATGACTTGGCCCTAGAGTCAGGTCATTCTACTCATCGAGAGAAACACCTCCCTCTAATTTTTGTTGTTTTTTATGCTGGAAGGGCCTTTCTTTATTCATGAGCAAAGAGTTTCAACATATTTGGTGTATCTAAATATTCATAAGAACTTTAATGTCCGTGCCTCTCTCGATTGTTGGTTAAGCATATGCATGGAGAAAAGGAACAAGGGATGGTCTTAGTTCGTGAATATTCAAATAAATGAGATCAGAAAGAAGGAAAATAACATGTATGAAAACAGTGAAGATTATATGAAAAATTCCTCATGGCCCACATTCAATATACAGGTGTAGTTCGTCCAATGAGTGGACTGTTCTGTTTCTTAAGCAGGATCATCTACGTGGTGAGGCCTTCCTGTTGCATGTTCAAATGTTCCATTCAAATGTTCCATGCATGTGTTAGGGTGGTACTTCTGGCTGTGTGTAGAAGTGCTTGTGGAAAGTTGCATGTGGCTTAAAAACTTAAACCAAATTCCATTTTCACCAACTATGTAATGTGTGGGTGCACATCATGGTTGTTGGGTTGTCTACATTGGCTATGTAGACATTCATCTGAACTTTGCACCTAATGATCAGTTATCCTGCCATGGATGGCCCATGAGGCACAAAAGACCCCACTAGTTGGAAGACCGACATGTTTAACTGATATCTTACACACTGTAAACATGAATAATAACACAGGATTTTTACTTGGATTCATCTAAATATTTTCTGTTGTGATGGTTTACTGCATCCTCTCCTGCAAATTACAATAACAGGTTTGGAAGTCTTTCTGGTCATAACAGGTATTTCTGCTGCTAGAAATTACATGATCTGTGACAGATGATACCTACTCGTGCTCAGTGTTCTCTGGTTTTCAGTTTGTATAAGTGAGACCCATGTTCAGTGATTTCCCACCATGTGCCCATCATCTTCTAGACTGGGAGCTCCCGGGCACCAATCTTGGGCCTTTGCAATTGATTCTGGACAGCTGCAATATCTGTTTTTGACTATCTATTTGCAGGCCATGAATTGAAAGATCAGGGTCATTGCTCTCAAGGGGATTTTTTGGGCATGGTCCATCACTGCAGGCCCAGCAGAAGAATGGCTAGTTTCACAATGGGCTCCATTTTTAAAAACTGAAAATCCAAGAATCTTTTCATATTCTCTGACCATTGATCACATAATTCATCTTTTACTGTCAGCCATTGACAGTAGGGCCCATTAGATGGTTGGTCATAATTCACAGGCCTTGCACATCCAACCTAAAGGAGGCCCTAGAACAGCGACAACAACTTTCCTATTTGGGAGATTTTGGTTACCCATGTCTTGCATCAGACAAACTGCCTAGATCACTGAATCATAGGTACATTGATAGAGCATAAAATACCTGTCAAGTCAAGTGTCCGAACTCTCCTCTCTTTAAATCATCCAACCAAAGGTTATTAGGAATACTTAAAAGCAGAAAAAAGTACTTATTTGATCCCAGGCCCGAGGATAAGCAGGTTTTTAGTTTGTGCAACAAATGAGGCCCATGGTTCTGTGATCCAGAGATTATCTGTTGTGCACCAGAGTGGATGGACAATGCCCAAAATTCTCCTTGATCAGGTGATACCAATGGTCTTGATCTCTCCACCATAGGACTCACTTGTACTACCATGTGTTGTATAATCCCTCGTGCCTGGTGATACCAATGGCCCAAGGATAATCAGGTCTTGACCCAATGAAATGAAAGGACTTCCTCCCTCTCTCTATACAAAACTATTGTTTTCCCTCTCTCTATACAAGACTATTGTTTGGATGCTCAGGTGGAGAATGATAATTTAATTAATTATACAGGAAACAAGCAGAATGGAGGTGGGCTCATTTTTTTATTTTTGTAGAGGGACCTCTATGCCACAAAATGCAATTCCCACAGTGCTTGGCCTGAGGATATGCTTCATGTACTCAGTAGATCAGTGGGTCCCATTGTTTAACATCATTTTTTGAGATATTGGCCACCAATCCTAGGGCCCTTTTCAAGTTGAACTTTCACCATATCTATATTTCTCATTTTGAATGTCTATTTGCATTCCACTACTTGAGAGTTCAGATCACCTGATCAAGGAGATTTTGGGGCAAGATCTGTCTACTGTTGATTCCAACAGACAATAGCTTAAAACCATGGGTCCCATTTGTAAAAACTACATATTAAAAGCCCTACTATATTTTGCATATCCTCGGTTTAATTATTTCTAACAACCTGGCATCAACTGCTTGGGGTGCCAACAGTCAATCCTGTTGCTATTTTCTATCTAGACCGTTGATCTGATGGACCCAAAAATCTCCCAAATATGAAGATTGTAGCCATCAATCTTGAGCCTCTTTTACATTGAATCTGTTTTTTTTGCTGTAATTCTCTTCTTGGCCATCTAGTTGTTGACCACAAATTAAAAGGTTAATATCATCCTATGGAGGAGATTTTGAGGCACAGTCTGCCAACTGTGGGGTCCAACAGACCAATGGTCTGGATCACTGAACTTGGTGGCTACCAACTGGAATTAGGATCTTCAGTTATAGTGTAATTTATGGACTATACCACATACAAAATGGGTCTGCATTGACATTGTCCAGATTGGGGTATATATATGCTGTGTATACAACACCTCTTATCTGCTATTGGATCAAATAACTCCTATTTGGAACTCAAGACAGGTGTGAATGATGACTGAAGTTTCCAATACATTGTAATGATCTCTGTTTTTCAAAAACAGTTCTCATTTCCATTCAACTTCACAATTTCTACTCCTATTCTATGACGGAAACAGCTTTTGATTTCTATCTTTTTGCAGTAAAAGACAATAGAAAACAGTGGGATGGTCCAAGAAAGGCAACTTTTGGTTAATGGCCAATCCAAAGGTGGATCAAAGGTTGAAATCTTGTCTATTTATAAATAAAACTACAAGTTTATTGTGACCTAGTTGGCCAGGAAATTTTGGAAAAAATGGAATGAATATGAATCAAATAAAAATGCAAATTTTCATCATGCTTAGAATATTGATGGTGGTTTTAGTTTTGAAATAAAATGAGGTTGCATGGTGCATTTTGGAACACGGTGCAATGATAAGCACCTATAAGATTATATAAGCTCTCGCATATCACTCCACATGTGACCACACTTCAAACTGTGTGAGACTCTAGTCACTAAAGTTACTAAACTACCTGTATTCCTGTCTTTGAATTCAAATTGATATGTAGTTCCCTCCAAAATAGTTCACCACTTGCACTAGATTGGCAAATTTCCCATGAATAGTTCCTGCAAACAGTTTACCATTTGTACTAGATTGAGCAAATCGAATTGGCAGATTACCCGTGCTAAAAACTCCAAAGTTCGTCATGTCAGTTTACCCATGCTCGCATGCCTTCATTTCATAAGAAGGGTCAAAGGTTGGAGTCGAGATGACTTGAACTCAAGATATGTAATGAAATCTAGTGCAGTTTGTGAACTTAACAAATCAGATTTGGAAAATGAACATGAACTGAACTGAACAATGATCATGAAATCTGTGTGACATCTACACAATCTATCATCATGGGGGGCCCAACATAGAGATGAGTTGGCCCAAAAGTCATGTCATTCTACTCATCTTAAGAAACACTAATAGTCTTTGTTGTTACCTTTTTATGTTGAAACAGTCCATTAACCATGGAGATGAGTTTCAACAAATTGGGTGAATCTGAATTTCATAGAACCTTTAACTTTCTAGCTTAATCTATTGATTGTTCATCTTACACATGAAGAAATGAAAATTGGAACGGTCTTAGCTCCTGAATATTCAAATAATCAAAATCAGAAAGAATGAAAAGAATATGTAAGAAAAATATAAACAGTGAGAAAAATGACAATGGTCCATATTCAATGTCCAATGTAACAGACGGATTTTTGGGCTTGGCCATCTACATGGAGAGAACATACTGCTTCATGTTCCCATGCATGTGCAAGGCTCGTTCATATAGCTCCATCTAGAAGTGCTTGTAGAGAGTTACATGCGGGGGCTTAGAAGCTCAGCCAAATATTCTATTTTAACCAATTATGTGATGCGTCTGGTGCACATCGCAGGTGTTGTGTGGGTGCCAGGATTGGCTGTATCACAACATGGACTGTAATCTGAACTGTCCACCCAGTGATCCCTGCCATGGATGGCTCGGGAATTGCAAACAACACACTGATTGTATGACCCACATGCTTAATTGGTGGCTTAACATTGTTGTAAAAATAAATGAAAGCACATGATTTTTACTTGGATTTTCTTTGCTTTGGCAGCCCACAATTCTTCTTTTGTGATTTCCTGTAAATATTTTCATGTTGAGAGATCTTACTGCATTCTCCCTGTAAACATTAGGATAACAGGTTGGAAGTCCTTTTTGGTCATAACAGGTATTTCTGCTATAAGGACTAATTTGGTCCTTGTTGAAAGAAATGCACACTTGCTCAGCTTAGCTGATTTCTAGTTCGTATGAGTGGGGCTTGTGATTCAGTGATCTATACCATTGGTCTATTGTTCCCCGCGTGCATGGTTGAACCATGTCCCCAAAATATCCTAGATTTGAAGTCCTGGGCACCAATCTTGGGCCTTTTCCAATTGAATCTAGACCACCACTGTGTCCGTTCTTGAATGTATGTCTGTGACAATTTTGTAAGTGCTATATTGTATAAAGCACACCTTTGTTTGTCAAATTTCGTTTAGACAAAATAACTTATGAAGTGGCCCGTCTAATCTTGATCAAGTGGAAAGTTCAAAACTCTACTTCAAGTCAAGTAGTGGATCAAGATGGAAAGTTCAACAAGACTCTACTTTAAATCAAGTAGTGGATCAAGATGGAAAGTTCAAGACTCTACTGAAGTTCAAGTCAAATGTGGATTAATATGGAAAGTTCAAGTTCAACTAAGTTCAAGATAATTGAATTCAAGTTCTACTAAAGGTCTAGTAGAAGATCAAGCTCCATCTTCAACTACAATCTCTATTGAAGAATCAAGTAGAAGAACAAGTTCCATGAAGATTCAAGCATCCAATCTACTTCAAAGTTCAGTCTTTTCAGGTATAACAAACCCTAGAAAGACCTTACGCTTAGTTTCTTACAAAACATAACTTAAATGGGTTTCTATACTTAAGTTAGGCTAAGGTTTGACTAGTTTAAGTTGTGGCTCGATCTAAAGAATTTTCGACCAGTCCTAATTTAAATTGAAGAAAAATAGATTTTTCCGTTACTTCTTCAACCAGTCGACCAGACTGCTCGACTAGTCGAAGAGGGGCCTTCGACCAGTCGAGGATTGCTTGACTCGAAGTCCAGCAACTGAATCTGTTCGGATTTTTGGCGCCCTCAACCAGTGGAAGACCATGCTCGACCAGTCGAACAAGGCCCACGACCAGTCGAGCAGGGCCTTCAACCAGTCAAAGTTTTGTTTTATCTTATCGCCCTCAAATTTAAAAATTTGTTGGAACGGAATCCGGTTCTTAAACGAGTCGAAGACTATCTTAGACGATCGAAACAACAACTTTTCTGCCTATAAATAGAAGCTTTCTCTCAATCCGAAAAAATAATTCGAGTACATCAAATCCATCATCAAGAGAGATAAAAGCCCCTATTATACTCAAGTTATTGCACGGTATTTATAAATTTTTAATAAGTTATTTGTCTTAATTCCTTAATCTCTTATTCTTTAAATTTTATTTTATAAAGAGAGTAAATACTCTTATTTGAGATCAAAAGGAATTTAAACAAGTAGCCTTTGGTTTGAATCTATTTAAAATTAATCTAGAACCTTAAACCCTTGTCTATGTGATTGAACATTAAAAAATCTACTACAAGAGAAGTGGTTCTATGGATACATCGATTGATACATCTTCAAAAGAGAAGATAAGTATATATTGCTTTTATATTTTGGTTTTATTGAGATAGCCAGAAAATCTCATTTGTTAGTTTTTCTGAGATAGTCGGAAAATTCTCAGAGAAGGTTTTTTTTGTTTGTGATAGCCCTTTAAAATCACAACTGTATTAGATTTTAAGGTGACCCTGAGAAAACTTTATTTATAGTGAAAGCCAATATCATGTGGATAGTGATTATTGGGAGTGAAGTAGGTGTGACTATTTGAGAACAGTTGTTGTACACACCAAACCAGTATAACTCTTGGTGTTATGGTAAATGTTTACTTTTTGCATTTACGGAGAATGTTTGTAATTTCATTTATGCAAAAGTGGTGAATGTTTGTAATAGATAGCTTTATTTTCTTTTGCTTGGTTTGAGATCTTGATTCTTACAAACATTCGTGAAATAAGGTTGTCCTACCTAAACTTGGTTTGGGTGTAGGTTGTCCTACGAATTAGTTTGAATTAATTTTTCAATACTAGTACGATTGAGATTTCTGATTTATTTATTATTTCAGCACTTAAATTTTTATTTGGCATAGTCCTATTCACCCCCCCTCTAGGACTTCTTAAGCTCGCCTTTTCAAATTTAAATGAGTTTTTACCACTGGTTACCTTTGCTCTTATGATTAGCAAATATTTCTACATTCATTCTTGGACTTGTTAGAAAGTGGGTAGTTCACAATGGCCATGAGGTGGTTGTTTTGTACAATGCTTGTCCTTTGTCTTCTATGAACCACTTGTTAGACTTCTCTAAGTCTTTGATGCTTCTGGTATTCTTGTGTTCAATGAAAACTTTCTAAGGAGCTTTAGTCCCCAGTTTGGCACATAGTTAAAAAAAACTACAAAACTTGACTCAGACTCAGTGTCCAACTAGTTCGGGCCGACTCAAGGATTCCGACAAGTCTTTACTTGGCTTAACTCGATATTTGATAATTGAAATTAGTAATATTTAAAATGGGAATTAATGTTTAAAATAGTTACTTATAGATACATAAAATTGCTTAACAGAAAATTGTGAAGCTTGTGAGCCACTAGCTACATATGCTTTCCTCTCTCCTAGAAGGAGCAGTTTAGAATGCATCCCATTGTTCTCATGTCCAGGTGAGTCAAGTTCCTTGGTTTAGAAACACTGTTGTTGACATGATCTCTTCTTCAGAAGATGTAATGCCTCTTGATAGTTGATACTTTGGGTAGATCTCATAGTTGTTAAGGCAACTCCTGCACTTGGCTTTGTTAATGCTGTAAGACAAAATGATTGCTTGATCAATCATTCTCCGGTATGATATATTCTTGTCATATACACGCAATTAAAGGGAAGCTGTTATTAGTACTTTTCTACACACGCATGCACGCGCGCACGCACTTTGCCTCCTTAGATTACTTCTAATTGGATTTGTGAAGCAGTTAGATTACCCAATGCTCCAGTTGGATGCATGGAATTATGATTCTCTGATAGGGAATGTTATTGCCCGTGAAACTGATAGCCTTCTTAGATTACTTATGCATGTTATTCTTGAAAATGAAAGTCAGATAAACATTTTGAATCCCAACATATTTTCATAGACAAAGCTTATTAGGATAAAAGAAGCATAACTGATCTAGTTTCTAATGCATGACAATTAACCACTTACTCTAAAAGCTCGAACTAATAGAATATGGTGAATCAATCCCTTTATCTTATAGCGCAGACCCCACATTCCATGGGTTGGGACCTCGGCGGAACCCTCCTTGTGAACCCAATTTCATATGGGTTCCGCTTCACACAGGCCGCCCACCCTGAGTGTGCCCTTACATATCACTGGCCACCCCACTCATACCCAATGTAAAAATGCCCATGCATTAGTTTTCCTTTTGCTTTTTCCTCTCTTTTATATCTGGTCACTCAAAAGAATGTCTATCTAGTTAGAATCCGGTATCGTATCTGTGAGTGTGGCCATAGCCAACTTGTGAGATCAACTTGTTTGTAGTAAAAATGCTCGCCAATCGACTTGTTGTGAGATTAACAAGTCCCAACTTATTGGCCAAAACTGGGGAAGGCGATAGGCTGAGGATGGGTTGGGCCATGTTTCACGGACGCGGATTAGCTACTAACGACTTCAGTGGCTATTCGCTGCTACTGAAGTGATGTCATCAGGTTTTGTGGGCCCCACCATGATGTATGTGTTGTATCCACACCATCCATCCATTTGGAGAGATCATTTTCAAGCATGAGCCAAAGAATGAAGCATATCCAAAGCTCAAATGGGCCCCACCACATACAACAGCCTCTGTTTCTAACCACCTTACTAAGGGTAGCTGATTCCAACATACAGATTATGGGGAGGTAGAAACCCATTAGCTATTGACAACCACATTAGCTTTTGCTACATGCATGGTGTGCCATAACAGCCTTTATATAATGGTAACAGTGGCATCCGTTACATTACGGGGTTATAAGTTGTAACGACCATTGCGGGGAAATTAACCCTTAATGGTCCATCCGGAGATGTTGGATGTTCGCTGTTTAGCTAATTGTTGTATCGATTTGCCACAGTATAGTTATCACTTATCACTGCCTCTTCTCCATTTCATCTGCCTCATTTTCGATATTAAAACTTAAAACGATATTTAAAAATGGATGGATGGTATGGATAAAACCCATATATAACGGTGGCCCATCAGTTTCCTGGAAGCTAACTCAGTACCATTAGCGTACTGAGTAAACTCTATGGGGTCCACCGTTATTTATTTATTTTATCCACTCCGTTCATACATGTTAACAGATAATTTTAGAGCTTGAGGTCAAAAAGGAAGCATATACAAAGCTCAAGTGGACCACACCACAGGAAACAGTGTGACTGAACCTCTACCATTGAAAAATTCTTTTTGGCTACAAAAGTTTTAGATCAAGACGATGTTTGTGGTTTCTCTTCATCCATGTCTTTGTGATCTTATGAATAGGTTGGATGACAAATAAACATTACAGTGGGCCCTAGGAAGGTTTCAATGGTGGAAATCATTATTCCAAACTGTTTACTATGAAATGGTCGTCTACTTGAGCTTTGAATTTACTTCAATTTTGGGATCAACCCCTAAAATTAGCAGGAAAAATGGATGGACGGTGTGGATAAACCACATAATTCACAGTGGGCCCAACTGAGTTTACTTGGTACGATAAAAGCTAACTGAGTAACTCAGTACGCAATCCGATTTCCACTTTCCTACGAGAAATTTCCAACTGTACGACCAGTATATGGCCCACAACCTTTTTAAGCCCATCTCTTTTTAGTTGCCAAGAATACTCCCCAGGCGTACGGACGCCCTTGCACGTGACGAAAATGCCCTTGCTCTAAAACAGACGCCCCTTCAAACGCTACCAGCCTCATCTCCACCGAAAAGCTGATTTTTTCTTCTTTCCTCTCCCTGCTCCTTCATCCTAGCTGACCGAATCTAATTCTCTGATTACTTCTCCCCCTCTGTGACTGTCCACCTTCCAGTAAAACCCTCCATTTTCTTCATTTTTTATTTTCCCTTTGTCTGGTCGAGAATACAGACACCACGTACGTCATTTTCGACTTTTGTGAACCCAAGAAAGGACGAAAATGGTCCCCACGAAAATAGTCCCCCCATCTAAGAAGCTTCGAACGACAGGTATATTTAAATCCCTCGCTTTTTGTGAACCCCACTGTATATTATACTATATATGCGCACGATCGTATGCTCACGGTCCACAATCCATTTATCATTTGATTTTAGTGTTGTACATCAAGCCAAGTCGAGTCGAGGTGGGCTAAGCTTGGCTTGACTCGTCCATGTTGAGTCAAGTCGAGTTCGAGTCGAGTCGAGGTGGGCCAAGCTCGGCTTGACTCGTCTATGCTGAGTCAAGTCGAGTTCGAGTCGAGTCGAGTTGCAATACACCATGGTCAAACTCGGCTTGAACTCAACTTTACTCGCCTCAAGTTGGCCTTTCAAGCCTAGTCAATCCAAGCTGACTCTGGACGTCTCGAGCGAGTTGTTCGAGCTAGCTTAACTCGTGTACATCCCTAATTTATTCTAAACACTAAATGGTATGACATGTCCTGATAGATGGGCAAAAGTTAATGCTCAAATGGCCCACGATGAGTATTTTTGAAACAAAGAACGAAATGAGATGTGAAACTAAACGAAGACCGACGAGCACCGACTGAGTTAATAGACCGAGTACCCACTGAGTTAATGATGAGGACCGTGAACTCACCTAAAATGACTGCGAACTAAGTTAAAATGACCATGAACTGACTTAAAATTACCACAAAGTGAATGGAATTGATTGAGCGCTAAGTGAAATTCGACTCACAACTGCAAGAAACATATAACTAACTTCACGGTCAATTCCTTTCAGGTCACGGTCAATTCCCTTCACTTCATGATTAATTCCATGCATTTCACGGTCAATCCCCTTCACTTCACAGTCAATTCCATGCATTTCACGGTCAATCCCCTTCACTTCACAGTCAATTCCATGCATTTCACGGTCATTTCCAGCGACTCCCCTTCACTTCACGATCAATTCCATGCATTTCACGGACAATCCCCCTCATGTCACGATTAATTCTATGCATTGTAGGACAATTCTCTTCAATTGACGGTCAATTCCATGCATTTCACGAACAATCCCCTTCACGTCACGGTAAATTCCACTTATTTTACAGACAATTCCCTTCACTTCATGGCCAATTCCATGCATTTCACGCTCATTTCCCTTCACTTCACGATCAATTCCATGCATTTCACGGACAATCTTCTTCATGTCATGGTCAATTCCATGCATTTCACGGACAATTCCCTTCAATTCATGGTCAATTCCCTTCACTTCACGATCAATTCCATGCATTTCACGCTCAATTCCCTTCACTTCACGGTCATTTTCAGTCCTCAGTCAAATTCACTCACGGTCAATTTCATGACGTTCTTGAGCCGAAATGCAACATATAGCTCGAAAAATTGACCGATAACTTAGTAAAATTGGCCGCAGACTTGTTGAACGTCAAAATGACTGATAACTGCATGATATTGACATCTTTTTTTACCAACAACCTTGTATAAATTTATCGACAACTTCATGAAATGGACTGATATATGAGTGAAACAGGCACAAAACTTGTGAAAATTCGCCTATCAGTCCTGTACTTTCATTCGAAATTCGCCAAAAACTGACTGTCGATTCGGCAAACTCACACACCATACTTTATGATCTTTCACCATAACAAGTGAACTTTAACATTATGCTTCATTAAATATTGAATGTTATCGTTGATATAATTTTTCATTCATCCTTACAAATAACAAACCCATGCATAAGCGATTTGGCGAGTCGGCCCCCACCCTATCATGCAGATGTTCTTTGATATGGTGGTTTAATAGCGTCAAGAGTGGGTTGGAGAAGAATGACACTAGAATAAATATATTTAGGCAGATCTCATTCTCATTTTTATTACACATTCCATCATTTAGGTTTATAGGAGCCATTTTTCACTCACTTATTGAGAGATATATAGGCAATCTTGTATTCGAGATATAGGGGAACCGTGTAAAGTTTTCTGAGATGGACTTCACCTTAATAACAGGGCTGAAGATTGGTGACCTCTCCATACCAAATATCTCTCATTTGAAGAAGTCAATAAGAGAAAAATACTTCAATGAAAATCTTATCCTAAAGAAACATGTACAGGAAGTGTTCAATAGAATAGTTGATAGCAATAAGCACGACGATGTCGTGAAGGTAGCCCTAATATTATGTGTAGAGTAGTTTGTTAGGGGAACCGACATGAATATTATGTGTTGTAGAGAATTTATCGACCTTGTTGACTCGTTGGAAGACTTTAATATCTACCCTTGGGGTAGTGTGGCCTTCCAGACGATGACTGAAGGGATCGATAATGCCTTGATGGCAGAACATGGGCTTCATTACAATGTCACCAATTGCATACTTCCCCTACAAGTAAGAATTCTTTCTTTGTCTATTTTAATATATAGTTTATATGAAGTTATATGTATTTAACTTCATCTTGTCATTTCATTGTAATAGATATGGGCCCTAGAGAGTACCGGCTCTCCGACAATGTATCATTTCATACGTTCCCTCCCAAATTTCAAGATTCACACAATATCGAGGATGAAAGAGTTTGAGGTATAAAAAGATTCATTAAATACTAGAGAGTGAAGATGTAAGTCAATTTCTATTAAGCTAAGTGATCACTTATTGAACTATATATATATATATGTTTCTGTATATGAAAATGAAGATGTTCTATTGCAGACTGAGATAGTTCTTATCTTAGAGACTACCATTAAGGAGCTGGAGACGGATGCCGTTTGTTTGGTCCGTGATAGATTTGATGTAAGATGTCAGAAAAGTATTCTTTTATGTTCATATGTTATATTTACTCTAACATGTTATATAACTGATACATACATTGCTTCATTTTGTAGGGCATTAAAGATAAAGATGATGAAGATATAGAAGAGAGATCGGGATAGGGAGAGGGAGAAGAAGGGGGAGAGGAAGAGAGTGGGGATGAGGGAGAGGGAGAAGAAGGGGAGAGGGAAGAGAGTGGCGATGTGGAAGAAGGAGAGGGAGAAAAATTGCAACTGACTGCGGAGTCGAGGGAGGATAGGGAGGAGCTGGAGGCGGAGATGATTCAGTTGGAGAGAGATAGGGAAGAGTTAAAGTGGCAGGAACACACACTAAAAGAGAGAGAAGAATTGATAGAGAGGGAAAGAGAAGTAGCACGCATGGAGGTAGAACTAATGCTAAAAGTGATGGAAGCCTTGAGGTTACAGAAGGAAGAGTTGAATGAGAGGGTACTTTTGAAGATTGAGAGGGAAATGTTAATGAGGTAGAAGGAAGAACTAAGGATAAAAAAATGAGGTATTAAAGAAGGAGAAAGAAGAGTTGGAGGAGGGTAAGATGGAGTTGAAGAAGCAGATTGAGGCATTTCTTTTAGAGAAGATACAGTTTTAGAAGGAGAAGGGGTTATAGAAAGAGAAGGAAGAGTTTGAGGAGGATGAAGAATTGGAATGTAGGGATGAGGGGAACAGAGAGATGGATGTTCAACACTCGAATGCCTTATACGCTGATATATGTGAGAAATCAGTGCCTTCCATTGCAGTATATAAGACAAGAACTAAGAAGGTATTAAAGTCGTCTGTATACAAGCGTTCTCCATTCACTTCCATCTCTGTCATTCAAACAACTCCAAGCAAGGCTGCCAACACTGGTGTACGTCTCTCATACCCTTCAGGCTAAGATTGATCCATTTAGGGTAATATCAGAGGAGGAACTGCATGAATTGGATAGTTGGGCCAAAGTAAACCAAGAAGCGGTGGAATTTGGTTGGTTCAGGACCATATGGGAGAAAAATGCATAGGTTGATAGCGTTGTAAGTAATTCACACACATACATTTATGGTTATTCAACAATTATATTAGACTAGAGCTTAATTCGCCATATTTATTGATTAGGCTATTGACAAGTAGGTTGATTTCCTGGAGAGAAGGTACGATTCATTTCCTACTATATATACAAAGGACTACAAGTTCTCCCCCACATTTTTCCTGGTAACTGTATGAATTGGATCATGGTTATTATATTATTTCATTATATGATATATGTTCTAATTTGGTATGTTGTTTGTAATAGCCATGTATCGACATTTCCATGTCAACATTGAGAATGTATCGGGACATTGGAGGTGACTATGTGCGTTCACTTGTAGAAGTAGAGAAACTCATAGTAAACGGTATTATTAAACATCGTGAAGGGCAGAAGGCCATGTGGCAGTATGAACAGGTAATGGTATCGGTACAAGTTATTAACGCTATGTGCACCCATTTCTATGATGTCTATAATGATATCTTATCTTGTCAAACATGGACAGGTATACGTACCAGTCAACCATGCCAACACTCATTGGTACCTGATGGTCATCCACCTTCGAGATCGACAAATCGTTATACTCGACAGTTTGTATTCGAGGGCACTCAGTCGACACAGGCAACATATTGAGCTGTTGAAGGAGGCCTTGCCTATATTATTTCATGCCGTAGGAGATATGTCTGCGTTGGATAGGAAGTCTTGGACGGTCAGAGAAGATACTTCCGCACCAAAGCAGTCGAACGGATATGATTGAGACATTTTTGTTATGAAATATATGGACATTTTGTGCAGTGACGAAAGTTTGTCAGGGAGAGACTTGCAGCAATTTACTCCTAGCTTTAGGAACTTATAACCTATGACTGCCTGAGTGACCACAAAATATGATATAGTTGTCTTAGGTATGATGTAAATTTTGTGGGAGCTGTAAATTATTGTAAATGATGTCTTACAAAACATTCAGGGTGAAATGATGTAAACGATGCCTTGTATATATTGTCATAATTTTGTAGTAAATGATGTATTCATAATAGTGATTTTAGTCTGAATTGTGATTTGTTTGTGTATTATATAATTTCATTTACTCCCCGCTCAATTCCCTTTACCTCACGATCAATTTGATGCATTTAACGGTCATTTCCATGCATTTCACGGTCATTTTCATGCATTTCACGGTCAATTCTCTTCACTTCATGGCCATTTCAATGCATTTCATGGTCATATCCGGCAATTCCGTTTAGATTCACGGTCATTTCCATGCATTTCACAGTCAATTCCCTTCACTTCACGGTCATTTCCACACTTTTCACCATTAATTCGCTTCACCTCACGGTCATTTCCGTGCATTTCACGGTCATTCTCGACGATTCCATATTGATTCACGGTCATTTCCACGCATTTCACGGTCAATTCGCTTCACTTCACAGTCATTTCCATGCATTTCACGGTCATTCCCGTCGATTTCGTGTTGATTCATGGTCATTTCCACGCATTTCACTGTCAATTCGCTTCACTTCACGGTCATTTCCATGCATTTCACAATCATTCCCGGTGATTCCGTGTTGATTCACGGTCATTTCCATGCATTTCATGGTCAATTCCCTTCACTTCACAGTCATTTCCACGCATTTCACGGTCAATTCGTTTCACTTCACGGTCATTTCCATGCATTTCACGGTCATTCTCGGCGATTCCATATTGATTCACGGTTATTTCCACGCATTTCACAGTCAATTCGCTTCGCTTCACTGTCATTTCCATGCATTTCACAGTCATTCCCGGTGATTCCATGTTAATTCACGGACATTTCCACGCATTTCACGGTCAATTCTATTCATTTCACGGTCATTTCAATGCATTTCACGGTCAATTCCCTTCATTCACGGTCAATTCTGCCGATTCCGCTTCACTTCACGATTTGTGGTTTCTCCTTGTGACCCAAGTTCTTCGATCAGCAAATGATGGCCCACCTTGTCGCACTCTCTCATCCATTAACATCTCTTACACCCCCATCTGTATGTAAACCAGTCTCCTTGCTAGGCAAACGGTGGCCCACATCCTCCACTTGAAATCCTTCACCAGAACATGATGGCAGCCCTTTATCTTTGAATCGATGGAGTAACATATCCTCCAGTATGCTACCATTTCCTTCTGCCCCTTCAAGTAAATCAAGACTCTTGATTGGTGGATGGTGGCCCACCTTCACTTCAAATACTTGTCCAGATGATGATAGTGGTCCATTCTCTATCAACCCATGGAATAACAAACCCTTTAAATCATTACCGTCTCCTCCCCCTTCATGCAAATAAAGATTCTCAATTGGAAGATGGTAGCCCACCTCTTCCACTTCAGATCCTCCACCAGATGATGAAACTGGCCCTTTCTCTATTGATGAAAATGATGTCTCCAAATTGACCCTTTCTCTGGTCGACCCCAACTCCCTGGATAGTTACCCAGTCGACCCACAATTCCATGTTGATTCACGGCAATTCCGTTTAGATTCACTATCATTTCCATGCACTTCATGGTCAATTCCCTTCACTTCATAGTCATTTCCACTCATTTCACAGTCAATTCTCTTCACTTCACGGCCATTTCAATACATTTCGAGGTCATATCCGGCAATTCCGTTTAGATTCACGATCATTTCCATGCACTTCATGGTCAATTGCCTTCACTTCACGGTCATTTCGACGAATTTCATGGTCAATTCTCTTCACTTCATGGCCATTTCCATGCATTTCACGGTCATATCCAGCAATTTCGTGAAGTTTCACGGTCATTTCCATGCACGTCACGGTCAATTACCTTCACTTCACAGTCATTTCCACGCATTTCACGATCAATTTTCTTCACTTCACGGCCTTTTCCATACATTTCACGGTCATATCTGGCAATTCCTTTTAGATTCACGATCATTGCCAAATGCCTAGTTGGACACAAACTATTCAGAAACTCATGCTTGGACATGGGCCTGTTGAATTGAGTCAACTGGTAGAGTTTGAACTTGGCTTTGATTGAATTGGAAATGCTTCAAATGCTCATTAAACCATTTTGATAACCCATTCTATAGACGTGGAGCCCATCACAACGATGTACATTGAGTCTGGCGCCCATTCTATAGACGTGGGGCCCACCAAATCGGAGTACGATTAGTGTGGGGCCCACTGCAGTAGTGCCGCCGCACTCTGGATGTCCGGGCGGTAGTGTCGCCTGGGTGCGGTACTGCCGCCCGATTATTTTTTTTTGTATATGTCCCACCATGGGTCCCACATAAGACACTTATATATCCTCCCCCACATGCCCAAAGCCTCATTCCTAACCCTTTCTTCATCTCCCTTCCCCTTTCTCCATATTCTTTCATAAAACCCTCTCTTTTTCCAATCCTTCTACCATCTTCTCAACTTCCAATCCCTCTCTCTTCATCTTGCACAACCATCTTTTCATCTTTCTAACTCCTTTCTCTTTATACTCTAAACCTTACTCACATAACCATCTCGGTAATGGGAAAGAAGAGAGTGGTTCAAGCGAGTCCATCATATCCGCGGAACTTAAGAAGCACGGTCAATTGCCTTCACTTTAGGGTCATTTCCACGCATTTCACGATCAATTCACTTCACTTCACAGTCATATCCGGCAATTCCATTTAGATTCATGGTCATTTCCATGCACTTCAAGGTCAATTCAACGTATTTCACGGTCAATTTGCTTCACTTCACGGCCATTTCCAAGCATTTCACAGTCATATCCGGCAATTTCGTTTAGATTCACGATCATTTCCATGCACTTCAAGGTCAATTACCTTCACTTCATGGTCATTTTCATGCATTTTACAGTCAATTCTATTCACTTCATAGCCATTTCTATGCATTTCACGGTCATATTAGGCAATTCCGTTTAGATTCACGGTCATTTTCATGCACAATCCGGCCCATTTGCTTCACTTCACGATCATTTCCATGCATTTCACGGCCATTTCCATGCATTATTTCACAATCATATTTGGCAATTCCGTGAAGTGCATGGAAATGATCGTGATTCTAAACGGAATTGCCGAATATGACCGTGAAATGCATGGAAATGACCATGAAGTGAAGAGAATTGACTACGAAATGCGTGGAAATGACCATGAAGTGAAGCTAATTGACCGTGAAGTGCATGAAAATGACCGTGAATCTAAACAGAATTGCCGGATATGACCATGAAATATATGGAAATGACCGTGAAGTGAAGAGAAATGACCATGAAATGTGTGGAAATGACCGTGAAGTGAAGGTAATTGACTGTGAAGTGCATGGAAATGACCATGAATCTAAACGAAATTGTCGAATATGACAGTGAAATGCATGGAAATGGTCGTGAAGTGAAGAGAATTAACCGTGAAATGCGTGAAAATGACCGTGAAGTGAAGGGAATTGACCGTGAAGTGCATGGAAATGACCGTGAATCTAAACGGAATTGCCGGATATAACCGTGAAATGCATGGAAATGGCCGTGAAGTGAAGAGAATTGACCGTGAAATGCGTGGAAACGACCGTGAAGCGAAGGTAATTGACCGTAAAGTGCATGGAAATGACCGTGATTCTAAATGGAATTGCCGGATATGACTGTGAAATGCATGGAAATGGCCGTGAAGTGAAGAGAAATGACCGTGAAATGAGTGAAAATGACCATAAAGTGAAGGTAATTGACCGTGTAGTGCATGGAAATGACCATGAATCTAAACGGAATTGTCGGATATGACCGTGAAATGCATGGAAATGGTAGTGAAGTGAAGAGAATTGACCGTGAAATGAGTGGAAAAGACTGTGAAGTGAAGGTAATTGACTGTGAAGTGCATGGAAATGACCATGAATCTAAATAGAATTGCCGGATATGACCATGAAATGCATGGAAATGGCCGTGAAGTGAAGAGAATTGACCATGAAATGTGTGGAAATGACTGTGAAGTGAAGGTAATTGACCATGAAGTGCATGGAAATGACCATGAATCTAAACAGAATTGTCGGATATGACCGTGAAATGCATGGAAATGGCCGTAAAGTGTAGAGAATTGACCGTGAAATGCGTGGAAATGACTGTGAAGTGAAGGTAATTGACCGTGAAGTGCATGGAAATGACCGTGAATCGAAACTGAATTGTCGGATATGACCGTGAAATGCATGGAAATGGCCGTGAAGTGAAGAGAATTGACCGTGAAATGAGTGGACATGACCATGAAGTGAAGGTAATTGACCGTGAAGTGCATGGAATTGACCGTGAATCTAAACGGAATCGCCGGATATGACCATGAAATGCATGGAAATGACCGTGAAGTGAAGTGAATTGACCCAGAAATGGTCATTTCCATACACTTCACGGACAATTCCCTTCACTTCACGGTCATTTCCATGCATTTTGCGGTCTTGGCACGAACTCATATCGACACCACTTGCATGCAGCACAATCCAGCCCAAGGCATGAGCAAACAAAGTAGGGTCATCGAGCACCAGCAACCATAAAAGTAACAGATTGATGCTACCTTCTTTACTTCAACTTGGAAGTAATACATTTGCAAGAGACAACAAGTCACCTCCAAACGCATAAACAATATAATTATGATCAAATGATAACATCCATACACTACTACACATGGTAAACAAAAGTGGAAACGATTTCATTTAAAATCTAAGTTTATACATTGTTCTCATACGTACCTAACTAACTGAAAAACATAAATAACGCAGCTACCAACTATTAAACTACTAGGTGGAACTATTAAACTACTAGGTGAAAATGATCCACTTCTTACAACATAGTAAACACAAAGCACATAACCATAAACATGTCTTAACACGAAGTGAGGGAGTCCATATCCATCATAACTCCTTAATGTGATACCGAGTCCAGCGATGGAGGGGACACTCCCTCCTTCTGTACACAACACAACACGGTCTTTATCATTCAATGCATTCTCTTCATCTTACGCTTCAGATAGTCTTAGTCCTTCTTAAGCTCAGTTATACTAGCCTCGATCACCCTTAAACGCTCATCTACAGCCAGACGTGCATCGGGCACCTCACCTGCATCATCAACCTCTTGTTCTTCTTCAGCGTCACCATCTTCTTTTTCTTCAGCTTCATCCTCTTCGTCGTCTTCTTCCTCTTCTTCTTCTTCCTCAGCTACCTTGTCTCCAACTTCTTCCAACTGCCTTGCTTGTTGTCTAGGGCCACATTGCATGCGATTTAAGGTGTCTTCGTTTATCACTCTTTCTGGTTGTGAGGGGTCGTTGGATGCCCTGAACCCATTATCTCAGGCTAGCTTGCAAATTAGGCGGTCAAATGGGAGGCAGAGATTATGTAACGACTCGTAAATTTTCGTACAATGGCTCGAGTACCATCTCGACCAGAAATCATTTAGGATTAAATCCTTTAAAAATTTGACAAAGTTAACTAAGTGCTAAACTAGATTAAGCATGAAATCCATTTGGATCGCTTTAAATACGATCTACAAGACCCAAAACTTGTAGAATCCTTGACGCTAGGTTACCCCAAAATCTAGGATCAAACTCATTACCCGACTGCTCTCGGGAACACCTTGAAACTCCGTATCAGGTTTGGACCGCACATCGGGACTCCGAATAATACGAGGTTAAGGACTTAGGACCGCCTCGCTGGGCTTGACAACAATCTCGGAAATCAGCCCCAGACAGTGTCCCACGGCTGTTCGCTTGAGTCCGGAGCGAATGAGGGTGAAAACACAAAATCCCTTTACAAAATAAATATCTGGAATAGTGATCTGAGACTTGAAACTTGCGGTCAATTTATAAGCAACCAGACCATCAGAATCTGACCCAAATACACCCTCGGATAAAGAAAAATTTCAGGAACATTTACATGTACTTGGAATTTCGGATCAATGCCCACTGACCGCTGAACTGAAACTGGTCCGCCACGTGTGATCTGGGAATCCGACTGAGACGAAAACATAACTCCACATAGATCCAAGGTTAGTGAGCTTAAGTCCGACTTTTGGCTCAAGGAGGGCTACCAGAAACCCTCTTTTGAGCTAAATTAAAGCCGATTTGGATATAACCTAAGTATACCTTGAACTTAAGTCTATTTCAGAGACTTTTTAGGGTATATAAGGACCTTAGAGCATCCTCTCTCACAGCCATATGAATTTGGGAAAAGCCCTAAGTAAGAAGAGAGAAAAAGAGAGAAAAAGCTAGGGAGTTGTGGGAGAATCTCCCTCCTACTGTTTCCAATCACCACACGGGTTGCACCACCCCTTTCTTCTCACTTTCCCGTCGATACCGACTCCGTTTTAAGGTAAGAAACCCTAACCCTAGATCTGTTTTGGGGTGTGAAGGTTATAGGTTATGAAATAGCTAACCGGTTTCACTCTTTAGGCTATAAAACTGTCGAATACGGAAGCCTAACGAACCTAGTTGATTCGTTGTAATTCCAAGGAGTAAGGTGAGGACTTTAGGTGTATAGGTTATAGTTTTCAATGCTTTCAATGTCAGATAATGATAGATTCATGATCTGCATGCAATTGCATATGTACAAAGTGCTTTTCGATTTCTGTTTCGATTAAAGTTGTAGAATATGGAATTTTACATATTCTAAGTAATCGTAGAAAATACCGTATACGTATATTTTTTAGAAATGTGTTTGACATGATTATTTGTTGTATAGATATACGATATATGGATAAAATACTTATTTGGCGAAAGGATTCGCCTAAATACATGTTTTACTAATATATACTATGTATGTGGAAATACTGTATTGTAAGAAATACCGTATACGTGTATAATTTAGAGATGTGTTTGCCATGATTAATTGTTGTATAAATATATTATGTGTGCATAAAATATTTGCTTGACGAAAGGAGTCACCCTAATACATGTTTGCTAACATACACTGAGTATGTTGAAATAGTGTATGTTATGTGTTTGTGGAAATGCTTGTGTGAGCAAGTGTTTGGATGTTGATGCCTTAGGAGGGTGTTAAGATGGGATTCTCAACTACCCTAGAGACATGTATGATTACCTCCATGAGGTTGTCTACTTAAACCGCTTACTTGCAATATATGTGTTTGTATTCCTACTGATGTAGTGCTTTGCAACATGCTTTATATTATGCTTTATATCATGCTTTATAACATGCCTACTAGCACGCTTGAATTACTTTGTTTATCATGCTTTACTCCACATGCTATGGATGAGAATTGATCGAGTTTGGGACTATGTCTATAGTCCAGACAGTCAGTACCAGATTTGAGATCGTGGCTAAGGTTCATGTCACCACGTGGGATGTATTTGACGAACCCGAGTCGTACGTAAGTTGGCGACAGTGGTTAGGCCACGCGAAGTGCTTATGCACTTCATGTCGTCTAATTGATTGTGCGCTCGAGCTAGTCGGGCTCGTCAAGTAACCCGATGTGTCTAATATATGTTCACCATGTTTGGTCACTACTGCTTGAACCTAGGGTACCAATCTTACCAGTGAAATCCCCTTGAACCATGGTACCTCGATCCGCTAAGACTCATGAGCCGGGCATGGTGGTATGGGACACCGTGGTCGAGTTGTCGGCCTACGTTGGGGTCATGTGCCTCCCCGTAGTGACCAGTGAGCAACCACACTCGTGAGCCGATTATGGTGGTATGGGACACTATATTCGAGCTGTCTGCCTATACTACTTGATGGGTGATGGGGGAGTGGTGCAACGATTCCGTGTAACAGCCCTGGTAGCCCTGACCGTATCTGGTGTAGTGACCTCGAGCATACTCTAAATCTACTGTGAAGCAACAAGCCTTCCCGTAGTAAAAGAGTATAAACTAGGCCTGTATTGATAAGGTGATGGGGGAGTGGTGCAACGATTCCGCGTAATAGCCCTAGCAGCCCTTGCAGTGAATTAGAAAACACATCGTCGTCTAAGATTAACTAGGACTGACGACCCTAGAATGGATCATGTTTGGGAATGATACAAGGGAGGTACCTTAGTTTCCTAATCCTGCTGTTTAAAATGGACTAATAACAACTCGGTAATCATGCTCAGCTGCATTGCATGTGCCTGAAAGATGTGGAGCACTGAGGGATGAAAGCATGCCGCGAACGAAGAGGGTGTTGCATGAGGGAGTATGTCAGTGAGGGCATCCATCATACCTACATCCATACTTACATTAATAAGAGTAGTTAGGAGTGTTTGATTTTACTGCTTGACTGTATTGATAACATGTTAACATATGCTTTATTGTTCCACTGAGTTAGCTACTCACTCCAACGTTACGGGACGGTGTTGCGCACACTAACCAGACTCTGTCTCAGGTTTAGGTGAGTCGATGACTCAAGAGGCGGAGCCTGATTATGATGAGGAACAGGAGGAGTTCTCCTATATGCAGTACTCTGGCAGCTTCGACTAGGCTGCGAGGATCGACGAGTTTTTACAGGGATTGTTACTTAGTTTAATTTTTGACATTTTGTTTATAGAACAGACATGTATATGGTGACTCAGATGGGTTCATACTCTGGAGAATGAAATGATTTTTGTTTCTTTACATACATGTATATACAGTTCAATCTTCCGCTTGTCTTTATACAAATGATCTGGAGTATGAATCACTGTTTTGGTATAATCTTACTCATGTTTATTACTCTAACACAGACAACATTTAATCATCATTAATTATGTTGCATAAGTGATGCGTTGGAACTTGGTAGTTGAGTTATACTCGACCCCTGATTTTCAGGGCGTTACAGATTACCTCTTCTTGTCCTCACGGCCTTCACTATATGGTAAAGGATAATGGATGGTAGACATACATTCTCCTCACGCTGTATCTGGTACATTATCTCTGCATGGTAGACAAAAACCTCCATGTTGTTTCTCGCTCTCGGATATAAATTATGCGTGAAGATGTAGTGTAACAGTCTGTAAATTGGAATCATTTCTTTGTTTCTGAAACTACTATCTCTCATCCACTCCACGAGGTGGCCGCACAAACTCCTGCTCAGCTCACTCCTATGTTGCGATGTGTTCAAGTTCTTTGTGTCTGGGGGAATATGGACCATTCCCAGTGACACATCAAGTATGGTTGCAATTTGTTCTATGCCGATGTGACGTAACACGTCTCCATATGAAATGTCAAATCCGAGTGGGTTAAGTCTTGCGTTAACAATTAGAGAGTAGAAAAAACGTACATCATGCTCATTGGCAGGAAAATTACCTTCAAAAATAGGTCCCCAACCTTGACGTAAGAGTCGATCTAGCACATTGTTTTCACCAAATAGTCGGTCCCCCACAGTGACTTCGAAAACCACTTCCCAATCGCGATATCGAGCCGCAACCAATGTATGTGCATTTTGATCTTGGGCCCTCTTCGACCTCCTCTCACGAGGAGGCGGTGAAGAACTCGTTGCACAAACACTGACCGTCCTCACATTTCTTTGAACGGGTGGTGATGATGGACTCACGTCATCATCAGCGGCCTGCCTCGTGCTTCTTAAGTTCTGCGGAGATGATGGACCCGCTTGAACCACTCTCTTCTTCCCCATTACCAAGATGGTTATGTGAGTAAGGTTTGGAATATGAAGAGAAAGGAGTAAGAAAGATGAAAAGATGGTTGTGGAAGATGAAGAGAGAGGGTTTGGAAGTTGAGAAAATGGTAGAAGGATTAGAAAAAGAAAGGGTTTTATGAAAGAAGATGAAGAAAGGCAAAGGGAGATGAAGAAAGGGTCAGAAATGAGGCTTTGGGCGTATGGGGAAGGATATATAAGTGTCTTATGTAGGACCCACGGTGGGACATATACAAAAAATAAATCGAGTGGGCTGCAGTACCGCACCCGGGCAACACTACCGCCCAAACATCCAGAGTGTGGTGGCACTACCACCGGATTGGCGGCAGTGTCGCCGATCCGGCGGTAGTGCCGCCGCACTCTGGATGTCTGGGCGGTAGTGCCACTCAGGTGCGGTACTGCTGCCCTCAATTATTTTTTTTGTATTCAATGGGCCCCACACTAATCGTACTCCATTTTGGTGGGCCCCACGTCTATAGAATGGGTTATCAAAATGGTTTAATGGGCCCCACGAAAGATAAGTGAATCTTTTCCATGTCTTCCATGAGTCATGACCAGAAGATATGACTCGCACAAGTCAAAGCCAAGTTCAAACTCTACCGGTTGACTCAATTCAGCAGGCCCATGTCCAAGCACTGAGTTTCTGAACAGTTTGTGTCCAACTAAGCATTTGGCAATGACCGTGAATCTAAATGAAATTGCCGGATATGACCGTGAAATGCATGGAAATGGCCGTGAAGTGAAGAGATTTGACCGTGAAATGCGTGGAAATGACCATGAAGTGAAGGTAATTGACCGTGAATCTAAATGGAATCACCGGATATGACCATGAAATGCATGGAAATAGCCATGAAGTGAAGTGAATTGACCGCGAAATGCGTGGAAATGACCGTGAAGTGAAGGTAATTGACCGTGAAGTGCATGGAAATGACCGTGAATCTAAATAGAATTGCTAGATATGACCGTGAAATGCATGAAAATGGCCCTGAAGTGAAGAGAATTGACCATGAAATGTATGGAAATGACCATGAAGTGAAGGTAATTGACCGTGAAGTGCATGGAAATGACCATGAATCTAAACGGAATTGCCGGATATGACCATGAAATGCATGGAAATGGCCGTGAAGTGAAGAGAATTGACCGTGAAATGAGTGGAAATGACCGTTAAGTGAAGGCAATTGACTGTGAAGTGCATGGAAATGACCGTGAATCTAAACGGAATTGTCGGATATGACTGTGAAATGCATGGAAATGGCCCTGAAGTGAAGAGAATTGACCATGAAATGAGTGGAAATGGCCTTGAAGTGAAGGTAATTGACTGTAAAGTGCATGGAATTGACCATAAATCTAAACAGGATTGCCGGATATGACCGTGAAATGCATGGAAATGACCGTGAAGTGAAGAGAATTGACCGTGAAATGCATGGAAATGACCGTGAAGTGAAGGCAATTGACCGTGAAGTGCATGGAAATGACCGTGAAATGCATGAAAATGACCGTGAAGTGAAGGGAATTGACCATGAAATGCATTGAATTGAACGTGAGGTGAAGGGAATTGACCGTGAAATGCATGGAATTGACCGTGAAGTGAAGGGGAATCAATGGAATTAACCGTGAAATGTATTGAAATGACCATGAAATGCATGGAATTGACCGTGAAATGAAGGGAATTAACCCTTAAATGCATGAAAATGACCATGAAGTGAAGGGAATTAACCATGAAATGCATGGAATCGACCGTGAACTGAATGTCTTAATGGAAATTTGAATCGTAGTGGTAAGAAATTCACAATTTTAAAGAAAACAACTACAAAAAATGTATAACATTTACAGTTGTATTACAAAAAAATGTATAACATTTACAGTCGTCTTACAAAAAATATATGACATTCACAGTTGTATTACAAAAAATGCATAAAAAATTACATTATTCCGGATGTATTGAAAATTTGCAATGCCTTGTTTGTTTGCAACGTCCACATTTTTTGGTTACTCGATCCTCTCCACAGGAAAGGATCCGTGCCTTCTTCAGTCTTCCAGCTGTCATCCTCTGTAGCGGTGGCTTCATATTCACACACAAATCCTTGAATGCTAATGAAATTTTCTATTAGCTCTTGTCTCGTACTGGGTACACGGAATCTTCATACGTGATCTGGTAATTCCTCGCCATGTACAACGGGGAGCAATATGAATAATGAGGAAGGTTGTAGTTTATACATGCTGAAAGAACACGAAAATAAGGGAATCCTTGTACTTCAAACACGCGACATGTACATGAAAGCTCATTGAGCTTAACAGTATCATTGTACTCTCCCATAATATAGTATTCATCTCGAGAAATTGTATGGCAACGAACATCTCATGCCTTCGATATGAGATATTTTAATTGTTTCTTGACCCATGGTGTCAACAGTCTAATGAATGATGATGCTGATTCTCTTCTCTTATAGAACATCTCTTGAATTTTTAATCTGATCATCTCTATCCGCATAGTCACGGGATATTCTCACGTTTCTTTGAATAAAGCCTTAACACACTCAGTTATGTTTGTAGCGAATAAATTGAATATTTTTCCATGGAAGTGCGATGATGCCTACTTTTCATACCCTATTTTCCTCAACCATGCATGTACCGGGTGATTGGCAAGTTCGATATTATGCATTAACTTTTTTAACTTAGCCCTCCTACAAGTCTTTACAGCTTGTCAGTAGTATATTTTTAACGACTTATCTTTGAACGAGTCCACCAAGTTTCGTTATATATAGTAGGCGCAGTAGCCATGGATTGCCGCTTGAAAGACATGGGGAACTTCTTTCATTAGACCATTATGCCGATCTGATATGATCACAAAACTAGGTAGATCGCCTAACGAACGATTGAGGTAAGTAAGAAGCCAGTTCCAACTGCTGTTGTTCTCCGATTCTCCGATACTAAAAGCACTAGAAAGATATGATTGTCATCATCCAAAGCCGTAGCAACGAACAGAACACCCTTGTACTTACCTTTTAAATGCGTCTCATCAACAGCAAAGACCCTTCGCAGACATGTTCGAAAACTTCTGACACACTGTCCGAGTGCAACAAAACATCTCTCGAACCTCCCAGTTTGTTGATCCGCAAGCAGGGCAGTCAGTGTCCCCAGGTTCATCATCCTCAACTCATGCAAGTACATCGGGAGTTCTTTATAAGAGTCTTCATAAGACCTCATTATGCGATTGATTGCAATTTCTTTTGTGCGCCATGCCTTCTTATAGCTAATAAGAATGTTATACTTTTCTTGCATTGCCAATATAATATCTTTCGGCCTTAATCCCAGCTGTTGCTCAATGCGATTGACCGCCAGTTCACTGGCTAGCTTACTACCTGCTTGTCGATGATCACTCTTCATGTATGACATTCCACATATATGTGTGGACATGTAAGTCTTAATCTTGAAAATCTCCGCATCATTCACCCTAGATGCATGTACCCTCCAATCACTCTTATCTTCCATATACGCCACGGTGAATTTCTTAGATGTGGAATACAGGACCTTGTATTGAAAGTTGTTGCGAATTGCAAATTGGCTCAACACATACTTACATCGGCTCTTGTCCTTAAACGTTTGGCCAACGGCTTGTAACACCCCGAAAATCGGGGGTCGAGCATAAACTCAACTCTCGAATTCCAGAACATCACTTATGCAACAAAATGAATGATGATTGAATGTTGACTGTATTCGTGCATTGAACATGAGTGAGATTAAGCCAAAACCGCATATCATACTCCAGAGACAGTTAAATTTGCAAGCGGAAGACTATGATAGATAGATAAAATATATAAACTATGATGAGTCTCCAGAGTGTGATAACATTACCAGGTTAAATAATTACAAGTACAGTTCTAAAATATACCAAATGTGTAAGTTTAATGTCTTCTATCCCAAGTACCATAGCCCCGTCAATACAATACTAGGTCTTCAGAGACCCGTCAGAGAGTTACATGATAGGAGAACTCCTCCTCATCACCATAGAAGTAGTCCAGCTCTGCTTCATAAGCATCGCCATCATCTGAAACTCAACAAATCTGGTTGATATGTATAACACCATCCCGTAACGTGGGAGTGAGTAGCTAACTCAGTGGAACAATAAAGCATAGGTTAACATGTTATCGACTCAGTCAAGCAGTAATGATAAAGCAGTACAATCAAACACTCCTAACTACTCTTGTTAATGCAAGTATGAATGACATGATGTATGCCCTCACCGACATACTCCCTCATGCGACACCATCTCACGCTCGCGGCATGCTTTCATCCCACAGTGCTCCACATCTTCCAGGCACATGCAATGCATGATGAGCATGATTACCGAGTTTTTAATTAGTCCATTTCAAACAGCAGGATTGGGAAACTAAGATACCTTCCTTGTATCATTCCCAAACATGATCCATTCTAGGGTCGTCAGTCCTAGTTAATATCAGACGATGGTGCGTTTTCTAAGTCACTGCAGAGGCTGTCAGGGCTGTTACGCACAAAGGTTACACCACTCCCCCATCACCCCTTAAACGATTCATCACTATACAGAAACAGGCCTAGTTCATACTCTATATATTGTGGTGAACCCTAAGGCGCACTACGACTTCAAAATATGCTCGCGGTCACTACAAAGGGCTGCCAGGGCTGTTACGCACAAAGGTTGTACCACTCTCTCATCACCTTATCAATGTAGGCCGACAGCGCGAATATAGTGTCCCATACCACCATAATCGGCTCACGAGTTAAGGTGCTCACTGGTCACTACGGGGAGGCACGTAGCCCCAGCGTAGGCCGACAGCTCGACTATGGTGTACCATACCACTATGCCCGGCTCATGAGTCTTAGCGGATCGAGGTACCATAGTTAAAAGGGTTTTCACTGGTAAGTTTGGTACCCTAGTTTCAAGCAGTAGCGACCAAACATGGTGAACATACATTAGACAAATCGGGTTACTTGACGTGTTCGGCTGGCTCGAGTGCACAACAAGTTGAGCGATATGAAGCGCAGAAGCACCTCATGTGGCCAACCACTATCGTCAACCGAAGTACGACACGGGTTCTCCAACACACCATGTGTGGCGAAAGGAATCTCGACCACAACTCCAAATCTGATACCGGATGTCTGGACTATGGACATAGTCCCAAGCTCAATCAATTTCCAACCATAGCATGTGAAGTAAAGTATGATAAACAAGGTAATTCAAGCACACTAGCAATCATGTTATAGAGCATATTGTAAAGCATGTTATGAAACAAGTTACAAAGCATGTTAAAAAGCATGTTATAGAGCATTATACAAATAGGGATACAAATACATGTATTTCATAAGTGAGTGGTTAGAGTAGATAACCACATGAAGGGTATCATACGTGACTCTAAGGTAGTTGAGAATCCCATCTCAGCATCTACCTAAGGCACTAACACTTAAGCACTTACACTCACAAGCAATTTCACAACCACTTCGAATGCACTATTTCAACATACATGACGTATGTTAGAGGAATGTGTATTAGGACTGTTCTTTTACCAAACTAATATTTTATACGTATATATCATATTCATACAGCAAATAATCATGACAATTACATCAGCAAAATTTATACGTATGGGGTATTTTCTAGGATACCCAATTTCAACATATATAGTGTTTACAAGGGAACTTGTATTACGGCGATTCTTTTCGCCAAGCAAATAATTTATACGTACATAATATATTTATACAACAATTAATCATGACAAACACCTTGCTAAAATATACATGTATACGGTACTTCTTACAATACCGTATTTCTACATACATAGTGTTTATTAGTAAACATGTATTTAGGCGAATCCTTTCGCCAAATAAGTATTTTATCCATATACCGTATATCCATACGACAAATAAACATGTCAAACACATTTCTGAAAAAAATACGTATACGGTATTTTATACGAATACCTAGAGTATGTGAAATTCCATATTCTACAATTCTAATCGAAACAGAAAATAGGAAGCACTTTGTACATGTACAATTGCATGAAGATCATGAATCTATCATTATCTGACATTGAAAGCATTGAAAATCGTAACCTATACACTTAAAGTCCTCACCTTTTGTCGTAGAATCGTAACGGAGTCGATAGGTTCGCTAAGCTTCCGTATACGGGAGTTTGGCAACCTAGAGAATGAAATAGGTTAGCTATTTCCTAACCTACAACTGTCTAAACCCCAAAACAGATTAGGGTTAGGGTTTCTTACCTAGAAACGGAGCTGGAATCGCCGGAAAAGCGATGAGAATCAGGCGGTGGAGCCCGAATAGTGGCAGGGAACAGCAGCAGGGAGTTCCTCCCACATCTCCCACGCTTTCTCTCTCTTTTCTCTCTCAAATCCAAATTTATATGGCTGAAATGGGAGAGGGTTTAAGGTCCTTATATAGTCTAAAACTTCACCAAAATAGACTTCTGGACAAGGTTCACCTAGGTTATAGCCAAAGCGGAACTTTTTCAGCTCAACGGAGGACTTCTGGCGGGCCTCCTTGAGCCAAAGGTCGGACTTAAGCTCACTAACGCTGGATCTACGTTTACTTAAGTTTTCGTTTCGGTCGGGATTCCAGATCACGCGTGGCGGACCAGTTTCAGTTCAACGGTCAGCGGATCTCGATCGGAGATTCCGAGTACATGTAAATGTGTATGAAATTTTTCCTGATCCGAGGGTGTAATTTGGTCAGATTCTGACGGTCTGGTTGCTTAAAACTGATCCGCAAGCAACGAGTCTCAGATTACTATTCAAGATATTTATTTTTAAAGAAAACAAGTGTTTTCACACTCTCACTCCGGACTCAAGCGAACAGCCGTGGAACACTGTTTGGATTTGATTTCCGAGATAGTTGTCAAGCCCAGCGAGGCGGTCCTAGTTCCTTAACTTCGTGTTAATCGGACTTCCGACGTGCGGTCCAAATCCGATACGGAGTTTCGAGATGCTCTCGAGAGCAACCGGGTAATGAGATTGATCCTAGATTTTAGAGTAACCTAGCGTCAATAATTCTACAAGTTTTAGATCTTGCAGATCGTATTTAAAGTGTTTAGTGCTAATTTCATAGGCATTCTAGTTTAACACTGGCTAATCCTCGCCTAATTTCTAAAGGATTTAGTCCTGAGAAATTTCTGTCTGAGGTGGTACCTGGGCCTTTGTAGTTTGTATATAAAGTGATCCAAGTTTTACTACTTAGCTAGTTTAAGATACCGTCTAGGGCGAAAGTGCTTTGAGAAATTGAAAGCACAAGGTAGTGAAGGGTGGGATTTGTGAAGAAAATGGTTTGAAAAGGGATTTGAGGCTTTAATTGAGCGTTTAAGAAGTTAAACTTATGTTAGGATTGATCCATTGCCTAAGGACGTCTAATCCCAGGTTGGTAAAAATCCGGGATGTTACACGGCTATATCAATCAGGTCATCAAGTGGATGTGAATACAATGATAGGTCTGCATTGGTGAAACCAGCATCCTCAAAAGGCACAATAGGAAGGCCAGTGGTGAAGTCAGATGTTCGAGTCTGCTCGAGCAATGGAATGTCACTTCCACTTACGTTGATACCGTTAGATGTTGCGACCAAATCTACTCTTGTAAATGAAAGCGATGTCGAATATTCACTTATGAGATTTATGTCAACCAACGCCCTCACTTAACTTGTAATGAAGTTTGATGTCTGAGCCAACTCGGGTACTAGGGTGTTACTTAGAGGAACATGTGAAGGTGATGCCTTTACTTCAACTTTTAAGATATCTTCCTCACCCAAACTTCCTACTACTGGAGTGTCATGTTCGAAACCATTGAAAGCCACCAGGTCTTCTAGTATTTCCTCGTTAACATGCTCCATTGTCTAGATGAATAAAGAGATGTACTGATCCGAATGCTTCAACTGTGCTGCCAACAACATTCTCGCATCTTCATCATCTTCAATTACAAACGGAGGGACTGATTCATTTATGCAGGGAAACTGTAACGACTCGTAAATTTCCGTACAATGGCTCAAGTACCACCTCGACCAGAAATCACTTAGGATTAAATCCTTTAGAAATTTGACAAAGTTAACTAAGTGCTAAACTAAATTAGCCATGAAATCCGTTTGAATTGCTTTAAATATGATCTACAAGACCCAAAACTTGTAGAATCCTTGACGCTAGGTTACCCTAAAATCTAGGATCAAACTCATTACCCGACTGCTCTTGGGAACACATTGAAACTCCGTATCAGGTCTGGACCGCACATTGGGAGTCTGAATAACACGAGGTTAAGGACTTAGGACCGCCTCACTAGGCTTGACAACCATCTCAGAAATCAGACCCAGACAGTGTCCCACGACTGTTCGCTTGAGTCTGGAGTGGAGTGTGAAAACTCATATTTCCTTTACAAAATAAATATCTGGAATAGTGATTTGAGACTTGAAACTTACGGTCAATTTATATGAGACTAGACCGTCAGAATCTGACCTAAAACCACCCTCGAATCAGGAAAAATTTCAGGAAATTTACATGTACTTGGAATTTCGGATCAAGACCCACTGACGGTTGAACTGAAACTGGTCCACCACGTGTGATCTGGGAATCTAACTAAGACGAAAACTTAACTCCACGTAGATCGAAGGTTAGAGAGCTTAAGTCTAACCTTTGGCTCAAGGAGGCCCGCCAGAAACCCTCCTTTGAGCTGAATTAGCGCTGTTTTGGTTATAACCCAAGTATACCTTAACCTTAAGTCTACTTTAGAGACTTTTTAAGCTATATAAGGGCCTTAGAACACCCTCTCTCATAGCCATACGAATTTGAAGAAAACCTTAGAGAGAGAAGTGAGAAAAGAGAGAGAAAGAGTGAGAGAAGTGGGAGATCTTCCCTGTCGCTTTACTCTACTACTCTACAACCTTAATCACGCAAGTCTAGTCGCTTTCCCGGCGAATTCAGCTTCGTTTCTAGGTAAGAAACCCTAACCCTAATCCGTTCTAGGGTTATGATTGTTACAAGTGTTGAAATAACTAACCTATTTCATGGAAGAGGTTGCCGTTGTGCCTTAGACAAAGCGAGGGTGGACGAACTGACTCTGTTACGCGTTTATCGGCGTAAGGTGAGGACTTTAGGTATATTGGTTACGGTTTTCAACACTTTCAATGTCAGATAATGATAGATTCATGATCTGCATGCAATTGCACATGTACAAAGTGCTTTCCGTTTTCTGTTTCGATTAAAGTTGTAGAATATGGAATTTTATATATTCTAGGTATTCGTAGAAAATACCGTATACGTATTTTTTTTGAAAATGTGATTGACATGATTATTTGTTGTATGAATATACGATATATGGATAAAATACTTATTTGGTGAAAGGATTCGCCCAAATACATATTTTACTAATATACACTATGTATGTAGAAATACTGTATTGTAGAAAGTACCGTATACAGGTATATTTTAGAGATGTGTTTGCCATGATTAATTGTTGTATAAATATATTATGCATGCGTAAAATACTTGCTTGGCGAAAGGACTCGCCCTAACACATGTTTGTTAATATACACAAGTATGTTGAAATAGTGTATGTTAAGTGTTTGTGGAAATGCTTATGTGAGTAAGTGTTTGGATGTTGATGCCTTAGGAGGGTATTGAGATGGGATTCTCAACTACCTTAGAGACATGTATGATTTTCCTCCATGAGGTTGTTTACTTAGACCGCTTACTTATGCAATATATGTGTTAGTATTCCTATTTATGTAGTGCTTTATAACATGCTTTATAACATACTTTATGACATGCTTACTAACATGCTTGAATTACTTTGTTTATCATGCTTTACTCCACATACTACGGATAAGAATTGATTGAGTTTGGGACTATGTTTATAGTCCAGATAGTCGGTATCAGACTTGAGTTCGTGGTTGAGTTTCATGTCGCCACGTAAAATGTGTTTGACGAACCCGAGTCGTACGTCAGTTGGCGATAGTGGTTAGGCTACGCGAAGTGCTTATGCACTTCATGTCGTCCAATTGATTGTGCGCTCAACTAGTCAGGCTCGTCAAGTAACCCGATGTGTCTAATGTATGTTCACTATGTTTGGTCGCTACTGCTTGAACCTAGGGTACCAAACTTATCAGTGAAATCCCGTTAACCATGGTACCTCGATCCGCTAAAACTCATGAGCCGGGCATGGTGGTATGGGACACCGTGGTTGAGCTGTCGGCCTACGCTGGGGCCATGTGCCTCCCCGTAGTGACCAGTGAGCAACCACACTCGTGAGCCAATTATGGTGGTATGGGACACTATATTCGTGCTGTCGGCCTACATTGATAAGGTGATGGGGGAGCGGTGTAACCTTTGTGCGTAACAGTCCTGGTAGCCCTTTGTAGTGACCTCGAGCATACTCTGAAATCGCGGTGAGCCTTAGAGTTTTGCCGCGGTATAGAGAGTATGAACTAGTCCTGTTTCTTTATAGTGATGAATCGTTAAAGAGGTGATAGGAGAGTGGTATAACCTTTGTGTGTAACAGCCCTGACAGCCTTTGCAGTGACCTAGAAAATACACCATCGTCTGAGATTAACTAGGACTGACGACCCTAGAATGGATCATGTTTGGGAATGATACAAGGGAGGTACCTTAGTTTTCCAATCCTGCTGTTTGAAATGGACTAATAAAAACTCGGTAATCATGCTCATCATGCATTGCATGTGCCTGGAAGATGTGGAGCACTGAGGGATGAAAGCATGCTACGAACGTGAGATGGTGTCACACGAGGGAGGGTGTGGTGAGGGCATCCATCATACCTGCATCCATACTTCCATTAATAAGAGTAGTTAGGAGTGTTTGATTTTACTGCTTTATCATTACTGCTTAACTGTATTGATAACATGTTAACCTATGCTTTATTATTCAACTGAGTTAGCTACTCACTCCCACGTTACGGGACAATGTTGTGCACACCAACCAGAATCTGTCTCAGGTTTAGATGAGCCGACGACCCAGGAGGCGGAGCTCGATTTTGATGAGGACCAGGATGAGTTCTCTTATATGCAGTACTCTGGCGGCTTCGACTAGGCTGTCGGGATCGACGGGTTTTGCAGGGATCACCCCTTAGTTTAATTTTTGACATTTTGTTCATAAAGCAAACCTATGTATATGGTGACTCAGATAGGTTCATACTCTGGAGAATGAAATGATTTTTGTTTCTTTACATACATATATATATAGTTCAGTCTTCCGCTTGCCTTTATACAAATGATCTGGAGTGTGAATTACTGTTTTGGTATAATCTCATTCATGTTTATTGCTCTAACACAGACAACATTTAATCAGCATTATTTATGTTGCATAAGTGATGCGTTGGAACTCGGGAGTTGAGTTATACTCGACCCCCGATTTTTAGGGCGTTACAGAAACAATGCTTTCAACCTAATATCATAATTCTCAGGTTTACTTTTCACAATCTTATACATTTTCGATAGAAGCTCATCATATGTAGTGTCAATGCCCACAACAGTAGTTTTCGAGTATCCACCCTTGTACGTATATCTATTATTTTCGCTTACTAACTTCCCATCATATGAGCATAGGATCATTATCGAAGCCATTTTCTAAAAACAAACACAATAATATAACTTATTTAGTATTCATATATATAAGGTGGATTTGACCAAGTAGTAGGAAATACACCATTGTACTAGCTCGAATATGACTGACTTATCAGTCACATTTTCTAAGTGAAGTGAAGTGAAGGGAATTGACCGTGAAATGCATGGAATTGACCGTGAAGTGAAGGGAATTGACCGTGAAATGCATGGAATTGACCGTGAAGTGAAGGGAATTGACCGTGAAATGCATGGAATTGACCGTGAAGTGAAGGGAATTGACCGTGAAATGCATGAAATTGACTGTGAAGTGAATGGGAATCCATGGAATTAACTGTGAAATGCATGGAATTGACCGTGAAATGCACTGCATTGACCGTGAAATGAAGGGAATTGACGGTGAAATGCATTCAATTGACAGTGAAGTGAAGGGAATTGACCGTGAAATGCATTGAATTAATCGTGAAGTGAAGGGAATTGACCGTGAAATGCATAGAATTGACCATGAAGTGAAGGGAATTGACCGGTAAATGCATTGAATTGGCCGTGAAGTGAAGGGAAATCGGTGGAATTAACCATGAAAGGAATAGAAATGGCCGTGAAGTGAAGGGAACTGAGCATGAAATGCATAGAATTGACCGTGAAGTGAAGTGAATTGACCATGGAGTGCATAAAATTGACCGTGAAATGAATGTCTTATTGACCGTGAAATTTGAATCGTAGTGGTATAAAATTCCCAATTTCAAAGAAAGTAACAAATGTATTAAATATATAACATTCACAGTCATATTACAAAAAAGGCACTACGAATTTGACGATCGAATTACAAAAATATACTACAATTTGAAGGTAAAATGTGTAAACTTGACCAAGTAGTGCATGAAGTTGACCGATCAATTTAGTAAATTGACCAGAAACTAAGGGCTTGTTTGATTTTCCAAAAAGAATGTAAATACTGTAAATAGCCAATTATTACAATTTCACCTGTTTGAAAATAGTAGCGTATTCCTGCTTTGAAAAACAGGTCCAAAATGATTGGCATAAAGTTATAAGCCACACCGTCATGTATATGACGTATCCGCATCATCCATCCGTTTTACCGTAACATTTTGAGGCATGAGCTGAAAAATGAGAAAAATCCAACATTCAAGTGGCCCACACCAAAGTAAACAGTCGTTCTAAGAAGTTTTTAACGCTAAGTGTTTAATTACATTTTTACTGTGGTGTGGTCCACTTTAACTTTGAATCTGCCTCATTTTTTGGCTCATGCCCTAAATTCAGTTGTCATGATGGATGGACGGTGTGGATAATCCACCTACTTCATGGTGGGTCCCACTTATATTTGGCAGTCTCCTCGAAAATTACCTAAGAAAATAATTATTGCCCATTTCCACTGCATTTACATTTACCTGAGAAAATCAAACATGCGCTAAGTGAAATTGACCCCGAAAATTCATCAAATTGACCGTGAATTGACTTAGCAATGCGTGAAATTGAACGTGAAATTGACTTAGCAATGCATGAAATTGACACGTGAAATTGACCACAAACTTCAAGGTAATTTATTAAGAATGTAAAAGTCCTTACCTCGTGCTGCCGCCGTATCAGTAAAATCATGTTTGAGAAGAATAATAAGAGTACATTGACGTGAAACATGTTCTTCGGAGACAAGTCTTCAAGATCTTACATTTATCAATGCATCTACGTCCTCTCAGAAAAAGAAAACCGTTCACCTTAAGTAATAGATGATGGAAAATGTAATGTGATAGTCGGATAGAGATTTTATAGAGATTTTACGGAGATTTCATGAAGAAAATGGGTGAAAATAAGGATTAGGGATGGCAGGGTTTGTTAGGACGTGAATTTGCGTGGAAAGGAATACATGCAATGATATTTTTAGAGCAAGGACATTTTTGTCATGTGCAGTGGCGTAGAGACATATGTTTTTAGAAGCTAAAAAAGAAGTGGGCTTAAAAAGGTCGTGGGCCATATATGGGTCGTACAGTAGGAAATTTCTCCTTTCCTGCCCGTGCCGAGCTCAGAACGTGCGGCCGTAGAACCGGACGCGGATTTCCTGCGGAAGCCTTTCGCAATAAGTTCCTGCGCTGCAAACTTAGTGGGGCCACCGTGATGTTTTTAGGAAATCCACTCCGTCCATCCGTTTTTTTAGATCATTTTAGAACTTGAGGCCAAAATCGAATAGGATCAAAAACTAAAGTGGGCCGCACAAAATGAAAAGGTGGGTAGGGAAATTCGTACCGTTGAAACTTCACATCCCATCCATACCGTTCATAGCGTCATCTATACCGTTTATAGCGTCATTCCTACTGGGATCAACTGAGAACACATATATTAGCCTGATCCAAAATTTTTATGACCCTGCGAATATTTCAACTGTGTACGTTGAATCCTCTCGTTTGAGTACCATTTGAGTATTGGATCCGGTTCATTTTTCTCATCTAAAACTAAAATGATCTCAAAAAACGGATGGACGGGATGGATTTATCACAAACATCACAGTGGGCCCCACCTAGGCTTACAGCGCGGGAATTACTGCGAAAGGCTTCCGCTAGGAAATCCGCGTCGCGTAGAACCGAAGCCGCGTGCGTGGGCCTTTTTAAGGAAACCTTCCGAAAACAACGCATTTTCAAAATTTCCGAAGATTACAGAGAAAACCATAGCGAGAAAAAGCAAGAAGGAGAGAGAGAGAGAGAGAGAGAGAGAGAGAGAGAGAGAGAGAGAGAGAGAGATGGTGGTGTGGGAGAGAGGACGAATGCTGGGGAAGGGTAGTTATGGAACGGTGAGTCTAGCCTCTGTATCCATAGAACCATATTCTAAAACCCCTGTTCAAGTAGCCGTTAAATCTTCCCTTTTTTCAAAATCCTCTTCCCTTCAAGAGGAGAAGAAGATTCTCTTTGAATTAAAAGGTTGCCCCCGAATCGTCCGCTACCTCGGCAATGACATTACTATTGAAAATGAACTGATCATCTACAACCTATTCCTTGAGTACATCCCTGGCGGCGCGCTAGCCGACGTAATCGAGGCCACACCTCATGGTTTGCCGGAATCCAATGTCCGAAGCTACACAAAGTCGATTCTCCTCGGCCTCAATTACATTCACGAAAGAGGATACGTGCATTGCGACATCAAGCCACAGAATCTTCTCGTCTGCTCTTCTTCAGAAATCAAGATTGCTGATTTTGGGCTGTCGAAGGAGGCCGGATTGTCGGTGTATGGCGACTATAACCTCCGTGGCACGCCCCTTTACATCTCTCCCGAATCTGTGGGCTGGAGTGAGTACGACCCACCTGTAGATATCTGGGCACTAGGGTGTGTGGTCGTCGAGATGGCGGTGAGGAAGACGGCATGGGAATGCCTGATTAATGCCGATACCAGCGATCTTCTATTTCATATTGGATTCACTAAGAGGTTGCCGGAGATTCCTGAGTGCTTGTCTGAGGAGGGGAAGGACTTCCTGAGTCGGTGTTTTATTAAGGATCCCAAAAAGAGATGGACAGCGAAGATGTTACTAAATCATGCATTTATTGTGAATGATTTCGTAAGAAATGAGACGTTGTCTGCTGACACAAGTTTGATGCCCCCAACAGAGAAAGATTTGAAGAATTATTTGCCCCCATGTCTATGGGTACCTCATTTGCTTATACCGTCTAAGCTGGCTGTTTAAAGATGAAGATGCATTCTTTGTAGTGTTTTTCTCCCCTTTCTTTGTGTATATATATGACCAACAATGGTTATATTAGGAAGGATGTATTCATCTCTGTAATTAAATAGCTATACTCAATGAAAATACAAGCAATTTTTCAGTTTTCTAGTTGTTTCCATTCCAGAATAAACTAGCTATGATTCTCTATTTGGTCAATAGCAGGATTTCAATCTGCAGTGTATAACAATTTCAGGCTTCAATTTGTACAAATGGGTCCCATGGTTAAGTTAGGATTGCCCAGTCAAGGAGGTTCTGGGGGTATGTTCTATCCACTGTTAGCCCCAACAGCCAATAGGTTGGAACATAACCAAGTTCCCTGTTTGTACAAACTACGAACTGGAAACCATAGCCTCAGGCCTATAATCAAGTAATCCCACTTCTGTTATAACTGTTTCTTACAACATATCATTTGCTGATCATGCTGGACTTCGTTAATCTAATTGATGCACAGATCGCTGCAAACAGTTCACCATTTTCACTAGATTGAGCGAATTGAATGGGCAAATGCCTCATTCTAAGGATCTTCATAGTTGTCTTGTCTGTCAGTCCCTAAATTGGGTACAATTTTCTTTCTTATTTGAGATTGCATGGTTCAAATTCTTTTGAAGGATCGTAAGTCGGATTCGAGATGACCTGTACACAATACCCGTAATTATAGTCACAAACTTAACAAACTAGATTCGCAAAATGACTAACAAAGTGCGCAAGCTTAGCAAATCAATACTACAAACCAAGCTCGGTAAATTGGATTCATTGAGCACCTCAAGAATCCCAAACTGCAAACTGAACCTGCACTGAACCATGACCATTTAGATGACTTGACCAATGAGTCAGCTCATTCATACATTGGGAGAAACACCTCTCTAGTTTTTGTTATTTTGTTTTAATGTTGGAACAGCCTTTCTTTATTTATGAGCAATGAGTTTCAATTAATTGGGAGTATCTATATATTCATAAGAGCTTTAATTTTCGTGCTTCAACCGATAACCGATTGTTGGTTCATCATATGCATGGAGAAAAGGTGCATGGGTTGGTCTTAGTTCCTGAATATTCAAACAATCAAGATCAGAAAGAAGGAAAAGAACATGTATGAAAACAGTGAACATTGTTTGAAAAATTCCTCATGGTCCACATTCAGCTCGTCCAATGAGTAGACTGTCCTGTTTCTTAGGCAGGGTCATCTACATGTTAAGGCCTTCTTCTTGTTGCATGTTCAAATGTTCCATGCATGTGTTAGGATGGTAATTCTAGCTCCGTGTTGAAGTTCTTGTTGGGTGGTAATTCTAGCTCCATCCCACGAGGTGCAAAAGATCCCACCAGTTTGAAGATCCACATGTTTGAATGATGTCTTACACTATAAAATGAATAAAAGCACCAGATTTTTACTCAATGTTCTCTGGTTTTCAGTTTGTATAAGTGAGGACAATGGTACCCCTATTGTACCATGCACTATATAATCCCCCATATCAGAATTACCCAATGAAATGAAAGACATCTATCTCTCAACATAAGACTACTGTTTAGATGCTCAGTTGGAGGGAATTGTGATAATTAAATTAATTATACAGGAAACAAATATATAGATGTTTGGCTTGAAATGAACTACTTGTTATTCGAGGGCTGGCCCTTCACCATGATTGGAGTGGGGCTGGCCCGGCCTAGGTCATTCTACTCTACTGAATTGAATTATTCCAATTTAACTCAATAATGCACCTCAACACCTACCAAGAATGAAGAAAAGATACTCTGTCTCTCTAACAAATTCAACCTTCAGGGGTCCTATTCAAAAGTAATATATAACGAGAATCCACCTCTACATGTTTTCTTAGCTCATCAAATACAGGACTAGAGGAAATATGATTACCAGCTTGACTGTCACAAAATAGTTCCATAGGCCTTTTAGAATGGAGAAATCAACCTCGGGCATAAATTTCCTCAACCAAACTGGTTTGCAGATAGTGTGAACCATTGGACAATATTCGGCTTTTGTACAAACAATCCACAATGCTCTGCTTCTTGCTTTTCCATGTGACTAAATTACCTCCAACATAGGTTCACTAACCTTTGTCTCCTTTCCAGGGATATGCATAAACTGTGAACTGATGATCTGGTGCCTATAGAAGATCCAATGTTATTTAGTGTACGCACATGGCATACATGCTCAAGAAGTTAAAAATATGTTTTATCGTAAAAGATACTTCTATTATGAGGTGTTTATGATATGGTGATTGGCCTAAGGATATGCTTCTTGTACTCAGTAGATCAATGAGTACATGAGTTTCAACAAGAGTTTCAACCACCGAGCTTGTGACCCTATGGCTCAGTGGTAGACTCACAAGAGTTTCAATATGAGGTCATAGGTTTAAGCACCCGTTGTGGTGTGAGTGTGCGGGCATGTGTGGTGTGTCCATGTAGAAAAAAAAAATCAGTGAGTCCCATCGTTTAACAGATCCAAACCATTGTTCTATTTGATCGAAGGACCATTCACTACACCAAAAACATCATTTAGGAACGGCAAAATCTTTGGTTCCGGAACTGCTTAAGACCGTTCCAAATTTGCAATAGTTTTTAGCCATGCCGGAATTAAATGTGTGTGTGTGTGTGTGTATAACCTATTTTCAGATGCAGCCACACCCATTCTCTCTCTCTCTCTCTGTCTCTCTCTCTCTCTCTCTCTCTCTCTCTCTCTCTCTCTCTCTCTCTCTCTCTCTCTCTCCATCCCTCTCGATCTCTCTCATAATCTCCCTGTAAACAGAGAGGAGCTGAAAGCTTTTCTGTATTTGAGACAACCCAAAGGGGTTGAATATATAGAGATTACAGTCATCTATACAAGGAAAATAATAAAATTAGAATCCTCTACCTATGGAAATGATCCTCTATCTATGGAAACGAATTATACAATGTATGCTAGCTATACAAGGTATGTAAGCCTGTTTAACATCCCCCCTCAAACTAATGCTGGTCATCGACAAGTAATAGTTTGTCAACTAGAAATGAGTGACGTACAGAAGTGAGGGACTTGGTGAGAATGTCGGCAATCTGGTCATAGGATGCAACATGTGGAAGAGAAATGAGTGCAGACTGAAATTTCTTACGGATAAAGTGACAGTCAACTTTAATATACTTCGTCCGTTCATGAAAAACTGGGTTAGAGGCAATCTGAGTGGCACTTAGATTATCGACATGGAGTAGAGTAGGATTCTGCAGAGGAATGCCCAAGTTGGAAAGAATCCACGTAATCCGATAAGCTCATTACACACAGCGGACATTGTCTGATACTTGGCTTCTATGCTCGATTCAGAAATAGTGGCCTGCTTCTTAACTTCCAAGAGATGAGAAAAGTGTCAAGAAAAACACAGTAGTCAGTGGTAGATCTTCGTGTGAGAGCGCAACCGGCCCAATCAGCATCCGAATAAGCACGAAGGTCGAGAGTCGCTGTGGAGGAGAAGAACAGTGATCGATCTAGAGTTCCACGTAGGTACCGTATGATGCGCAACACCACAGTCATATGAAGAGTCCGAGGAGTAGAAACAAATTGACTGATGACTTGGACAGCGCAAGTAATATCAGGGCGAGTTATAGTTAAGTAAACCAGACTCCTAACCAAACAGCGGTATAAGTCGGGCTATGCAAGTAGATCACCTTCGTCACGGCCATATTGAACGTTAAGTTCTAAGGGAGTCTGAACTATCTTCTGATCCGTCAATGATGCCAAGGCGAGAAGATCCTTGGTATATTTACGTTGGCTGACCAGGATCCCACGTTTAAAACATGAAATTTCAAGCCCAAGAAAGTATGTGAGATGGTCGAGGTCTTTCATCTTAAAGGATGATTGCAGAACTTCCTTTAAAGCCGAGATGCCAGTAGCATCGCTATCAGTCAGAAGTAGGTCATCAACATAGACGAGAACAATGACAATTTCGCGAGTAGTGGTGTGCAAAAATAAGGATGAGTCATGACTACTCTGAGTAAAGCTAACACCTGTAACAATATCGTGAAAGCGTTGGAACCATGCCCGAAGTGCCTGTTTGAGGCCATACAGGGTTTTCTTTAGGCAATATACCTTATTGTCTGGGATTAAAGAGTCAGGAAAAGGTTTCAAATATACCATTTCTTGGAGGTCTTCATGAAGAAAAGCATTTTCACATCCATCTGAGCAAGTGACCAAGAGCGAACGGAAGATATTGTCAGAAGAGTACGAACAGTTTTCATCTTGGCCACGGGATCGAATGTCTCATCATAATCAATTTTGTATTCCTATTTGTATCCCTGAGCGACAAGTCAAGCCTTGTATCGATCTAATGATCCATCGGACTTGAGCTTAACAGAATAAATCAATTTGCTACCAATTAGCTGTTCATCAACGGGTTGAGTGACAATGTCCTATGTATGATTATCATCCAATTCCGCAAGTTCTTCTGTCATAGCCTTCTTCTAATAATCATGACTGGCTGCCTGAGAGTATGAAGTAGAAATAGAAACAGTATCTAGAGTAGCATTCATGGCAGACATAAAGCATATCAAGCGATCAGGCGTTCGATGTACACGATCGGAACGACATATCGAGATAGGTTCAAGATCTGCAACAGGTACAGTAGGTTCGGGTTGAGTAATAGGTGGTGGAGCTATACGTGGTCGACGTGAGTAAACCTACAACGGATGAGGGAGAGTACTCGAGGTAAAAGAAATAACAAGAAAGATAGTTAGACCAGGAGATTTTGGGGCGTGCAAAGGAGGAAGAGATTAATAAAAGACAATATATTTAAGAAAAACAACATGTCGTGAAACCCGAATATAACGAGAAACTGGATCATAACATCAAAAACCCTTCTGATTTTCTCTAAATTTCAAGTACATACATTTGATCGATTTTGGAGATAGTTTGTTACGCTCACGTGAAGCCAGGTGAACATAAGTCACAACTAAAAACACGAAATGTGGAATATGCAGGAGGTAAGCCGTTGATAACAAAGTATGGAGATTTACTATTCAGAACGTTGGTTGGCATCGGTTAATCAAGTAGACTAAATGTAACATTGCTTCCGCTTAGAAAGAATGAGGAACACTCATAGTTGTCATCAGGGCATTGGCAGTTTCAACAATATGACAATTTTTTCATTTAGCCACCCCGTTCTGTTGTGGAGTATCGGAACAGGTGGTCTGATGAATAATCCCATGACCCTGAAGAAATGTACAAAAATCTATTGAGATATATTCCCCTCATGAGTCAGAACGGAGAGTTTGAACTGGAACCCAAAATTGAGTCTCCACCATAGAGTGAACTATCTTGAATTTTTCAAAAACCTGTGACTTCGAGTACAGAAAGTAAATCCAGGTGTAACGTGTGAAATCATCAATGAATATAATATAGTATCGTAACCTAGAGAGAGATATAATTATTAAAGGACCCTAGACATCTGTATGCACTAGTTCAAACATAAAAGATGATTTTGTAATACTTAGAGGAAAATGAATACACTTACTTTTTGAAAGACAACAAGATGAACAAGAATAATCCAAATCTTTTTTATTAAGAGAAACGTTCCCTAACATGCCAGAAGAAAATAACCGAATTAACCGATCGGAATGTGGATGACCTAGGTGAAAGTGCCACAGTTTTCACAATTTATTTGTCGAATAAATATCTGATACAGATGGAAAAAAGAAACAACGAGCTAGAGTAACACATGGATCAAAGTCTAGCACGTACAGACGACCATGCCGCCTACCCATCCCAAGTACCTTCCCCGTTGCCAGATCCTGCACAAAACAATAGTTGGAAAGAAATATGACTAAGCAGTTATTGGATATAAGTTAACCAACTAAAATTAAATTGGAGGAGAGGTTAGAAACATGAAACACATCACGAAGGGTGAACTGGCGATGAGCAGAAGGAGAGAAAGTCAATGATCCAACGGACTGAATAGGTAGTCTAGTGCCATCCACAGTAGAAATAGCCTGATTTTCGATGTAGGGACGAATATCACGAAGATGGGATACAGCACCAGTCATATGATTGGAAGCACCCGAATCGAAGAACCATGTAGAAGATGGAGATATACCTAACATACCGGCCACAGAAAGAGCCTGAACGATTTGCTGGAGCATCGCAGGAGTCAAAAGTGATGAAAGACTTTCAGCAGAAACAGTAGATGTAGAATTACTAACAGATGACTCAGAAGAAATAGTGGCAGTAGTAGCAGAAAGAGCACGACCACGACTATGACTGTAACAACCCGAATTTTTGCCAACTTGGAGATAGATGTCCTTAGGTAATGAGTCAATTAGGATACCTTAATTAACTTCTCAAAACTCAATCCTAAAGCCTCAAATCCCCTTTCAACCCATTTCCTTTAAAATCTCACCTTTCACCACCTTATTTTACAAATTTTTTGTCCGATTTCGAAAAGTCATATCTCCCTCGTTATAACTCTGATTTAGGTGATTCAAAAGCCAAATTGAAGCTTGATAAGCCTAGTTTTATAAAAAAATAAGTAAAAAAAAAATATAATAATAATTTGAATATAGTTAAATATAGGTCATTGTGACAACTGCCCGAAAATTATTAGTTTGGACAGCTGCTGCTTGTAGAATTTTTAAAATTTTTCTACAATACAAAATATAATAAAATTTGGTAGAGATGAAATAGACTTGATGACGAACTACTAAAAAAAATAATTAAAATAATATACTAACTGAAAGTACCAGAAGGAGGCATAGAACTGCCCTAGGATCTTATTCTGTCGTAATTAGGGCATAATTTAATTAAGTATTAAACTGAACAATCAGTATAATTAGCTTGAACCACTTTAAATATGATCTGTAAGACCCAAAACAAAATGAATCGTTGATGCTACATTACCTTAAAATCTAGAATCAATCTCTAAACCCAATTGCTCTCGGGAGCACGTTGAACTTCGTATCGGACCCGGACCGTGCGTCGAAAGTCCGATTGTTGCGAAACTATACAAATATGACCGCCTTATTGGGCTTGATTACCATCCTAGAAATCAAGTCCAAATTGTATCCCGAACTGCACAACTTGAGCCCGGAGCAAAGTGTGTGAGAAACGCGAATATCTTTAGAAAATGAACTGAACTTAAGTGAATTGAGTTGTTCACTTGCGGACCAAATCTAAGGATTATGACCCTCAAAATCTGACCCAATTACACCTTCGGATCAGGGAAACTTTCCAACACATGTCAGTGCACTTGTGACCCTGATCGAGTACCGGTGACCATTGAACTGAAACTGGTCCGCCACGATCAATCTATAAATCCAATCAAATCAAAAACCTAACTCGACCTGGATCCAATGTCAGGGAGCTTAAGTCCGACCGTACGCAGAAAAGGGGCCTCCAAAACATCTCTGTTGAGCCAAAACAGTCAGGTTTTAGCTATAACCTAAGTATATCATGGCCCTGGGGCTATTAAGGTCGATTTTGGGCCTATATAAGGACCTTAAACCCTCTCTCTCCCTTCACATACGAATTTCTAAACCCTAGAGAGAGAAGAAAGAAGAAAGAGAAGGAAAGAGAGGAAAAGCGAGAGGTAGAGTTAGGGTTTATTTTCGAGATTCAATCCCGCCATTCCACGTGCTTAGCTACCACTACCGTATCGCTATTCCAACGATTCTGATTCCATTTTCAGATAAGAAATTCTAACCATAATCTGTTTTAGGGATTCAGATAGTGTATGTGATGAAATAACTAACCTTTTTCATACTATAGGTTGTCGTTGTACCATAGACGAAGGCGAAGTGTTCAAACTGAATCCGTTACGAGTTTACTGTCGAAAAGTGCCGACTATAAATGTTTAGGTTATGGTTTTCAAGGCTTTCAATGTCGGTTAATGATTTATAACTGATGTGGGTGTCATTTCACATGCTAAATGCGATGCCTGATTCGCTTTATGGTTATATATGAACTATGTTGAATATAGGTTATTCATCTGTAGGTTGAAATGACTGGATATGTCAGAAATTTGGTTTTGTGCTTGCCATGATTATTCACCGTGAACATGTGATTGTTGAATACGTGACAATTCCTTATGAAAGGATTTGCCCTAATATAGCTTATAATTGAGTTGTATCGTGTAGGTAGAAATGTGTAGTCTAAGTGTTTGTGGAAATGATTGAATGAGTATGGAATTTGAATCCCTGCTTGCCATGATTATCTGTCGTGGATATATGTTTGTTGTATTCATGACAACTCTTCGGCGAAAGGACTTGCCCTAATCCATGTTATGGCCAATATACGTCATGTATGTTATAGTGTGTAGTCTAAGTGTTTGTTGAAATGACTGAATGAATATGGATTCATGATTTGTGTCTGCCATGTGTATGGAATGTAAGAACATGATTAATGTGTATTAGACAACTCCTTGGTGAAAGGATTTGCCCTATTATATGTTGAAATCAACATACGTCATGTATGCCGGTTATGTGTAGTCTAAGTGTTTGACAAAATGCTTGAATGAGTTGTTGCTAGATGAACTGTAGTTAATAAGGTAGTTGAGATAGGATTCTCAACCACCTTAGCTATGTACATAAATTTCTTCAAGTAGTTGTAAATCCATATGGTGTGTTTGAGTAGAATATGTATATGTAACATGGCATGTTATATGTGTTTCATTGTATTTTCAAATGTTATCCATGGTTGAAATGGTTGTTAAGTGTTGTATGATTTCCACATGTACATATTTCTTACATCATAATGTTTGAGTGTTTGAGTTTGGGACTACGACATGGTCCAGGCAATCAGTAAAAATTCATGTTTGAGTGTTCGAGCTATTCTCACCACAGTTGATGCGTTCGATGAATCCGAGTCATACGATGATTGTCAACAGTCGTTAGCGCTCCATGTCGATTAATTCAGTGTACACTCGTACCAATCGAACTTGTCAAGTAACCCGATTGACCTCATATATGTTCACCATATATGGACGTCATTGCTTGAACCTAAGGTACCAAACTTACCAGTGAAAATCCCGTTTAAACCTTGGTACCTCGATCTGCTAAGACTCATGAGCTTGGCATGGTGGTATGGGACACCGTGGTCGAGCTGTTGGCCTACGCCGGGGTGATGAACCCACCCGTAGTGACCAGTGAGCAACACCACCTCGTGAACCGAATACGGTGGTATGGGACATGGTATTCGAGCTGTCAGCCTATAATAATCAGGTGACGAGCCCTTTGTAGTGACCTCGAGCATACTCTGAGACTGCGTTGAGGCGACGAGTCTTTTCGTAGCAACTAGAGTATAAACTAGGCCTACACTGATCAGGTGACGAGCCCCTTGTAGTGACCTAGAACCGCAACATCGTATGAGATTTGCTAGGACTAACGACCCTAAAATGGATCGTTGTTTGGGAATTGATATAAGGGAGGTACCGTAGCTTTCCAACACTGTTGTATGAATCAATCTAATTAAGTATTAGCTAACATGAGCATGCACTGCACTGCATGTGCTTTAGCAAGGAAGAGCACTTTCGGGAGGTTACCATGCGCGCCATGAGATGAAGACGCTGAGGGAGTGTAGGCGAGGGCATACATCATTAATACATATCATGTTTGCATTAATCAGAGTACTTAGAGATGCTTGATTGTATTCCTTTATCATTACTGCTTGATTGAATTGATAACATATTAACCTTTGCCTTATAGTTCCACTGAGTTGATCACTCACTCCCATGTTACGGGACGGTGTGTTAAATACAACCAGACCCTATTTTAGTTTCAAATGATGGCAATGCTTAGTCGACGAGTTGGAGTTGTACTTGACAATTTTGAACTCGAAACAAATCCAAAAACGTGTGAATATGTGTAATATAGTTAGGAAAAACGGACCCTATGGGGCCTAAGGACCCAAACTAAGAAATTTAGAGCAGAGTAATGAGATAACTAGGACCTTGGGAATGAAGAGTTTATAAACAACAATGACCATCAAATGTTGGGACATTTAGAGTTTTTGGACCTAAAGTTAGTACTCCTAGATTTTGAAAAATCTGACAGTATAGGAAACCTAAGAAATTAATAACGTGAACCCTAGAACCTCCTTGGCTGGTACGGTCATGTGCTCGAGCGCAGTTAAATTCAAGTCCGGGCAGCTCAATTCTAATCAGACAACTTTTGACCATAAGCGATAAAATAATTTCTTATATTAGAAATGGTATGAAATCATCTAGCGTATGAGCATAGACTTTGGATTACAACTATTGGATTACCGCTATTCATAAGTTAAGACTAGACTACTGGTTATACTAAGGAATGTAAAGGACTGAATATGTTAAGATAATTGAAAGATAGACTTAGTTAGTTGGCTTGATTAGGTTGGGGTGAGGCCGCATTCCTCTATTGGATCCCCTCGATACTTATAGGCTTCTTTAATGACTCTTAGGAAGGTTGTTTGACTTAAAAACTAATCACGAATAGAGAAACTTATATATCCCTTGGATTGAACATTAGGTCAAATCAACATACCCCTTAGAATTGCCTTCCTAAGGACTTGTTACAATTGGGAACACAGAGTAGAGGAACTATACATAAGTGAAGTATTCGCGGTTTGAATCGAATTCTCAATCCTGGTAGTTACCAATGAACTCAATGCTCTGATCAAGCAGAAAATCAGGATCAACTAGGATTAAGAACTGATACGACAAAATTTTTGTCCTAGTTAGGCAGAAGGTCAATGTATCCGGCTCAGACTCACTACACAACTTTCCTTTTGTGTTAGCCCGACCACTTATAACCAAAAGTTTATTACTTTTCCTTTGAGAAGTGTTAAGAACATATAGCCAATAGGGATGTATATATTTTTTTTGGCCCAAGAAGTTTCTCAAATGGGTAACAGACAGTTAGGAATTAGGTCCTGAATCACAGATCATTCTGGCATACATATTGTGTATATGAACTTAGAAAGATAGCCTGTCTGTTAACCTATTTTGTCCAAATACCTTATGTACTAATAATCTATAGATTATCTTATAGTATTAAATCGGACCTGATTAAAGAAGGTAGGTTGGGACCGTGGCAAAAGTCCTTATTTGGTAGAATTAGGCATCTTACCACAAACTCACACCCGTCCCAAAAATTAATCTCAACACACATCATTTTAACTCCTTTCTATAACCATAGGTACCAATGTCATAGCATATATCATCGATGGGAGGAAGACTAATGTATTGAGAGATCGTTTCCCATTTCATGCCAAAGATAGGTCCTAAATTACACATTGTTTCGACATACGGATCAGGACACAGATCCTTGAGCCTTGAGAATAGAAATAATTTTTAAGAGGGGTAGAACATTATAAGCCCAATCTAGTTAGGTCAGCTAATACACCCGTTTGATAAAGGTGGTGAAGCGGAAGCGTGGTAGGCCCTTGCCCCACTGGCCTAGGATTGAAGAAAATTGATCTAGGCTGTGCGTAGGGATAAGTCACTAAATAAGATCTGAATCTTCCTTAGAATGTACTCGTTGAATACGGACCCAATAGAAGCCTTAGCCAATTTCAAGGCGAAACAAAAAGGGTGGGTTTTAAGGAGGGTAGACTAAAGTGACCCAGACTAGCATAAATAGTATAAACCCCACCATGCATGTAAACTTGAAACCCATATAACTTAGGCAAATGAAATAATAAAATCTTTACTTGTTACCCTTAGCCAATTTCGGGGACGAAATTATTTTTAAGGGGGGTAGATTGTAACAACCCGAATTTTTGCCAACTTGAAAATAAATGTCCTTAGGTAATGAGTCGATCATGATACCTTAATTGACTTCTCAGAACTCAATCCTAAAGCCTCAAATCCCCTTTCAACCCATTTCCTTTAAAATATCACCTTTCACCACCTTATTCTGCAAATTTTTCGTCCGACTTCAAAAAGTCATATCTCCCTCGTTATAACTCCGATTTAGGTGATTCAAAACACAGATTGAAGCTTTATAAGCCTAGTTTTATATAAAAAAATAATTAAAAAATATAATAAAAATTTAAATTTATTTAAATATAGATCGTTGTGATAACTGCTCGAAAATCATTAGTTTGGATAGCTGCTGCTTCTAGAATTTTTAGAATTTTTCTATAACACGAAATATAATAAAATTGGTAGAGATGAAGTAGACTTGATGAAGAACTACTAGAAAAATAATTAAAATAATATACTAACTGAAAGTTCCAGAAGGGGGCGTAGAACTGCCCTAGGATCTTATTCTGTCGTAATTAGGGCATAATTTAGTTAAGTATTAAACTGAATAATCAGTATAATTAGCTTGAGCCAATTTAAATACGATTTGTAAGACCTAAAACGAAATGAACTATTAACGCTACATTACCTTAAAATCTAGAATCAATCTCTAAACCCAGTTGCTCTCGGGAGCACGTTGAAACTTCGTATCGGACCTGGACCACGCGTCGAAAGTCTGATTGCTGCGAAACTATACGAATATGACCACCTTATTGATCTTGACTACCATCCCATAAATTAAGTCCAAATAGTATCCCGAACCGCACAACTTGAGCCTGGAGAAAAGTGTGTGAGAAACGCGAATATCTTTAGAAAATGAACTGAAACTTAAGTGAATTGAGTCGTTCACTTGCGGGCTAAATCTAAGAATTCTGACCGTCAAAATCTGACCCAATTACACCCTTGGATCAGGAAAAATTTCTAACACATGTCAGTGCACTTGTGGCCCTGATCGAGTACCGGTAACCATTGAACTGAAACTGGTCTGCCACGGTCAATCTGTAAATCCGATCGGACCAAAAACCTAACTCGACCTGGATCTAATGTCAGGGAGCTTAAGTCCGACTGTACGCAGAAAAGGGGCCTCCAAAACATCTTCGTTGAGCCAAAACAGTTAGGTTTTGGCTATAACCTAAGTATACCATGGCCCTGGGGCCATTAACGTCAATTTTGGGCCTATATAAGGACCTTAAACCTTCTCTCTCCCTTCACATACGAATTTCTAAACCCTAGAGAGAGAAGAGAGAAGAAAGAGAAAGAAAGAGAGGGAAAACGAGAGGTAGAGTTAGGGTTTATTTTCTGAATTCAATCCCGCCATTCCATGTGCTTAGCTACCACTACTGTATCGCTATTCCGACGATTCTGATTCTATTTTCGGATAAGAAATCCTAACCCTAATCTGTTTTAATGATTCAGATAGTATATGTGATGAAATAGCTAACCTATTTCATACTATAGGTTGCGGTTGTGCCGTAGACGAAGGCGGAGTGTTCAAACTGAATCCGTTACGAGTTTACCGGTGAAAGGTGTGGACTATAAACATTTAGGTTATGGTTTTCAAGGCTTTAAATGTCAGTTAATGATTTATAACTGACGTGGGTGCCATTTCACATGCTAAATGCGATGCCTGATTCGCTTTACGGTTATATATGAATTATGTTGAATAGAGGCTATTCATCTGTAGGTTGAAATGACTAGATATGTCAGGAATTTAGTTTTGTTCTTGCCATGATTATTCACCGTGAACATGTGATTGTTGAATATGTGACAACTCCTTATAAAAGGATTTGCCCTAATATAGCTTATAACTGTGTTGTATCATGTAGGTTGAAATGTGTAGTCTAAGTATTTGTGGGAATGATTGAATGAGTATGGAATTTGAATTCCTGCTTGCCATGATTATCCATCGTGGATATATGTCTGTTGTATTCATGACAACTTCTTGGCGAAAGGACTTGCCCTAATCCATGTTATGGCCAACATACGTCATGTATGTTATAGTGTGTAGTCTAAGTGTTTGTTGAAATGACTGAATGAATATGGATTCATGATTTGTGTCTGCCATGTGTATGGAATGTAAGAACATGATTAATGTGTATTAGACAACTCCTCGGTGAAAGGATTTGCCCTATTATATGTTGAAATCAACATACGTCATGTATGCCGGTTATGTGTAGTCTAAGTGTTTGACAAAATGCTTGAATGAGTTGTTGCTAGATGAACTGTAGTTAATAAGGTAGTTGAGATAGGATTCTCAACCACCTTAGCTATGTACATAAATTCCTTCAAGTAGCTGTAAATCTATATGGTGTGTTTGAGTAGAATATGTATATGTAATATGGCATGTTATATGTGTTTCATTGTATTTTCAAATGTTATCCATGGTTGAAATGGTTGTTAAATGTTGTATGATTACCACATGTACATATTTCTTACATCATAATGTGTTTGGGACTTCGACGTAGTCCAGGCAGTCAGTAAAAATTCCTGTTTGAGTGTCCGAGCTATTCTCACCACAGTTGATGCGTTCGGTGAATCCGAGTCGTACGATGATTGTTGACAGTGGTTTGCGCTCCATGTCGATTAATTCAATGTACACTCGTACCAATCGAACTTGTCAAGTAGCCCAATTGACCCGATGTATGTTCACCATGTATGGACGTCATTGCTTGAACCTACGGTACCAAACTCACCAGTGAAAATCTCATTTAAACCTTGGTACCTCAATTCGCTAAGACTCATGAGCCGAGCATGGTGGTATAGGACATCGTGGTCGAGCTGTCAGCCTACGCCGGGGTGACAAGCCCACCTGTAGTGACCAGTGAGCAACACCACCTCATGAGCCGAATACAGTGGTATGGGACACTGTATTTGAGCTGTCGGCCTACACTGATTAGATAACGAGCCCTTTGTATTGACCTCAAGCATACTCTGAGACTGCGTTGAGGCAACGAGTCTTTCCGTAGTAACTAGAGTTTAAACTAGGCCTACACTGATCAGGTGACGAGCCCTTTGTAGTGACCTAGAACCGCAACATCGTATGAGATTTGCTAGGACTGACAACCCTAAAATGGATCATTGTTTGGGAATTGATATAAGGGAGGTATCTTAGCTTTCTAACACTATTGTATGAATCAATCTAATTAAGTATTGGCTAACATGAGCATGCATTGCACTGCATGTACTTTGACGAGGAAGAGCACTTTCGGTAGGTTGTCATGCGCGCCGTGAGATGAAGATGCTGAGGGAGTGTAGGCGAGGGCATGCATCATTAATACATATCATGTTTGCATTAATCAGAGTACTTAGGGATGCTTGATTGTATTGCTTTATCATTACTGCTTGATTGAATTGATAACATGTTAACCTTTGCCTTATAGTTCTACTGGGTTGATCACTCACTCCCACGTTATGGGACAGTGTGTTAAATACCAAACAGACCCTGTTTTAGTTTTAGATGATGGCGATGCTTATGAAGCAGAGCTGAACTTTTATGATGATGAGGAGGGTTTCTTCTATATGCAGCTATCAGTTGGGTCTATGTAAACCATGTTCTGAACGACGGGTTATAGGGTTGCTGTTTGGATGCCATTACACTTGTTATTTTACACTTTTGGAACACTCATGTATATTCGTTTTGTTCATTTTTGGAGTATACGTGTATATATTTAACCTGGTAACATGTTCACACTCTGGAGACTTACAACAGTTTATATATCTATCACAGTCTTCCGCTTGCGTAATTTAATTGTCTCTGGAGTATGATATGCTGATTTGGTATAATCTCACTCATGTTTAATGCACTAATACGAACAACATTCAATCATCATTGTCTATGTTGCATAAGCGATGCGTTGAAACTCGGGAGCTGAGCTTCTGCTCGACCCTCAATTTTCAGGGCATTACAACGACCACGACCACGGCCGAAGAAAGATGCATAGGCACGTGTACGGCAATCCTGAATACCATGACCAGTCCATCGACTATAAGCACACCATTCTTTACATTGAGCGACAACATGACCCACCTTGTTGCAGCTGCGACAAGGCAAAGGAGTGGAACCACGTGTTGGTGTAGTGGTGGACACAGTAAGCACCATATCAGATAATCTCAGAGTTGAGGAAGGAAGAGAGAGAACTTTCAGTCATTGTTGCTTAACCAATAAATTATTAATAACTAAATTCAATGAAGGAGTAGGGCTACGGTTCAAGAGAGCAGCCTGACAATGCTCAAATTTCTGACGCGGCTTCATAAGAAATTGTCAAACTTGCGCACTCTTGCACATAGTTTGAAATATCTTAAAGTCATGAGGAAATGTTGGATCCATCATAGCCATCTCTATCCAAATTGTGACAATTTTGGAGTAAAATGATTGAATAATGTCGTCACCCTGAGTATGGTTAACGAGATCCTGTTCCAGGCGATATAACCGAGCTGCATTACTCTGTTGATAAATTGTCTGGAGATGCTCCCACATTGCCTTAGCAGTGCGATGAGGTGTGAGGACAACAACAATGGACCGATCGATCGAATCGAGAATCTAGGTAATAAATCGTCCATTATTCATTTCCTAATCACCTAATTTATCAGCATCTATGGAAGTGGGGATAGTAACAGATCCATCAATTAGTCCCTACAAACCATGACCCTTAAGAAAGTTTTGAAAATGGATGGCCCATAGAGAATATTTGGTACCATCAAACTACAACGTGGGGCCTCTGTATATGATGAGTCCTTATCCATTAATCGGAAGTAATGTAAAGCACGCAAAGAGTTGTAGCAGAAGAAGGTTTTAGATATGTCGTACAGTAAGAGATACCTAAGGGATTGCAGTTTCTGGATTTGGAGGAATAGCAACATCAACAGGGGCTCTGGATCTGGAGCAGAATAGTAATAACAACAGGGGCTCTGGATCTGAAAAATCTAGATCTGGAGCAACAGCAACAGGAGCACTGGATCGGGAAAAGCTAGATCTGGAACAGCAACAGGGGTTGCTGGATCTGGAACAGAGCAGAGAGTAGATGAGTAAGCAATAGGGGTGGTCGGACGACGCAGGGGTGCTGGAAAAGCAGAGGGGTGGTCGGACGAGCAGGGGCAGCGCAGTAGGGTGGTCGGACAATGCAGTGATGATCGGACGATGCAGCAGGGGTGGTCAGACAACATAGTGATGGTCGGACGATGCAGCAAGGGTGGCCGGACGACGTAGGGACAGTTGGACGAGCAGGGATGGTGGTCGAACGCAGCAGGGGTGGTGACCGGACGCAAAGATGGTCGGATCTAACAGGTGGTGCTGGTTTTGGATCAGTGATGCTCTGATACTATGTAAACAGAGTTGAAAGCTTTTCTGTATTTGAGACAACCCAAAGGGGTTGAATATATAGAGATTACAGTCATCTATACAAGGAAAATAATAAAATTAGAATCTTCTACCTATGGAAACGAACTATACAAGGTATACCAGCTATACAAGGTATGTGAGCCTGTCTAACACTCCCGATCTCCCTCCCTCTTAGTCTCTCTCTATCTCTCTCCCGCTCCCGATCTCCCTCCCTCTCGATCTCTCACCCTCTCTCACTCCCAATCTCCTCCCTATTGATCTCTCCCCTCTATCCCGCTCCCTCATAAGAGGTTAGGCAGCCACGTGTAACGACTTGAAAAATTCCGTATAAAGACCTGAGTACTACCTTAGGCAGAAATCACTTAGGACTGAATCCTTTAGGAATTAGACAAAATTAACTAAGTGTTAAACTAGATTAGCTGTGAAATTAGCTTGATCCACTTTAAATACGAACTGCAAGACCCAAAACTTGCAGAATCATTAACGCTATGTTACCCTAAAATCTAGGATTAATCTCATTACCCTGTTGCTCTCAGGAGCACATTGAAACTTCAAATTAGACCTGGACCGCACGTCGAAAGTCCGATTACTACGAAATTATATAATTAAGACCGCCTTGCTAGACTTGACAACCACCTCGAAAATCAAGTCCAGATAGTGTTCCGAAGCTATTCGCTTGAGCCCGGAGTGAAGTATGTGAGAAACGTGGATATTTTAGAAATAAAAATCTAAATTTAAGTAATCTAAGACTTGTCGCTTGGGGCCGAATATAAGGATTCAGACCGTCAGAATCTGACCCAAATACACCCTCGGATCAGGAGGAATTGCATACACAGGTCAGTGTACTTGTGGCCCTGATTGGTGATCGTGGACCGTCAAATAGAAACTGGTCCGCCGCGGTCGATCTGTAAATCTGATCGGACTGAAAACTTAACTCGACCTAGATCCGTGGTCAGGGAGCTTAAGTCTGACCTTTGGCTCAAGGGGGGGCTCCGAAAGTGCTCCGTTGAGCTAAAACAGACGCTCTTTGGACATAACCTAAGTATACCTTGGCCCTGGGGCCATGTCCATCAGTTTTAGGCCTATATAAGGACCTTAAACCCTCTCTCATTCACTCTATACGAATTTGGTAAAAACTCTAGGAGAGAGAAGAGAGTAAAGAGAGAGAAAGTGAGAGAGAAGTTGGAGTCACTCCTGGGATTCGATCCTTGTTACTCTACGTGCCTTACCACCACTTCCGTATCGCTCTACTGGCGATACCAATCTCATTCTTAGGTAAGAAAACCTAACCCTAATCCGTTCTAGGGTTTCTAATAGTTGAAATGGTGAAATAGCTAACCTATTTCATGTAATAGGTTGCCGTTGTGCCGTAGACAAAGCGTGGGTGAACAAACTAAGTTCGTTACGCGTCTACCGACGTAAGGTGCGGACTATAGATGTATAGGTTATGGTTTTCAAAGCTTTCAATGTCGGATAATGATAAATTCCTGATGTGGATGTTATTTCACATGCAAAATGTGATGTTTGTTTTGCGTTTCAGTTATATATGAAATTTGTGGAGTTTAGCGTATTCTGTATATTTGTAGAAAATACCGTATATGTACGAAATATGAAAGTGTGTTTGCCATGATTAACTATTGTGTGTATATGCTAGTTATATGTGTAACAACTTCTCAGCGAAATGATTCGCCCTAATACATGTTTTGGCCAACATACGTTATGTATGTTCATACGTGTAGTCTAAGTGTTTGTAAAAATGCTTGTATAAGTAAGTACTTAGTAAATAGTGCTTTAGGTGGGTGTTGAGATAGGATTCTCAATTACCTTAGGGATGTGTATGATTTCCTCCATCCAAGTTGTTTAGTTTCTTCGCTTTATTTGTGAAAGGCATGTATATGAATTCTTGTTTATGTTGCACCTTATAACATGCTCGATAGTATGATTGGATTACTTGGTTACTCCTGTTTTGACTACTTCACATGCTTATTGGTTAAGGTTGAATGTGTATAGGGCTATGCTATGGTCCAGGCAATCGGTAACCGGCTTTGAGTTTGTGGCTGAGATTCATTCGCCACGTAGGACGTGTTTGACGAACCCAAGCCATACTAGAGTTGTCGACAATGGTTAAGCCACACAGAGTATTTACGCACCTCATGTCGATCAACTTCAGGTGCGCTCGTAATAGTCTAGCTCGTCAAGTAACCTGATGTATGTTCACCATGAATGGACGCTACTGCTTGAACCTAAGGTACCAAACTCATCAGCGAAAACCCCATTAACCTTGGTACCTCGATCTACTAAGACTCATGAGCCGGACATGGTAGTATGGGACACTGTAGTCGAGCTGTCAGCCTACGCCGGGGCGACGAGTTACCCATAGTGACTAGTGAACAACACCACCTCGTGAGCCGAATACGGTGGTATGAGACACTGTATTCGAGCTGTCGGCCTACACTAATAAGGTGACGAGCCCTTTATAGTGACCTCGAGCATACTCTGAGTCTACGTGGAGGCGACAACCCTTCCGTAGCAACAAGAGTATAAACTAGGCCTGCACTGATCAGGTGACGAGCCCTTTACAGCAACCTAGAACCGTAACATCGTATGAGATTTGCTGGGACTGACGACCCTGGAATGGATCATTGTTTGGGAAATGATATAGGGGAGGTACCTTAGTTTTCCAATCCTGCAGTATAAAAAGGACTAATAAGAACTTAGTAATCACGCTCATAACATCGCACTGTATGTGCCCCGGGTTGAAGAGCACAGAGGGAAGAAAGCATGCCGCGACTGTAAGATGGTGTCACACGAGGGAGTGTAGGCAAGGGCATGCATCATGAATACATTTCATCCTTGCATTAATAAGAGTATCTAGGAATGTCTGATATGTCTACTTTATCATTACTGCTTGACTAAGTTGATAACATGTTAACCTTTGCTCTATGATTCAACTAAGTTGATCACTCACTCCCACATTCTGGGATGGTGTTCCGAACACCCAATAGACTCTGTCTTAGATGCAGATGATGATGCGACTCTGGAGGCGGAGCCGGATTATGATGGCGATCAGGATGTGTTCTCGTATATACAGTTCTCCGGCGGTTTCACTTAAGTCGTCCTGATCAACGAAGCTACATGGCTTGTCATTGTAGTTAAACTATTTTTGACATTTTGACTCCTGAACTATTACATGTATATGGTGACTCAGTGATGTGTTCATACTCTGGAGACCGATAGTGATCCTTTTGGGCTCATATACGTTTATATACATCTTTCAGTCTTCCGCTTGTGTTGTATAAATTGATCTGGAGTATGAATTACTGTTTTGGTATAATCCCACGCATGATTAATGCACTAACATGACAACATTTTAATCATAAGCATATATGTTGCATAAGTGATGTTTTGAAACTCGGGAGTTGAATTGCTACTCGACCCCCGATTTTCAGGGCATTACACCACGTTTGCTTCATCACAAGGTTGGATAACCCTAGCCGCCGCACTCTCGTCACCACCATCCCAAACCCAAGACACCGCTGCATCTTCCCCACCACCAACAAAAACCTATCCCGACCGAACAGAGCATCCATCACTGCTACCCATTGGGTTTCCCAGTCATTGGCCATGGTTTTCGCCAATTCCAGCGCAAGTTTTTTTTTTGGAATCTGGTTGCAAGGATGGGATCGCCATTAATGGTGGTCGACGAGCAGGGGAAGAGGCGGAATACCACTATAAGCCATGGCAGATCTGAGTTTCGGTGTGCCTAAGGGCCATCCATGGCTGCTTGCACCGAAATTCGATGTCCCGGATGGAGGTGAGTTCTGCTATTAATGGCTGTCAGAGGCGCTAAGAAGAGGAAGATGGCCCACTGGAGTGCTACCGTCAATGGCTGCAAGGTCCGTAATACTATAGTGATTGATCTTGCTGCTCTTTTGATTGGATTGAAGTGGAGACCAGGTAACAAAGGCTATTGATGAAGTGGTTTAGGTAGCGCATTCTCTGCAAAGTCTCCTTTAACATTAGCTATACCATAATACTAATGGTGTGAGCATTTTCACAAAGGTAGGTTGTTTATTTCCTGGTTTATTTTAATTTATTGTCAAAATTTTATTTCTTCGCTTCACCTTCTATATTTTCCATTTGCAAAGCAATGGAATGACCATGGGAAACATGCCTTGGATGTTGCCATACCAAAGGTGCAGTGCCTTCTCTTGATTAAGATTTCTATTTATTGCTATTTAGTAAATGCTTCACTGGACTATCTCATTATTCAGAGGATGTTAGAGTGATCAGTTTCACAATATTGTTTCAGGCATAAAAAAAATCAGCACAAGCAACCCCAATTGGAAACAGTTAAAAGTTGTGAGTTAACTGCTACAGATTTGCTATTTCTTTCTTTTATTAAATATGCTCGTATTATGGTTGTAGTATAGATGTTTTTTCCTTTATGAAGAAATTCAGTGCTGTAGGATTAGTTTGAAAAGCTTTCAGCAGGGTCCTAGAATTTGTTGTTGTGATTCTCAACTACCAATATTTTAACAATCTCAACAGAGGCTGTACCTGTGAAGTTCATATGCTCTGTCGAAAATTGGTTCAACACTTGATTCAAACTAGTTTTAATTGTCATAGCACATACAGCATGAAAGTTGAGACTGTCACCGGGACAGAATTACAATTACATGATTGCTGTACTTGCATCTTGTGATCACCCATTGCACACCATGGATGGTCTAAATTTGTTGGGTCGTAAAAGGAACTTGAGACTATGTGCCACCAACATGATCATGATCCCTTTAACTTGCATCCTTATGGTGCATGATAGCACAGAAAAGATAGTTGTATGGGTTAGTCAAGCCATTCACATGCACACACACTTCTTTCAATTTGCCATAATGCACAATGAAACAACAAAAGAAAAACATGGGTATCATTGCATATCTGTATTTGCATGCAACCCATGTAAATTTCATGTTTAAAATGCAAGTCTGATGCCAAAAACTATTTTTCTTTTTCTTTTACATTTTTATTAAAGCCATCTGCATATACAAGATGCATGCATTATCGTGAATGCCTTTGAATGTATAGAAAGATTAACCGATTGGATGCTCGAAATCACTAAGTCGCATTGGCTGATGAAGTCGGCAATAAGGTTAGCTGAAATGCCAAATTGGGTCCTCTAGGGAGGCTAATGACTAGGCGGCAGTACCGACCCAATAAGTACAAGGCAATCACCACTCAGTAGGGACCACTGAAGTGAGTATGAGAAAATAGAGCCCAATGCCATCTCATCTCCATCAATACACAAAATCAAGCATTTGCATTATGTGCTATGGTTCCAATACATCAAAATATAAGTGATCTTAAGACCCTCATGTGTTATCTTTCAAAAAAAAAAAACCACTCGTGTTGTTTATGAGATCAAGGACATGGCACAGAACATGATTAAGAATGGTGTTTATTACTTTGTGCATGTATCTGTTATGTATTGGGTGTAATGTTATTTATCGTAAAATGCATGATTTTATAAGGCTTTGGCTGAATTTCTTGAATTTTTCTTCTCATTCTTTGATATATACTGTTTGAAGAGGTGGGTCCCTGCTTTAAAGGAACAATGGTTGACTATCACAACCTTTGTTGGGCCATATGTGCAATTGGCAACAACTAGAATTGTTGAGGTTTATGAGGCATCCAAGGGTACTCTTACACCACATGTTGTCAGAGTATAGGAATTGCAACTCCATACTTGAAGGAGGTGACATTGTAGATGGTGACATGAAATGCGTATGTACCATAACAATGTGCTTATTTGAGTCTTTCCCTTTCTTCTTTTTATTGGTGTTTTGTCCCTACATGCCTCATACAGTTTTCTGTTATCACAGAAGCTAAGAAGTTTTCCAAGCCTTACATCGATCAGGTCGTGACAGTTACCAAACCTCATGTTGACAGTTGATGTTTTATTTAAACCAACACGATTTAAATGATTTATAAACTCGCAAGTATACGAATCAGATGCAGATACGGTACGTATTACGAGATCGTTCCCACGAGGACTGGTCGTCACAACTCAAATCTATGATTCTCCTTAACTAATCCAACAAAGAATGGAATGAACTACTAAGCACAATTCTAAGAAAAAATAAAAAAATTAAGAACATGGAAGAAAATTCAATCAGAGAGAGAGCACTAGGACTTTCGAATCCACCCCTAATTATCCTAACCCTTGTTTTGTTTGTTGATTCACCTTGATCTAGATTGATATCACTTATACAGAGAAAGCACAATCTGTGTCTTGAATCGGGCATACAGAATGTCTAATTCCTTTAAGCAATGCCATGAACAATACATCCCATGTCCTTGGTCGGGCACATGGTATGTACAATTCATTAAAGCACCCTGTTCCTTCCTCTATAGGAAACCTGTTCTTGATCAGACACAAGCACCTGTAATAAGCATCCAAACAACATCCATATATATACTTTGGTCAAGTTCATAGATGGAGAAGTATGGAATTTAAACCCATAAAGCCCACTCAGAGAAAGAAACAAATTAATTAAAATTCAAAGTAAATCAACTAATACAAGAGCTGATCAAATTAGGGGCTTCATCTCAGCCCTAGCCGAGAGATTAGTGACCCATAAAATCCATAAAAAATATTAAATAAAATTCATAAAATAAAACACCAAACCAAACAATCTCTCTCTCTTTTTTCTTCTCTTTCTTCTCTCCCTGGCTCTGGATTTCGAATTCCCTGATTCTGAATGCCTTTCCCACGTCCAAAACTTCCTTTTTATAGCTGCTGGATGGCTGGAATCGGTGGCAGAGTCGTAGACGGACTCGAAGTGTAATTTTTTGCAGCCGTGATCGGTGGGCCCCACAGAGGTGTTTTCTGGAAAATCCACCCTATCCATTGGATTCAGGACGAAATTTCAGTCAAGAATGGGTGGTTTTGAACGTCCATTGAAGCGGCCCACAGAAGAAATCTCAAAAAGATCAGATTTGAACGTCGCCAGGTAGCCCTTTTGTGGCCTCTGTATCACGTACATGTGTATGCATGGGAGTGAACTATCAACATGGTTTTGTAGTATTCATGGCCCTCTACACGATGGACGGATCAGATCTTCCGGAAGGTTGACGAGTGGGGCCACTGTCCTTCGCAAAAACGGCCAGCGGCCGTGCGTTACGCGGACGCGGACGCGGATCTCCTTCCGCTGACAATGGTGGGTCCCATTCCTTTGATCAAATGGCAAATCCACTCCGTACACTGCGATGAGAACGAAAAACCGGTCGGGAATGTGCAATTTTTGAGTTAGATTTTGTGGTGGCCCACAGATTTTTGAACTCGCCGTCCATTGCATGTTTGAACGGCTGGGATCTGATCTCTGCTTTCATTTCAATTTTTGCTACCTAGGCGAGGGTTATTGCTGCCCCAGGAGGTGGATGGACGGTCCGGATCACTCATTTGGATACTAGGTGGGCCCAACAACCGACGACCGGCGGACGGCTTCAAAGACGCTGTTGCGTCTTTTGAGTTTTTGAAGATGAGGAGAGAGAGCGCAGGTCAGCGCCCGCGCTGACCCGTCTTGCATTCGGTGCACAGCGGCTGCGCATGTGCATGGTGTACATGCATCATGCGCGGGGCCCGCTGTAATGTTTGTATGAAATCCGCACCATCTATCATTTTCCTCATATTATTTCAACCGCAGAAATCCAATTTGAGACAGTTCCAGATATCAGGTGGGTCCCAAATTGTAAATTAACGGGCTGATCTGTCCGTTGGACCACTTCCCAAGATCTGCAAGGGTTGAAATTTAATATGTACGGTTAAATTATGGCCCCCATCATATGTATGAAGTTTCGAGTTGATCGGATGGCGAAAAACGTGTGATCTTGCATTCTGGACCCTTTTCGGGCCCCTTTGTCGTGCTTTCCTCAGATCCCAGGCGTGTAAAATCTTCACTATTGGTTTTCTGGAGTCCATCCCGTGCTCTGGTAATTTTGGAGCGCCAAAACCATGTCTTTAACATCAATTTCCAATTCACACTCCTGATTTCATCCTGTAATAAAAACACGAGTAATATACTCCATTAATCCTTATCATGTACGTAAAATTAGGCAATTACTGGGGTCTAATATGCAATATTCGAACCTGATCACAACCCCCAACCAGCATTTTGCTAGTCCCGAGCAAAACATGCTAAAATAATTTCAGAAATAAAAGACAATTCCTGTAAACTCAAGTGACTTGTGAACAGATAGCTGAAATGTGAAAATTCTAAGATTCATGATTGGTATGTGGAGTTTTTCTCTTGGAATCAAGCTTACAGTAAACTTCATAATCAAGTTTAAAATATTAATCTATCAATTAGAACATTCCTAAACATTGAGTTCCACGAGTGTAAAGTATAATCTCGACTTACAATCAGTAAGAGATCCAATTGTCAATTTCATGATATCATTAGTAATTCGTGACAATCAAAACTTGAAACCAACACTTATCTCACAGATTAACTTTTCATTTTACCGGTTTTTGATTTTCTTTATGAGCAGTAACGCAAATGAGGGGAATCAAATTCTCACCTATAGGGAGCAAACCTATGGCGAAAACTTGTCGCCTAACACTTTTTTTTTATTTTTTATTTTTTTTTATTTTTTATGTCAACTATGAGGAATCAAATCTTCATCTATAGGGAGCAAACCTATAGTGAAGATTATGTGACTAACTCTTTCAATTCTTCTTTATAAACTGACGTTAACAAATTTCTCAAGCTGGTTCCTTTCATGCCTAATGATTACCAAGTTACCATTTAATATTGAACTGAAAACTTAATGTGTAAGCGAGATCTAATATGTGAAATCATGGCTCAATCAATGTTTACAACTTCTAATCATGGATTAACAATTCAAAATTAACTGTGAAATCAAGCAAATGTCCGAATCCAAGAGTCATAAGTTAATTACCAACATCACATATCTTATAATGTTAAAATCACAATTATCCTTCAAAATCACTTTGAATTCAAAAGAAATTCTAGAAAAAATTTTAAAATTTTCACAAATTTTGCTCAAGACCAAGAAAATACTGATTAGGTGACCTAATCTCCCACCCCCAACCTAAAATCTACATTGTCCTCAATGTAAAAGAAATAAGCATACATTGCATATGGGACAACGAAAATAAAAGAGGAGTGATGGAAAGATAATACCTGGACAGAGAGTCAAGAAGCGTCCTCAGAAAAAAATATCATCGCAAAACAGGTTAGCACAAGAGAGAAATCAACATAAGCAAAAATAACAAAAAGAAAAACAAAAGAAGACCCTACCTATACCACTTTCGCAGGTGCTCTCGATTGCATTTAGCGCATGCAATAAGCCTTTAAACCCCTAGGTTACCCCTAGTGGACGAGTTGTAGTCTCGTGAGGGTTTGCAGTAATGTTACCCACAAACATTGAACTAACTAACTAGAAAAATGAAAAGGAATGAGATAAAAAGCAATACAATAAAGCAAAAGGCTGGGTTGCCTCCCAGGAGCGCTAAGTTTACTGTCTATCTTAAAATAGCATAAAGGAAACTACCCTAGTCCTAAGAAAGCAGGGAAAACTACTCAGTCATGCTGCAAGGTTCCTCTTCCGGCCAGTATCGTGATAAATTTCTCAGTAGGTTTCGTAACAGGATCATCCAAAAGCCCTTTTTGCAATAGGCTTGGACGCCCTGGAGCTTGACCTTCCAAAGACATTTATGTACCTCATAAGAAATTTTCTGTTGATTTGCCTGAGGTATCCAGAGTATATACAATTCACCTGCGACAGAAGAAGTTTCGAAGTTAGTATCCCATGGTGAATCAGAGACTACACATAGATGAAAGTCAGAAAAATTCTCAGAAAGTGACGTAGTCTCAACACATTCCGAAGTAGCAGACTTCGGTTCAATTTTTAGCTCCTCCTCCCTTAATGGTAAATAGTGAGGATCTGGGGAGGGAGGGGCTTCAGAGTAAGGGTTCTCTCGATCAGTGATGACTACCGAGATATTGTTTTGTAAGGCATTCACTATGTCTCTTATCATGGGATCGTTTGAATCTGCAAAGTGTGCCAAGCAATCATCCAAAGAGGTGGGACATTCAGCTGAGAGTGACTCATTTTCCACATTAGAGCTCGTGATGATCTGCCCAAGGAATCCATCGTTTTTGAAGGTAAACGGAGGTGTGCGCTCTTGCTCCAGCCCTGCACAGACAGATTGAAGATCAGTATACGAAGCATTGATGTATGGACTCTGTTCATCGATACTACTCAGAATAGGCGATGAATCATCATTATTCAACAGTTCAGATGGTGGCCTCAACTGGGTGGTTTCAAATTCAAGAGTTATATCGAGTAGCTCGTCCATCTCCCGAATCATATCATCATGTAATTCAGAGGAGTGGTCCAAATACGTTTCATAAGAGTTAGAAAGGTTGGTTGTGAGGGGCCCGTCCTCTACCTTTAAATTAGACATGTTAGAGGAGGGGAGTGGCTCATTATGACCGACCACTTCGTGTACGTCTTGATCATTGACTTGGACCAAATTTGAGATTGATGCGAAGGGAATTTGGGTTGCATATTCATCATCTTCCCAATATGCATCATCATCTACTTCCATGCAGTGCACACTTGGGATGAGATCGCTTTCCTCACATTCTATTTCCAGATTGGGTTGAGGTTCGTATAAACTAACCTCTTCCTCTTTATTGAACTCAAGTGTGTCATGTGAGTGGGGTGTGTCATCATTATTATATTTGAAAGACAACCATGTTTCTTCCCCATTCTTTCGAACAGTCATTGAGATCGACTCATCGGGGAATTGAACCGTATGCTCATTAATGGAATCCAACTCCTCATTCCAAATTTCAGATTTCGTTAAAAGCGAGTGAGGATCACTGTCCTCGCATTGTATTTCTGGATTGGATTGTAGTTGGGATGAGCAAGCTTCCTCTATCCTTTCAATGCGCGAATTGAGTGCTTCTAATGATTTCATCAATTTCGCAACATGCTGGTTGAATTGTTCTGGATCAAAACATGAATCCTCTTGGATCGTTTCTGGTTGGATCTCAAAGGTATGGGATCCAAGAGAATAATTATTACAATATGTTGTTGGTTCATATTTCCAGTTTTGATGGTTCCACTGGTTATAGTCATACTGATCATATATGGGAGAATATGATGGTTGATAATAATCCTCATTCCCATAATTACGATCATATACAGCCCTATTAACCGATTGAACATAACGTTCTAGTCGGTTCTCAATGTCTGTTCTCGATGGAGAGAAATCTTGAGGTATACGTTGAATTCCACAACCTTCAGGCATTTCCCAATAAAACCTATCCAACTCAGCATATGCATGTACCCACGATTCCATGGTAGAACCTTAACTCTGAGTCTAATCCTAGAAGAAAGCAAAATCCTACAGCAATACCGAAAGTAAAGAAGAAGTTAGAAAGATGTTACCAGAGTAGAAGTTCCTATGTTAAAAACCTGCACAACAAAACAAACAAGTTAGTATCTAGGGGATAAAACCTAATCTAGAAAAAATAAAGAAAGTAACGAAATTAGGACGAAGTTACCAAGTTAAAATATCTATCAACGACCCTACAAGACAGAAAGGTTAGTTCTAAAAAATATAAAAAAAATTCCAAAACTAAAGTTAGTAAAATCTTAAGACTATGAATTATGATAAGAGAGAACCCTAAATTTAATTTGGAACGAAACAGTCCCCGGCAACGGTGCCAAAAACTTGATGTTTTATTTAAACCAACACGATTTAAATGATTTATAAACTCGCAAGTATACGAATCAGATGCAGATACGGTACGTATTACGAGATCGTTCCCACGAGGACTGGTCGTCACAACTCAAATCTATGATTCTCCTTAACTAATCCAACAAAGAATGGAATGAACTACTAAGCACAATTCTAAGAAAAAATAAAAAAATTAAGAACATGGAAGAAAATTCAATCAGAGAGAGAGCACTAGGACTTTCGAATCCACCCCTAATTATCCTAACCCTTGTTTTGTTTGTTGATTCACCTTGATCTAGATTGATATCACTTATACAGAGAAAGCACAATCATGTCTTGAATCGGGCATCTAGAATGTCTAATTCCTTTAAGCAATGCCATGAACAATACATCCCATGTCCTTGGTCGGGCACATGGTATGTACAATTCATTAAAGCACCCTGTTCCTTCCTCTATAGGAAACTTGTTCTTGATCAGACACAAGCACCTATAATAAGCATCCAAACAACATCCATATATATACTTTGGTCAAGTTCATAGATGGAGAAGTATGGAATTTAAACCCATAAAGCCCACTCAGAGAAAGAAACAAATTAATTAAAATTCAAAGTAAATCAACTAATACAAGAGCTGATCAAATTAGGGGCTTCATCTCAGCCCTAGCCGAGAGATTAGTGACCCATAAAATCCATAAAAAATATTAAATAAAATTCATAAAATAAAACACCAAACCAAACAATCTCTCTCTCTTCTTTCTTCTCTTTCTTCTCTCCCTGGCTCTGAATTTCAAATTCCCTGATTCTGAATGCCTTTCCCATGTCCAAAACTTCCTTTTTATAGCTGCTGGATGGCTGGAATCGGTGGCAGAGTCGTAGACGGACTCGAAGTGTAATTTTTCGCAGCCGTGATCGGTGGGCCCCACAGAGGTGTTTTTTGGAAAATCCACCCCATCCATTGGATTTAGGACGAAATTTCAGTCAAGAATGAGTAGTTTTGAACATCCATTGAAGCGGCCCACAGAAGAAATCTCAAAAAGATCAGATTTGAACGTCGCCAGGTAGCCCTTTTGTGGCCTCTGTATCACGTACATGTGTATGCATGGGAGTGAACTATCAATATGGTTTTGTAGTATTCATGGCCCTCTACACGATGGACGGATCAGATCTTCCGGAAGGTTGACGAGTGGGGCCACTGTCCTTCGCAAAAACGGCCAGCGGCCGTGCGTTACGCGGACGCGGATCTCCTTCCGCTGACAATGGTGGGTCCCATTCCTCTGATCAAATGGCAAATCCACTCCGTACACTGCGATGAGAACGAAAAATCGGTTGGGAATGTGCAATTTCTGAGTTAGATTTTGTGGTGGCCCACAGATTTTTGAACTCGCCGTCCATTGCATGTTTGAACGGCTGGGATCTGATCTCTGCTTTCATTTCAATTTTTGCTACCTAGGCGAGGGTTATTGCTACCCCAGGAGGTGGATGGACGGTCCGGATCACTCATTTGGATACTAGGTGGGCCCCACAACCGACGACCGGCGGACGGCTTCGAAGACGCTGTTGCGTCTTTTGAGTTTTTGAAGATGAGGAGAGAGAGCGCGGGTCAGCGCCCGCGCTGACCCGTCTTGCATTCGGTGCACAGCGGCTGCGCATGTGCATGGTGTACATGCATCATGTGCGGGGCCCACTGTAATGTTTGTATGAAATCTTCACCGTCTATCCTTTTCCTCATATTATTTCAACCGCAGAAATCCAATTTGAGACAGTTCCAGATATCAGGTGGGTCCCAAATTGTAAATTAACGGGCTGATCTGTCCATTGGACCACTTCCCAAGATCTGCAAGGGTTGAAATTTAATATGTACGGTTAAATTATGGCCCCCATCATATGTATGAAGTTTCGAGTTGATCGGATGGCGGAAAACGTGTGATCTTGCATTCTGGACCCTTTTCGGGCCCCTTTGTCGTGCTTTCCTCAGATCCCAGGCGTGTAAAATCTTCACTATTGGTTTTCTGGAGTCCATCCCGTGCTCTGGTAATTTTGGAGCGCCAAAACCATGTCTTTAACATCAATTTCCAATTCACACTCCTGATTTCATCCTGTAATAAAAACACGAGTAATATACTCCATTAATCCTTATCATGTACGTAAAATTAGGCAATTACTGGGGTCTAATATGCAATATTCGACCGTGATCAACAGTTATCAAATCAAATTTTGCTTAGTGTTCCATTCCTCCAGATCATGTCCGTTAAAAATGTACCAAACTGTCTGATGACTCGAACTAGGCATTTTGTTGGACCTTTTCTTAGCTGAACTTGAGCCATTACTGACTTGTCTTTTGGTGTCCATTTGTATGCAACTGATAGAAGGTCTTGGAATGTCCCAAACTGATTTTCTGACTTTTTTGAGTTCTTTTTTTTTTTTTCTTTTTCTTTTGAGTTCATTCCTTTCTTGTTCTTACTGTTGGTGGACTTAACCTGCCATGCAGTACTATATCAGCAATTAGACATCGATATTTGTCATTATTTTGACCATTGGGCTCCTGGAAGAAATTTCTTTCAGAGACCCAATTTGGTTTCTAAATTCTGCTTGCACTTTCTGTCAGACTCCTCCCACTCTAGATTTGGAGCTTGCTTGCTTGGTCTCAATGCAAACTCTACTTTCTTTGTTAGGTTTTAGTTTATTATCGTTGCTTTTTTAATTGTGGGGCTATTTGTCAATCAAATAAACACACAGAAATTGCTAAAGCAGGGTGACACCAATTTAATTCACATTGATGGCCAATCTTCAGTTGTAATCTATTGCATTTCGAGTACGCCTGAAGCTATTCTAGCTAGAATTTGGGGCCTAGTTTTGCCATTTTGAGTGGAATGGAGCTTGCTACTCTGGTTCACCTAGAGCAGGAATGAAACAAAATTTCCCAAAGCAGATGATATCTGTGTAGCCTGCCTCTTTTCTGTGCATGTGGACAGTCTGATGATGAATCTGAAGCATCCGACTGATGGGCGAGCTTGGATTTTCCATGTTTCAAAACTCACTCTGCTATCTAAACAGTGAGCTTCAGCCATTGCATGTAAACAATTACAGTTTTCTTGATCGCCCACATACTGATTTTGATACCCACCTGCATTCACTTATCCAGTTCTATTTATTTCTAGTCCATCTAATCTGCAATGCAGTTGGCCAGTTTGATTTTTTCATCAGCCACAATTGTTCCTCAAAATATATATTTTTTCTTTTATGAACAGGCTGGTATGTGGCTCCAGAAGCTTTCCTAAATGAGGAATACGGCAGAAAAGTGGATGTTTTTTCATTTGCGTTAATTCTACAAGAGGTAAAGGGACTCTCATGGCCCCTAGAATTACTTGTGTGAATATCTGTATTTGAACATATAGGTATTAATATTTATTTCTTGTCCCGTTCTCCATATTTTTCTTAAGATTTGTTAGTTGTGGGGTTAATCGAGTCATCAATCTGTGGAAAAAATGCCACACAGTTTATGTGCAGCTAATACTGACAGAGTTCTCATCTGGGACCTTTCCAATTTCTGATTGGGTTTTATTTTTTAGGTTCTCAATGATATTGTCTTAAAAGTTGAGTTGAATGATGTTCAATTTCGGTTTTAACAATTCATTGCTTTGAAGCATTTCTGGACATTTTTGTTATGTGCATGCATGATATGTTGATTTTTGGATGGCCATTGCTGTTGTATCTTTAACATTCAATTGAATTTATTTTGCAACTTGATAATATTGCCTGAGAGAACTAAAATAGAAGGGGCAAAAAAAAAAAGGAAGAAGAAGAGAAAATTAGAAGGGTCTAAGACTCAAAAGAAATAATCCAGTCAATCTGGGAAGACAATTTCTCTCCAGTTTGGTGCCATACATGTTTCTTGTGCATTATGATCCAAATTCATTCATCATAAAGCACCATAAATGGGCCATAGACCGGATTTTATGATGAGTGGGCAATCCTGACCATATAAAATTTGTAGTGAGGAAACCACTGATGATTTCTTGTAGATTTGTCTACACCTTTTTTTTTTGGCCACATGTCTAAATCAATGCAGGATTCTGTGTTCTTTTTGTAAGCTTAGATCTCATCTTACTGATATAGTTGAGCTTATCCATCTACCTCTGATATGCAAGTTTTTCTGCTCTTCTTAGTTTATGATCCTCTTATTTGTTCAAATGAGGAATTCTGAATGTTTGCTCTATGTTGCTTTGGCTGTGGATTTCTGCAGCTAAAATTAGTTTGATCAAAGGACATTATTTGAACAAGTATTATTTAATCCTCGACCTGAGTGTATGCATTGTATCAGTGTTTCTGGTTTGTACTAGTGTGATCCATGATTCCTGGTCTAAACTATTTATATGATGGGTGCACCAAAAATCTTCAATGACCCAAAACTTCTAGGTTTGAAGAGCCTAGCTATCTCAATCTTAGGCATCTTTTCTTTAGAGTTGATCGTGGGCCTTTTCTGTTGTTCTTCTCTTAACCATGCATTTGCAGATTAATGATACAAGGGCTAGGAGTTGGGATTGTTCTGTTGAGGGAATTTTTGGATCATGGTCCATCTATGGTGGCCCCATTTGGCCTGTAATCTGAACTACATAACATTGGATCCCACTTTTTCAAAAAGAGAACTCAAGATGATGCATGTATCTTGGGATTGAGGATCATATCCCCTCACTGAAACGAATGGGATGCGCTCGTTGTCTGCTCTTTGGGATCATGTGATTTCTTTAGAAACCAGATCAAACTGTTAGAAATTTCAATTATTTAATAATGGATGATCAGCAAAGATGGACCACACCTAGCATGTCCAAGCAAAACCCATCAGCTAAATACCCATGCTCAGCCTGTCCTGCTTGCTAAGCATCTTGGTCCAGATCAGGCCTTTATGCATGGCCAACACATTCCCATCTGAGCATGTGGGCATTTAAGCTGAAGCCCCAATCGAGATGGTGGGGTGGGCCAAGGTTGATCACTTGATCTTCTTTTGTATTGGGGCACATTAGCATGGGTGTTCGTGGAATCTATGATTGTCTTATGATAGAAATTGATTAGGTGCATCACATGGTGATTACCAACACAAGTCATTGACGGAGTAGAGGGTCGGGAATCCTTTCTTCTTCTTCTTCTCCTTTTTTAGAAGACATTTTATCATGTCTTACCTATTTAGGTTTTTCTTCCCAGTTTATTTGCCAATATGATGATCAAACTAAGTTTTGTCACTCGGCTGGCCTAAATAGAAATCGGTCAAGTTTGTGAGGAATTAGATGATTTTTATATGTACAAATCCATCTATACAAGAAGCCAGCCAGGTTTTTGGACCTATCTGTTTGAAGGCCACATATTGACCAAGTAGGATTGTCTGAATGGGCTATGCAAGATGGTGTTAGACATACCTTGTATATCTAGTTTCCATATGTAGAGGATTCTGATTTCATTATTTTCCTTGTATAGATAACTGTAATCTCTATATATTCAACCCCTTTGGGTTGTCTCAAATACAGAAAAACATTCTCCAAATCCGTGTGTTTACATGGTATCAAAGCCAAGTTTCTGAACCGGCGCTCCTCCTTGATTCCGGTGGTCTCTCATCGATTTCCGGCAGTCCACGATTCCGGCAGCCTCCTCCATTGATTGTCCGGCCCTCCCCACGCTCGTCCCTGCGATCGTCTGGCCCTCCCCTGTCAGATCCGGCCATCCCCACGCTCGTCCCTGCGCTCGTGCGGCCATCCCCTGTCAGATCCGACTCATCCCACGCTGTCCGGCTCCTCCCTACGCACGTCCTGCTCCTCCCAAGCTGTCCGTCCGATCCCTACGCACCTGCTACACCTATGATCCATGCGCACGTCCTGCTCTGGTTCCTCTTCTGATCTTCAGCTGTAAGATCCAGCACCCCTGCTTATCTGCTACATCTGATCCAGATCCGGTGCGTGCCTCCAGATCCAGAAACTACAATCCAGATCCAGAGCTCCGCCAGATCTCTCTTTTCCAGATCCAGTGCTCTGCCAAATCTTCTCTCTTTTCCAGATCCAGAGCTCCACAAGATCCAGAAACTGCAATCCCTTGGGTATCTCCTGCTGTACGGTACTTTTACGACCTTCTTCTGCTGTAACTCCTTATGTGCTTTACATTACTTCAGTTCAATGGACAAGAACTCATCACGTACAGAGGCCCCACGTTGTAGTTTTAATGGTACCAAATATTCTCTATGGGCCATCCATTTTCAGAACTTCCTCAAGGGTCGTGGTTTGTGGGGACTAATTGATGGATCTGTTACTATCCCACTTCCACAGATGCCGACAAATTAGCTGATTGAGTGATGAATAATGGACGGATTATTACCTGGATTCTTGATTCCGTCGATCGGACCATTGTTGTTGGCCTCACACCTCATCACACTGCTAAGGCAATGTGGGAGCATCTCCAAACAATTTATCAACAGAGTAATGCGGCCCGGTTATACCAGCTGGAACAGGATCTTGTTAACCTTACTCAGGGTGACGACAGTATTCAATCATTTTACTCCAAAATTATCACAATTTGGACTGAGATGACTATGATGGATCCAACATTTCCTAATGACTATAAGATATTCCAAACTATGCGCGATAGTCCACAAGTTCGACAGTTTCTTATGAAGCTGCGTCTGGAATTTGAATATTATCAGGCTGCTCTCTTGAACCGTAGTCCTACTCCTTTATTGAATTCGGTTATCAATGATTTATTGGCTACGGAACAATGACTGAAAGTTCTCTCTCTCCCTTCATCAACTCCGGGATCATCTGATATGGTGCTTGCTGTGTCCACCACTACACCCACACGGGGTTTCACTCCTTTGACTTGTCATGGCTACAACAAGGTGGGTCATATTGTCACTCAATGCAAAGAATGGTACACTTATTGTCGACGGACTAGCCATGGTATTCAGGACTACCGTACACGTACCTATGCATCTTCTTTCGGCCATGGGCATGGTGGTCGTGGTCATGGTCGTGCTCTTTCTGCTACTGCTGCTACTATTTCTTCTGAGCCATCTGTTAGTGATTCTGCATCTATTGCTTCTGCTGAAGGTCTTTCATCTCCGTTGACTCCTGCGATACTTCAGCAAATTGTTCAGGCCCTTTTTGCAGCCGGTATGTCAGGTATATCCACATCTTCTACATGGTTCTTCAATTCAGGTGCTTCCAATCATATGACCGGTGCTGAATCCCATCTTCGTGACATTCGTCCCTACACCGGCAATCAGGCTATTTCTACTGCGGATGGCACTAGACTACCTATTCAATCTGTTGGATCATTGACTTTATCTCCTTCTGCTCATCGCCAGTTCACCCTTCGTGATGTATTTCATGTCCCTAAACTCTACTCCAATTTAATTTCAGTTGGTCAACTCACATCCAATAACTGCTTAGTCATATTTCTTCCCAATTATTGTTTTGTGCAGGATCTGGCAACGGGGAAGGTACTTGGGATGGGTAGGCGGCATGGTCGTCTGTACGTGCTGGACTTTGATCCATCTGTCACTCCGGCTCGTTGTTTCTTTTCTCCATCTTTATCAGATATTACTTCAGCAAATAAATTGTGAAAACTGTGACACTTTCGCCTGGGTCATCCACATTCTGATCGGTTACTTCAGTTAATTTCTTCTAGCATGTTAGGAAATATTTCTCTTAATAAAAATGATTTGGATTATTCTTGTTCTTCCTGTTGTCTTTCAAAAAGTAAATGTATTCCATTTTCTCCAAGTACTACAAAATCATCTTCTATGTTTGAACTTATGCATACGGATGTCTGGGGTCCATTACCAATTATGTCTTTCTCTGGGTTACGATACTATGTTATATTCATTAATGATTTCACACGTTACACTTGGATTTACTTTCTGCAATCAAAGTCATAGGTTTTTGAAAAATTCAAGTTATTTCACTCTATGGTGGAGACTCAATTTCGGGTTCCAGTTCAAACTCTTCACTCTGACTCAGGGGGGAATATCTTTCAACCGAATTTTGTACATTTCTTCAAGGTCATGGGATTATTCATCAGACCACCTATTCTGATACTCCACAACAGAACGGGGTGGCTGAACGGAAAAATTGTCATATTGTAGAAACTTCCAACACCCTGATGACAACTATGAGTGTTCCTCGTTCTTTCTGGGCCGAAGCAATGTTACATTCAGTCTACTTGATTAACCAGATGCCAACAAAAGTTTTGAACAACAAATCTCCCCACTTTGTTCTCACCGGCTTACCTCCTGCATATTCCACATTTCGTGTTTTTGGTTGTGTCTGTTATGTTCACCTGGCTTCACGTGAACGTAACAAACTATCTCCAAAATCGGTCAAATGTATGTACTTAGGATTTAGGGAAACTCAGAAGGGTTTTTGATTTTCCTGTTTCTCGTCGTGTTCGGGTTTCACGACATGTTATTTTTCTTGAACACATTGCCTTTCATTCATCTCTTCCTCCTCTGCAAACTCCAAACTCTCTAGGTTTAATCACCTTCCCTGAAATTTCGGTTGCCTCAAGTACTCTCCCTCGTCCATTATAGGTTTACTCACGTCGACCATGTATAGATCCATCACCTATTACTCACCCCGAACCTACTGTACCTGTTGCGGATCCTGAACCTACCTCAATACGTCGTTCCGCTCGTACACATCAAGCGCCTGATCGCTTGATATGCTCTATGTCTGCCATGAATGCTACTCTGGATACTGTTTCTATTCCTACTTCATACTCTCAGGCAGCCACTCATGATTGTTGGAAGAAGGCTATGGCAGAAGAACTTGCGGCATTGGATGCTAATCATAATGGAACATTGTCACTCGACCCGCTGACAAACAACTAATTGGTAGCAAATGGATTTATTCTGTCAAACTCAAGTCTGATGGATCATTGGATCGATACAAAGTTGACTTGTCGCTCAGGGATACAAACAGGAATATGGAATTGATTACGATGAGACTTTCGCTCCTGTGGCCAAAATGAAAACTGTTCATACTCTTCTGGCTATATCTTCTATTCGCTCATGGCCACTCACTCAGATGGATGTGAAAAATGCCTTTCTTCATGGAGACCTCCAAGAAACTGTATATTTGAAACCTCCTCCTGGCCCTTTGATTCCTGACAATAAGGTATGTCGCCTAAAGAAAGCTCTGTACGGCCTTAAACAGGCACCTCGGACATGGTTCCAACGCTTTCACAATGTTGTTACTGATGCTGGTTTTACTCAAAATGCTCATGACCCATCCTTATTTTTGCGCACCACTGCTCACGGCATTGTTATTGTTCTGGTCTATATTGATGACCTCCTACTGACTGGTAGCGATGCTACTGGCATTTCGGCTTTAAAGGAAGTTCTGCAATCTTCTTTCAAGATAAAAGACCTCGGCCATTTAACATACTTTCTTGGGCTTGAAATTTTACGATCCAACCATGGGATCCTGGTCAGCCAGCGTAAATATACCAAGGATCTTCTCGCCTTGGCATCATTGACAAATTAGAAGACAGTTCAAACTCCCTTAGAACTTAACGTTCACTATGGCCGTGATGATGATGATCTACTTCCACAGCCCAATTTATACCGTCGTTTGGTCAGGAGTCTAGTTTACTTCATTATGACTCACCCTGATATTGCCTACGCTGTCCAAGTCGTTAGTCAGTTTGTCTCTGCTCCTCGGACTCTTCATATGACTGCGGTGTTACGCATCCTACGGTACCTTCGTGGAACTCTAGATCAATCCTTGTTCTTCTCCTCCACGGCAACTCTGGATCTTCGTGCTTATTTGGATGCTAAATGGGCCGGATGCGCTCTCACACGAAGATCTACCACTGGCTACTGTTTTTTTCTTGGCACTTCTCTCATCTCTTGGAAATGTAAGAAGCAGGCCACTGTTTCCAAATCGAGTACAGAAGCCGAGTATCGGGCGATGTCCGCTACGTGTAGTGAGCTCGTCTGGTTACATGGACTTCTTTCAGACTTGGGCATTCCTCTACAGAATCCTACTCCACTCCATGTCAATAATCTCAGTGCCATTCAGTTGCCTCCAACCCAGTTTTTCATGAACGGACGAAGCATATTGAAGTTGATTGTCACTTTATCCGCGAGAAATTTTAGTCTGGGCTCATTTTTCTTCCACATGTTGCATCCCACGATCAGATTGCAGACATTCTCACCAAGTCCCTCACTTCTGCATGTCACTCATTTCTAGTTGGCAAACTATTACTTGTCGATGACCAGCATTAGTTTGAGGGGAGATGTTAGACATACCTTGTATATCTAGTTTCCATATGTAGAGGATTCTGATTTCATTATTTTCCTTGTATATATAACTGTAATCTCTATATATTCAACCCTTTTGGGTTGTCTCAAATACAGAAAAACATTCTCCAAATCCGTGTGTTTACAGATGGCATCCACGAGATGGACAGTCTAGATCAACAGACCACACAGCCACATGTACGGTAGATGGTAGAAACTGACAATGAATCAAGATTTACTCATTACAAGAACCAGAATTGATCTTTACTAGAAATGCTTCGTTTTTTTTAAAAAAAAAAAATTTTGGTAACAACAGGATACCAAATGGGCTTCCACCATGCAGTGCTAATATAGAATATGGTTAGCCATGATCTTGTTCCTCTTACCCAATAGTTACTATTAATGATTGACTTCTTGAGCTTTTAGAAGGAATTGCAGGAGTTGAGTTGGGGACTTAAGAATATTCTCCGAGGAAGTGAACTTAATAGCCCGTAGTTTCACTGCAAGGTTAGTTTCAAGCTTTGGAATGCCTTGGGAGGATCAGTTGTTCTTGTACACCTTTCAATATAAACGGTACCATATAACAAGAGAAGCACAAACCCAGGTGATTTACTAACAATCTGTTATTGTTGTGTTTTATGCAAGCACAAACCGAGCCCATGTCCAAAAAAGAATTCAAAGCATTGCCCAAGCCCAACCCAACTGACAATTTATGTGACAGTGAGCAGCCGACACAACCCATGACCACTTGCATGTGCCAAATATGTTTTAAAAAATTTCAAATTGTTGAAAGAGTTAAAAACTCTGTTGGCAGATTGACAAATTGATGCATGCCATATGCAAGATGTACTCTAATTTTGGAGCATTGACGTGATTTGCTGCCAAGCATGCCCTGCTTTGAATTTCTTTTAGGTGGAATTTCTTTTCTTAGTTGTTCATATACATCTTTTCATAGTAATTTAATGGATTGGTACTGTTCAGGACTGTAGAATTGATCACAAACCCAGGTTTAGATTTTGTTTTGGCAGGGTCTTTTGTTGACGATGCGTAGACAGTTCCAAGTTGATGGCTCCGAGGCATGTCTCCGGAAATGCTACTAGTAAGCAGCCTCTATGATGTGTGTTACAATATTGAGGTGTTTTTTTTCTTGTACTATAGTATTTAATTGTTCACTTTCATAGTATTCATTATGATAGATCTTGTGATTTTCTCTAATATATATGTTTACAACATTTTTGTTTACATATTTGGATTTTTGTCTTAATGGTTCATGTTCAAAAAAAAAATCTAGGTTATTGCGTCTGTACTAATCAGGTTTTGTTTGTTTACTTTCATGCATAAAACTTTTTGGGGCTCTATGTCAAAATCAAGCAGTTGAAAAAATATTGTTCCTAAATTGAAAATTTGCAATGGTTTTTAACTGTTCCTAAATTTAAAATTTAAGACGGTTTAAGACCATTCTTGAATTGAAAATTTGTGACGGTTTTCAACCGTTCCTAATTTTCTGTTATACCTCAAGGCTCCAAACCATTTCTAAATGATTTTGGAACGTGTTTTGACAATAAACGAAAGGTATTTGATTTGGAAATCATCTTATTCAATCATAACAAAGAAAGAACATATAGAGTAATCATCAAGTTTATTTATTCTGAATTCATTTACATCCTTCTATTTCCCTTGATTCTAAGATAGAATATAAAAAGTATAAATACAGAACAAATTTGATTATCGAAATTGGCAACATTTTGGCTTGTGATTTGTTCTTCTCATTGAGAGGAATATTGTATGGATGTGATCATCTTGTATTTTCTTCTTCAACTCATAACCATGGCTCTGAATTGAAGAAAAGATGGCCCGCTCCAATAATTTTAACAGTATTTCGAGCATTTAATATTAATCCACATGGAACAACATGTTGCGTGGGACAGCGTAATGGAAGAACTCCATTTCTTCTTCTGTTCTCTTCCTTCTCTTCAGAATACATTCAAGGTCTTCGTCTTCTCTGGAGCTCTGATCTTCTTCGTCGTCTTTGTTGTATCCTAATGAGAGGGGGAGTGGGGTATTTATAGGCCTCCACATGTGCGAACCCTCGATCTTCATGCTGTGGGGCCCACTTCTCATAATATCTCAGTCATCTGAACCACCTTAATCAAACACTCATTGTGCAGTCCTGCACAACCAATGTTAGCATTGTGCGGACGACTTGATTATCTTTGTAAGGCTAAACATTGTGAGGATAGGAGACAATACATGTCATGTGCTTGGATGCACCAAAATCAAAATGCCAAGGAGACCAAAGAGTTAGAACATGGCAGTCTACCAACAAATAAGGTTTGCATGATCTATCGGATCATGTATGGAGAAAGATGTCCACTAATAGAGGGAGTAGCTAAATCATTAGCAGACGAGTCCTCAGATGTAGTGAAGTAAGCTTTTTTCATCATTCATTATTCTTCTTCTTTCTATATTCATGTATGTTATGGCCACAAATCTTGAAATACGTATAGAGAGAGAGGACTATCTTTACAAGTTGTTGTGAGATAACCAAATTTCTTGCACTAATTACTTTTGATGTGGGATATGTCATGTTTTCCTAATGCAGAAGTAAATGCCAAAAGAACTATATTGAAAGGTGTAGGAATCTAGGGCAAACTAGAAAAGAGCTCTGAGACATTGTGTAATATCCTGGAATTTTGATATTTTGAATTTTCAAAAATCCTTGATTTTTTTTGCTATAGTTAGCCTATGTTGTCACTTATTGACCCTTAACGCTCGAGGTGAGCCTATATGTATATGGTACTAGTAAATAACTGCATAAATCCAATTAATCAACCATATAAAGCCAATAAATCTTCTCGATCACTTAAACATCAAGTTTAGCCTCGTGATTTGTTCACATAGGGCCCAAATCTATTTAACATATCACTGGTTAATCAAGACAACCGCATCTAAATAAAGACCAACTAAAAGGCGATCTAACTAGAGGTCAGATCTTAATTAATAAACCAAACTGATCCAATTATCCTTTTAGACTAAGAATTAATGGTTTATGATGATTCTAATCGAATCGCTATTTTTGCTATTTGTGAATAGGCCACACTATTCACTTAACTAATCCAAACCCTAATCATTGTACATAAGAAATATCGCTACCAAATTCATTCCAGAAATGTCTTGATTATCCTAACAAGTTCTAAACCATTCATTAGTAGGACAGTGAACCCGAGACTATAGAAAGACGTTCCTCTTAGTGTGCTTGACATTCATCATAGGACATTAAGCCAAGATTATGTCTCAAATCGCACAACTTAGACTTACAAGGTCAGTGTATGAGATGTGTAAATATTCCAGAAAGTAATCAAGAACTTAAGTTAATTCTCTGTTCCGAGTCTCTGCCCAATCTATGGCTTTTGGGCCGTTAGATCATTACCAAATTTAGGACAATAACCTAGAGTAATGTCCTACACAGATCCGTATAATCGTGGGCCCGATCGATGGTCGTGACTATCGAACTAACTTCTGATCATACCTGTTGAATGGTGCATTCAAATGGCGAGCCGACCATGTCCATGTATAAATCATCAATGGAGCCAACTATCCTATGGTGAATGTTGAATCTTGCGCCTCGTGGTGGCCTCCAAAGGTTGGAAACACCTTCTCCTGGGGCTAGTATAGAAAAAACTTAGCCCTTAAGGCCATTTGCTCCAATTCTGGCCCTTAAGGCCGATTTTTCCATAGAAGAAGAAGAAGAAGAAGAGAGAGAGAGAGAGAGAGAGAGAGAGAGAGAGAGAGAGAAGGGAGAAGAGAGAGAGCTTGGGATGTGAGGATTGGTGAACCTCCACCCTCTCATCCCCCTCTATAGCCACCTTGCCACTTGCTCTCTAATATAGTCTTTTGAGTTAGATTTTTTGTCCTTACAATGGTTTGTATGGTTGTTTAGGCTTTGGTGAATTTTTCCTATAACCCTAATCCTATGAGCGCTTTGAGTCAGGCGAATCATTGCAAATGTATGGACCATTATCTTTAGGTTATCTTTTATCGACCATTGAGGGTCTCAGTCAATGATTAGTTGCTTGTAGATGAATTTGTGCATGCTAATATGTTAATATTTTACTTTTTACTATAATACATACTATTAATTAGATATGGATACTCACATATTTGACTAAATGTCTAAGTGCTGGAATGTGTTGCTTTGTTGATGCTCACGTGTTCGATTTAATGCCTAAGTGATTGTATTACTTTATGCATGCTCATGTGTTTGATTTAATGTTTTAGTGAACATAGTACCCTATGGCTGCTTACATGTTCAATGAAATGTCTAAATGGTTGTGTAGTTGAATGTATACTATAATTGCATGATGTAGTGTTTAGTTTATAATGATAATTAAGATTTCTACGATTTTGGGTCAATTGGCTAACCACCTGAACTAAAGGGGTGGCCCGAGTTAGAGCGGCCACCCTAAGGCTTGTTTAATCGACCCAGGTTGAATACGGATGACCGACAGTAGCTGGACTACACGGAATACTTGTACCCAATGCCGGTTGCGTCGGGGTTCTCTCATGTTAATCAAATTAGTCTACTATCTAATTGACCATGTATGTTCACAATGTATGACACAACCAAATTGAATTTAAGATATCCCGTTCCCAATAGATAAGTCCATTCATAACCGTTAGTGCAATACGATCCCACTAAGACTTATGAGCCGGGCATGGTAGTATGAGACACCGTGTCCAATCTGTTGGCCTATACTGAGGTGATGAGTCTTCCCGTAGTGACCAGTGAGTACTAATAGAGGTGATAGATTATTGTTCAAATGACTCTCGTCAAATTACTTGACTGATTGTTACGTGTCAGAGTGTCGTTCAAATGACCCGGGCGTGAATGGAATTGGGTGACGAGCTACTTTGTAGTGATTTAGTTTATGTGACAAACCCACACCTTAAAACTGAGTGATCATACTCGCTGTTTAGGTGACGAACCATGCCAGGTTGATCTTCACACCTTTGGATATCATATCATACTTTTAGAATAGTTGATTTATGAGATAAATAGGTAATACCTAAATTTAGATCAAGGGACACTGATGAGTAGCCACTACATGCCACAACGAGAAAAGTGATCCGGATAAGGACCCATGATATAACGTCGGTATTATAGCTTTGCCAATCTTTTGTATGAATTAGAATTAATAATTACTTACCTAATCATATATACTATAGGATAAATTGCGATTTAGCGTTTGAGTCTCTTGTGAGGGAGTGTTGGCATTTGCGAAATACGCATTGAAGTCGTTTGTGAGGGAGTGTTAGATTGTAAGGTATATACATCATTTTATAATCTCATTTGTGCATTTAATAAGAGTATTTGTGAATTATTTGAATTCTTGTTATATTATTACATGCATTGGTTGGGTTAATAACTTGTGTAACTTAGAACTAATAGAACTACTAAGTTAGCTACTCACTCCCACTTGGGATAGTGTTTTCAAACACCAACTAGGCAATATTATTGATGTAGGTACTAGTGAGACCTCATATGGGTAGACATAGATCGGATTGTGCCACCGTCATTATGTTTTAAAGGATAGGGCCAAAATTGAAAGCTCTACACTTTAATCGTCTTAGGTATGTATATTATGGCTTGTTTAATCTTCATTTGAACAAACATCACTTTTTAAATGTACTATGACTGTTAGCCCTATATTTATTGATTTTTTTTTTATCTTTACCTCGCATTTGATCCGCTAATTTGAATTGTGTTACTCTGATTGCTTGTGTGTGAAATGAATGCAAATCTGAATGAGGTCACACGTGCATTTTCATTTGATTTACACCAAGGAACTCAACATTGGGGTCTCTGTACTCAAATGCCGAATTTCGGGGCATTACACATTGCTCCTCTGCCAATAAGTCAAACATAACAACAGTCATGGCAGAAAGTGGACCGCAGTTGAGTAACACAGCTCAACAATGTTCAAACTCGTGGCGTAGTTTCATAAGAAATTGTTAAACATGAATGCACTCCCACATGTTCTGAAAAGATGGTAACATCATTTGTTGGAAACTCAGGATCCACCATTGGCATCTCAATCCAAATAGCCACGATTGCATTGTCAAATTCATGTATTGTCCAGTCAGCTTGTGTGATTTTAGGCAAGTCTTGCTCTAGTCGAAACAACCGAGCATCATTGCTTTGTTGATAGATCATTTTTAAATGATCCCACATTGCCTTGGTTGTCTGATGAGGAGTGAGGCTAGTAATAATAGTTCTATCAACCAATCTAAAATCCATGTAATAATTTTTCCATTCTTCATTTTCCACTAAGAGAGTTCTTTGGGATTATTCGTTGTATGCATGGGATCGATGCCCTCAAGTATACCCCATAATCCTCATCCTTCGATAAAATATAAAGAAGATATATGCTACGACTAGGCTTATGTTGTGTTAGAATAAGCAAAAATATAAATTAATGTAAAGAAGATGGATTTGTGTTTGATCGGAGGCTCAAGCTTTTCACCGATTATTTCTTTTATAGGCCTATAGGAGACAGTGGCCTTGTGTAATCTTCAGCATCGTGAAATATTTGGATGATCGGCTGTGAAATTCTTATTGATTCTTCCATGTTAGTGTAGCCTATTGTATATGGCCACGCATACAAGAGAGACTCTCACTTATTCGGATCGTGCATTGGCTGAAATCCTATGTCACTAGACTCCTGTATATGAAGGTTACTAATTAAAGTCCTTACGTGACTTGGCTTTGGCATCCATAGAAAGTACTTTTAGCATTACTATAACATTTAATGCTAAATAAAGACATGGTTTGATAGAATTTTCGCATTTAATGTTGAGAGAGAAAGAGACTTGCTTTAATAAGACTCTTAGTTTTTGCGGACGATACTTTTAATAGAACTCTAGCATTTAATGCTTTCTCATGTGCATATTTCTAACTCTTCCTCTTGAGTTTGATCTACACCACATATGGCTTAACTACCACATGGCACCTTTTGGACAGTTCAATCTGACTGCACTAAATCAAGTGTAAACAATGCTCTCGGTACAAGAGTAGGATTTCGTTCAATATTTAACGCATAGTGCCAACTGTAACGCCCTGAAAATTAGGGGTCGAGCATAAGCTCTATTCCCGAGTTCCAACGCATCACTTATGCAACATAGATAATGATGATTAAATGTTGTCCATGTTAGTGCGTTAAACATGAGTGAGATTATACCAAAACACTATATCATACTCCAGAGATAGTTAAATTACGTAAGCGGAAGACTGTAATACATATATAAAGCATATAAATGGTGCAAGTCCCCAGAGTATGATCAGATTACCTGGTTAAATGATTACATGTATAGTTCCGAAATTTACAAAATGATACAATATAATGTTCAACTAGTTGTATTTCTAAAATCTCGATAATCCTCATCGATCAGGACACGGTTCACATGAAACCGCCTAACAACTGCATGTAGGAGAACGCCTCATCGTCATCCTCGAAGTCTGTAGGCATCGCCATCACTTGTAGCCAAGACAGGGTCAGGTTAGTGTTTTAAAACATCGTCCCAGAACGTGAGAGTAAGTGATCAACTCAGTGGAGCTATAAAGCAAAGGTTAACATGTTATCAATCCAGTCAAGCAATAATGATAACGCAATACAACAATCAGGTCCTAAGTACTCTTGTTAATGCAAGGATGATATAAAATAATGATGCATGCCCTCGCCTACGCTCCCTCAGCGACTTCATCTCACGATCGCGGCATGCAACCCTTCCTCAGTGCTTGACCTGCTACGCCAAAGGCACACGTAATGCAGTGTATGCTCGTGATTAGCCAGGTTCTTACTTAGGTTTATTCATACAGTAGGATTGGGAAGCTAAGGTACCTCCCTTATATTAATGCCTAAACGATGATCCATTCTAGGGTCGTCAGTCCTAGCAAATCTCATACGATATTGCAGTTCTAGGTTACTACAAAGGGCTCATCACCTGATCAGTGTAAGCCTAGTTTATACTCTAGTTGATACGGAAAGACTCGTCGCCTCAACGTAGTCTCAGAGTATGCTCGAAGTCACTACAAAGGGCTCGTCACCTGATCAGTGTAGGCCAACAGCTCGAATACAGTATCCCATACCACTGTATTCGGCTCACAAGACGGTGTTGCTCATTGGTCACTACGGGGAGATTCGTCGCCCTAACGTAGGTCGACAGCACGACCACGGTGTCCCATACCACCATGCCCTACTTATAAGTCTTAGCAGATCGAGGTACCAAGGTTAAACGGGCTTCACTGGTGAGTTTGGTACCTTAGATTCAAGCAGTAGCATCCATACATGGTGAACATACATTAGGCCAATTGGGTTACTTGACAAGCTCGACTAGTATGAGTGCACGTAGACTTAATCGACATGGAGTGCATAAGCATTCCATGTGGTCTAGCCACTGTCGTCAAGCGACGTATAAATTGGATTCCTCGAACATATCTGTCGTGGCAAAACAGTTCGGCCACCGATCGTAAATCCTTTACCAATTGCCTGGACTACACCGTAGCCTCAATCACATTCCATAGCAATACCATTCATATATGATAGTCAAACAGCATGTGACAACCAAATTCAATATACATCTCATATGAACTTTTTAACAAACACATAGTACGCATGTTATCTTACATAGGCATTCCATCCACCAATCACATAGTAGCAAGGTAGGTTACATAAGGGAAACTGTAACTATAGATAAGGTGATTGAGAATCTTATCTCAACAACCTCATTAAATACAATTCACCAAGCATTTTCTCATTCAGGCATATTGTCAAACACTTACACCACACATATCACATACATGTAATAAAATTATTTAAAACACATATCATAGCAAACCCTTCCACGTAGGAGTTGTCATACGTACAACAATCATACATGCGTGTTCAATAATCCATATTCATTCAGACATTTCAACAAACATATAGAATGCATTTAAAATCATCATAATTTACATATACGCATGATATAGGGAAAACATCGCATCTAAACACGGGTGACAGCAATCAAGTCAGTCATAAACCATTACTGACATTGAAAGCCTTAAAAACCATAACCTAAACATTTATAGTCCGCACGTTTCGCTAGTAGACTCATAACGAACTCAGTTTAAACATTAAGTCTTTGTCTACGGCATAACGGCAACCTATAGCATGAAATAGGTTAGCTAGTTCATCACTTACACTATTGAAAACCCTAAAACAGATTAGGATTAGGTTTTCTTACCCAAGTACGAAGTTAGAATCGCCGAAAAAATGATACAGGTGTGGTGGTTAAGTACGTGGAGCATGAGATTGAGTCCTAGAAAGAAACGCCGACTCTCTCTCTCTCTCACTTTCTCTCTCTTTCCTTCCCTTTTCTTTTTTCTCTCTCTTAGGGTTTTTCCAAATTTGTATGGAATGAGAGAGAGAGAGGGTTTAAGGCCCTTACATAGGCCCAAAACTGATAGGAATAGCCCCAGGGTCATGGTATACTTAGTTTATAACCAAATAGGGGCTGTTTCGATCCAATGGAGCACTTCTGGAGGCCCATTTTTTGTGTGCGATCGGACTTAAACTCCCTGGCCTTAGATCTAGGTCGAGTTAAGTTTTTGGTTCAAGTGAGTTTACAGATCAACCGCGGGGGATCAATTTCAGTTCAACGGTCACCGGTATTCGATCAGGGCCACAAGTATACTGACAAGTGTTAGAAATTTTCCCTGATCCGAGGGTGTAATTAGGTCAGATTCTGACAGTCTGAATCCTTATATTTAGTCCGCAAGTGAATGGCCCAAATCACTTAAATCTGAGTTCAATTTCTAAGAATATTCGCGTTTCTCACACACTTTGCTCTGGGCTCAAGTTATGCATTTCTGGATACTATCTGGATTTGATTTCCGAGGTGGTTGTCAAGCCCAATAAAGTGGTCGTAAGCGTATAGTTTCTTGGTCAATGGACTTTCGACGCACGGTCCAGATCCGATACGAAGTTTCAAGGTGCTCCCGAGAGCAACCAGGTTTAGAGATTGGTCCTAGTTTTCAGGGTAATGTAGCATTAATGATTCTACTTATTTTGGGTCTCGCAGTTCGTATTTAAAGGGATTAGTGCTAATTTCGCAGGTAATCTAGTTTAGCACTTAATTAATTTTGTCTAATTTCTAAAGGATTTGGTCCTGAGTGATTTCTGCCTGAGGTGGTACTCGGGTCTTTGTACGGATTTTTCTGAGACGTTACACCGACACATGGCGCTATGTCATTGGTCTATGTAAGTGTGCCAAAAATGAGTGTAAATAAGGGCACGAGCCATAAACGAGGCAAATCCAAAGAAGGAGTGGACCACCTCACGGAAAGTCGTGGAACAATATGCCCACATTTGAAACCTTCTTAGGGCCCACTATGATGTTTATTACCATCTAGCATGTTCGTAAGGTCATAAATACCCTGATAAAGGGAATACACAAATATCATTTTGATCCAATACTTCAAAGGCCTTGAGAAGTTTTCAATGGTAGGTTCTGTCGTGTGGTCCACTTGAGAAAAGACCTCGTTCAATTTTGCAATCATGTACTAAAATAAGTTGGTAAAATGGATTGCTAGCATAGCCAAAACACACGCACTAGGGTGGGTCTGACGGGTCTCACATAATCCTTACACCACCAAAATGGGTAAGGATGCCCTAAAATTGGGAGCGTATTAGGTGTTACTCCCAAGTGGCTGCTATCCTTACTGTGTAATGCCTATCTTGACTAATGTATTGCATATCCATGCCACCCATCCACTGTTTCCACTCATTTTACGACATTATCCCAAAACTTAAGAAGTTCCAAATCTTTGGTGGACCACACCATTGAAAAAAGTAGTGAATGACCATTAAATTTTGTTAAAGCCATAAAAATTTTGTATCAAGTTGATCTTTGTATCTTCCCTTTATCCATGCCTGTTTGACCTTATCAAGGGGTTAAATGGCAAATAAACATTACCGATCTGCTTAAGGTAGGCCCTCAAAAGCTTTTAATCGTGGGCATTCGATCAACTCTGTTTCCCGAGATATAGTCCATATGAGATTTGAATCGCCCTAAAATCAGATATACAAGGTGGATAGACAAGACATCATAAAGGTGGGCACCATGGTAGATGTAACACCCACTAACATGTTATCCCTAAAGCCTAATCCACTCCTCATGGGGACCCAACGATGGAAGAAAAAGAGTATGTTTTGACATGTAAAACTTTAACAGGCCTTACCATGTATGTGTTAGATTTACATCGTCCATCAATTTTTCTGAATCATTTTGAGCCATGATCCTGAAAACAATGTAGATTTATAACTCAAGTGGACCACACCACAGGAAATAATGGGCATCGGATGTCTGCTGTTGAAAACTTCTCAGGGACAAAGAAAGATGTCTTCCTTTCATCCAGGTCCATGTGACCTTACGAACAAGTTAGATGGAAAATAAATGTCAAGGTAAGCCTTAGAAAGGTTTCAACAATAGTAGTTCAATCCCCACTTCTTTGTGTTGTGGTCCACTTGAGATTTGCATTAGGGGTTCATACCATAAAATGGCTGAATAAAATTGATACATGCACATATGTTGAATGCCATAAAAGTTACACACGGAAAACATTCTGTTGATGCTTTATGCAGTCGGGGAGAATTGGAAGTCTGTATATGTAATTCTATTTTTATTTTTTGTTTTTGTTCTTGTCGGAGGAGGATTTCCTCTCCCAACTCTGGCAGAAAGTTTCTAAAAAGCTAGATGGGGCTCATTATTATGTTTGTGAGAATTTGAACTCATACATCCATTTTTAGAGCTAATTTTGGAGTAGGCAAATCAAGCTGATTTAAAACTCAAGTGAGCAACATGAGATGAAAAGTGGGATTGAACGGTCACGGTTAAAACATTCATATGATCATGTATCAGTTATTTATTTTTATTTTATTTTTGTATTTTCCATTCATCCAAGCGGGGAATGACCTATGAAGGATTTGGAGCCTACATAAACATCCAGATAGAGCCCAAGAAGGTTTCAACTATAGCCATTATTTTTTCCCATTTTCCCTGTCGTGTGGCCTCTTTGAGTTTTGGATCTACTTGATTTTTTGTGGCATATGGTAAAATGAAATCACAAAACATATGGATAGTGTGGATTTCACACTTACATCACGGTGGGCCCCACCCATCTTCCAATGTCCTGCAAAGGCTTTTTACAAGGGGCCAACCTGATGTATGAATTTTATCCACACCATCCATTCATGTTTACATATCATTTTAGATTATGAACTCAAAGTAAGAAAATATCCCAGCCTCAAATGAATCACAAAGTGGGGATTAAATTCCTACCGTTAAAAAATTCTTGAGGGCCACAGAAGTTTTGGATTAAGATGATATTTGTTGTTTGACTTCATCCAAGTGTATATGACCATAACAATACCAACAGGTTGGATGGAAAATAAACAATACTGTGGACCCTAAAATGCATTCAATGGTGGGCATCCTTAGTACCGATGCTTCCAGTGGTGTGGTCCACTTAAGAATTAGATCTTCTTTATTTTTGTTCCAGTACTCTAAAATAATATGGAAAAATGGGTGGACGGTGTGGATAAAATAGGCTCCTTAGTGTGTCACGCTCCAAACTCAGAAAACAGGCTCACAAAATTTTCGATCGCTGAATCCGGTGCCGACAGCCTCCGTAGTACCCTATTCTCTAATCCCGGCACTCATATGCCAGATTCCAATCCTGGAATCCTACAAGGAGGATTTTCAATATGATTTTTTTTGTAATAGAGCATAACCAAGTCACAAAACAACATCACCACATATCCACTATGTCAAAAACTTTAAATAGAATGCGGAAAGGGAAATACAAGGTGATCAAAAAGCTCTAAAATAATCCGATATGCACTCCTGCCTCAGCACTGCTGCAATCCAACGGCACTTGCACGCAACAGTCATGCATAAGCTTACAAAAGCTTAAAGTGCGGTGTAAGTGTGTACGTAAGGCGAGTGCCAAGTATACAATATCAGAGTAATGCGGAAGTATGCGGGTAAGTCCATGAATACTATCAGCCGTACCAAGGTTATGCGATGCAGGGCATGAATGTTATCAGTCATACCAAGATCATGCGATGTGAGGCCTATGTAGCCAAATGTCATATGCGAGATGCAAAGCAAGCATGACAGTCCTTATCTGGTACACATATCAGTACAGTTTTCTCTAGGATATCACCAGGGTCTAATATACTTCATACTGACTGTCGTCTCCCTAGCCGCACAGCCTAGCAAGTGGAAGAGACCACACTATCCGCCTGACCAGTAGTCTGCCAATACCTCCTGTAACACCCTGAAAATCAGGAGTCGAGCAAAGCTCAGCTCCCGAGTTCAAACGCATCACTTATGCAACATAGAAAATGATGATTATGATGAGAGTATTGAAACATGAATGGGATTATACCAAAACAGCATATTATACTCCAGAGACAGTTAAATTGCAAGCGAAAGACTGTGATAGATGTATAGAAGATATAAACTACGGTAAGTCTCCAGAGTGTGATAACGTTGCCAGGTTAATGAATTACAAGTACAATTTGAAAATATACCAAAGTTGTAGTGTCATCTAGTCAACATCCTTGTAACCACGTCGATCAAGGCACGACTCACATGAAGCCGCCAGAAAACAGCATATACGAGGAAGCATCCTCGTCGTCACAAAGTCTGGCTCCGCCTCAGGAGTAGTGTCGCCATCTGCAATCAGACAGAGTCTAATGGGTGTCCGAAACACCATCCCATAACGTGGGAGTGAGTGATCAACTCAGTGGAACATTAAAGCATAGGTTAACATGTTATCAATTCAGTCAAGCAGTAATGATAAAGTAGTACAATCAAACAATTCTAAATACTCTTGTTAATACAAGGATGAGATGCGATAATGATGCATGCCCTCGCCAACATACTCCCTCGTGCGACACTATCTGACGTTCGTGGCATGCTTTCACCCTCAGTGCTCCACATCTTCCAAGCACATGCAATGCGATGATGAGCATGATTACCGAGTTGTTATTAGTCCTTTTCATACTGCAGTATTGGGAAACTAAGGTACCTCCCTTATATCATTCCCAAACGATGATCCATTCTAGGGTCGTCAATCCTAGATAATCTCATACAATAATACGGTTCTAGGTTGCTGCAAGGGCTGTCAGGGCTGTTCCACGGAATCGTTGCACCACTCCCCTATCACCTTATCAATACAGGCCTAGTTTATACTCTGTTTACTACGGGAAGGCTCTGTTCGAGGTCACTATACCGGGTACGGTCAGAGCTGTCAGGGCTGTTACACAAAATCGTTACACTACTCTCCCATCACCCATCAAAGCAGTGTAGGCCGACAGCTCAAATACAGTGTCCCATACCACCGTATTTGGCTCACGAGTCTGGTTGCTCACTGGTCACTACGGAGAGGCACATGGCCCTAGCGTAGGCCAACAGCTCGACCACGGTGTCCCATACCACCATGCCCCACTCATGAGTCTTAGCGGATCGAGGTACCAAGGTTAACGGGATTTCACTAGTAAGTTTGGTACCTTCGGTTCAAGCAGTGGCATCCAAACATGGTGAACATACATTAGACAGATCGGGTTACTTAATGAGCTTGGCTAGCTCGAGCGCATGACAAGTTGAATGACATGAAGTGCATAAGCACTTCGCGTGGCCTAACCACTGCCGATAACCGACGTATGGCTCGGGTTCGTCAAACACGTCCTTCGTGGTGAATGAATCTCAGCCACGAGCTCAAGGCATGTTACCGATTGCCTGGACTATACAATAGCCCCAATCATATTTAATTGTAGATAGTTAAAGCAGTAATGGATCAAGATTCAAATCATACAATCAAAGTCTGATATTATCCACTTAGGGTTGCCAGGGCTGTTGCACGGAATCGTTACGCGACTCCCCCATCACCCTTCACAGATTTTATGGAATACAACTTAAACATGTGAAGTAGTCAGAGCAGAATTAAATAAATAAGTAATTCAAACATATTAACAAGCATGTTATAAAACACAATGCAAACAGGAAATCCAAACACATACGTTTCATAAACCAGTAAGTGATTAAACTAAACACTTACATGAAGGAAATCATACACATCACTAAGGTAGTTGAGAATCCTACCTCAACACCCTTATACATTACAATTTACTAACTACTACTCATTCAGACATTTCAACAAACACTTTAAACTACATACATCAACATACATGACGTATGTTGATCATATAGGTATTAGGCCAAATCTTTTCACTAGGGAGCTGCCCCATTTATAACACGCGTGCACCCACAACGGATAGTTATGGTAAGTAGGAATCCAAGTTCCATATTCATTTAGTCATTTCCATAAACACTTGGGCTACACATTTTAACATATATAGTGTATATCGGCCGTGGCGTGATTTAAGGCAAATCCTTTCGTCAAAGAGGGTATCGCCTATATAACAATCATATATCCATGATAATTAGTTATGGCGAGCACGAATGTGAATTCTATACTCATTCGGTCATTTTCACAAACACTTAGAATACACTTATTAACATACATAACTTACATTAGCCAAAACATGTATTAGGGCGAATTCTTTCACCGAGTAAGTATTACACTCATATATAGCATGTTCATATAATCATTTATCATGGCAAACACACTTTCAAAATTTGTACGTATACAGTATTTTCTACAAATACGAGGAATACAGTATATTCAACATAGTTAACGTATAATCGAAAAACAAAATGGACAGCACTTTGTACATGTGCAATAGCATCCACATCATGAATCTATCATTATCTAACATTGAAAGAGTTGAAAACCATAACCTATACCTCTAAAGTCCACACCTTACGCCGTAGAAGCGTAATAAACTCGATAGATTTGCTAAGTTTCTGTCTACGGTGATGTGGTAACCTATAACATGCTTTAGGTTAGTTATTTCATAACTTACAACTATCGAAACCCCAAAACAGATAGGGTTAGAGTTTCTTACCTAGAAACGAAGCTGGAATCGCCAGAAAAGTGATTAAAACGAGATGGTTAAGCTTGTATAGCGGCAGGGTAGAATGGCAGGGAGATGCTCCCACTTCTCTCACACTTTCTCTCTCTTTTCTCTCTTCTCTCTCCTAAGGTTTCTCTCAAATTCATATGGGCTGAATGAGAGAGGATTTAAGGTCCTTAGATAGTCTAGAAACTCTCTAAAATAGACTCAGGAACAAGGTATACTTAGGTTATGTCCAAAGCAGGTCCGTTCCGAACCAACGGAGCACTTCTGGCAGCCCCTTTTCTGTGTGCGGTCGGACTTAAGCTCACCAACCTTGGATCTAGGTGGAGTTAAGTTTTATTCCAGTCGGATTCTCAGATCACACGTGGAGGAACAGTTTCAGTTCAATGGTCATCGGAACTCAATCAGGGTTACAAGTACATGGACATGTGTATGAAATTTCTCCTAATCTGAGGGTGTATTTAGGTCAAATTTCGACGGTCTGATTGCTTATATTAGGCCCGCAAGTGACAAGTCTCAGATTACTTAAATGAGACTCGATTTCTTAAGAAATCTACATTTTCTCACACTCTTCACTCCGGGCTCAAGCGAATAGCCGTGGGACATTATTTGGATTTGACTTCCGAGATGGTTGTCAAGCCCAGCAAGGCTGTCATAACTGTTTAACTTTGCGTTAATTGAACTTCCGACGTGTGGTCCAGATCTGATACGGAGTTTCAATGTGCTCCCGAGAGCAGCTGGGTAATGAGATTAATCTTAAATTTTAGGGTAACCTAGCGTCAATGATTCTACAAGTTTTGGGTCTTGTAGATCGGATTTAAAGTGATTAGTGCAAATTTCTTATGTGATCTGGTTTAGCGCTTAGTTAACTTTGTCTAATTTCTAAATGATTTAGTCCTGTAAGAGTTCTGTCTGAGGTGGTACTTGGGCCTTTGTACGGATTTCTAAAGTATTGTTCTTCATCACCTAAACTTTAGGATTCATGCCTAATATGAAAGTACTTAGAAGCATTTAAAGAACACGGTGGTGAAAGGTGAAATGGGAGATTGTGAAGGAAATGGGTTGAAAGGAGATTTGAGACTTTGGGATTGAGTTTTTGAGAAGTTAATAAGGCGTTAGGATCGACCTATTGCCTAAGGACGTCTAATTCCAGGTTGGCAAAAATCCAGGATGTTACAAGCTACCCCCCTTAAAAATAATTTTATCCCCGAAATTGGCTAAAGGTATAAGTAAGAATTCTATTATTTTATTTGCTTAAGACTTATTGATTTCAAGTTTATATGCGCGGTAGGGCGTATATTGTGTATGCTAGTCTAGTACATTTTAAGCACTACCCCCCTTTAAAATTTATTTCTTTATCCCTTACTTATTCCCTAATAGGTTGATACAATTTATTCCGTCATTTATTTGACGTCTTGACGACAATTCCCAACTATTTAGAGTAAGATAGTTGTTTTCAATGTTTGACCAATACAGAGAGACGGTTATAGTGGGATTAATCCCGATACATCGATCATCTACCTAGCCAGGGTAGAAAGCTCATCGTATCCCATCCTAGTCCTGGTAGATCCTGGTCTTCTACTCGGCCAAGCAGTGAGTCCATTGGTAGTCGCTCAGGATTGAGAATTGGGTCAAGCCGCGAATGCTTCGCAGTTGTATATGTCAGTAACTCCGTAGTCCGATCACTCTAAAACCTTAGGGAATGTCCATCATTGGAAGGCTCAAATGTCCTATTTCTCGGGTTGCCCTTTAGGTCTTGGTCTAAGAGGGTCCTCGTTATTATCTATGTCCAAGGAAATGGTGAATCAAATCTTACTAGATCATCCTAAAACCGTTTCTCATAGTAGAACATGCTTCTATTATGTTCATATTCAACGAGCACAGTTGTGGATACGTTGACCTTGGCTATTGTAATTCAGTTCGTACCCATTGTTAGGCTTATTCCGTAATATAAATTAATTTAACACTTAAACCCTAGTTGCTCTCCTTAAAGACTTCATTATTGACATTTTAAGGGAGATTCAGATCCTATTTAGTGACCTATCTTTACATATAGTCTGGATCAATTCCATTCGATCCTGGGCCAGTGGGGTAGGGGCCAATCATGGTTCCACTGTGCCTATGAGCGGGTAGACGTGTATACCTACTTAATTCAACTGGGTTCATAATTAAAATTATTTCTATTCTCAGGGTTCAAGAATTTGTACATCGATCTGTATGTCAAAACGAGTTGAAATTTGAAACCTATCTTTGGTATGACATGGGAAGTGATTTAGCAATACATTGGTCATCTTTTCATCGATGATGCGTATTATAGCATTGATACCTATGGTCATAGAAAGGAGCTAAAGATGATGGGTATTGTGGTTGATTTCAGGGGCAGGTGTGAGTTTGAGGCAAGATGCCTAATTCTATCAAGGAGTTTTGTCACAGTCCAGTCTTATCCTATTTAATCATGTCTAGCTTAACAGGCAGGCTATCTTTCTACGTTCATATGCACAATATGTATGCCGACATGGCATGTTATTTGGGACCTAATTCCTAACCGTCTATTGCTCATTTGGGCAATTCCTTGGTCTAAAAAGACAAAGTCTCTAGCGACTATATATTCCTAACACTTCTCAAAGATGACGTTATAAACTTTTGGTTGTAAGTGGTCGGGCCAACACGGAAGGAAAGTTTTGTAGTGGGTCTGAGTCGGATACATGGACCTTCTGCCTAGCTAGGACAGAAAATTGTCGTATCAGTTCTTAATCCTAGTTGATCCCAACCTTCTGCTTGATCAGAGCATAGGGTTCATTGGTCACAACCAGGATTGAGAATTCAACTCAAACCGCGAATACCTCGCTTATAGATATAGTTCCTCTATTTCGTGTTCCCGATTATAATAAGTCTTTGGGAAGGCAATTCTAAGGGTTGCATGGACTTGACCTAACATTAAATCCAATGGATATATAAGTTTTCTATGAGCGTAAATAGTTTCTACGTCATACAACCTTCCTAAGAGTTATTAGAGGAGCCGGTGAGTACCAAGGGGATTCAACAAAGGAATGGGGTCTCACTCTAACCTAATTCAAGCCAACTAACAAAATTTATCTTTCAATTATCTTAGCATAATAAATCTTTTACATTCCTTAGTCTAACCAGTAGCCCAGTCGCAACGTATGAGTAGTGGAAATCCACTAGTTGTGATCCAAAGTCTACGCTCCTACACTAGATGACTTTATACTATTTTTAATATAGGAAATTGTTTTATCGCTTAGGTTCAAACGTCGTCTGATTGGAATTGAGTTGCCTGAATGTGAATTTAACTACGCTCGAGCACTACACACATGTCATACTAGCTAAGAAGGTCCTAGGGTTCACGTTATCAATTTATTAGATTTTCATACTGTTAGATCGTTCGAATCTAGGAATACCACTCTAGGTCCAAAACTCCAAGGGCCTATTTGGCCAGTGGTCTTAAGTTGTATTACATGGGCTACATTGTTAATCCCACTTCGGGATTAGAAGTGACATGTTTGGTAGGAGGGTGGGAGGAGATTAAAATTAATTTTATAGGCTTTGGAAAACGAGCCTTGTGTTGGAAAGTGTGAGATGGGATTTTCAAATCCCATGATAATGAATCTCTAAGTGTACTTGGAAAGGAAATTATGAGATTTACTTTTAATTGCATACACTCCAAACATGGTATTGAAAAACATGGGATACACCCAATCTAGGGACCATACCCTACACATACATTTATTGTTACCTTTACAATTCTATCTACCTTAAACTCACCTAATGTAGTTGGCCGAACGGGCCCTAAACGTCCTAACATTTGGAGGTTGTGAAGGTTATGGGACACAAACGAAGATACATGTGAGCTAATACAACCAGGGCTTCAAACACTTATATCATTCTACCAAACGTTACACTACTAGGCCTATCAACATGAAATCACAAACATACCTAAAGCAGCAACCAAAACAAGTTGCAAACATCGGCATGGATGACTAGGCATCTGAGTCTGGCGACGGAGGAGGGGCACCCTTTCTCTTTCCCATGAGAGAGAGGAAGGTGGAAATCGAAAATACTGTCGTAATAAGCTCGAATAGAGCCATGGAAAAGCGAAGATAAGGGGGAATAGGGGTCGGAGTCTTTGGTTCTCCATGAATTTGAGCCTCAATGGAGGTTGTACAGGCCCAAATGACAAGGATTAAAGAAAGAAAAGGAAGAGTTGAGATGGGTTAGTGTGAGACCCGACCTGAGTTCTCATGTGTGCATGTGTGTGCATAAGTGTACATTTCGTTCATTTTGGTCCCGCGGTCCTACCGGTAGAATCCCGGCGACTCACGACCCTTGGATTATGTTGTAGCCATCCTTAAGTTTGGTCACATAGACCCAACACGGATTGAACCGAGACACATGTCATCTTGTCCGTATCGGCGCCGCGATTCTAACGCCGCGTCCCATGCGTTAATCCGACGTGTACATCTCAAGTTATGAGCATTTCATCATGTGGCCCACTTTTTGTACAAATGTATGTGGACCCCACTCCTCCATGGCACAATTTTCCATGCACACCACACACACACACTACACTATTACATGGAATAAACACTACCCACCCTAAACACTACCCACACCTAACCTACCCTAGCAACATTGTTATTGTCACCATAGGTTATGATTACTTCCCTTAAAAGGCTTTTCCCTCTCTTTCCCTCTCATTTCTCTCTCTCTCTCTTCTCTTCTTCTCCAGCAATTCCTCCATTTTCTCCAGCCCCTTCTCCTTAAAATACCTCCTCATCTACCCCTTCTCACTTGATCTTAGCCATTGATCCATATTGCTTGGAGCCTCTAGATGATGGTGATGTAAGTTTCAAGGTTGATCTAGGTGGGTGCTCTTAGATCCTTCTTTATTTCTTTCTTAGGAGCTTGTGGGACCCATCAAGTGGTGATGGAGGTCCCTCATGTCTCCATGGTTGAGGCCAATGGCCCTTTTTCCTTGCATGCATGATCCATGGATGGGGCCATTCTCCATGGACCCCATCAAGGCATTTTACTTTAATGCATGTCATTTTCCTTTCTTATGGCTGGATTATTTTTATTTTCCATTATTCTATTCTTGATTTCCTGTGTGTGTGGCCCACTTAGTGGCCTCGGAATATCCAAACCGTCCAAGCAAAGTAGACGCCCATGACTGTCCATTCCTTGGACATTGACACTCTATTTACTCCATTTTGGGTACATGCAATGGGTTTCATGGAGGGGTTATAGTCTGGATGTTTGTGGGGCCCACTAGGGTAGTCCATACCACAATTTTCATGGATTGATTTCCTCTTTTTATAGTGATTATAATTATTTTAATTCAGTATTATGTTGCTGTCCAAAAGCCATCTGGACAGATTTTTGAGCTGTCTTGAGCTCAGTTTTGTAGATGATTGGTGGGGTGTTTGGTCCCATTTGATATATACCTCTTAAAGGTGGGGATCCCACCTAAATGTTCCCCAAATTTCACCCTCATCCGTCCCTGTTTGATCACCCAAAAGAGTGGGCCAAGGAGGGTGGATAGTCCAGATTTTCTGGACTGTCTAGCAACCATGCATGTTGTACAAACATAACTATCAGTCTGTTTCTGAAATGGTGGGCCACCTTTGTGGACCCCACCTTATTGTATACTTGTGTAGGGATGTTGGTCCTACATTTTCTTAAAATTTAGCAGACCTGGGCCCACTCTAATGGGGTGCACAAATCAGGGGCAGCAGCATTGTTTCAGCAGCAGAATTTTTTTGAAATACCTTGCTGTCCATAAATTGTAGGAGTTAAATAAAATACTTTTACTATCCCAAAAATTCTAAAATTTTGCAGAGAAGTGTCCCACCCATGGTGGGGCCTACCTGCAAAATTTTAGGGCCAATGGACCCCATTTGGGCATCCAAATGGGTGGGCCAATATAGTGGGCTGCCAGAAATTTCTGCTGTGCAGTCCAGCAGCATAGTTTCATAAAAATAAATTTTAAAAAAATATTTTCTCAGAAGGTGGGCCATATTTCTAGGTCCCACCTTGTTGTGGGCTTGATGAGGGACCTTGGGTCCAAATTTCAAGAATTTTGGAGGCCCAGAACCCACCCATTTGATGGCCCAAATTCAGGACAGTTATATTCCAGCAGTATTTCACCCTGTACATATTGTATTCTTTAAATTAATTAAAATACTTCTGAGTATCCAAAAATTATGAAAATTTACAGGAAGGTAGTAAACTCATGGTAGAACCTACCTACCAAATTTCAGGTCTAATGGACCCATGTGCACACCATTGCAAGGCCCGGACTGGCCCACCACATTGGGACGTCCAGGCCAGTCCGATTTTTTGGACAGCTTGTTTTATTCAAATTAATTAAATTATTTCTAGATGTCCAAAAATTTTAAAATTTTGTGAGGTTGTAGTCCACCTATGGAAGGACAATCCTACAAATTTTTAGGGCCATCAGGCCCCTAGACTGACCGTGGTATGGCCTGTAAGTTGGGTCAGTTTTGGGCCAAATACCCAGGCTCAAATGACTAACCACCATGGCATGCCCCTACCTTGGGCTACTGGGCCTGCATTCTAACGGCATAACCCACTTGAAGTAAGTGTTGTATATCCCCCTTCTTATCTGGTGGGACCCACTGTGATATGTGTGGGTCACCATGGGTCAGTAACCCATTTAAATTAAATAAATTTCTGGACTCCAGCAGGCCCAGGAAGTGGGTGGGCTGGAATTCCAGTAAGGGCCCAAATTTACTGCATAGTTGAACTTTTGGAGCCGTAGCGGCCCACCATATTTAAGGGAGTGTTACATATACTCTTTTTTCCCCTTCCTTAGACATTTTGGGCTTAATGAGTGCCCTCTTGAGGCCCACCTTTGTGGTGGTTTTGTGGGCTAGCCTTAACCAGAATTTTTGATAGTTTTATAGGCTCAATGGGCTAAGAACTTCTTTCTTAAGCCCAAGTTTGTACAAGGGCTGACCTTATTGATTTACGGGCCCAATGGGCTGTCTACAAGTTGATCATGTGCATTTATTAGCCTTAATGGCCTCATAAAATGCTTAATTGTGGGCTGACTTGCAAGGCCCACATAAATGTATATTGTGGAGGGACTTGTTAAGTCTTTGGGTTGATGTGGCAAGGCCCACACTGTCAGTATAGGCCTTGCCCATGTGTATTCTTGGGTTTACGGGTTGCCTTCAAGTCCACCATAATGTATGAATTTGATGGCTTTTGTTTTGGCCATTTCTTTTGGGCCCATTATGTGATATATTATATGCATGTTTGTGTTAGCAAGTAGGCCTTGTGGACTCAGTTCTTTTGGATAGGCCCATTGATCTTGGGCCTATAGTCTCCTATCTATTGTGATGGGCTTAGAGACAATAATACACAAGAAGTTGGGCCCTTGGCTGCCCACTAAACTGACCCTGTACTTGGGCCAAAAGTGAGGCCCAACTCACTTGTGTTAAATGTGAAACTTGCCCATGTAAATGAATTATTGGGCTGCCCATGAAGCTCACCACAATATGTGGAATTATGACCTTTGTGGTTGGGTCCAAACCTCACTTGAGGGCCTACTATATGGCCTATGAGTTGGGCTTGGTGTATGGCCCATTAGGCCATGCATTGCTTGGGCTTTAGACCTTACATTATATGAGTAGTGGCGGGCTACCTCTTGGAAATCAGTTGAGGTTGGATGTCCTCCTGGGTGATCCTAAGGTAGGCCCATAGGTTTCTCTATGGATGGTTAAAGGCCCACCATAGACCCTAGGCCATTTGTTTAAGGCTCAATATGTATATATGTGGAACCTACCTTAACACATGTTTGGTCCAGGCTGTCCAAGCCTTGGATCGCCTGATCATGGATGCACTCCCTGCCTTGGGTTGCTACTGGATTCACAATCTAATAGCAGGCCCACTTGATCTTTTCTTGATGTATACATACCCTCCATCTGGTGGGGTCCCCTATAAATATTGTTGGCCTTCATGAGATCATTCCCACTTATTTGACTAATTTCTGGGCTTTCGCAAGCCCAGGACGCAGAGTAGGCTGAACGTTTATTAAGGGGCCTTAAATGTACATTGTTTTGGTTGAAACTTTATTGGACATGGGACCCACCATATTGAGAACTTGTGTGCGTGTTGCATGCTTATGTTTTCTTATAGTCTTTGGGCTTAATAAATACATTTTTGGGTCACCTTTAGTGATCACATGAGGACCCCCATCTTAGATCAGATTTTTGGGGCATCCCATGAGCCCAGAGTGGGTTAGGACGTCCCAGCTTGCCCAACCATATATTAAGCCAACTTTCACTATTTTGATGGACTTGTGGGCTAAGATAAGGATAGTATTGGGCCCTTGGTTGTTCACTTAAATTGCTAATTATTGGGCTGATGTAGTTGGGCCCATTTCATCATCCAAGCTTAAACTTATTTTTGGGCCGTATATTGTGTACGCAGGCAGCCCACCAAGTCCAACTTAATGCATGGATTCTATGGCCTTTGGGAATTGAGCCTTGGGCCTTAATTTCTCTCTTGGGGCCCATATTGTAAAAGTGGTATTGTATCTTTTTATGGCCTATTATGAGGAATGTATGTATGTGGTTACCTGTGTTCTTATCTTGAATGTAGGGCCTTGGGCCTTGTATCCATATAGTTCGTGGTTGAGATGCTTCTTGGGGAATGGTGGTTAAATGTCCCCATTATGGACCCTTCTAGGCCCGATTGTATCTAAATGTGATTAGATACTCATCTTAGACTCTTGTTAGGCTCATTTCCACATTACTTAGACCCGTAGCTTGTATACTTAATTCGTGGGCTACCCCAGGTAAATGGGCCCCCACTAGAGGTGGGATTCCTTATGGATATTGTCTAAATACCTAGTCTTGGTCCCTTCTTGAATAGGAGGAGTGTACTACTTTATATATCGCCGCATAAATGCGTCTATACCCATCTTCATGACCCATGTGCATCATTGTATGCTTGGATGACAATATGTGTGTGGTTATGATTGTGTCATTGGGCATTGCATGTTGCATTCCCGAGGGACGTAGTATTCCCTCTTGAGCACGTTGGATGCTTGGGATTGATGCATGGTTGATTGTGTGATTCATGCATCTGACATTACATAGCATATGAGCATTATCGCCCTTGCTTCATCAGGGTTGTAGCCTCCACAGATACATCGTGGATGGCCATGTTTGGACACCGAAAATGTTACTTGAGCATACCGGGTGCATAGGATGCCCATGGGTGAAATTCCCAAAACTTCCATGGTACCAGGATCTGCTCCAACGGCGTGACCGGGTGGTATATATGAGCGCATGAGGGCCTTATACCGTTAGGCCGCGACTCCCACTGTCGTGTGGTCGGTTGGATAGGGGTGTGGCCTTACTCGCCTGACGTAAGGGGGCATTGCTAGGCTGAGTCTGACCAGCTCGTGAATGGGTCCGCTACTTTCAGGCCTTGCTGGTGATTGGCTGTCCGCAGGCAGGGTAGTGAGGTCTCTTACGCTGGTTTGACTGTGCGGGGTCTGTAGAGCGGTAGTCATCCAGCAGTGTAATGGACCCCGGTGATTTCCTTATGATGGAAATGTATTTGATATGTGGATTGGATATGAGTACTGACATTACTTTGCATTGCATTTGCATCGGCTGTGTAAGCCTCATATTGCATTACAGTACTCATTGCATTACAGTACTCATGGCATTACAGTACTCATTGCATTATAGTACTCATGACATTACAGTACTCATTGCATTACAATACTCATTCCATTATATAGCCTTGGTATGGCTTCCTGCATTATCGTACTGCCTTGGTATAATTTCTTGCATTCATGATAGCCTTGGTAAGGCTAGTGGTATTGGTATTAATCATGACTCCCTTCTACATTCTCTATCTTCTTCTGAACACTATTATCACCCACTTTCACCACCCTCTAAGCTTTCTATAAGCTTATGCACGATTGATGCGTGCAGGAGATCCTAGTGCAGGTGTCATAGCAGCAGAGCGTGGAGTAGAGTTGAGCTTGAGGACTCCAGTGTTGCTGAATCTTTTCTCTCTTTTCCAATAATCTTATGTATGTCCTTTCGGACCTGATGTAAGCTTGTAAAAGTTCAAATTCTTAGTGAATTTTGTGATATGTATCCTTTGTTACTTCCAGATGTACTTGCTGTGATCTTGGGTATGCTCGTATTGGTAATGATTATACTGTTATGAAAATCCTCCTTGTAGGATCCCAGGATCGGAACCTGCCTCAGGAGCCGAGAATGGGGTACTACGAAGGCTGTTGCGGTCAGAACCGGCCATCGGGTTCCTTGTGAGTCCGGTTACCGAGTCTGGGGCGTGACAGTTAGAGAGCTTACACGATTTTAAGCTTCAAAGGAGGGTATAGGAGCTCAAATGAGAGAGAATGAAGAGGGTAGGAGGTAAGTATTGTTAAAAAAGGTGGAGGTATGTGTGCTTTGACAGAAAATGACAAAATAGGTGAATGGAGGGAAGGTTTGAGAGAGAAAACAGAAACTTTTTGAGAAAGGAGAGCTTGGAGGGGTAGTTTGTGAAGGAGGTACAAGTTTGGGAGGGTTTTAGTCGACGGCCCATACACTAGGGGGTCACCCTAGCCTCCAAACATGATCGGCCCGACAAGCCCGCCCGGCAAAGCTTGAAAACCGACGAGGCCTCGCCGACCTGGCGAGGGCCTCGCCACTCTCTGGAGTGGTTGGCGATAGCTCGCCATTTATGCGAGGTCCTCGTGACCCCTTGTAACTACTCAGAAAATTTCGTACAATGGCCCGAGTATCACCTCAGGTAGAAATCACTTAAGATCAAATCCTTTAGAAATTAGACAAAGTTAACTAAGTGTTAAACTAGATTAGCCATGAAATTCGCTTGAATCACTTTAAATACGATCTGCAAGACCCAAAACTTGTAGAATTATTGACGCTAGGTTAGCCTAAAACCTAGGAGCAAACACATTACCCAACTGCTCTTGGGAGCACATTGAATCTCTGTATCAGATCTGGACCGCACATCGAAAGTCCGAATGATACGAGGTTATAGGATTAGCACCGCCTCGCTGGGCTTGACAACTATCTCGGAGATCAAATCCAGATAGTGTCCCATGACTATTCGCTTGAGCCCGGAGCGAGGAGTGTGAGAAAACCTAGTTTTCTTTAGAAATTAAATGAAATTTAAGTAATCTGAGACTTGATGTTTGCAGGCCAAGTATAAGTAATCAGACCGTCAGAATCTGACCCAAATACACCCTCGAATCAGGAAACATTTCCCATAAATGTCTGTGTACTGGTAACCCTGATCGAGTTTCGGTGATCGTTGAACTAAAACTGGTCCGCCACGCATGATCTGAGAATCCGACTGGAACAAAAACTTAACTCCACCTAGATCTAAGGTTGGTGAGCTTAAGTTCGACTGCACGTAGAAAAGGGGCCGCCAGAAGTGCTCCGTTGAGACGGAATAGACCCACTTTAGTTAGAACCTAAGTATACCTTGACCTTAGGTCTATTTCAGTGATGTTTTAGGCTATATAAGGATCTTAAACACTCTCTCATTCAGCCCATATGAATTTGAGAAAAACCCTAGGAGAGAGAAGAGAGAAAAGAGAGAGAAAGTGTGAGAGAAGTGGGAGAACTTCCCTGCTATTTTACCCTGCCACTCTACAAGCGTAACCACACTATTCTAATCGCTTTTCTGGCGATTCCGACTGCATTTCTAAGTAAGAAAATCCTAACCCTATTCTGATTTAGGTTTTCAATTGATTCAATTAGCGAAATAGCTAACACTACTTGTGCTTTAGGCCGTTGTACTATCGTAGAAGAAGCCTTAGCATTCCTACCAAGTTTATTACCATTCTACGGAGTAAGGTGCGGACTTTAGACGTATAGGTTATGGTTTTCAACGCTTTCAATGTCAGATAATGATAGATTCATGATCTGTATGTTATTGCACATGTACAAAGTGTTGTCCGTTTCGTTTTTCGGTTATGCGTTAACTATGTTGAATATATTATATTCCTCGTATTTGTAGAAAGTACCATATACATATAAATTTTGCAAGTGTGCTTGCCATGATTAATCACTGTATGAACATGCTATATATATGTATAATACTTACTTGGCGAAAGGGTTCACCCTAATACATGTTTTTGGCTAGTATACGCTATGTATGTTGAAAGAGTGTATCCTAAGTGTTTGTAAAAATGCTTGTAAGAGTAAGTACTTAGAGGATTGTGCTTTAGGTAGGTGTTGAGATAGGATTCTCAGCTACCTTAGAGATATATATGATTTCCTCCATGTTGGTTGTTTAATTTAACCGCTTACTTATGGAATATGTGTTTGTATTTCCTGTTTATGTTGTGCTTTATAACATGCTTTATGACATACTTGTTAACATGCTTGAACTACTTTGTTTATTCTGTTTTACTCTACATGCTTCTGAATAAGGATTGATTGTGATTGGGGCTATGATTATAGTCCAGGCAATCGATAACAAACTTGAGTTCGTGGTTGAGTTTCATTCGCCACGTAGGATGTGTTTAACGAACCCGAGTCGTACTTCTGTTGGCGACAGTGGTTAGGCCACACAAAGTGCTTATGCACTTCATGTCATTCAGTTGGTTGTGCGCTCGTGCTAGTCAGGCTCGTCAAGTAACCTGATCCGTCTAATGTATGTTCACCATGTTTGGACACTACTGCTTGAACCTAGGGTACCAAACGTACCAGTGTAACCCCGTTAACCTTGATACCTCGATCCACTAAGACTCATGAGCTGGACATGGTGGTATGGGACACCGTGGTCGAGCTGTCGGCCTACGCTGGGGCCACGTGCCTCCCCGTAGTGACCAATGAGTAATGTAGACTCGTGAGCCGAATACGGTGGTATGGGACACTATATTCGAGCTGTCGGCCTACACTATTTTGATGGGTGATGGGGGATTGGTGTAACGATTCCGTGTAACAGCCTTGGCAGCTCTGACCGTGCCTGGTGTAGTGACCTCGAGTATACTCTAAATTTGCGGTGAGGCTACGAGCCTTCCTGTAGTAAAAGAGTACAAACTAGGCCTGTATTGATAAGGTAATGGGGGAGTGGTGTAATGATTCCATGTAACAGCCCTTGCAGTGACCTAGAACCGCACTATCGTATAAGATTATCTAGGATTGACGACCCTAGAAGGGATCATTGTTTGGGAATGATATAAGGGAGGTACCTTAGTTTCTCAATCCTGCTGTTTGAAAGGTATTAATAATAAATCGGTACTCATGCTCATCATCGCACTGCATGTGCCTGGAAGATGTGGAGCACTGAGGGATGAACGCATGCCGCGGACGTAAGATGGTGCCGTATAAGGGAGCATTGATGAGGGGCATGCATCACGACTGTACTTCATATTTGCATTAACAAGAGTACTTAGGATTGTTAATTGTACTGCTTTATCATTACTGCTTGGCTGATTTGATAACATGTTAACATATGCTTTATTGTTCCACTGAGTTAGCTACTCACTCCCACGTTACGGGACAGTGTTCTGGACACCCACCAGACTCTGTCTTAGATGCAGGTACCGATAATACTCAGGAGGCTGAGCCTGATTATTATGATGATCAGGATGAGTTTTCCTTCATGCTGTTCGCTGAAGGCTTTGCGTGGGCTATCCAGATTTACGGGGCTACAGGATTTATGCTTATAGTTGTACCATTTTGACATTTTGATTCAGGAACAAATACATGTATATGGTGACTCAGTTGGTAATTATACTCTAGAGACAGATCGAGATCGTTTTGCTTTCATACACATCTATATATGTCTTTTAGTCTTCCGATTGCGTTTTATACATTGATCTGGAGTATGAATTACTATTTTGGTATAATCTCACTCATGTTTATTGCACTAACACAGACAACATTTAATCATAAGCATTTGTGTTGCATAAGTGATGTTTTGGAACTGGGGTGTTGAGTTGTTACTCGACCCCCGATTTTCAGGACATTACAAGTTGGTATCAGAGTATGATTTGGATTAAAACGGACCTGAGTTATGGTCTCACGACATACACTGGCGCATTTTGACTTAGGTGGGTGCGAGAAAAATGTAGAAACAACCCTAGATTTCCCCAATTTCACCATTTGGCGAAGTTCATCAAAACTGATCACTTTGATTGAGTCCGTACTCATCCGTGACCGCATGAGGCCAACCCAAACCACTTCTAGACCATCACACGACAGGTCTAGACCATAATTCACCCCATCCCAGCCGTTAAAAATCAGTAAATGCTGATATGTATCAGAAAATACCTGAACTGACCCGAAACGGAGCGAAACAGGGTCATGGGCCTACCCACACTAATTTAGGGGTACCCAGGGTGGGACCCACATATTTTTGGGGCCTAGGGAGCAGGAGGGCCTCGCCAAAATGGCGAGCCCTCACCAATTGGTCCAGGGAGTGGCGAGGCCCTCGCCCAGTCGGCGAGGCCTCATCGGTCAGCGAGTCGGGCCGGGCCTGCGGCTCGAGCCGATCGTCTTTGGGGGTATTAGGACCCCCCTTCCATTGCAACCACCTCAAAACCCTACTTCCTTCACAAAACCCACCTCCAAGCTCCTTTTTCTCTCTAAACCTACTGTCCTCTCTCTCAAATCTCCCTTCAAATCATCCAATCTACCATTTTCGACCACAACCCATTCCCTTCCAACATTTCCAGCACTCCACACCTCCCTACTCACTGGATTCTCTCTCATTTGAGTCATTACACCTCACATTCGTGGCTCCAAATCGTGTAAGCCACTGACCCATCCCTTCTCTTCATTTTCCTTCTTTACTCCTTGTCTGTCGGGCCTCTACAACCCCTGTTGAGACCCAAGTCCGTGGAGAACCAACCCTCCAGCTCTTTTTCTTTCCTTTCCTTCACTTTCCATGGCTTTCTTTGCTATTGTTTCGGCCATTTTCTCCATCTCCACCATCATTTCTCTTATGGGAAAGAGAAAGAGTGCTGTGGATGAGGCTGGGCCTAGTCGCCTTACACGTTCAAGGCGGCCGAGAGGCACCGCCGCTAGCACAAGCGTCGCTTGGGAGTTTCGAACGAAGCGGGATCTTGATCTCTGGATTCCTGTTGAAAGAGCTCAGTTGGCGGCACTACCTCATGGAATTTGAGGACCGTAGGGTTCTCTTTGAAGCCCAGGTGGATGGGCGACTCTTCGGTGAATACTACTTGTTCGAGCAAGTGGAGGCGGCCCATTGGGGTCCGCTATTTGAGGCCAGAGGTCATGCCAATGCAGGTATTATCTGAGCCTTCTATGCCAACATTCACGAGCCTACACTGGAACCTTTGTAGTTCCGGCTCTTTTGTGGAGTGAATCGGTTTGCCACAGTTGATGTTAGATTGATTTCGCGGCTTATGGATATGCCCCTTGGCGAAGTACATGCTAGTGAGCAGAATCTGGGGAGTGCACGTGAAAGGGATCGTCGCACACATTTCCTTTGTAGTGGCCGACTGGTTGAGTGGCAGCTGAACAAAAGCCTTCTAGCGTCCCATATGTCAGATGACTTCCGCCTACTACATCACATCTTCACATACAACCTCTACCCCAGACACAGTAATCGCAATGAGTGTACGCGACTCATGGTAGACTTTCTGTACCAAGTGGGGTAGAGGGCGAACTTGTGTGTGCCTACATTCATGTTGTGACAGATAGTGAGTACTGCACGCTCCACCAGAAGCTCTAATTCGCTTCCCTTCGGCCGACTCATATGCAAGATTGCACGGGAGTTTGGCTACAGTCTGGGGGTGGAAAGGCCGACACCGATTCATCAACTTGACGAGAGTACTCTCCATCAGATGGAACTCGGGGCACGGCGACGATGAGTCCGACATAAGGAGAGTGAGGATGAGGCGGAGAGCGAAGAAGAAAAGAGTGAGGATGGGAGTGAAGCTTAAATAGAAGAAGAAGAAGAGGAACTAAAAGCTCAGGATACCGAGGAGAGCTCCCCTCCTACGCCACCAGAGCAGGACGCGGTTCAGGCTGCGAGGGATGCTCGCATGGTTTGTATTGAGGAGGGCCAAGCCACCCTGCGGCAAGAGATTGGGCAGGTTCGGGCCAAGCTTGGTGAGACCCGAGCCAAGCTTGAGGAGGCCGAAACCTTCATGAAATAAAATTTTAAGAAGGTGTCTCACACATTGAGGACTATCCTGTGCTGTGTACAGGACAAGGATGCCCCTCCTCCATCCCCTGACTCGGATGCCTAGTCATTCATGCTGTTGTTTGTAGTTTGTTTTACTTACCGCTTTAGGCGGTTTATATTTTCATGTTGATGGATGTAGTAGTTAGTAATATATTTTTTTAGTAGTTGAAGCTTGGTTGTATTAGCTCCCATGCATCTCCTGTCATGATTCATGTAACTCTGTATTCCATGTATTATGACAATGTTGGTAATGAAATGCATACAGCCTCTTTTGTTATGAAGTGTATGGAATGCTTAAGTGATTATGTATTGTGTTGTTATGCTCCATCTTACATGCGTTGTACCCTATGCTGTATAGGGCATGCCACAGAAGTATACGAGGAGCACGACACCCCTCTTGCTCACTGATTCAATGGACCAGACTCCTCGCAGAGGTGGTCCTACCAACCTGGGTTTAGGCTCAGATCAGCCTTCTGCTGGTCCTACAGGTGGATTGCCACCTTTTACACCACCAGTTCACAAGCAGAACCGGGCATCCTCTTCGACACAGTATGAGCCACAGGCTGCTCCACCTGCTGATAGGTTTGAGCAGATGATGATGCTAATGCAGCAGCAGCACCACAGCTCTTGGCGGTCTTATCTCAGGGTGGGAGTGCAACTCCACCTCCACCATCTACACGCCCTACCGAGACTACCGAGCCTCCTACTCAGGCTGAGGATGTACCTCCACCTTCACCTGTTGCGTACCCTATCGGGGACGTGGGTACTCATGGTCTTCTCGAGCGATTCCAGCGCTTGAGGCCTCCTACTTTCACGGGTTCTCACAGACCCAAGGAGGCTGAATATTGGTTAGACCGCATCTCTAAGATACTGAAGATGCTGCATTGTACTGAGGTAGAGCAGGTTGAGTTAGCCGCCTTTATGTTCGAGAAGGAGGCTAGCTTGTAGTGGGACAGTATACTGTGGACCGTCGCAGTAGGATATGTATGAACGTGGGTTGCCTTTGAGTTCCGATTCCACAAGAAATACTATCCTCAGCCTTATCGACACGAGAGGGAGAACGAGTTCCTACGCCTCAAACAGGAAGGCATGACAGTTACCGAGTATGAGCATCGCTTTACTGAGTTGGGCCACTTTGTTTTGACTATCCTTGCTGATGAGCAGATGCGAATTAGTTGTTTTTCTGAGGGCTAGCGACCTGACATCCGATCGAAGATGTGTTGTATCCGTATATCATCTTATGCGGAGTTGATTCATATGTCTATTCAGGCGAAGTAGGATGTAGACCGTTTGACATGCTCTCATGGCCCTATGGTGCCTAGGCCACGACCGGATACGCTGAGCAAGCCTTTTCTCGGCAAGAGGCCTCGTACTGATTCGCCTCCCAGGATCGCAGCACCAGTGGTTCCGATGAGGCTCCCTGGTGTGACTTGTACTTACTGTGGGAGGCCAGGACATCCTGCTGAGTGCTGCTTTGCTCGGATAAGGGATAGCGGGTTTTCTCCACTGCAGAGGATAGATCGTCCTCGCCCACAGGCTATATCGGCTCTACCTCTACAGACTGCCCTTGCACATCCATCTTTCAGACCTCCTGTACCACGCTTCAGGCCGCCACAGTGACTTATGGTGCCTCAGCCCAACCGACCTCAACAGGCACGCATTCATGCACTTACTGCGGAGGAGCCAGAGACAGTACCTTCCACACCTATGGCCTTTGAGGTCACTGCACACGTCCAAAGTATTCATATCTTCTTATTGGTGGACACAGGGTCCACTACCTCTATGATCTCATGCACAGCAGTCAAGCGTCTAGGTTTGGATACTGCTCCTACGAAGGGAGTAAGGGTCATTACTGCCATAGGGACTTTCTTCAATGTTACTAGTGTGTGTGAGGGTTGCTCTGTGGATTTAGGTAGCAGGACGATATTAGTTGACCTCATTGTTACTCCACTATGGCACTACGACATTGTCCTTGGTATGGATTGGCTCACTAAGATGCATGCAGAGATCGACTGCGAGACTAGGGTGGTGACAGCCTATGGACTTGATGCATGGCCTTTACTTTTCCTGTTCAGTTCAGTCACATTACTCAGTTGAGATGTTACGCTTCTTCACTGAAGGATATTGATGATCCAGTGCTCATAGAGATGCCTGTAGTCCATGATTTTGCAGATGTCTTTGAGACGATCCCTGGTTTGCCACCTCGGCGCGAGATCGACTTCACCATTGATCTTACGCCCGGTGCGACACCCATCTCTCTGCCGACTTATCGTATGCCTCCGTATGAGATGGAGGAACTGCGGAAACAAATTGACGGGCTGGTAGAGAAGGGCTTTATATGACCTAGTGTGTCTCCATGGGGAGCACCGTACTGTTTGTGAAGAAAAAAGATGGCTCACTACGGCTGTGTATTGATTACCATAGGTTGAACCAGGTCACCATGAAGAACAAGTATCATTTGCCCAGGATAGATGATATGTTTGATCAGTTGAAGGGGGCAGGGTATTTCTCGAAGATCGACTTGCAGTCAGGGTACCACCAGTTTCGCGTCAGAGATGAAGACGTGCAGAAGACAACTTTCATGACTTGTTTTGGGCATTACGAGTTCCTGGTGGTGTCGTTCGGTCTTACGAATGCACCGGCCATGTTCATGGACTTGATGAACAGGATATTTCGGCCATTCTTATACCGATTCGTCATTGTCTTCATTGATGACATCCTGATATATTCCACGTGTCGGAAAGAGCACGAGGAGCACTTGAGAGCGGTATTGGATACTCTGAAGAAGAACCAGTTGTTCACGCAATATAAGAAGTGCGACTTCTGGTAGGAGGAAGTCAAGTTCCTGAGACATGTAGTGTCCAAGGAAGGGATAGCAGTAGACCTGGCTAAGGTAGCCGCCATTCAGGACTAGAAGCAGCCTGGTTCGGTTACTGAAGTGAGGAGTTTTCTGGGCCTGACAGGCTATTATCGATGCTTCATTCGGTACTTCTCGAAGATAGCCAGACCATTGTCACAGTTGACATGTAAGGATCTGAAGTTTGCAGGGAATGAGAAGGCAGGAGAAGCTTTTCAGGAGCTGAAGGATAGACTAATGTCCGCCCCTGTGCTAGTATTGCCAGAGTAAGGGGTTAAGTACATGATATACACTGACGCATCTCGCATTGGCTTGGGTTGCGTCCTTATGCAGAAGGACAGGGTGATTGCATATGCCTCGAGACAATTAAGGAAGCATGAGGAGAATTACCCTACACACGACCTTGAGTTAGCAGTTGTCATCTTTGCATTGAAGCTCTGGAGACATTACCTCTACGGAGAGGGGTTCGAGCTTTTCTGCAGCCACAAGAGCCTTAAGTACATATTCACTCAGCGGGACTTGAAAATGAGGCAGCGCAGATGGATGGAAACCTTGAAGGACTTCAAGTTCGAGGTTTCCTACCATCCTGGCAAGGCCAACCTTGTGGCAGATGCGTTGAGCCGCAAGAAGGCTATTGCATTTGCAGCTCCACTGATGATAGCAAAGTGGGATATGTTAGAGTTCGTGCGGGACTTCGAGCAGAAACTCACTGTGGAGGAGCCATTTGAGTGTGTCGCGCATGTTCGGGTGCGACCACTTATTGATGATAGGGTTATCGAGGCCCAGAAGGGCGATGCGCGGTTGTCTGAGCTTCGAGAGCAAGCTAGCAACGTCGAGGACTCCGAGTGGAGAGTTGGCACAGATGGGGGTCTACGATACCGTGGCTGCCTACGCGTTTCAGATATTCATGACTTGAGACAGGAGCTTTTCGAGGCTGCCCACAGATCGAAGCTTGCGATGCATCCTGGTAGCACGAAGATGTACCAGGACATGAGGCGATTGTATTGGTGGGACAATATAAAGGTTCATATCACCAAGTATGTTTCCTGTTGTCTAACGTGCCAGCAGGTCAAGGCAGAACATCGCAGACCTCCTGGACTCCTTCAGCTCATGCCCATAGCTGAATGGAAGTGGGACTTTATAATCTCTATGGACTTCATCTCGCGGCTGCCGAAGATGAGAAAGGGTCATGACTCTATTTGGGTGATCGTGGATCGATTAACCAAATCGGCTTATTTTCTCCCTATTAGAGTGACAAACTCTGCAGACGACTTGCCAGGTTGTACATCAGAGAGATAGTCAGTCTGTATAGAGTTCCTTTAGAGATTGTGTCGGACCGCGACACGTGATTCACATCTATCTTTTGGACTCGTATCCAAGAAGTGATGGGTATGAAGCTGAAGTTCAGTACTGCGTTTCACCCTCAGATCGACAGGCAAATAGAGCAGGTGAATCAGATTTTGGAGGACATGTTACTGGCCTGTGTCTTAGACTTCAAGGACAGTTGGGATGATTGTCTTCCTTATGCAGAGTTCGCGTACAACAACAGCTTTCAGGTGAGTATTGGCATAGCTCCTTACGAGGCCTTGTATTGGCGTCCTTGCAGAGCACCGCATTGCTGGGCAGAAGTTGGTGAGAAGAGCTTGATTGGCCCAGAGTTTGTTCAGGCGACCTCTGAGAAGATCGACATTATCAGGCGTCGACTTCTTACAGCACAGAGTAGACAAAAGAGCTACGCCGATACGAGACGGCGACCACTTGAGTTCGAGGTTGAGATCACGTATTCCTCAGAGTTTCCCCTATGAAAAGAGTTCTTCGGTTTGGGAAGAATGGGAAGCTTACGCCGCGGTTTATCGGGCCGTTTCAGATACTTGACCGAGTGGGTCTGGTGGCATATCGTCTCGCTTTGCCCACACCACTCGCGGGTGTGCACAACGTATTTCATATATCTATGCTGAAGAAATACGTCCCTGATCTTTCACACATCATCCATTGGGAGCAGGTGCAGTTGAGTGATGATGCTACGTATGTACTACGTCCGACGCGTATCCTAGATAGGAAGGAACAGGTATTGCGCAGTAAAGTGATTCCACTCGTGAAGGTACTTTAGACGCATCATACAGAGGAGGAAGCTACCTGGGAGACAGAAGCCGAGATCCGAAAGAACTACCCTCAGCTTCTCGAGGAGTACGAAAAGGTACTAATTTCGAGGATGAAATTTTTCATTAAAGGGGGTAGATTGTAACGACTCGAAAAATTTCGTACAATGGCCCAAGTATCACCTCAGGCAGAAATCACTTAGGATCAAATCCTTTAGAAATCATACAAAGTTAACTAAGTGCTAAACTAGATTAGCCATGAAATTCGCTTGAATCACTTTAAATACGATCTGTAAGATCCAAAACTTGTAGAATCATTGGCGCTAGGTTACCTTAAAACATAGGAGCAAACTCATTACACGACTGCTCTTGGGAGCACATTGAATCTCTGTATCAGATCTGGACGCAAATCGAAAGTCCGAATGATATGAGGTTATAGGATTAGGACCGCCTCACTGGGCTTGACAACCATCTCGGAGATCAAATCCAGACAGTGTTCCACGACTATTCGCTTGAGCCCGGAGCGAGGAGTGTGAGAAAACCTAGTTTTCTTTAGAAATTAAATGAAATTTAAGTAATCTGAGACTTGATGTTTGCGGGCCAAGTATAAGTAATCAGACCGTCGGAATCTGACCCAAACACACCCTCAGATCAGGAAACATTTCCCGTAAATGTCTGTGTACTGGTAACCCTGATCGAGTTTCGGTGACCGTTGAAATGAAACTGGTCCGCCACGCATGATCTGAGAATCCGACTGGAACGAAAACTTAACTCCACCTAGATCCAAGGTTGGTGAGCTTAAGTCCAACCGCACGTAGAAAAGGAGCCGCCAGAAGTGCTCCGTTGAGATGGAATAGACCCACTTTGGTTAGAACCTAAGTATACCTTGACCTTAGGTCTATTTCGGTGATGTTTTATGCTATATAAGGACCTTCAACACTCTCATTTAGCCCATACGAAGTTGAGAAAAACCCTAGGAGAGAGAAGAAAGAAAAAAAGAGAGAAAGTGTGAGAGAAGTGGGGGAACCTCCCTGCTATTTTACCCTACCACTCTATAAGCGTAACCACACCATTCTAATCGCTTTCTCGGCGATTCCTACTGCATTTCTAAGTAAGAAAACCCTAACCCTAATCTGATTTAGGGTTTCAATTGATTCAATTAGCAAAATAGCTAACACTACTTGTGCTTTAAGCCGTTGTACTGTCATAGAAGCAACCTTAGCATTCCTACCAAGTTTATTACGCTTCTATGGCATAAGGTGCAGACTTTAGATGTATAGGTTATAGTTTTCAACACTTTCAATGTCAGATAATGATAGATTCATGATCTGTATGTTATCGCACATGTACAAAGTACTGTCCGTTTCGTTTTTCGGTTATACATTAACTATGTTGAATATATCGTATTCCTCGTATTTGTAGAAAGTACCATATACGTATAAATTTTGCAAGTGTGCTTGCCATGATTAATCACTGTATGAACATGCTATATATATATATAATACTTACTTGGTGAAAGGGTTCGCCATAATACATGTTTTTGGCTAGTATACGCTATGTATGTTGAAAGAGTGTTCCTAAGTGTTTGTAAAAATGCTTGTAAGAGTAAGTACTTAGAGGATTGTGCTTTAGGTAGGTGTTGAGATAGGATTCTCAGCTACCTTAGAGATGTATATGATTTCCTCCATGTTGGTTGTTTAATTTAACCGCTTACTTATGGAATATATGTGTTTGTATTTCCTATTTATGTTGTGCTTTATAACATGCTTTATGACATGCTTGTTAACATGCTTGAACTACTTTGTTTATTCTGCTTTACTCTACATGCTTCTGAATAAGAATTGATTGTGATTGGGGCTATGATTATAGTTCAGGCAATCGGTAACAAACTTGAGTTCGTGGTTGAGTTTCATTCACCACGTAGGATGTGTTTGACGAACCGAGTCGTACTTCGGTTGACGACAGTGGTTAGGCCACGCGAAGTGCTTATGCACTTCATGTCGTTCAGTTGGTTGTACGCTCTTGCTAGTCAGGCTCGTCAAGTAACCCGATCTGTCTAATGTATGTTCACCATGTTTGGACGCGACTGCTTGAACCTAGGGTACCAAACTTACCAGTGTAACCCCGTTAACCTTGGTACCTCGATCCACTAAGACTCATGAGCTGGACATGGTGGTATGGGACACCATGGTCGAGATGTCGGCCTACGCTGGGGCCACGTGCCTCCTCATAGTGACCAGTGAGCAACCTAGACTCGTGAGCCGAATACGGTGGTATGGGACACTGTATTCGAGCGGTCGGCCTACACTATTTTGATGGGTGATGGGGGAGTGGTGTAACGATTCCGTGTAACAGCCCTGACAGCCCTGACGGTGCCCGGTGTAGTGACCTCGAGCATACTCTAAATCTGCGGTGAGGCGACGAGCCTTCCCATAGTAAAAGAGTACAAACTAGGCCTATATTGATAAAGTGATGGGGGAGAGGTGCAATGATTCCGTGTAACAGCCCTGGCAGCCCTTGCAGCGACCTAGAACCGCACTATCGTATGAGATTATCTAGGATTGACGACCCTAGAAGGGATCATTGTTTGGGAATGATATAAGGGAGGTACCTTAGTTTCCCAATCCTGCTGTTTGAAAGGTATTAATAATAACTCGGTAATCATGCTCATCATCGCACTGCATGTGCCTGGTAGATGCGGAGTACTGAGGGATGAACGCATGCCGCGGAGATAAGATGGTGTCGTATGAGGGAGCATTGGTGAAGGTTATGCATCATGACTGCACTTCATATTTGCATTAACAAGAGTACTTAGGATTGTTGATTATTCTGCTTTATCATTACTGCTTGGCTGATTTGATAACATTTTAACCTATGCTTTATTGTTCCACTGAGTTAGCTACCCACTCCCATGTTATGGGACGGTGTTCTGGATACCCACTAGACTGTCTTAGATGCAAGTACTGATGATACTCATGAGGCTGAGCCTAATTATTATGATGATCAGGATGAGTTTTCCTTCATGTTGTTCACTGGAGGCTTCGCGTAAGCTATCCAGATTTACGGGGCTACAGGGTTTATGCTTATAGTTGTACCATTTTGACATTTTAATTCAGGAACAAATACATGTATATGGTGACTCAGTTGGTAATTATACTCTAGAGACAGATTGAGATCGTTTTATTTTCATACACATCTATATATGTCTTTCAGTCTTCCGCTTACGTTTTATACATTGATCTAGAGTATGAATTACTATTTTGGTATAATCTCACTCATGTTTATTGCATTAACACAAACAACATTCAATCATAAGCATTTGTATTGCATAAGTGATGTTTTGAAACTCGGGTATGGAGTTGCTACTCGAACCCCAATTTTCAGGGTGTTACACCCCTAGGCCCCAAAAAAGTATGGTTCCCACCCTGGGTCCCCCTATAAGTGCTCCGTTTAGCCCCCGACTCCATTTGAGGCGTTTTCGGGGCCAATTTGCAAACCAGAATGAGTTTATGTGACGTGTAGTATATAATTTTGGGGTAGGCGGCGCTAATCTATCCAACTAACCCATTTATTTGGTTAGATTCTAAAAGGTTTAAGGGTCAAAACCCATTTTATCCATTTATTTCCTATTTCTGGTAAGTTTTAGTTTCGGTATTGTTCTTCATCATTTATACCCTTATACCCTAGGATTGGTGGGTATTATGAATGTGCTTAAAAGAAATGAAGAATACAGTGGTGGAGGGTAAGATTTTGAAGGAATTAGATAAAAAGGGGTTTTAGGCTTTGAGATTAAGTGTAAGGTGTTGTGGTTGACCCACAACCTAAGGACATTCGTTTCTAGGGAACGACTCAAACCCGTCGACTGATGACTTAGAAGTGATTCGGGATCGTTTCGCGTGATCATGGGTGTGTACGGGCCTAATCTTAGCGGTCGGTTTCGCCGTTCGGCGAATCTAGAAAATCCTAAGTCGGTTTCTACATTCCGTCGCTCCCTCCAAAGTCAGAGTGCATCAGAGTGCGTCGTGTGACCATAACCCAGGTCTGGTTTAATCCAAATCATGCTTTGATACCATCTTGTTACGCCCTGAAAATCGGGAGTCGACCAAAGCTCAACTCCCGACTTCCAACGCATCACTTATGCAACATAGAAAATGATGATTATGATGAAAGCATTGAAACATGAATGGGATTATACGAAAACAGCATATCATACTCCAGAGACAGTTAAATTGCAAGCGGAAGACTGTGATAGATGTATAGAAGATATAAACTATGGTAAGTCTCTAGAGTATGATAATGTTGCCAGGTTAATAAATTACAAGTATAATTTCAAAATATACTAAAGGTGTAGTGTCATCTAGTCAACATCCCTGTAACCCCGTCGATCAAGGCACGACACACATGAAGCCGCCAGAAAACAGCATATACGAGGAAGCATCCTCGTCGTCACAAAGTCCGGCTCCGCCTCAGGAGTAGCGTCGCCATCTGCAATCAGACAGAGTCTGGTGGGTGTCCGAAACACCGTCCCGTAACGTGGGAGTGAGTGATCAACTCAGTGGAACAGTAAAGCATAAGTTAACATGTTATCAATTCAATCAAGCAGTAATAATAAAGCAGTACAATCAAACAATTCTAAATACTCTTGTTAATGCAAGGATGAGATGCGATAATGATGCATACCCTTGCCAACATACTCCCTCGTGCGACACCATCTTACGTCAGCGGCATGCTTTCACCCTCAATGCTCCACATCTTTCAGGCACATGCAATGCGATGATGAGCATGATTACCGAGTTGTTATTAGTCCTTTTCATACAGCAGTATTGGGAAACTAAGGTACCTCCCTTATATCATTCTCAAACGATGATCCATTCTAGGGTCGTCAATCCTAGATAATCTCATACGATGATGCGGTTCTAGGTCGCTGCAAGGGCTGCCAGAGCTGTTACACGGAATCGTTGCACCACTCCCCTATCACCTTATCAATACAGGCCTAGTTTATACTCTGTTTACTACGAGAGGCTCGTCGCCTCTCCGCAGATTCAGAGTATGCTCGAGGTCACTACACCAGGTACGGTCAGGGCTGCCAGGGCTATTACACGAAATCGTTACACCACTCCCCCATCACCTATCAAAACAGTGTAGGCCGACAGCTTGAATACAGTGTTCCATACCACCGTATTCGGCTCACGAGTCTGGTTACTCACTGGTCACTACAGGGAGGCACATGGCCCCAGCATAGGCCGACAACTCGACCACGATGTCCCATACCCCCATGCCCGGCTCATGAGTCTTAGTGGATCGAGGTACCAAGGTTAACGGGATTCCACTGGTAAGTTTGGTACCTTAGGTTCAAGCAGTGGCGTCCAAACATGGTGAACATACATTAGACAGATCGGGTTACTTAACGAGCTCGGCTAGCTCGAGCGCACGACAAGTTGAACGACATGAAGTGCATAAGCACTTCACGTGGCCTAACCACTGCCGATAATAGACGTACGGCTCGGGTTCATCAAACACGTCCTTCATGGCAAATGAATCTCAGCCACGAACTCAAGGCCTGTTACCGATTGCCTGGACTATACAATAGCCCCAATCACATTCAATTGCAGATAGTTAAAGCAGTAATGGATTAAGATTCAAATCATACAATCAAAGTCTGATATTATCCGCTTAGGGCTATCAGGGCTGTTGCACATAATCGTTACACCACTCCCCCATCACCCTTCACGGATTTTATGGAATACAACTTAAACATGTGAAGTAGTCAGAGCAGAATTAAATAAACAAGTAATTCAAACATATTAACAAGCATGTTATAAAACACAATGCAAACAGGAAATCCAAACACATATGTTTCATAAACCAGTAGGTGATTAAACTAAACACTTACATGAAGGAAATCATACACATCACAAAGGTAGTTGAGAATCCTATCTCAACACCCTTATACATTATAATTTACTAACTACTAATCATTCAGACATTTCAACAAACACTTTAGACTACATACATCAACTACATGACGTATGTTGATCACATAGGTATTAGGCCAAATCCTTTCACTAGGGAGCTGCCCATTTATAACATGCGTGCACCCACGACGGATAGTTATGGCAAGCAGGAATCCAAGTTCCATATTCATTCAGTCATTTTCACAAACACTCGGGCTACACATTTTAACATATATAGTGTATATTGGTCGTAGCGTGATTTAAGGCAAATCCTTTCGTCAAAGGGGGTATTACCTGTACAACAATCATATATCTATGACAATTAGTCATGGCGAGCACGAATGTGAATTCTATACTCATTCGGTCGTTTTCACAAACACTTAGAATACACTTATTAACATACATAACGTACATTAGCCAAAACATGTATTAGGGCGAATTCTTTCGCCATATAACATGTTCATACAATCATTTATCATGGCAAACACACTTTCAAAATTTGTATGTATACGGTATTTTCTACAAATACGAGGAATACAGTATATTCAACATAGTTAACGTATAATCGAAAAATAAAACGGACAGTACTTTGTACATGTGCAATAGCATCCAGATCATGAATCTATCATTATATAACATTGAAAGCGTTGAAAATCATAACCTATACGTCTAAAGTCCACACCTTACGCCGTAGAAACGCAATGAACTCGATAGATTTACTAAGCTTTTGTCTACGGTGATGTGGTAACCTATAACATGTTTTAGGTTAGTTATTTCATAACTTACAACTATCGAAACCCCAAAACAGATTAGGGTTAGGGTTTCTTACCTAGAAACGAAGCTGGAATCGCCTGGAAAGCGATTAGAATGGAATGATTAAGCTTGTATAGCGGCAGGGTAGAATGGTAGGGAGATGCTCCCACTTCTCTCACACTTTCTCTCTCTTTTCTCTCTTCTCTCCTAGGGTTTCTCTCAAATTCATATGGGCTGAATGAGAGAGGGTTTAAGGTCCTTATATAGGCTAGAAACTCTCCAAAATAGACTCAGGAACAAGGTATACTTAGGTTATGTCCAAAGTGGGTCCGTTTCGATCCAACAAAGCACTTCTGGCGGCCCCTTTTCTGTGTACGGTCGGACTTAAGCTCACCAACCTTGGATCTAGGTGGAGTTAAGTTTTCGTTCCAGTCGGATTCTCAGATCACACGTGGCGGAACAGTTTCAGTTCAACGGTCACCGGAACTTGATCAAGGTTATAAGTACATGGACATGTGTATGAAATTTTTCCTGATCCGAGGGTGTATTTGGGTCAGATTTTGACGGTCTGATTGCTTATATCAGGCCCGCAAGTGGCAAGTCTTAGATTACTTAAATAAGACTTGATTTCTTAAGAAATCTACATTTTCTCACACTCTTCACTCCGGGCTCAAGCAAATAACCGTGGGAAATTATCTGTATTTGACTTCCGAGATGGTTGTCAAGCCCAGCAAGGCAGTCCTAACCGTTTAACTTCGCGTTAATCGGACTTCCGACGTGCGGTCCAAATCTGATACGAAGTTTCAATGTGCTCCCGAGAGCAGCTGGGTAATGAGATTAATCCTAAATTTTAGGGTATCCTAGCGTCAATGATTCTACAAGTTTTGGGTCTTGCAGATCGGATTTAAAGTGATTAGTGCGGATTTCGTATGTGATCTGGTTTAGCGCTTAGTTAACTTTGTCTAATTTCTAAAGGATTTAGTCCTATAAGATTTCTGTCTGAGGTGGTACTTGGGCCTTTGTACGGATTTCTAAAGTATTGTTCTTCATCACTTAAACTTTAGGATTTATGCCTAATATGAAAGTACTTAGAAGCATTTAAAGAACACGGTGGTGAAAGGTGAAATGGGAGATTGTGAAGGAAATGGGTTGAAAGGGGATTTGAGACTTTGAGATTGAGTTTTTGAGAAGTTAATAAGGTGTTAGGATCGACCTATTGCCTAAGGACGTCTAATTCTAGGTTGGCAAAAATCCTGGATGTTACACCTACCCAACTCGTCGATAGCGAACTCATTTGCGAGCTGGTTAAACTCAGCCTAGTTTACAACCCCCTCACTCGGGCAGATAAGGCCACACCCCCTTCCAACAGACTACAACATAGTGGGAGACGCGTTCTACTGGTGTTCGGCACTCGGGTGCTCATGTATCCACTCGGTCTAGACGTTGGAGCATTTCATGATACCAAAAAGGTTCTGGGACTCTCACCCAAGGACATCCTAAGTGCCCACAGTGATAGAATCAAGTATTTTCGGTATCCAATATGGCCATCTATGATGTGTCTGTGGAACCACGGTCCTGATGTCGCTAGGGCGTACAATGATCATGACATACAGATGTAAGATGCATGAATCACACTGTCTAGTCATGCAACAATCTTGTGCATACCACGCGCTCATGTGGGTAACTCCTATCAGTGAGTCCCATAAATAATCCGCCAAATGGCATATGTGTAAGACCCGCATCGTAGCCCGTACCATTTCATAGGCCTCCGCAGTCCTCTTGGTCGAATTCCGGCGACATGCGATCTGTTATCAGCATTAGCACGTGATCCTGAGTCATGTCTCGTATGCCAAAGTTGGCTCAACCCGAGACTTGTATCTTAGCGACCGCGCTGTCGCCGCTGTTCCAACGCCGCGACTCGCGCGCCGACCGGATACCCAGGCTAGATGATGTCGGCCCACGTTCAGTTCGAGGAAAACACCGCACGTCACAATTTCCAAGAGAATCTCTACCCCAAACATCACATCAATCCATTAATGAAAGTCAAGTACACAACCTTAGCTTGCCATTCCTTTTTCGCCAACAAGGAATGACACCCATTCCTCTTTTCACTCAAAAGTCAACAAGCACCATGCTCTCATCCCATCACTCCACCTCACCACTTCTCTCTCTTTCTCATTTCTCTCTCATCATTCCAAGTAACTCTCATGGGAGCAACCCACGTCCAACCAAACTCCATGAGAGGCTTTGTGTGGCCCACTTCCTATCTCCCATCCCCACCCTCCAAAAATAATCTCAACCATTGAAGTTCGTCCTTTGGAGTTTTAGATCGTGTTGGCGGGAGGAGGAGAAGATCATAGATGGGTGCCTCTCTCTCTCTCTCTCTCTCTCTCTCTCTCTCTCTCTCTCTCTCTCTCCCCTTTGTTGTGTGTGACGATGTGGTGGTGTGGCCCACTCGGATATAACCCACTTGATGTATGTCTTATCCAACCGTTCAAACCATGTGGGCCCTACCCTAGGGAGATGTGAAAACACAAATATCAAGTTGATCCAAATGAAGTGGGCACGTCCACGTGGGATCTACCAGCCATGGTCCCCACCCGCGGGACCCACCTTAATGTGTTATAACCAAAACCGTCCAGCGTCCAGAGGACGCTGGACTTCAATGAAATGTGAACCTCCGGGTGGTGTGCCGTCCAGAGAAAAAAAAAAATGTCAGTTTGATTTTTAAACTTTAGGTGGACCACTCTTATAGGCCCCACCCTAATGTATGGGTTTAATCCACACCGTCTATTCCATTCCCCAGCACATTTTAGTCGTTGAGCCAAAATTTGAGACCAAACCGATTCTCGGGAGGGCCATACAATTGGAAATAGTGGTATTACCATTAAAACCCACCTTGATCTCTCCATTTGCCAAAAACACGTCGCATATTGGTCTCATTTGGTCAATTATGGGCCATAGAATACAATGGCTGGAGTGGATTATTCTAATGCGGGCCTCACTTAAGAAAAACCTCAGAAAAATCAAAATTTATGAAAATATGTAAGTGAGGGGCTTCGTAGTGCTGACGTCAACGTCCAGAGGACGCTGGAGCTTCCTGCTGTTGGACGAAGGTGAGACAGTGAGCCCACTATAGGCCTCACCGTGATGTGTGTTGAACATCTACACCGTCCATTTGATGGGTCTCCTTTTTTTATCTGGTGTATCCAAAAATCAGCCGTAAACAGAACTCAGGTGGCCCACACCATCCAAAAGAATATGGAAACATGCCTAAAACACATATATACACTTGCTGGGGCCCATTTGAAATTTGGACGCTTCTGAAACTGGGTCTGACCCCTTAACCAAGTGGGACACACTAAATGAATGGGATGGATTTGTGAACCATGGCTCGGTGGGCCCTGATGTATGTGAGACCCACCTTCGGAAGCAGATTGGCTGGTGTACGTTAACGTTACAGCAGCAATAGCTGCTGTATTAACGCCTCCAATCTGTGGTCCAATAGTAGGTGTGGGTTAAATCCCAACCGTCCGTCTGCTGAGGACGCGGACCCCACCACCATTGATACCTGTGCCCCATGTCCCACACAACCCATCCATTTTGACGTGGCCCACCAGATCTGGACGGTGGGCCCTATCTTGATGCATGTGTTCATCTATGCAGTCCACTGCCTAGATAGGGACGGTGAGACCCAAAGTGATGTATGTGTCTGGCCATTCATCCATGGCTGGCCTTAGGACAGCCACACGTGTGGCCTTCTACGTGGGTGGGACGTGGATCCCCACTATGATGTATGTGTTGCATGATCCCACCTACCGGCTGATGCAGCGAGTTGTGTGGGCCATTGATGTATGCGTTAAATCCTAACCATCTGTCTGTTGGGCTGGCTGCTGCCCTCACGTCAGCAACCATGGGACCCACCTATTGCTTATAATGTTAGCAAGTTCCGTGGAAACCCATCGTGTGCATGTTTTGTAATCCACGCCGTCCATCTGGACCGTGGACCAACCGTGATGTATTTATTCGATACCGTCGAGATTGCACTAGATGGTGCTAGACAATGTTCGGATGGCGCTGACTTACATGGATAATGTTTGGACGGTATTGGTTTACCTGGACAATGTTTGGACAGTGCTGATCATCATACATGGGCCATGTGTGTAGTGATACACATGATTACACCTACAATTATTGAAATAATTTTGGTGTGGCCCATGAGAAGAGGCCCACCTTAATATATTTGTGGTCGTCCATGAGGCCCGCTTTGATGTATTTATGGCCCATCTGTGGACCCCACCTTGATGTATTTTATGACACACTCGGCGGGCCCACTTCGATATATTCTATGGCCCATTCGAGAGGCCCACCCTGATATATGTCAGTGCAGCCCATTGATGTAACCCACTTAAGGCCCATTGGCGCAGCCTAACTATGAGGCCCATCATGATGTATTTCTGGCCCATTTGTGGGGCCCACCTGTTGTATTTTGGCCCTTGTACAGGGCCCACTTGCCATGTATTCTGAGGCCCATGTGACAGGGCCCACCTTGTAATGTGTTGTTCGCACCGTCCATTCACGTGGCCCCCACGTGATGTACGTGTTTTATCTAAGTTGTCCATTGATGGGCTCATTTGGAATGAGCAGGGCCCAACCCATTGAGACATATTTGAGGCCCAGGTACGTGGCCCACCAGATGTATACGAGACCCATGTATAGGGCCCGTATATTCGAGGCCCATGTGCAGGGCCCACTTGTCGTGTATATGAGACCCATTAATGCGGTCCACTTGATGTATATTGAGGTCCATGGGCCGTAGCCCATTATGATGTATCTGAGGACCATGGGTCGTGGCCCATGGTGATGTATATGTAACCCGTAGTTGGGGCCCATTGTGATGATTCGTGGTCCATGGGCGAGGCCCCTTGTAATATGTAACAGGCCTATGAGGCATGACCCATTTGACGTATTCGAGGCCCATGAGCAGGGCCCACCTGCTGTGTATTGTGTTGTATATTAGGTCTTTGTGTGGGGCCGTGGACCCATGATATGTTTGGCTCTATGTGGGCCATTCCCTTGGGGGGGCAATGTTGGTTAAATGTCCACATTGTCGAGGCCGATCATGAATACTGATTATCGTGATCGATTACCGATCGTGGTTGATTATCGATTGACCGATTACCGATCGTGGCTGATTATCGATTGACGTGGCCGATTATCGATTGACCGATTACCAATCGTGGCCGATTGACCGATTACCGATCGAGGCAAATTGTTGATGCCGGTTATTGATACCGATTATGAGTATATGATAACATAGCATCATGATACATGCCCATACACATCATCTGCATGTTTGTTATGAGATGTGGTTGACCATTGCATATGTCATTGAGCATGTCGATATGAGACTCCCTGATAGGCGAAGGTTATCTCACATGAGCGCACGACATACGCAGGATTGATGCATAACTGGATTGTATGACTCATGCATCTTGCATTATGATTACTGTACACCCTAGTGACATTAGGGTCATAGCCTCCACAGGCATATCGTGAATGGCCAGACGGGACACCGGAAGTTTGGTTCTAGCATACGGGCGCCATAAATATCCCTGGGTGAAAATTCCTAAACCTCCGTGGCCAGGAGACGCCCCAACGTCGAGACCGAATAGATATATATATAAGTGCATGAGGGCCGTATACCAGTAGGCCGCGTCTCCCACTATATCGTGGTCGGTTGGGAGGGGGTGTGACCTTACCCGCCTGAGTGAGAGGGCAATATCTAGGTTGAGTTTGACCAGCTTGAGGAATGGGTCCGCTATCGATGAGTCAGGCCCAATATTGGCAGGCAGATAGTGAGGTCTCTTCCACTTACCTAGTTGTGCACTCAGATAGGGACGGTAAGCTGGTGTAGAGTGTAATAGACCCCGGTGATGATCCCAAAGATGAACCGTACTGATGTGGACTTATTGAGCAGGAGTTGCATACTCATTCATTCATTCATTCGTTATCCACTCGAGCTGGTGGTATGCAACTATTTGTTACGTGTACCTTCGCATGGCTAGGATTTCGGTTAGGCGCGCGACTAACCTGAGATTAGGAGTTTACCACATTGAGTCTGACTATCCAAATTTAGGTATGGGACTGGTTTGGATAGAAGGCCCTTGTGATGGACCTCATAGCCTGCGATACTATGTACTATCATCCCGACTTCACACTCCAGCATAGTCATTCCATTCGCACCGCATAGCGCATTACATCTACTACATATGACATTCCGGGTTACTATGTTTATGTGTTTATACAGTCTAAATACGACTGACGGTGTTCGTGCACTCATCAGGAATTGTGTACTGCATCGCATCCTTGGCATCTGATGTTTGGCTCTTTATGACTCCTCATTTGCATAGATGTTCTATCATGCGTATTCTGATATTGATCGACTCATGGACTTGTCTGTATTTTTGCTTACTCTGCTATCGTATGATTTATGACCTTGTTAATAATGTTGTTTACTCGGATAATTCATGTTATTGTCAGTATTTCTGCTTATTTCTGATATTGTATGATTTATGGGCTTGTTAGTATTTCGCTTACTCTGATTACTCTGATATTGCTTACTTGGCACTTACCTTGTGCACACACTTACACCACCCTCTAAGCTTTCTATAAGCTTATATACGATAGATACGTGCAGGTGATGTTAGGTTGCAGCATTATTGAGCTTGGAGCGTACAACGGTCTTCTAAAGCTTGATTTTTATTTATGTATTTCTTTTCAGCACTGTACTCAACTGATTATATTAGTGGATATGTGATGATGATGTTGCCTTTGTGAATTGGGTAATCTTATGGTTATGCTTATTACGAGTTAAATGTGCAAAAAAAAAAAAAAAATCCTCCTTGTAGAATTCCAGGATCGGAATCTGGTGTTTGGACGCTAGGAGTAGAGAATGGGGTACTACGGAGGCTGTCGGCACCAGATTCGCCGATCGGGATTCCTGTGAATCCGATTTCCGGGTTTGGGGCGTGACAATATGTTATGATCAGTCACTCCTCATACCAAGCATACATATGATGCAAATGAGTATGAATCATGGAATTATACTAAGCATGTTATAAAGTGATGGACTATCAACAAGTACGGGCCTATCAATGGGCCCTAAGGAGAATTACAATGCGAACATTTAACCAACATTGTACTTACAATGTGGGCGTCAAACCATCATTGCTCCCATGGCATATCCCGCCATAAACATCATTACATAAACCGTGGTAGAATCACACATTGTAATGGACTTGTGTACATCCTATTGGGTCTCGACCCATGGGCCTTAGATACATCAAATGGGCCATATCATATGGGCCTCATATATATCAAGGTTGGCCTCAACGAACGGCCACAAATACATTAAGATAGGCCTAATCACATGGGCTTCATACATCCCGAAGAAGAATCATATGGAAGGATCATTTGGACCATAACACAAATAGCAGTGGAGATAATAAACTGTAATTGCAGATCGTATATAAAATGATTCAAACGGATTTCGCAGCTAATCTAGTTTAGCACTTAGTTACTTTGTCTAATTCCTAAAGGATTTGAGGTTTGAGAAGCTAATAAGGGGTTAGGATCAACCCCTTGCCTAAGGACATCTAACTCCAGGTTGGTAAAAAATTTGGGGCGTTACATAAACTTGCACTGTTAAATAAATCATAGGGCCCACCATAAAGTTTATTTTCCAACCAATCTAATCATAAGGTCATAAAGACCTAGATTAAGAGGGGAAAACAAATATCATATAGGTCAAAACCCTGTAGCCCAAGGGTTTTAATGGTGGACATTCAAACCCACTATTTCCTGTAATGTGGTCCACCTAATCAACGGATGGATGGTGTGGCCCACCATGATGTATTTTGAGATCCAACCTATTCATAAATTAACATAGTGATAGATGAAGTGAGAACAAATATCAGCTTAATAGGAAACTACTATGACCCTTAGAAATTTTGAACGGCCCACCATTTGAACGGTGGGGTCCACTTGAACTTTAAATCTGACTCATCCTTTAGTTCATCCCATAAAATAATATTTCAAAATGGTTGGACAGTATAGATACAACGCATTGTATCATGGTGGGTTCCACTGTCCAAACAGTGGACGGTGTGGATAAAACACAGACATCATTAGGTGGGTCCCACCGTCCAGTGCTGTGGACGGTGTGGACAAAACACATACACCATGGTGGGTTCCACCATCCAATACCGTGGACGGTGTTAATAAAACACATACATCATTGGTGGGTCCCACGTGGGGCCCACCATAACGTTTATTTGCCATCCAATCTATTAATAAGGTCACATAGACCCGGATGAAGAGGAAAAACAAATTTCATATCAATCCAAAACTTCTGTGACAACCCAAAAAGGGTTTCAATGGCAAACGTTCAATCTCACTGTTTTCCTATGACGTGGGCCACCTAAGCTCCATATATGGCTGATTTTTGGGGTGGCCCACTGTCCCAAAGGGGCCTACCAAATGCACGGTGTGATGTTCAACACACATCACTTGGGGGCCACGGCTAGGACCATGTCACTGCCGCCAGCGAGCCGCAGCAGCAACGCCTGCTGCACAAGATATATATATATATATATATATCGGTAGTTTTTCCTAGGTGGGGCCTGCACCAGAAGAATCAACCCCACCCATTGGATTCTACAGTTCATAACAGATCCATCAAGCCCAATATTGAGTATGTTTCAGTCTAAGAAACAGCGGAGTGGGTTTCAACAGTAGAAAACACTGTTTTCTAAGAAATGGCCTGCCAAATAATCAGATTGGCTCCATTTTTCGGCTCAACCCCTAAAATGAGCTGAGGAATAGAATGGAGGGTGTGGATAAGGTTCATACATCAAGGTGGGACCTGTATGAGTGGCCCACCCAAAAGCCATAAAATCAAGCACTTTTTTTTTTTGTTAATACACCCCTGTCTATTCACACTCCTCTGCACGTCCAGCGTCCCTGGACGTTGGACAGTTTGAATGTTCTTCAAGGTGGGTCCCACATGGACGTGGCCACACTTGATTGGATCAATATGATATTTGTGTCTTCCCATCACCGCAAGGTAGGACCCACATGGCTTGGACGGTGTAGATCTATCACGTCCATCAAGTGGATCCCATGAAGGTGGACGATTTGGATAAAATGGCATACATCATGGGGCTATGAACAAGGGAAAAAGAGTGAGAGAGAAGGAGAGAAATCGAGTGATGGAGGGATCCCAGCACTATGGGCCCTCCCTTCCGTACATCACAACATACATCAAGTGGGTCCCATTACATATGAGCCCACAGATCAAAATTAACGGTGGAGATCCTTTCTCCACCAAAATGCAAAGTCTAGATGACCCTATTTGTGTAAGGAAAATAAACATCATGATAGGGTCCATAGAGAATGGCCCCATCATGGAATAATCATGAAAATTAAGTGGGTCATCGGCCACATCCGGGGTCCAAAGTGAGATTCATACCATCAATCGGTAGGCCTCACTTGGCCCATCATAAAAACATGAAATCTAGGCCTGTAGAAGCACCCATTGTTTGATCTTCTTGGTCCGATAGAATGCCGATCTCCTTATGTCTCACTTTGATGGAATGTGATGAAAAATGAAGGGTTAGGATGAAGGATTTTTGGGTGGAAAGTGGGCCACACACATACACTTTTCTCTCTTGAAATGTTTGGATGTGCACTTTTTTTCTTCTTTGGTGTTGCTTGGAAATTGTGTAGAGAAAGAGAGAGAGAGAGAGAGAGAGAGAGAGAGAGAGAGAGAGAAGGAGTGGTTGTAAGAGAGGTGATGGATGTGAGTGATGGATGTGAAGTAATAGTTGTACTTGACATGTATGGGTGTGTAAGAGAGATGGCGAGAGAGAGTTGACTTTGGGGTTGCTCTTGTACTTGACATGAGGTAATTGATTGATTGATTGATGGGACATGATGTAGAGATTCTCTTGGGATTACAAACGCATGGTGTTTTTCCTCGAACTGAACGCAGGCCCACATCTCCTGGTCAGGGTATCGGATCGGTATGCAAGACGTAGCATTGGAACCGCGGCGACGGTGCGGTCGCAATAGTACAAGTTTCGGATTGAGTCGACTCAGATATACGGGATATAACTTAAGGTCGCGCGCAAACGTCGATTATAGGTCGCGGATTGCCGGAATTCGACGAGAAGGATCGCGGGATTGTACGGAACGATATGGACTAGGATACGGGCCTTACATAGTGGCCCTTGGAACCTCTGCCTGTCAACAAGTGGGGTAGTACATAATCCAATCATTGGGCCTGTATGATCTTTTAGGGGCCATAAAAGTTTTGGATCAAGATGATCTTTGATTTTTCTCTTCATCTGGGCCTATACGACCTAATCAACTGATTGGATGTCAAATAAACATTACAACAGGCCTTAGGAGGATTTTAATGGTGGATATCTAATCACTATTGTTTTCATGTGGTGTGGCCCATCTAAGATTTATATCCCTCTCATTTTTTGGGTCAAGTTATAAAATGATATGTAAAAATGGATGAACGGAATAGATAAAACACATACATCATGGTGGGGTCCACAAAGCACCGACCATCAGCCACCACAGAGCTGGTGGCAGGAGGAGTAGCCAATCCGTTTCCTCACTTGAGTTTTGATGCACATCATTTTAGTCCCACTTGGATGCGGATTTCCAGCTAAAGCCACCGTGATGTTGGTGAGAAATCTACCTTGTCCATCTATTTTTTGAGATTATTTCAGGAGATGGACCCAGATCAATTACTCAAGTGAGCCACTCAAGTGGGCCGCGATAAAGGTAAAGGTAGGTAGGAAAATTCCTACCGTTGAAACCGACCCAGGTCGAAAGTGATGTTTACATGCCATCCATGCCGTTCGTAATGTCATTCCTGCGGAGAAGAAGTGAAAATATAAATATTACCCTGATTCAAAACTTTCGTGGCCTCACGAATATTTCAACTGTTGACGTTCAGTACTCACGTTCTCAACCCATTTGAGTATTAGATCCCGGACATTTTTTATCTTATGTTCTAAAATGATCTCAAAAAATGGATAGTTGGGGTGGATTTCTCAAAAACATCATGGTGGGGCCTACCTTATGAACAGTTTAGATGTCAAATAAACATTACAGTAGGACCAAATAAGGTTTCAACGGTGGGGATCATAATCACTAGTGCCTTTTATCTGCATCATTGTTTGCATAATAACCTAAAACGATCTTTCAAAATGAATGGACGGTTTGGATAATACACATATTCACTGGGCCCCACAGAGACCCCGACAGGAACGTACGTCTCTAGTTAGGTACTGTAAGTACCCAATCCGCGGGAAAGGAAAGCGCAGCTCCACTTTCCAAAAACGAAGAAAAAACCTTCCGAAGAAAAGCGAAAACCCAACGGTAAACTATTTTCAAAATTCAGAGAGCAAAGCAGAGAGAGATAGAGAGAGAGTGATGATGGTGTGGGAGAGAGGACGGATGTTGGGAAAGGGTAGTTATGGAACGGTGAGTCTAGCCTCTGTATTCACAAAACCCTGTTCTAAAACCCCTCTCTATGTAGCCGTTAAATCCTCCTTTTTTTCAAAATCATCTTCCCTTCAAAAAGAGATGAAGATTCTCTTTGAATTACAAGGTTGCCCCCGAATCGTCCGCTGCCTCGGCAATGACCTCACTATTGAAAATGAACTGATCATCTACAACCTATTCCTTGAGTACATCCCTGGCGGCACGCTAGCCGACGTAATCAAGGCCACACCTCATGGATTGCCAGAATCCAACGTCCGAAGCTACACAACGTCCATTCTCCTCGGCCTCAATTACATTCACGAAAGAGGATACGTGCATTGCGACATCAAGCCACAGAATCTTCTCGTCTGCTCTTCTTCAGAAATCAAGATTGCTGATTTTGGGCTGTCGAAGAAGGCCGGAGTGTCAGTGTATGGCGACAATCACGTCCGTGGCACGCCCCTTTACGTCTCTCCTGAATCTGTGGGCTGGAGTGAGTACGACCCACCCGTAGATATCTGGGCACTAGGGTGTGTGGTCGTCGAGATGGCGGTGAGGAAGACAGCATGGGAATGCCTGATTAATGGTGATACCAGCAATCTTCTATTTCAGATTGGATTCACTAAGAGGTTGCCAGAGATTCCTGAGTGCTTGTCTATGGAGGGGAAGGAATTCCTGAGTCGGTGTTTTATTAAGGATCCCCATGATAGATGGACGGCTAAAATGTTATTAGATCATCCATTTATTATGAATGATGTCGTAAGAGATGAAGTATCATCTGGTCATAATGCATTGCCCTCTTCTGGAGTTTCTATGGAAGAGGATTTTATACCACTGCCGGTTTCTTCATCGGAATCATCCTTTGAAATATGTAGAGGTGGATCTAATGGGTCTAGTATCCCAAGCTTGTGTCGCCCATGTCTACAATGGGTGCCTCATTTGCTCATCCAGTAGAGCATGCATAGGAGAATTTTGGTTGATTAGCATTAACCGGCTTTTTTGTATAGATGGACAGGCATTGATTGTGAATTTGTTTGTAAATATGGAGATGCATTCTTTGTAGGTTTTTCTTCCCTTTCTTTTTGTCTATATTTATACTGTAAATGAATCAAATGAACACGACCATTTTACTGAGATTTTTTGTTGTATCAACTGTGTTTCTTCTTTCTTCTTCTTTTTTTTTAAAAAAAATAAATAAAAATAAAAATTGTATTAGTAGTTAAGACCCACAAACTAGTTGTTTCTGTTACAGAATAAACTACCTTTGATTCTCTACTTGGTCAATAACAGGATTTTGATACGCAGGGTATAACAATTTCAAGTTTCAATTTGTACAAGTGGGTCCCATGGTGAACAAGTTTAGTAAATCAATACTACAAACTTCACAAAATGACTAACAGAGTAAACAAGCTTAGTATATCAATACTACAAACTGAACAAACTGATGGTGAACCAAGCTCAGTGAATTGGATTCATTAAGCACCTCAAGAATCCAAACTGCAAACTGAACCGTGACTATAAAAACTGTGTGTGACAAGACATCCCAGCCATCTTTCATATGGGCTCACCACATAGATGACTTGGCCCTAGAGTCAGGTCATTCTACTCATCGAGAGAAACACCTCCCTCTAGTTTTTGTTGTTTTTTATGTTGGAAGGGCCTTTCTTTATTCATGAGCAAAGAGTTTCAACATATTTGGTGTATCTAAATATTCATAAGAGCTTTAATGTCCGTGCCTCTCTAGATTGTTGGTTAAGCATATGCATGGAGAAAAGGAACATGGGATGGTCTTAGTTCGTGAATATTCAAATAAACGAGATCAGAAAGAAGGAAAATATCATGTATGAAAACAGTGAAGATTATATGAAAAATTCCTCATGGCCCACATTCAAAATACAGGTGCAGTTCGTCCAATGAGTGGACTGTCCTGTTTCTTAAGCAGGATCATCTACATGGTGAGGCCTTCCCGTTGCATGTTCAAATGTTCCATGCATGTGTTAGGGTGGTACTTCTGGTTGTGTGTAGAAGTGCTTGTGGAAAGTTGCATGTGGCTTAAAAACTTAAAACCAAAATCCATTTTCACCAACTATGTAATGTGTGGGTGCACATCATGGTTGTTGGGTTGTCTATATTGGCTATGTAGACATTCATCTGAACTTTGCACCTGATGATCAGTTATCCTGCCATGGATGGCCCACGAGGCACAAAAGACCCCACTAATTGGAAGACCCACATGTTTAACTGATATCTTACACACTGTAAACATGAATAAAAACACTGGATTTTTACTTGGATTCATCTAAATATTTTCTGTTGTGATGGTTTACTGCATCCTCTCCTGCAAATTACAATAACAGGTTTGGAAGTCTTTCTGGTCATAACAGGAATTTCTGCGGCTAGAAATTACATGATCTGTGACAGATGATACCTACTCGTGCTCAGTGTTCTCTGGTTTTCAGTTTGTATAAGTGAGACCCATGTTCAGTGATTTCCCACCATGTGCCCATCATCTTCTAGACTGGAAGCTCCCTGGCACCAATCTTGGGCCTTTGCAATTGATTCTGGACAGCTGCAATATCTGTTTTTGACTATCTATTTGCAGGCCACGAATTGAAAGATCAGGGTCATTGCTCTCAAGGAGATTTTTTGGGCATGGTCCATCACTGCAGGCCCAGCAGAAGAATGGCTAGTTTCACAATGGGCTCCATTTTTTAAAACTGAAAATCCAAGAATCTTTTCATATTCTCTGACCATTGATCACATAATTCATCTTTTACTGTCAGCCACTAACAGTACGGCCCATTAGATGGTTGGTCATAATTCACAGGCCTTGCACATCCAACCTAAAGGAGGCCCTAGAACAGCGGCAACAACTTTCCTATTTGGGAGATTTTGGTTACCCATGTCTTGCATCAGACAAACTGTCTAGATCACTGAATCATAGGTCCATTGATAGAGCATAAAATACCTGTCGAGTCAAGTGTCCGAACTCTCCTCTCTTTAAATCATCCAACCAAAGGTTATTAGGAATACTTAAAAGCAGAAGAAAAGTACTTATTTGATCCCAGGACCGAGGATAAGCAGGTTTTTAGTTTGTACAAAAAATGGGGCCCATGGTTCTGTGATCCAGAGATTATCTGTTGTGCACCAGAGTGGATGGACAATGCCCAAAATTCTCCTTGATCAGGTGATACCAATGGTCTTGATCTCTCCACCATAGGACTCACTTGTACAACCATGTGTTGTATAATCCCTCGTGCCAGGTGATACCAATGGCCCAAGGATAATTAGGTCTTGACCCAATGAAATGAAAGGACTCCCCTCCCTCTCTCTATACATAACTATTGTTTGGATCCTCCCTCCCTCCCTCTCTCTATACAAGACTATTGTTTGGATGCTCAGGTGGAGAATGATAATTTAATTAATTATACAGGAAACAAGGAGAATGGAGGTGGGATCATTTTTTTTTATTTGTAGAGGGACCTCTATGCCATAAAATGCAATTCCCACAGTGCTTGGCCTGAGGATATGCTTCATGTACTCAGTAGATCAGTGGGTCCCATTGTTTAACATCATTTTTTGAGATATTGGCCACCAATCCTAGGGCCCTTTTCAAGTTGAACTTTCACCATATCTATATTTCTCATTTTGAATGTCTATTTGCATTCCACTACTTGAGAGTTCAGATCACCTGATCAAGGAGATTTTGGGGCAAGATCTGTCTACTGTTGATTCCAACAGACAATAGCTTAAAACCATGGGTCCCATTTGTAAAAACTACATATTAAAAGCCCTACTATATTTTGCATATCCTCGGTTTAATTATTTCTAACAACCTGGCATCAACTGCTTGGGGTGCCAACAGTCAATCCTGTTGCTAATTTCTATCTAGACCGTTGATCTGATGGACCCAAAAATCTCCCAAATATGAAGATTGTAGCCATCAATCTTGAGCCTCTTTTACATTGAATCTGTTTTTTTGGTGTACTTCTCTTCTTGGCCATCTAGTTGTTGACCACAAATTAAAAGGTTAATATCATCCTATGGAGGAGATTTTGAGGCACAGTCTGCCAACTGTGGGGTCCAACAGACCAATGGTCTGGATCACTGAACTTGGTGGCTACCAACTGGAATTAGGATCTTCAGTTATAGTGTAATTTATGGACTATACCACATACAAAATGGGTCTGCATTGACATTGTCCAGATTGGGGTATATATATGCTGTGTATACAACACCTCTATCTGCTATTGGATCAAATAACTCCTATTTGGAACTTAAGACAGGTGTGAATGATGACTGAAGTTTCCAATACATTGTAATGATCTCTGTTTTTCAAAAACAGTTCTCATTTCCATTCAACTTCACAATTTCTACTCCTATTCTATGATGGAAACAGCTTTTGATTTCTATGTTTTTGCAGTAAAAGACAATAGCAAACAGTGACGGATAGGATGGTCCAAGAAAGGCAACTTTTGGTTAATGGCCAATCCAAAGGTGGATCAAAGGTTGAAATCTTGTCTATTTATAAATAAAACTACAAGTTTATTGTGACCTACTTGGCCAGGAAATTTTGAAATAAATGGAATGAATATGAATCAAATAAAAATGCAAATTTTCATCATGCTTAGAATATTGATGGTGGTTTTAGTTTTGAAATAAAATGAGGTTGCATGGTGCATTTTGGAACAAGGTGCAATGATAAGCACCTATAAGATTATATAAGCTCTCGCATATCACTCCACATGTGACCACACTTCAACCTGTGTGAGACTCTAGTCACTAAAGTTACTAAACTACCTGTATTCCTGTCTTTGAATTGAAATTGATATGTAGTTCCCTCCAAAATAGTTCACCACTTGCACTAGATTGGCAAATTTCCTATGAATAGTTCCTGTAAAGAGTTTACCATTTGTACTAGATTGAGCAAATCAAATTGGCGAATTACCCATGCTAAAAACTCCAAAGTTCGTCGTGTCAGTTTACCCTTGCTTGCATGCCTTCATTTCATAAGAAGGGTCAAAGGTTGGAGTCGAGATGACTTGAACTCAAGATATGTAATGAAATCTGGTGCAGTTTGTGAACTTAACAAATCAGATTTGGAAAATGAACATGAACTGAACTGAACAATGATCATGAAGTCTGTGTGACATCTACACCATCTATCATCATGGGGGGCCCAACATAGAGCTGAGTTGGCCCAAAAGTCATGTGATTCTACTCATCTGAAGAAACACTAATAGTCTTTGTTGTTACCTTTTTATGTTGAAACGGTCCTTCATTGACCATGGAGATGAGTTTCAACAAATTGGGTGAATCTGAATTTCATAGAACCTTTAACTTTCTGGCTTAATATATTGATTGTTTATCTTACACATGAAGAAATGAAAATTGGAATGATCTTAGCTCCTGAATATTCAAATAATCAAAATCAGAAAGAATGAAAAGAATATGTAAGAAAAATATAAACAGTGAGAAAAATGACAATGGTCCAAATTCAATGTCCAATGTAACAGACGGATTTTTGGGCTTGGCCATCTACATGGAGAGAACATACTGCTTCATGTTCCCATGCATGTGCAAGGCTGGTACATATAGCTCCATCTTGAAGTGCTTGTAGAGAGTTACATGCGGGGGCTTAGAAGCTCAGCCAAATATTCTATTTTAACCAATTATGTTATGTGTCTGGTGCACATCGCAGGTGTTGTGTGGGTGCCAGGATTGGCTGTATCACAACATGGACTGTAATCTGAACTGTCCACCCAGTGATCCCTTCCATGGATGGCTCAGGAATTGCAAACAACGCACTGATTGTATGACCCACATGCTTAATTGGTGGCTTAACATTGTTGTAAAAAAAAATGAAAGCACATGATTTTTACTTGGATTTTCTTTGCTTTGGCAGCCCACAATTCTTCTTTTGTGATTTCCTGTAAATATTTTCATGTTGAGAGATCTTACTGCATTCTCCCTGTAAACATTAGGATAACAGGTTGGAAGTCCTTTTTGGTCATAACAGGTATTTCTGCTATGAGGTCTAATTTGATCCTTGTTGAAAGAAATGCACACTTGCTCAGCTTGGCTGATTTCTAGTTCGTATGAGTGGGGCTTGTGATTCAATGATCTATACCATTGGCCTATTGTTCCCCGTGTGAATGGTTGAACCATGTCCCCAAAATCTCCTAGATTTAAAGTCCTGGGCACCAATCTTGGGCCTTTTCCAGTTGAATCTGGACCACCACTGTGTCCATTCTCGAATGTATATCTGTGACAATTTTGTAAGTGCTATATTGTATAAAGCATACCTTTGTTCGTCAAATTTCATTTAGACAAAACAACTTATAAAGTGGCCCGTCTAATGTGGATCAAGATGGAAAGTTCAAAACTCTACTTCAAGTCAAGTAGTGGATCAAGATGGAAAGTTCAACAAGACTCTACTTCAAGTAGTGGATCAAGATGGAAAGTTCAAGACTCTACTGAAGTTCAAGTTAAATGTGGATCAAGATGGAAAGTTCAAGTTCTACTAAGTTCAAGATAATTGAATTCAAGTTCTACTAAAGTTCTAGTAGAAGATCGAGCTCCATCTTCAACTACAAGCTCTATTGAAGAATCAAGTAGAAAAACAAGTTCCATGAAGATTCAAGCATCCAATCTACTTCAAAGTTCAGTCTTTTCAAGTATAACAAACCTTAGAAAGACCTTAGGCTTAGGTTCCTTCAAAACATAACTTAAATGGGTTTCTAAACTTATGTTAGGCTAAGGTTCGACTAGTCTAAGTTGTGGCTCGACTAATCTAAGGAATTTTCGACCAATCCTAGTTTAAATTAAAGAAAAACGAATTTTTTCATTACTTCTTCGACCAGTCGAGCAAACTGCTCGACCAGTCGAAGAGAAGCCTTCGACCAATCAAGGGTTGCTCGACTTGAAGTCCAGCAATTGAATCAGTTTGGATTTTTGTTACCCTCAACCAGTCAAAGACCATGCTCGACCAGTCGAACAGGGCCCTCAACTAGTCGAGCAGGGCCTTCGAGCAGTCAAAGTTCTGTTTTATCTTATCGCCCTCAAATTTGAAAATTTGTTGGAATGGAATCCAGTTCTTAGACGAGTCGAAGACTGTCTTAGATGACTCGAAGCAACAACTTTTTTGCCTATAAATAGAGGCTTTTTTCCAATTCGAAAAAATAATTCAAGTACATCAAATCCATCATCAATAGAGATAGAAGCCCTTATTATACTCAAGTTATTGCATGGTATTTATAAATTTTTAATAGGTTATTTGTTTTAATTCCTTGATCTCTTATTCTTTAAATTTTATTTTATAAAGAGAGTAAATACTCTTATTTGAGATCTTAAGGAATTCAAACAGGTAACCTTTGGTTTGAATCTATTTAAAATCAATCTAGAACCTTGAACCATTGTCTATGTGACTGAACATTGAACAATCTACTACAAGAGAAGCGGTTCTACGGATACATCAACTGATACATCTTCAAAAGAGAAGATTAGTATATATTTCTTTTATATTTTAGTTTTATTGAGATAGCCAGAAAATCTCATTTGATGGTTTTTCTAAGATAGCTAGAAAATTCTCAAAGAGGGTGTTTTTTTTTTGTGATAGCCCTTTAAAATTACAACTTTATTAGGTTTTAAGGTGACCCTGAGAAAACCTTATTTATAGTGAAAGCCAATATCATGTGGATAGTGATTATTGGGAGTGGAGTAGGTGTGGTTGTTTAAGAACAGTTGTTGTACACACCAAACCACTATAACTCTTGGTGTTGTGGTGAATGTTTACTTTTTGCATTTGTGGAGAATGTTTGTAATTTCATTTATGCAAAAGTGGTGAATGTTTGTAATAGATAGCTTTATTTTCTATTTCTTAGTTTGAGATCTTGATTCTTACAAACGTTCGTGAAATAAGGCTGTCCTACCTAAACTTGGTTTGGGTGTAGTGTAACGCCCTGAAAATCGGGGGTCGAGCAGAAGTTCAACTCCCGAGTTCCAACGCATCACCTATACAACATGGATAATGATGATTAAATATTGTTCATGTTACTGCACTAAACATGAGTGGGATTATACCAAATCAACATATCATACTGTAACATCCCGGATTTTTGCCAACCTGGAATTAGACATCCTTAGGCAATGGGTCTATCCTAACGCCTTATTAACTTGTCAGAACTGAATCCCATAGTCTAAAATCGCTTCTTAACCCATTTCCTTCAAAATCTCACCTTTCACTACCTTGTTCTTTAAATGTCTCTAAGTACTTTCACATTAGACACTATCTTAAAGTTTAGGTGATGAAGAACAATACTTAAACTAAACATTACTGAAAATAATAAGTACATAAATAAAACGGGCTTTTAACCATTAACCTTATGGAATCATCGACGAATAGGTTATTTAAAAACATCAATCTCTCCTGCCCTAGGATCTTCTTCTGTTGACAAAGGCCCAAGTACCACCTCAGATAGAAATCTTATAGGACTAAATCCTTTAGAAATTAGGCGAGAATTAGCTAGTGTTAAACTAGAGTACCTATGAAATTAGCACCAATCGCTTTAAATACGATCTGCAAGACCCAAAACTTATAGAATCATTGACGCTAGGTTACCCTAAAATGTAGGATTAATCTCATTACTCGGTTGCTCTCGGGAGCATCATGAAACTCCATATCATATCTGGACTGCACGTCGAAAGTCCGATTAACGCGAAGTTAGACGGTTAGGACCACCTTGCTGGGCTTGACAACCATCTCAGAAGTCAAATCCAGATAATGTCTCACGGCTATGCACTTGAGCCCGAAGTGAAGAGTGTGAGAAAATGTAGTTTTCTTAAGAAATCAAGTCTCATTTAAGTAATCTGAGACTTGTCACTTGCGAGCCTGATCTAAGCAATCAGGCCGTCAGAATCTGACCCAAATACACCCTCGGATCAGGAAAAATTTCATACACATGTCTATGTACTTGTAACCCTGATCGAGTTCCGGTGACCGTTGAACTGAAACTGGTCTACCACGCATGATCTAAGAATCCGACTAGAACGAAAACTTAACTCCACTTAGATCCACGGTTGGTGAGCTTAAGTCCGACCGCACACAGAAAAGGGGCCGCCAGAAGTGCTCCGTTGGATCGAAACGGACCCGCTTTGACATAACCTAAGTATACCTTGTTCCTGAGTCTATTTTGGAGAGTTTCTAGCCTATATAAGGACCTTAAACCCTCACTCTCTCATTCCATACGAATTTGAGAAAACCTAGGAGAGAGAAGAGAGAAAAAGTGTGAGAGAAGTGGGAGAATCTTCCTGCTATTTACCCTGTCGATCTACGTGCTTAACCATCACGATATAATCGCTTTTCCGGTGATTCGGCTTTGTTCTTAGGTAAGAAAACCTAACCCTAACCTGTTTTAGAGTTCCAGGTAGTGTGAGTTGTGAATAACTAATCTGAGTCATGTTGTAGGTTGCCAAATCACCGTAGACAAAGGCTTATCGATTCTATCGAGTTCTTTATGCTTCTACGGCGTAAGGTGCGGACTTTAGACGTATAGGTTATGGTTTTCAACGCTTTCAATGTCAGATAATGATAGATTCATGATCTGCATGCAATTGCACATGTACAAAGTGTTGTCCGTTTCGTTTTTCGATTATACGTTAACTATGTTGAATATACTGTATTCCTCGTATTTGTAGAAAATACCGTATACGTACAAATTTTGAAAGTATGTTAGCCATGATTAATTACCGTATGAACATGCTATATATATGTATAACACTCACTCGACAAAAGGATTCTCCCTAATACATGTTTTTGCTAGTATACGCTATGTATGTTAAAAAAGTGTATTCTAACTGTTTGTGAAAATGACCGAATGAGTATAGAATTCGCATTCGTGCTCGCCATGACTAATTGTCATGGATATATGACCGTTGTATTGGCGATACCCCTTTGACGAAACGATTTGCCCTAAATCACGCCACGGCCAATATAAACTATATATGTTAAAATGTGTAGCCCAAGTGTTTGTGGAAATGAATGAATGAATATGGAACTTGGATTCCTGCTTGCCATGACTATCCGTCGTGGGTGCACGCGTGTTATAAATGGGGCAGCTCCCTAGTGAAAGGATTTGGCCCAATACCTATGTGATCAACATACATCATGTATGTTGATGCATGTAGTCTAAAGTGTTTGTTGAAATGTCTGAATGAGTAGTAGTTAGTAAATTGTAATGTATAAGGGTGTTGAGATAGGATTCTCAACTACCTTAGTAATGTGTATGATTTCCTTCATGTAAGTGTTTAGTTTAATCACTTACTGGTTTATGAAACGTATGTGTTCGAATTTCCTGTTTGCATTGTGTTTTATAACATGCTTGTTAATATGTTTGAATTACTTGTTTATTTAATTCTGCTTTGACTACTTCACATGTTTAAGTCGTATTGCATAAAATCTGTGAAGGGTGATGGGGGAGTGGTGTAACAATTCCGTGTAACAGCCCTGGCAGTCCTAAGCGGATAATATCAGACTTTGATTGTATGATTTGAATCTTAATCTATTACTGCTTTAACTATCTGCAATTGAATGTAATTAGAGCTATTGTATAGTCCAGGCAATTGGTAACAGGCCTTGAGTTCGTGGCTGAGATTCATTCGCCACGAAGGACATGTTTGACGAACCCGAGCCGTACGTCGATTATCGGCAGTGGCTAGGCCACGCTAAGTGCTTATGCACTTCATGTCGTTCAACTTGTCGTGCGCTCGAGCTAGCCGAGCTCGTCAAGTAACCCGATCTGTCTAATGTATGTTCACCATGTTTGGACGTCACTGCTTGAACCTAAGGTACCAAACTTACTAGTGGAATCCCGTTAACCTTGACACCTCGATCCGCTAAGATTCATGAGCCGGACATGGTGGTATGGGACACCGTGGTCGAGTTGTCGGCCTAAGCTAGGGCCATGTGCCTCCCCATAGTGACCAGTGAGCAACCAGACTCGTGAGCCGAATACGGTGGTATGGGACATTGTATTCGAGCTATCGGCCTACACTGCTTTGATGGGTGATGGGGAAGTGGTGTAACGATTCCGTGTAACAGCCCTAACAACCCTGACCGCACCCGGTGTAGTGATCTCGAGCATACTCTGAATCTGCGGAGAGGCGACAAGCCTTCCTGTGGTAAACAGAGTATAAACTAGGCCTGTATTGATAAGGTGATGGGGGAGTGGTGCAACGATTCCGTGTAACAGCCCTAATAGCCCTTGCAGCAACCTAGAATTGCATCATCGTATGAGATTACTAGGATTGACAACCCTAGAATGGATCATCGTTTGGGAATGATATAAGGGAGGTACCTTAGTTTCCCAATACTGCTGTATGAAAAGGACTAATAACAACTCGGTAATCATGTTCATATCGCACTGCATGTGCCTGGAAGATGTGGAGCACTGAGGGATGAAAGCATGTCGCGGACGTAAGATGGTGTCACATGAGGGAGTATGTTGGCGAGGGCATGCATCATGACAGCATTTCATTCTTACATTAACAAGAGTATTTAGGAGTGTTTGATTGTACTGCTTTATCATTACTGCTTGACTGAATTGATAACATGTTAACCTATGCTTTATTGTTCCACTGAGTTGATCACTCACTCCAACGTTACGGGACGGTGTTGTACACACTAACCAGACCCTGTTGTAACTGCAGGTGATGGCGATGCTTATGAGGCGGAGCCGAACTTTTGCGACGACGAGGATGCCTTCTTGTATATGCTGTATTCTGGCGGCTTCATGCAAGCCGTGTCTTGATCGACAGGGTTACAGGGATGTTGACTAGAGGACCTTACACATTTTGTATATTTTTGAATTGTACTTGTCATTCATTAACCTGGGAACATTATCACACTCTGGAGACTTATCATAGTTTATATATTTTATACATCTATCACAGTCTTCCGCTTGCAATTTAACTGTCTCTGGAGTATGATATGTTATTTTGGTATAATCTCATTCATGTTTCAATGCTCTCATCATAATCATCATTATCTATGTTACATAAGTGATGCGTTGGAACTCGGGAGCTGAGCTTTGCTCGACCCCCAATTTTTAGGGTGTTACACATACTCCAGAGATAGTTAAATTATACAAGTGGAAGACCATGATAGGTATGTATAAGTAACGTCTCGGAAAAATCCATACAAAGACCCGAGTACCACCTCAAGCAGAAATCACTCAGGATCAAATCCTTTAGAAATTAGACGAAATTAACTAAGTGCTAAACTAGATTAGCTGTGAAATTCGCTTGAACCACTTTAAATACGAACCACAAGACTCAAAACTTGTAGAATCTTTAACGCTACATTACCTTATAATCTAGGATCAATCTCAAAACTCAGTTGCTTGCGAGAGCACGTTGAAACTTCGTATCGGACCTGGACCGCACGTCGAAAGTCCGATTACTGAGAAACCAAGCGGTCAAGACCGCCTTACTGGGCTTGGCAACCATCTCGGAAATCAACTCCTAACAGTATCCAGAAACGCACAACTTAAGCCCGGAGTGAAATGTGTGAGAAACGCGAATATCTTTAGAAATTGAACTCAGATTTAAGTGATTTGAGCCATTCGCTTGTAGGTCAAATCTAAGAATTCAAACCATCAGAATCCAACCCAAATACACCCTCGGATCAGGAAAATTTCCCAGCACAGTTCAGTATACTTGTGGCCCTGATCGGGTGCTGACAACCGTTGAACTGAAACTGGTCTGCCACGGTCGATCTACAGATTCAATCGGACTGAAAACTTAACTCGACCTAGGTTCAATGCCAGGGAGCTTAAGTCCAACCGCACGCAGAAAAGGGGCCTCCAGAAGTGCTCCGTTGAGCCAAAACAGATAGATTTTGGCTATAACCTAAGTATATCATGGCCCTGGGGCCATTGAGCTCATGTTTGAGCCTATATAAGGGTCTTAAACCCTCTCTCCCTTCACATATGAATTCGCAAACCCTAGAGAGAGAAGAGAGAGAAAAGAGAAGGAAAGAGAGAGCAAGAGAGAGAGTGTGTGGGAGATTGTTCTCAGGACTCAATCTCGCTGTTCCACGTGTTTATCCACCATTCTTATATCGCTATTCGGGTGATTCCGATCCCGTTCTTAGGTAAGAAAACCTAACCCTAATTTGTTTTAGGGTTTCAGATAGTGTAAGTGATGAAATAGCTAACCTAATTCATGCTATAGGTTGTCATTCTATTGTAACAAAGACTTAGTGTCTAAACTAAATTCGTTACGCGTTTACCGGCGTAAGGTGCGGACTATAAACGTTTAGGTTATATTTTTCAAGACTTTCAATGCCGGTTAATGATTTATAACTGACGTGGGTGCCATTTCACATGCTAAATGCGATGCCTGATTCACTTTATGGATATATATGAATTATGTTGAATATAGTGGATTCCATGTGTTTGTCGAATAGATTGAATGCATATAGAATTTGGATTCGTGTTTGACATGATTATCCATCGTGGATATAGGATCGTTGTATATGCAACAACTCCTTGGCGAAAGGATTTGCCCTAATACATGTTATGGCTAATATACGCCATGTATGTTGTAGTGTGTAGCCTAAGTGTTTGTAGAAATGTTTGAATGAGTATGGAATTTGTATTTGTGCTTGCCATGTTTATCCGTCGTGGATACGTGGTGGTTTTGTGCATGACAACTCCTTAGTGAAAGGAGTTGCCCTAATACATGTTGTGGTCGACATACGTCATATATGTCGACGTGTGTAGTCTGAGTGTTTGTAAAAATATCTGTATGAGTAAGTATTTGGTAAATTATACTTGATGTGGGTGTCAAATATAGGTGTTGAGATAAGATTCTCAACTACCTTGACTATGTATAAATCCCTCCATGCAACTTACATTATATTATCCGTTTTACATATGAAATGTATATGTGTGAAATCATGTTTATGTTTGTTTCATGAAATGCTCAAATGATTGATATTACTTGAAAGATTAGTTTACTGCTGAGGTGCCTATTCATATATGATTCCTTATTATGTTTAAGTGCGGTTGGGACTATGATATAGTCCAGGTAATCGGTAACAGATTCTAATCGGGTGGATGAGGTTGTCTCGCCACACTAGATGTGTTCAATGAATCCGAGCTGTACTTTGGTTGTTGGCAGTGGTTAGGCCACACGGAGTGTTTACGTACTTTATGTCGATTAACTCGAGGTGCGCTCGTACCAGTCGAGCTCGTCAAGTAACCCGATTGACTCAATGTATGTTCACTATGTATGGACACTACTGCCTGAACCTAAGGTACCAAACTCACCAGTGGAAACCCCGTTAACCTTGGTACCTCGATCTGTTAAGACTCATAAGCCAGACATGGTAGTATGGGACACCGTGGTCGAGCTGTCAGCCTACGCTGGGGTGACGAGCCCACCCGTAGTGACCAGTGAGCAACCTAAGCTCGTGAGGCGAATACGGTGGTATGGGACGTTGTATTCGAGCTGTCGGCCTACGACTAGGTGACGAGTCATTCGTAGTAACCTCGAGCATACTCTAAGCCTACGTTGAGGCGACGAGCCTTTCTGTAGCAACTAGAGTATAAGTTAGGCCTGCATCGAGGTGACGAGCCCTTTGTAGTGACCTAGAACCACAACATCGTATGGGATTTACCAGGACTGACGACCCTAGAATAGATCATTGTTTGGGAAATGATATAAGGGAAGTACCTTAGTTTCCCAATCTTGCTGTATGAAAAAGGACTAATAAGAACTTGGTAATCACGCTCATGTACCGCATTGCATGTGCCTTTGGCGTTGGAGTTGAGCACTAGGGAAGTGATTGCATGCTACGACCGTGAGATGAAGTTTGCAGAGGGAGTGCAAGTGAGGGCATACATCATTAATACATACTATTCTTGCATTAATCAGAGTACTTAGGGATGCTTGATTGTATTACTATATCATTACTGCTTGACTGAATTGATTACATGTTAACCTTTGCTTTATAGCTCCACTGAGTTGATCACTCACTCCCACGTTCTGGGATGGTGTTTTAAACACCAACTAGACTCTGTTGTAGTTTCAGATGATGACGCAGTCTGCGAGGCGGAGCCGAACTTTGAGGATGATGAGGAGGCATTCTCATATATGCAGTATTCAAGCGGATTTATATAGACCGTTCTAATCGGCGGGGCTTCAGGGCTTATACTTTGTAGTGGACCACCACATTTTGACATTTTGTATTTTGAAATAATACTTGTAACTATTTGACCTAGCAACGTGTACATACTTTGGGACCTACAGTGGTTTTTACATTCCATGTATTTCTCTCAGTCTTCCGCTTGCATAATTCGATTGTCCCTAGAGCAAGTTTTGCTATTTTAGCTTAATCTCATTCATGTTTTATGCACTAATACGAACAACATTTAAATCATTATTATCTATGTTGTATAAGTGATGTGTTTGGAACTCGGGAGTTGGGCTCCTGCTCGACCCTTGATTTTCAGGGCGTTACAGTATAAAACATATAAGTAGTGGTGCGTCTCCAGAGTATAATCATGTTCCAAGTTAAACAATTATATGTATTATTTCAAAATATAAAATATCAAAATGTGTAGGTCCGTCTACATCATGAAATCCCTATAGCCCCGACGATCAGAATGCGGCTTACATGAACCTGCTAGAGTACTGCATATACGAGAACTCCTCCTCATCGTCATAAAAATCAGGCCCCGCTTCATGAGTTGCGCCATCATCTACAACTAAGACAGAGTCTAGTTGGTGTTTTAAAACACCGTCCCAGAGTGGGAGTGAGTGATCAACTTAGTAGAACTATAAGGCAAAGGTTAACATGTTATTAATTCAGTCAAGCAGTAATGATAAAGCAGTACAACAATCATGTCCTAGATTACTCTTATTAATGCAAGGATGGTATGCGATAATGATGCATGCCCACGCCTACACTCCCTCAGCGACTTCATCTCACGTTTACGCATGGCATCTTCCCAAAACGTGCGCTTCGTCACCAAAGCACATGCAGTGCGGTGCATGATCGTAATTAGTCAAGTTCTTAATTAGGCATATTCATACAGCAGGATTAGAAAGCTAAGGTACCTCTTTTCATATCATTTACCCAAATATTAATCCATCTAGGGTCGTCAATCCTAGTTAATTACATACGAAGAACAGTTCCAGGTAGCTACAGAGAGGCTTGTCACCTCAGCACAGGCCTAGTTTATACTCGAGGTCACTACGGAAAAGCTCATCGCCTTAACGTAGTTTTAAAGTATACTCGACATCACTATGGGCTCGTCACCTGATCGTAGGCCGACAGCTCGAATATAGTGGCCCATACCACCGTATTCGGCTCACGAGTCTGGGTTGCTCATTGGACATTACGGGGAGGCTCGTCACCCTAGCCTAGGCCAACAGCTCGACCACGGTGTCCCATACCACCATGCCCGGCTCATGAGTCTTAGCGGATCGAGGTACCAAGGTTAAACGAGTCTTTCGCTAGTAAGTTTGGTACCTTAGATTCAAGCAGTAGCATCCATACATGGTGAACATACATTGGGCCAATCAGGCTACTTAACAAGCTCGACTAGTACGAGCGTACGTTGACTTGATTGACATGGAGTGCGTAAGCATTCCGCAAGGCCTAACCACTGTCGACAAACAACGTACGACTTAAATTCATCAGGCATATTCATTGTGGCTAAGCAGTATGGTCACCGATCGTAAACCATTACCGATTACTTGGACTACACCGTAGCCCCAATCACACTCCAACCAATAGCATCCACATGTGATATTCCAAGACAGCATGTGACAACCAAATCTAAACATAAATCTCATTCGAGCATTTCAACAAACACGTACCATACATGTCATCATACAAAAGCATTCATCTGTAAATCACATAGTAGTAAGATAGGTTGCATAAAGGAAACTGTAACTATATATAAGGGAATTGAGAATCCTATCTCGACACCCTCAGTAAGTACATTACATCAAGCATTTTCTCATTCAGACATTTTATCAAACACTTAGACCACACATTGCATACATGTAATAATTCATTAAAAATACATACTATAGTTAGTCCTTTCACAAGGAGTAGCCATGTAAACAACGATCATGTATTAGCGATCAATAATTATAGCAAGCACAAATCATAATTTCATATTCATTCAAACATTTTTACAAACACTTAAACTACACACTTCAACATATATGGCATATGTTGGTCATAACATGTATTAGAGTAAATCCTTTCACCAAGGAGTTATCACATATATAACAATCATATATCCATGACAGATAATCATGGCAAGCATGAATCCAAATTCCATACTCATTCGAACATTTTTACAAACACTTAAACTACACCCTTCAACATACATGGCGTATGTTGGTCATAACATGTATTAAAGAAAATCCTTTCACCGAGTTGTCACATATACAACAATCATATATCCATGACGGATAATCATGGCAAGCATGAATCCAAATTCCATACTCATTCGAACATTTTTACAAACACTTAGACTACACACTTCAACATACATGCCGTATGTTGGTCATAACATGTATTAGAGCAAATCCTTTCACCAAGGAGTTGCCATATTTACAACAATCATATATCTATGATGGATAATCATGGCAAGTATGAATCCAAATTTCATACCCATTCAAACATTTTAACACACACATGAATTACACTATATTCAACATAGTTCATATATATATGTAAAGTAAGGGAAACATCGTATCTAGCATGAAAAATGGCAACCAAGTCGGTTATAAATCATTAATCGACATTGACAACCTTGAAAACCATAACTTAAACGTTTATAGTCTGTACCTTTCGCCAGTAAACTCGTAACGAACTCAGTTTAAACACTAAGTCCTCGTCTACGGCACAACTGTAACCTATAGTATAAAATACATTAGCCACATCATCATTTACTCCATTTGAAACCCTAAAATAGATTAGGGTTAGGTTTCCTTACCCAATAATGGAGTCGGTATCGCCGGTATAGCGACACGGAAGCAATAGTTAAGCACGTGGAGTGGCGGGATTGAATCCTGTGAATGATCTCTAACTCTCACTCACACTTTCTCTCTCTTTCCTTCTCTCTTTGCTCTCTTCTCTTTCCTAGGGTTTACAAATTCGTACGTGAAGGGAGAGAGAGAGGGTTTAAGGCACTTATATAGGCCCAGAACTAATGGGAATGGCCCCAGGGCCATGGTATACTTAGGTTATAGCCAAATAGTGGCTGTTTCGGTCCAACGGAGCACATTTGAAGGCCCCTTTTCTGCATACAATCTAGGAAAATTTTCCTGACATTGGATCTAGGTCAGATTAAGTTTTTTATCCGATCAGATTTACGAAACAACCACAGAGGACCAGTTTCAGTTCAACGGTCATCGCCACTCAATCAGGGCCACAAGTACACTGACCTGCGTATGAAATTTTTCCTGATCCGAGGGTGTATTTGGGTCAGATTCTGACGGTCTAAAACCTTAGAATTGGCCCACAAGCGAACGGCCTAGTTTACTTAAATCTGAGTACATTTTTTAAAGATATTCGCGTTTCTCACATACTTCGCTCTGGGCTAAAGTCGTGCATTTTTTGATACTATTTGGACTTGCTTTCTGAGATTGTCGTCAAGCCCAGTAAGGCGGTCATATTCGTATAGTCTCAAGGTAATTGGACTTTTGACGTGCGGTATATGTCCGATACGGAGTTTCGGTGTGCTTCCGAGAGCAACCAAGTTTTGAGATTGATTCTAAGTTTCAGGGTAATGTAGCGTCAACGATTTTACACGTTTCGGGTCTTGCAATTCGTATTTAAAGTGGTTCAAGCTAATTTCACAAATAATTTAGTTTAGCACTTGATTAATTTTCCTCTAATTTCTAAAGGATTTGGTCCTGAGCGATTTCTGCCTGAGGTGGAACTCGGGTCTTTGTACGGATTTTTCCGAGACGTTACATGTAGGTTGTCCTACGAATTAGTTTGAATTAATTTTTCAATACTACTATGATTGAGATTTCTGATTTATTTATTATTTCAGCACTTAAATTTTTGTTTGGCATAGTCCTATTCACCCTCCCTCTAAGACTTCTTAAGCTAGCCTTTTCAAATTTAAATGAGTTTTTACCACTGGTTACCTTTGTTCTTATGATTAGCAAATATTTCTACATTCATTCTTGGACTTGTTAGAAAGTGGGTAGTTCACAATGACCATGAGGTGGTTGTATTGTACAATGCTTGTCCTTAGTCTTCTGTGAACCACTTGTTGGACTTCTCTAAGCCTTTTATGCTTCTGGTATTCTTGGGTTCAATGAAAACTTTTTAAGGAGCTTCAGTCCCCAGTTTGGCACATAGTTCAAAAAATTACAAAACTTGACTCAAACTCAATGTCCAACTGGTTCAGGTCAACTCAAGGACTCCGATGAGTCTTTACTTGGCTTGACTCGATATTTGGTAATTGAAATTAGTAATATTTAAAATGGGAATTAATTTTTAAAATAGTTACTTATAGATACATAAAATTGCTTAACAGAAAAATGTGAAGCTTGTGAGCCACTAACTACATATGCATTCGTCTCTCCTGGAAGGAGCAGTTTAGAACGCGTCCCATTGTTCTCATGTCCAGGTGAGTCAAGTTCCTTGATTTAAAAACACTGTTGTTGACATGATCTCTTCTTCAGAAGATGTAATGCCTCTTGATAGTTGATACTTTGGGCAGATCTCAGAGTTGCTAAGGCAACTCCTGCACTTGGCTTTGTTAATGTTGTAAGACAAAATGACTGCTTGATCAATCATTGTCTGGTACGATATATGCCTTGTCATATACACATAATAATAGGGAAGCCTTTATTAGTACTTTTCTATGCATGCATGCACGCGCGCACGCACTTTGCCTCCTTAGATTACTTCTAATTGGATTTGTGAAGCAGTTAGATTACCAAATGCTCCAGTTGGATGCATGGAATTATGATTCTCTAATAGGGAATATTATTGCCTGTGATTACTTATGCATGTTATTCTTGAAAATGAAAGTCAAATAAACATTTTGAATCCCAACATATTTTCATAGACAGGGCTTACTAGGATAAAAGAAGCATAACTGATCTGGTTTCTGATGCATGACAATTAACCACCTGCTCTAAAAGCTTGAAGTAATTAGAGCATGGTGAATCAATCCCTTTATCTCATAGCCCAGACCCCGCATTCCATGGGTTAGGACCTCGGTGGAACCCTCCTTATGAGCCCCACTTCATATGGGTTCCGCTTCACACAGGCCGCCCACCTTGAGTGTGCCCCTACATCTCACTGGCCACCCCACTCGTATCCAGTATAAAAATGCCTATACACCAGTTTTCCTTTTTCTTCTCTTTTATATCTGGTCACTCAAAAGAATATCTGTCTGGTTAGAATCCGGTATCGTATCTGAGAGTGTGGCTAGAGCCTGTTGTATTTTATTTTAAAATAAAATTAAATTTTGATTTTTCAAATTTTGGTGGTTTCCCTTCACATTTAAAGTTTGGTGTTTTTGAGGCGTGGGTTTTGTCTCACATCGGATTTGACAAAGAAAATTCTCTTATTTATAAGATAGGCTTTTTGCCTTGAGCTTAAGCCTCATTCAGGGGGCAGGTGAATTTGGTCCTGTGGGGGGCTATACCAATAGCTCTAATCTATGTCATTGACCACACACACGTGCGCACGCCGAGTCGAGCCGTGCCGGTCTCGAGCCGAGCCAAGTCCGAGTCCGCGTACGCGATGCGACAGGACGGGATGGGACGGGCTGGGCTAGACGTGGGCGTGGGCGTGGGCGAGTTGCGGTGTAAGTGTACTCGCGTGGATGTGTGTGTATGGGTACTCATGGGACTTTATTTGCGAGAGTGTACTCACACTTGCGTCTTTTCATTTTAAACCAGAGAGATGCATCCCTTCCGGTTGGTCGCACCTGTTGAGTTGAAACCCAATGTACCTAACTTTTATAAAGGGTGTTTATACACCACTTCGGAGTTTATATAAAGACTACTGATTCCAATTTCAATATACGAAATTATTATCTCTCTTATAAAACTCTCCCTGATACGGTTTTAAGAATTTTACTGAGTTCATCGCTGAGTCAACTTAGCACTTTCGAATTAAACTGCAAGTGGTTAGAGCCCGTGTATAGTGAGTGCACCCTGGGACCAGGTCATAGTCGCTGTATCCTGGAGGTCGATTGTTCTGGAAACCTGTTGCACTTGGGACATTGTCCAAGGGGAGCAAATTCGATTTTAAGCCGAGTGACTCAGTCACACCTCGACTCAATTCAATAAGTTTTTCTTTCTCAAAATTTTATTTTCCTTTTTTGGTTCTCGATTTTAAAGTCTATTTAATTCAACCAAATATTCCAACAATCTTGAAATTGAATTGTTGAATTATATAGACTATGGCTAGAATAACAGTAAATGCTTATTCTGAGTTAGTCAAAATCAAACCATTCGCTGGGGGGGCAATGCTTTAAACGGTGGAAACAAAAACTGATGTTCGCTCTGACCACCCTGAAAGTTTCATACATTTTATCTGAATCATTTACTATAGATCCAGCAAATCAAACTGAAGTAACAGATTAAAATAATTGTAAAAACTATATTCTAAATCTTTATCCAACGAACTATATGATGTGTATGCTTCTTACGTGTCTACTAAAGACATATGGACTGCTTTAGAAAAGAAATACATATTGGAAGTTGTAGGCGCTAAGAAACATGCAATTGCTAATTTCCTTCATTATAAAATGACAGACGATAAACCTGTCACAAATCAGATTCACGATTTTCAAAGTCTAGTTCACGAACTATCGACAGAATGAATTAAGTTGGATGAAGTGTTTCTGTCAGGAGCACTAATAGAAAAACTACCACCCTCCTGAAAAAAATATAAGAATAAAATGACACATGAAAAGAATGGTGTTTTTTTGGAAACCACTATCATACACATACGAATAGAAGAGGCCAATAGAATCAGGGACCAAAAAGAAAATAGAAATGAGATATATTCAAAGGCGAATCTTGTGGAATCAAGTTGGGCAAATAATAAGAAAAATGGCAACTGTCATAACTGTGGCAAACCTGGACATTACACAATGAATGCAGGCTCAAAAAGAAGAATGCAAACAATCAATTCAAGAAAAAGAGAAACTGCTATAACTGTGGAAAGCCTAGACATCATGTTAAAACCTGCAGGCTTAAGAAAAATAAAGATAAGCCGCAGACTAATCTTACAGAAACAAACAATAAGTCTCACATAGTAGCAGCTGTGGTGTCAGAAGTCTTCCTTGTAAACAATTTGGAGTGTGTACTAGCAACTGGTGCAATTAGGCATGTGCGCAAGGATCGTAGCATGTTTACCTCCTACCAAGTATCAGGAGATGATGAACAAGTGTTCATAGGTAATACTAGAACATCTCCAGTTGTAGGGAAAAGGAAAGTACTTCTGAAACTCACTTCTGGAAAGACTCTGATGTTGAATGATGTCCTACATGTGTCCGACATTAGACGAAACTTAGTCTCTGATTCGCTCCTTAATAAGGCCGGTGTCAAGTTAGTATTTGATTCAGATAAGTTTGTAATGACTAAGAATGGAACTTTTGTTGGTAAGGAATACTGTAGTGATGGTTTATTCATTGTAAATGTATCCAATGACAATAATAAGAAGACATCTAGTTCTGTTTATATCATTGAACATTTTTATTTATGGCATAGTAAATTAGGTCATATGAATATAGTATCTTTGAATAAAATGAAAAGATTAGGCTTATTACCTAATATATCTAATGAAGAATTCGAAAAATGTGAAACATGTGTAGAATCAAAATTCATTAGAAAACCCTTTAAACGAATAGAAAGATCATCTGTTCTATTAAAGTTAATACACAGTGACTTAGGTGATTTTATAAATTACATGTCTAGAGGTAGAAAAAGATATGACATAACTTTTGTAGATAATTACTCTAGGTTCACTAGAGTCTATCTATTAAGAAACAAAAATGAAACTTTAGATGCTTTTTCTAAATACAAAATTGAAGTTAAAAATCAATTAAATATAAAAATTAAAAGACTTAGAACAGATAAAGGAGGAGAATATGAATCTTCTCAATTTAGAGAATTATGTGAAAAGAGTGAAATAGTTCACGAAACTATAGTTCCTTATACACCAGAACAGAATGGAATAGCAGAACGTAAGAATAGAACTCTAAAAGAGATAATGAATTATATGTTAAATAGTTCATGCTTACCCTCAAATATGTGGAGAGAAGCAATTCTGTCTGTTTGTTATATCCTAAATAGAATTCCTTCTAAATCATGAATTCTCTAAAGCACTCATGAAATACAAGTAATGGTGTATGGCCGAAACGCACCGAATCGCAGAATCACTTACAAAGGAAGAGTTGTGTGAGTGGCATGTACTTGTGATCTACATTAAAAGGATTCGGGTTCAAGACTATGGTGTCACCTGATTCCTGTAGACTTACCTTGCTTACTCTAATATCGATTCAAGTCTATGGTGACACCGGCACCATTGCATAACTATTACTCTTTAATCCGAAAGAGTTTTATTTTAAAACATGTTGGGGATTGTTGTATTTTGTTTTTAAATAAAATTAAATTTTAAATTTTCAAATTTTGGTGGTTTCCCTCCACATTTAAAGTTTGGTGTTTTTGAGGTGTGGGTTTTATCCCACATTGGATTTGACAAAGGAAATTCTCTTGCTTATCAGATAGGTTTTTTGCATTGGGCTTGAGCCCCATTCAGGGGGCATGTGAATTTGGTCCTGTGGGCGGCTATGTCAATAGCTCTAATCTATGTCATTGACCACAAGCGCGCGCACCGAGCCGAGTCGTGCCGTGTCAAGCCGAGTTCGAGTCTGATTCCGCGTGCACGACGAGATGGGACGAGAAGGGCTGGGCGCGGGTACGGTGTGAGTGTACTCGCATGGGTGTGTGTGTGTATGGGTACTTGTGGGACTTTATTTACGAGAGTGTACTCGAACTTGTGTCTTTTCATTTTAAATCAGAGAAATGCATCCCTTCCGGTTGGTCGCACCTGTTGGGTTTAAACCCAACGGACCTAACCTTTTGTAGAGGGTGTTTATACACCACTTCGGAGTCTATATAAAGACTACCGATTCCAATTTCAATATACGAAATTATTATCTCTCTTATAAAGCTCTCTCTGAGACGATTTGATTTTAAGAATTTTACTAAGTTCATCGTTGAGTCGACTCAACACTTTTGGATTAAACTGCAAGTGGTTCGAGCCCGTGTACAGTGAGTGCACCGCTGGGACCGAGTTATAGTCGTTGTAGCCTGGAAGTCGATTGCTCTGGAAACCTATTGCACTTGGGACACTGTCCAAATGGAGCAAATTCGATTTCAAGCTGAGTGACTCAATCACGCCTCGACTCAATTCAATAAGTTCTTCTTTCTTAAAATTTTATTTTTCTTTTTTGGTTCTCGAATTTAGTAGTCTATTTAATTCAACCAAATATTCCAACAGAACCAACTTGTGAGATTAACTTGTTTGTAGTAAAAATACTCGCCAATCGACTTGTTGTAAGATTAACAAGTCCCGACTTACTGGCTAGAATTGGGGAAGGCAATAGGCTGAGGATGGGTTGGGCCATGTTTCACGGACGCAGATTAGTTACTAACGACTTCATAGCTACCCGATGCTACTAGAGTGACGTCACCAGGTTTTGTGGGCCCCACCATGATGTACGTGTTGTATCCACACCATCCATCCACTTGGAGAGATCATTTTCAGGCACGAACCAAAGAATGAAGCGGATCCAAAGCTCAAGTGGGCCCCACCACATAGAGCAGCCTCTGATTCTAACCACCTTACCAAGGGTAGCTGATTCCAACATATCATATAGAAACCCAGTTACCAGCTAAAGACAACCACATTAGCTTTAGCTGCAGGCATGGTGTGCCATAACAGCCTTTACATAATGGTAACAGTGGCATCCGTTACATTGCGGGGTTGTAAGTTGTAACGGCCATTATGGGAAATTAACCCTTAACAGTCTATCAGAAGATGTTGGATGCTTTCTGTGGTGCCCACTGTCATTCATGCATTGTGTCAACTCCGTCCATCTGTTTTATCATATAAATTTATGGCTCTAACCCAAATATTAAGCATATCCAAATCTCAAGTGGACCACACCACCCGAAATGGTGTGAATTGAAGTCTAACGTTGAAAAGTTCTTAGGGGGCCACGAAAGTTTTAGATCAAGCTGATATTTGTGATTTCCCTTCATCCATGTCCATGTGATCTTATGATAAGCTTGGATGACAAATAAACATCACTGGGGCCTTAGAAATGTTTCAACAGTGGAAATCAATACTTACACTGTTTCCTGTGGTATGGTCTACTTGAGCTTTTTTTATACTTCAATTTTGAGCTCAACCCCTGAAATGATCTGAAAAAATGGATGGACGGCGTGGATAAACCACGTGAATTTACAGTGGGCCCAACAGAGTTTACTCGGTACGATAAGAGCGTACTTAAGTAACTCAGTACGCAATCCGATTTCTTCCTGCCCGTGCCAAGCTCAGAACGTGCAGCGTAGAACCGGACGCCGATTCCCTGCGGAAGCCTTTCGCAATAAGTTCCCGCGCTGTAAACTTAGTGGGGCCACCCTTATGTTTTTAGGAAATCCACTCCGCCCATCCGTTTTTTTAGATCACTTTAGACCAAAATCGAATAGGATCAAACACTGAAGTGGGCCGCACAAAAGGAAAAGGTGGGTAAGGAAATTCCTACCGTTGAAACATCAAATCCCATCCATACCGTTCATAGCGTCATCCATACCGTTTATAGTGACATTCCTACTGGGATCAACTGAGAACACAAATATTAGCCTGATTCAAAATTTGTATGACCCTGTGAATATTTCAACTGTGTAAGTTGAATCCTCTCGTTTGAGTCCCATTTGAGTATTGGATCCAGTTCATTTTTTACATTTTAACCTAAAATGAGCTCAAAAAACCGATGGACGGGATGGATTTATCACAAACATCACAGTGGGCCCCACCTAGGTTTACAGCGCGGTAATTACTGCGAAAGGCTTCCGCAGTAAATCCGCGTCGCGTAGAACCGAAGCCGCGTGCGTGGGCCTTTTTAAGGAAACCTTCCGAAAAAAATGCATTTTCAAATTTTCCGTAGATTACAGAGAACCATAGCGAGAGAAAGCAAGAAGGATAGAGAGAGAGAGAGAGAGAGAGAGAGAGAGAGAGAGAGAGATATGGTGGTGTGGGAGAGAGGACGAATGCTGGGGAAGGGTAGTTATGGAACGGTGAGTCTAGCCTCTGTATCCATAGAACCATATTCTAAAACCCCTGTTCAAGTAGCCGTTAAATCCTCCCTTTTTTCAAAATCCTCTTCCCTTCAAGAGGAGAAGAAGATTCTCTTTGAATTAAAAGGTTGCCCCCGAATCGTCCGCTACCTCGGCAATGACATTACTATTGAAAATGAACTGATCATCTACAACCTATTCCTTGAGTACATCCCTGGCGGCACGCTAGCCGACGTAATCGACGCCACACCTCATGGTTTGCCGGAATCCAACATCCGAAGCTACACAAAGTCGATTCTCCTTGGCCTCAATTACATTCACGAAAGAGGATACGTGCATTGCGACATCAAGCCACAGAATCTTCTCGTCTGCTCTTCTTCAGAAATCAAGATTGCTGATTTTGGGCTGTCGAAGGAGGCCGGATTGTCGGTGTATGGCGACTATAGCCTCCGTGGCACGCCCCTTTACATCTCTCCCGAATCTGTGGGCTGGAGTGAGTACGACCCACCTGTAGATATCTGGGCACTAGGGTGTGTGGTCGTCGAGATGGCGGTGAGGAAGACGGCATGGGAATGCCTGATTAATGCCGATACCAGCGATCTTCTATTTCAGATTGGATTCACTAAGAGGTTGCCGGAGATTCCTGAGTGCTTGTCCAAGGAGGGGAAGGACTTCCTGAGTCGGTGTTTTATTAAGGATCCCAAAAAGAGATGGACAGCGAAGATGTTACTAAATCATGCATTTATCGTGAATGATTTCGTAAGAAATGAGACGTTGTCTGCTGACACAAGTTTGATGCCCCCAACAGAGAAAGATTTGAAGAATTATTTGCCCCCATGTCTATGGGTACCTCATTTGCTTATACCGTCTAAGCTGGCTGTTTAAAGATGAAGATGCATTCTTTGTAGTGTTTTTCTCCCCTTTCTTTGTGTCTATATATGACCAACAATGGTTATATTAGGAAGGATGTATTCACCTCTGTAATTAAATAGCTATACTCAATGAAAATACAAGCAATTATTCAGTTTTCTAGTTGTTTCCATTCCAGAATAAACTAGCTATGATTCTCTATTTGGTCAATAGCAGGATTTCAATCTGCAGTGTATAACAATTTCAAGCTTCAATTTGTACAAATGGGTCCCATGGTTAAGTTAGGATTGCCCAGTCAAGGAGGTTCTGGGGGTATGTTCTATCCACTGTTAGCCCCAACAGCCAATAGGTTGGAACATAACCAAGTTCCCTGTTTGTACAAACTACCAACTGGAAACCATAGCCTCAGGCCTATAATCAAGTAATCCCACTTCTGTTATAACTGTTTCTTACAACGTATCATTTGCTGATCATGCTGGACTTCGTTAATCAAATTGATGCACGGATCACTGCAATACATTAATCAAGATAGGCATTACACGAGGAAATGTTGGATCCATCATAAAATGAGTGGAAACAGTGGATGGGTGGCATGGATATGCAATACATTAATCAACATAGGCATTACACGGTAAGGATAGCAGCCACTAGGGATTAACACCTAATACGCTCCCAATTTTAGGGCATCCTTTCCTATGTTGGTGGTGCAAGGATTATGTGAGACCCATCAGACCCACCCTAGTGCATGTGTTTTGGCTATGCTAGCTATCCATTTTACCAACTTATTTTAGTACATGATTGCAAAATTGAACGATGTCTTTTCTCAAGTGGACCACACGACAGAAAAGCTGGGATTTAACACCTACCATTGAAAACTTCTCAAGGCCTTTGAAGTTTTGGATCAAAATGATATTTTTGTATTCCCTTTATCAAGGTATTTATGACCCTACGAACATGCTAGATGGTAAATAAACATCATAGTGGTCCCTAACAAGGTTTCAAATGTGGGCATATTGTTCCATGACTTTCTGTGAGGTGGTCCACTTGTGCTTTGGATCTGCCTCGTTTATGGCTCATGCCCTTATTTAAACTCATTTTTGGCACACTTACATGAACCAATGACATACCGCCATGTGTTGGCACTATGCGTTAAATATTGAACAAAATCCTACTCGTGTACCGAGAGCATTGTTCACACTTGATCCAGTGCCGTCAGATTTAACTGTCCAAAAGGTGTCATGTGGTAGTTAGGCCATATGTGGTGTAGATCAAACTCAAGAGGAAGAGTTAGAAATATGCACATGAGAAAGCATTAAATGTTAGAGTTCTATTAAAAGTATCATCCGCAAAAACTAAGAGTCTTATTAAAGCAAGTCTCTTTTATCTCTCAACATTAAATGCCAAAATTCTATCAAACTATGTCTTTATCTAGCATTAAATGTTATAGTAATACTAAAAGTACTTTCTACGGATGCCAAAGCCAAGTCACGTATGGACTTTAATTAGTAACCTTCGTATACAGGAGTCCAGTGACATAGGATTTCAGCCAATGCACGATCCGAATAAGTGAGAGTCTCTCTTGTATACGTGACCATATACGATAGGCTACACTGACGTGGAAGAATCAATAAGAATTCCACAGCCGATTATCCAAATATTTCAGGATGCTGAAGACTACACAAGGCCACTGTCTCCTATAGGCCTATAAAAGCAATAATCGGTGAAAGCTTGAGCTTCGCATCAAACACAAATCTATCTTCTTTACATTACATTTATCTTATCGCTTGATCTAACACAACATAAGCCTAGTCTTAGCATGTACCTTCTTTATATTTTATCGAAGGATGAAGATTATGGGGTATACTTGAGGGCATCGATCCCATACATACAACAAATAATCTCAAAGAACTCTCTTAGTGGAAAATGAAGAATGGAAAATTTATTACATGGATTTTAGATTGGTTGACAAAACTTTTATTACTAGCCTCACTCCTCATCAGACAACCAAGGCAATGTGGGATCATTTAAAAATGATCTATCAACGATGCAATGATGCTCGGTTGTTTCGACTAGAGCAAGACTTGCCTAAAATCACACAAGGTGATTGGACAATACATGAATTTGACAATGCAATCGTGGCTATTTGGACTGAGATGTAAATGGTGGATCCTGAGTTTCCAAGAAATGATGTCACCATCTTTTCAAAACATGCGTGAGCACATTCATGTTGGACAATTTCTTATGAAACTACGCCACGAGTTCAAAACATTGTCGAGCTGTGTTACTCAACTGCAGTCCACTTTCTACCATGGCTGTTGTTATGTTTGACTTATTAGCAGAAGAACCCCGAAATTCGGCACCCGAGTACAGAGACCCCAATGATGAGTTCCCTGGTGTAAACCAAATGAAAATGCAAATGTGACCTCATTCATGTTTACATTCATTTCACACAAGAGCAATTAGAGTAACACAATTCAAATTAGTGGATCAAATGTTGTAAACAGAGATGAGCTGAAAGCTTTTGTATATTTGAGACAACCCAAAGGGGTTGAATATATAGAGATTACAGTCATCTATACAAGGAAAATAATAAAATCAGAATCCTCTACCTATGGAAACGAACTATACAAGGTATACTGGCTATACAAGGTATATGTGAGTTTGTCTAACATCCCCCCTCAAACTAATGCGGGTTATCGACAAGTAATAGTTTGCTAACTAGAAATGAGTGACGTGCAGAAATGAGAGACTTTGTGAGAATGTCTGCAATCTGATTATGGGATGCAATATATGGAAGAGAAATGAGCCCAGACTGAAATTTCTAGCTGATAAAGTGGCAGTCAACTTCAATATGCTTCGTCCGTTCATGAAAAATTGGGTTAGAGGCAATCTGAATAGCACTTAGATTATCAACATGGAGTGGAGTAGGATTCTGCAGAGGAACGCCCAAGTAGGAAAGAAGTTCACATAACCAGACAAGCTCACTACACGCAGCGGACATTACCCAATACTCTGCTTCTGTGCTTGATTTGGAAACAGTGGCATGCTTCTTACACTTCCAAGAGATGAGAGAAGTGCCGAGAAAAATACAGTAGCCAGTGATAGATCTTCGTGTGAGAACGCAACCGGCCCAATCAGCATCCGAATAAGCACGAAGGTCTAGAGTCGCCGTAGAGGAGAAGAACAGTGATCGATCTAGAGTTCCACGTAGGTATTGTAGGATGCGCAACACCGTAGTCATATGAAGAGTCTGAGAAGCAGAAATAAACTGTCTGACGACTTGGACAGCGTAGGCAATATCAAGGCGAGTCATAGTTAAGTAAACCAGACTTCTAACCAAACGGCGGTATAAGTCGGGCTGTGCAAGTAGATCACCATCGTCACTACCATATTAAACATTAAGTTCTAAGAGAGTCTGAACTGTCTTCTGATCCGTCAATGATGCCAAGACGAGAAGATCCATAGTATATTTACGCTAGTTGACTAGGATCCCACGTTTAGAACATGAAATTTCAAGCCCAAGAAAGTATGTGAGATAGCCGAGGTCTTTCATGTTGAAGGAGGATTGCAGAACTTCCTTTAAAGCTGAAATGTCAGTAGCATCGCTGCCAGTAGTATCGCTACCAGTTAGAAGTAGGTCATCAACATATATAAGAACAATGACAATTTCGCGAGCAGTGGTACACAAAAATAAGGATGGGTCATGACTACTTTGAGTAAATCCAGCACCGGTAATAACATTGTGAAAGCGTTGGAACCATGCCCGAGGTGCCTATTTGAGGTCATATAGGGCTTTCTTTAGGCGACATACCTTATTATCAGGGATTAAAGACTCAGGAGGAGGTTTCAAATATACTGTTTCTTGGATATCTTTATGAAGAAAAGTATTTTTCACATCCATCTGAGCAAGTGGCCAAGAGCGAATGAAAGATATTGTCAGAAGAGTATGAACAGTTTTCATCTTGGTCACGGGAGTGAATGTCTCATCATAATCAATTCCGTATTCATGTTTGTATCCATGAGCTATAAGTCAAGCCTTGTATTAATCCAATGATCCATCAGACTTGAGCTTGACAGAATAAATCCATTTGCTACCAATTATCTGTTGGTCAGTGGGTCGAGTGACAATGTCCCACGTATGATTATCATCCAATGCCGCAAGTTCTTCTGTCATAGCCTTCTTTCAACAATCATGAGTGGCTGCCTGAGAGTATGAAGCAGGAATAGAAATAGTATCCAGATTAACATTCATGGCAGACATAGAGCATATAAGCGATCAGGTGCTCAATGTACACGATTGGAACGACGTATCGAGGTAGGTTCAAGATCTGCAATAGGTACAGTAAGTTTGGGTTGAGTAATAGGTGGTGGAGTTGTACGTGATCGACGCGAGTAAACCTGCAATGGACGAAGGAGAGTACTTGAAGCAAAAGGAATATCAGGAAAGGTGGATAGACCAGGAGATTTTGGGGTGTGCAGAGGAGGAAGAGATGAATGAAAGGCAATATGTTCAAGAAAAACAACATGTCGTGAAACCTAAACATGACGAGAAACCGGATCATAACATCAAAAATCCTTATGAGTTTCTCCAAATCCCAAGTACATACATTTGATCGATTTGGGAGATAGTTTGTTATTCTCACGTGAAGACAGGTGAACATAACAGACACAACCAAAAACACGAAATATGGAATATGAAAGAGGGAACCGTGGATAACAAAGTATGGAGATTTACTGTTCAGAACATTGGTGGGCATCCTATTAATCAAGGAGACTGAACGTAACATTGCTTCTGCCAAGAAAGAACGAGGAACACTCATAGCTGTCATCAGGGTGTTGGCAGTTTCAACAATATGATGATTTTTTTGTTCAGCCACCCCGTTCTGTTGTGGAGTATCAGAACAGGTGGTCTGATGAATAATCCCATGACCCTGAAGAAATGTACGAAAATCGGTTGAGAGATATTCCCCCCCTGAGTCAGAGCGGAGAGTTTGAACTGGAACTCAAAATTGAGTCTCCATCATAGAGTGAAATATCTTGAAATTTTCAAAAACCTGTGACTTCGAGTGCAGAAAGTAAATCCAAATGTAACGTGTAAAATCATCAATGAATATAACATATTAACATAACCCAGAGAGTGACATAATTGGTAAAGGACCCCAGACCATCTGTATGTACTAGTTTAAACATAGAAGATGATTTTGTAATACTTAGAGGAATATGAATACATTTACTGTTTGAAAGACAACAAGATGAATAAGAGTAATCGAAATCTTTTTTATTAAGAGAAACGTTCCCTGGCATGTCAGAAGAAAATAACTAAATTAACAGATCGAAATGTGGATGACCTAGGCGAAAGTGCCACAGTATCCACAATTTATTTGCCAAACAAATATCTCATGAAGATGAAGAAAAGAAACCATGAGCCGGAGTGACAAATGGATCAAAGTCCAGCACGTACAGACAACCATGACCGAGGTGCCTGTTTGAGGCCGTACAAGGCTTTCTTTAGGCGACATACTTTATTGTCAGGGATTAAAGAGCCAGAAGGAGGTTTCAAATATACGGTTTCTTGGAGATCTCCATGAAGAAAGGCATATTTCATATCCATCTGAGTGAGTGGCTACGAGTGAACAGAAGATATAGCCAGAAGAGTACGAACAGTTTTCATCTTGGCCACGGGAGCGAAAGTCTCATCATAATCAATTCCGTATTCTTGTTTGTATCCCTGAGCGACAAGTCGAGCCTTGTATCGATCCAATGATCTATTAGACTTGAGCTTAACAGAATAAATCCATTTGCTACCAATTAGCTGTTGGTCGACAGGTCGAGTAACAATATCCCACGTATGATTATCATCCAATGCTGCAAGTTTTTCTGCCATAGCCTTCTTCCAACAATCATGAGTGGTTGCCTGAGAGTATGAAGTAGAAATAGAAACAGTATCCAGAGTAGCATTCATGGTAGACATAGATCATATCAAGCGATTAGGCGCTCGATGTTCACGAGCGGAACGACGTATCGAGGTAGGTTCGGGATCTGCAACAGGTACAGTAGGTTCGGGTTGAGTAATAGGTGGTGGATCTATACGTGGTGGACGGGAGTAAACTTGTAACGGACGGGGGCGAGTACTTGAGGCAAACGAAATTTTTGGAAAGACGGTTAGACCAGGAGAGTTTGGAGTATGCGGAGGAGGAAGAGATGAAGGAAAAGTAATGTGTTCAAGAAAAACAACATGTCGCGAAACCCGAACACGATGAGAAACCGGATCATAACATCAAAAATCCTTCCAAATTTTTCCAAATCCCAAGTACGTACATTTGACTGATTTTAGAGATAGTTTGTTACGTTCACGTGAAGCCAAGTGAACATAACAGATACAACCAAAAATACGAAATGTGGAATATGCAGGAGGTAAGCCAGTGAGAACAAAGTAAGGAGATTTACTATTCAGAACTTTGGTTAGCATCCTGTTAATCAAGTAGACGGAATGTAACATTGCTTCCGCCCAGAAAGAATGAGGACCACTCATAGCTGTCATCAGGGTATTGGCAGTTTCAATAATATGATGATTTTTTTGTTCAGCCACCCCGTTCTGTTGTGGAGTATCAGAACAGGTGGTTTGATGAATAATCCCATGCCCTTGAAGAAATGTACGAAAATTGGTTGAGAGATATTCCCCCCCTGAGTCAGAGCGGAGAGTTTGAACTGGAACCCGAAATTGAGTCTCCACCATAGAGTGAAATAACTTAAAATTTTCAAAAACCTGTGACTTTGATTACAGAAAGTAAATCCAAGTGTAACGTGTGAAGTCATCAATAAATATAACATAGTATCGTAACCTAGAGAGAGACATAATTGGTGAAGGACCCCATACATCCGTATGTACAAGTTCAAACATAGAAGATGATTTTGTAGTACTTAGAAAAAAGGAAATACACTTACTTTTTAAAAGACAATAGGAAGAACAAGAATAATCCAAATCATTTTTATTAAGAGAAATATTCCTTAACATGCCAGACGAAATTAACTGAAGTAACTGATCGGAATGTAGATGACCCAGGCGAAAGTGCCACAGTTTTCACAATTTATTTGCTGAACAAATATCTGATGAAGATGGAAAAAAATAACGAGCCGGAGTGACAGATGAATCAAAATCCAGCCCATACAGACGACCATGCCACCTACCCCTCCCAAGTACCTTCTCCGTTGCCAGATCCTACATAAAACAACAGTTGGGAAGAAATACGACTAAACAGTTATTGGATGTGAGTTGACCAACTGAAATTAAATTGGAGGAGAGGTTAGGGACATGAAACACATCACGAAGGGTGAATTGGGGAGCAGAAGGAGAAAAAGTCAATGATCCAATAGACTGAATAGGTAGTCTAGTGTCATTTGTAATAGAAATATTCTGATTGCCGGTGTAGGGACGAATGTCATGAAGATGGGATACAACACCAGTCATATGATTAGAAGCACCCGAATCGAAGAACCATGGAGAAGATGAGGATATACCTGACATACTGGCCGCAGAGAGGGCCTGAACAATTTACTGGAGCATTGCAGGATCAAAGGTAATGAAAGACTTTCAGCAGAAGATACAGAATCACTAACAGACGGCTCGGAAGAAATAGTAGTAGTAGTAGCAGAAAGAGCACGACCACGGCCACAACCACGACCACGACTACCACGTCCACGGCCGGAAGAAGATGCATAGGCACGTGTACGGCAGTCCTGAATACCATGACCAGTTCGTTGACAATAAGCGTACCATTTTTTGCATTAAGTGACAACATGACCCACCTTATTACAGCCGTGACAAGTCAAAGGAGAGGAGCCACGTGTTGGTGTAGTGGTGGACACAGCAAGCACCATATCAGATGATCCCAGAGTTGAAGAAGGAAGAGAGAGAATTTTCAGTCATTGTTCTTCAGCCAATTGACCATTAATAACCAAATTTAATGAAGGAATAGGGCTACGGTTCAAGAGAGCAGCCCGACAATGCTCAAATTCTGGACGCAGCTTCATAAGAAATTGATGAACTTGCGCACTCTCGCGCATAGTTTGGAAAATCCTAAAGTCATGAGGAAATATTAGATCCATCATGGCCATCTCAGTCCAAATTGTGACAATTTTAGAGTAAAATGATTGAATACTGTCGTCATCCTAAGTAAGGTTAATGAGATCCTGTTCCAGACGATATGACCGGGCCGCATTACTTTGTTGATAAATTGTCTGAAGATACTCCCACATTGCCTTAACCATGAGCTGAGGTGTGAGGCCAATAACAATGGACATGTCGACCGAATCGAGAATCCAGGTAATAATCCGTCCATTGTTCATTTCCTAATTAGCCAATTTATCGGTATCGGTGGAAGTGGGAATAGTAACAGATCCATCAATTAGTCCCCACAAACCACGACCATTTAGGAAGTTCTGAAAATGGATGGCCCATAGCGAATAGTTGGTACCATCAAAACTACACCGTGGGGCTTCTGTACGTGATGAGTTCTTGTCCATTAATCAGAATTAATGTAAAGCACGCAAAGAGTTACAGCAGAAGAATGTTTTAGATGTACCGTACAGCAGGAGATACCCAAGGGGTAGCAGTATCTAGATCTAACGGAATAGGAACAACAACAGTGGATCTGGATCTGGAAAAGCTAGATCTAGATCTGGAGGAACAAAACAGCAACAGGGGCTCTGGATCTGAAAAATATAGATATGGATCTAGCGGAATAGCAACAGCAATAGTAGATCGATATGGCGCTGGATCGGGATAAGCGAGATATGGCGATGCAACAATAACAACAATAGATCTGGATGGGAGCAACAGCAACAGGGGTGGTTGGATCTGCAATAGGGGGCACGAGACGAGCAGAGGGGTGGTCAGATCTGCAACATGAGGCGGTTGGACGAGCAGGTGGTGGTCAAATCTGCAACAGGGGGTGGTCGGATCTGCAACAGTGGGTGCGGGACGAATAGAGGGGTGGTAGGATCTGCAACGGGGGGCACGGGACAAGCAACAGGGGGCGCTAGACGAGCAGAGGGATGGTCAGACGATGCAACAGGGGTGGCCAGACGACGCAGGGGTGGTCAGACGAGCAGGGATGGTGGCCGAACGCAGCAGGGATAGTTGGATCTGACAGGTGGTGCCGGATTTGGATTAGTGAAGCTCTGATACCGTGTAAACTGAGAGGAGCTGAAAGTTTTTATTTATTTGAGACAACCCAAAGGGGTTGAATATATAGAGATTACAGTATCTATACAAGGAAAGTAATAAAATCAGAATCCTCTACCTATGGAAACCAACTATACAAGGTATGCTAGCTATACAAGGTATATTTCAGTCTGTCTAATAGCCTACCCATCCCAAGTACCTTCTTCGTTGCCAGATCCTGCACAAAATAATAATTGGAAAGAAGTATGACTAAGCAGTTATTGGATGTGAGTTGACCAACTGAAATTAAATTAGAGGAGAGGTTAGGGACATGAAACATATCACGAAGGGTAAACTGGCGATGAGCAGAAGGAGAAAAAGTCAATGATCCAACGGACTGAATAGGTAGTCTAGTGCCATCCATAGTAGAAATAGCCTGATTGCTGGTGTAGGGATGAATGTCATGAAGATAGGATACAACACCAGTCATATGATTGGAAGCACCTGAATTGAAGAACCATGGAGAAGATGGGGATATACCTGACATACCGGCCGCAGAAAGGGCCTGAATGATTTGCTGGAGCATTGCAGGAGTTAAAGGTGATGAAAGACCTTCAACATAAACAATAGATGCAAAATCACTAACAGCCGGCTCAGAAGAAATAGTGACAGTAGTAGCAGAAAGAGTATGACCACGGCCATGACCATGACCACCATGTCCACGGCCGAAAGAAGATGCATAAGCACGTGTACGACAGTCCTGAATACTATGACCAATACGTCGACAATAAGTGCACTATTCTTTACATTGAGCAACAACATGACCCACCTTATTGCAGCCGCGACAAGTCAGAGGAGTGGAACCATGTGTTGGTGTAGTAGTGGACACAACAAGCACTATATCAGATTATCCCGGAGTTGAGGATGGAAGAGATAGAACTTTCAGTCATTGTTCCCCAGCTAATAGATCATTAATAACCGAATTCAATGAAGGAGTAGGGCTACGGTTCAAGAGAGCAACTCGTCAATGCTCGAATTCCGAACGCAGCTTCATAAGAAATTGGCGAACTTGCACACTCTCGCGCTTAGTTTGGAAAGTCTTAAAGTCATGAGGAAATGTTGGATCCATCGTAACCATCTCAGTCCAAATTGTGACAATTTTGGAGTAAAATGATTGAATATTGTCATCACCCTGAGTAAGGTTAACGAGATCCTGATCCAGATGGTATAAGCGGGCCACATTACTTTGTTGATAAATTGTCTGAAGATGTTCTCGCATTGCCTTAGTCGTGCGATGAGGTGTGAGGCCAACATCAATAGACCGAATCGAGAATCCAGGTAATAATCTGTTTATTGTTCATTTCCCAATCAACCAATTTGTCAGCATCTGTGGAAGTGGGAATAGTAACAGATCTATCAATTAGATCACAAACCACGACCCTTGAGGAAGTTCTGAAAATGGATGGCCCATAGCGAATAGTTGGTACCATCAAAACTACAACATGGGGCCTCTGTACGTGATGAGTTCTTGTCCATTGATTGGAAGTAATGTAAAGCACGCAAAGAGTTGCAGCAGAAAAAGGTTTTACATGTACCGTACAGCAGGAGATACCTAATAGGTTGTAGTATTTGGATCTTGCGGAATAGCAATAGCAACAAGGGTTGCTGGATATGAAAATTCTAGATCTAGAAAAGCTAGACTTGGCAGAACAACAACAACAATAGGGGCTCTGGATCTGAAAAATCTAGATCTGGATCTGGCGGAATAGCAACAGCAACAGTGGATCTGGATCTGGAAAATCTAGATCTGGATCTGTTGATATAGCAACAACAACAGGGGATCTGGATCTGGAAAATTGAGATCTGGCGCTGGATCGGGAAAAGCGAGATCTGGAATAGCAACAGGGGTTGCTGGATCTCGAACAGATCGAGCAATAGAGTTGGCCGGACGACGCAGGGGCGCTGGACAAGTAGAGGGGTGGTCGGACGAGCAAGGCCGACGCTATAGGGTGGTTGGACGAGCAAGGGCGACGTTGTAGGGTGGTTGGACGAAGTAGTGATGGTCAGACGACACAACAGGGGTGGCCAGACGATGCAGCAAGGGTGAACAGACGATGTAGGGGTGGTCGGACGAGCATGGATGGTGGCCGGACGCAGCAGGGATGGTCGAATCTGATAGGTGGTGCCGGATTTGGATCAAGGAAGCTCTAATACCATGTAAACAGAGAGGAGCTGAAAGCTTTTGTGTATTTGAGACAACCCAAAGGGGTTGAATATATAGAGATTACAGTCATCTATATAAAGAAAATAATAAAATCAGAATCCTCTACCTATTGAAACGAACTATACAAGGTATACTAGCTATACAAGATATATGTGAGTTTGTCTAACAAATGCTAGGTAAAGATAATAAAAATCAATAAATATAGGGCTAACAGTTATAATACATTTAAAAAGTGATGTGTGTTCAAATGGAGATTATACAAGCCACAATATACAAACCCAAGACGATTGAAGTGTAAAGTTTTCAGTTTTCGCCCTATCCTCTAAAACATAGCAACAGTGGCACGATCCAATCTATGTCTACTCATATGAGGTCTCGCTAGTACCTGCATCAATAATATTGCCTGGTTAGCATTTTAAAACACTATCTTAGGTGGGAGTGAGTAGCTAACTTAGTAGTTCCATTAGTTCTAAGTTACACAAGTTATTAACCCAACCAGTGCATGTAATAATATAACAAGAATTCAAATAATTCATAAATACTCTTATTAAATGCACAATTGAGATTATAAAATGATGTATATACCTTACAATCTAACAGTCTCTCACAAGCAACTTCAATGCCCATTTCGCAAATGTCAACACTCCCTCACAAGCGACTCAAACGCTAAATCACAATTTATCTTATATTATATATGATTAACCGAGTGATTATTAATTCTAATTTATACAATAGATTGACAAAGATATGATACCGACGTTATATCATGGGTCCTTATCTGGATCACATGTCTCGTTGTGGCACGTAGTGGCTACTCATCAATGTCCCTTGATCCAAATTTAGGTATTACCCGTTTATCTTACAAATTAACTATTTTAAAAGTATGACATAATATTCAAAGGTGTGAGGATCAACCTGACATGGATCGTCACTCAAACAGTGAGTATGATTACTCAGTTCTAATGTGCAGGCTTATCACATAAAACTAAATCACTACAAAGTAGCTCGTCACCCAATTTCATTCTTGCCCGGGTCGTTCGAACAGTACTCTAGCATAGAACCATCAGTCGAGTAATTTGACGGGAGCCGTTTGAACAATGATTTATTACCTCTATTAGTATTCACTGGTCACTACGGGGAGTCTCGTCACTCAATATAGGCCGACAGATTGGACACGGTGTCTCATACTACCATGCCTGGCTCATGAGTCTTAGTGGGATTGTATCACACTAACGGTTATAAATGGACTCATCCATTGTGAACGGGATATCCTAAATTCAATTTGGTTGTGTCATACATTGTGAATATACATGATCAATCAGATAGTAGATCAATTTGATTGACCTGAGAGAAGCCCGACGCAACCGGCATTGGGTGCAAGCATTCCGTGTAGTCCAGCTACTGTCGGTCATCCATATTCAACCCTAGGGTGGTTGCCCTAACTCAAGCCACCCCTTTAGTTCAGGTGGTTAGCCAACTGACCCAACATCGTAGCAATCTTAATTATCATTATAAACTAAACGCTACATCATGCAATTATGGTATACATTCCACTACACAGCCATTTAGGCATTTCATCGAACATATAAGCATCCATAGGGCACTATGTTCACTAAAACATTAAATCAAACATGTGAGCATGTATAAAGTAATATAATCACTTAAACATTAAATCAAGCTTGTGAGCATCGACAAAGCAACACATTCCACCACTTAGATATTTAATCAAATATGTGAGCATCCATATCCAATTAATAACATATATTATAGTAAAAAATAAAATATTAACATATTAGTATGCACAAATTCATCTATAAGCAACTAATCATTGACTGAGACCCTCAATGGTTGATAAAAGATAACTTAGAGATAATGGTCCACACATTTGCAATGATTCGCCCGACTCAAAGCGCTCATATGATTAGGGTTATAGGAAAAATCCACCAAGGCCTAAACAATCATACAAACCATTGCAATGACTAAAAAATCTAACTCAAAATACTATATTAGAGAGCAAGCGGCAAGGTGGCTATAGAGGGAGATGAGAGGGTGAAGGTTCACCAATCCTCACATCCCAAGCTCTCACTCTTCTCCCCCCCTTCTCTCTCTCTCTCTCTCTCTCTCTCTCTCTCTCTCTCTCTATTCTTCTATGGCAAAATTGGATGGGGCAAGGAATGTCCCTAAAATCCTTATTTATAGGACCAGAATTGGTGCAAATGGCCTTAAGGGCTAAGTTTTTGCTATACTAGCCCTAGGGGAAGGTGTTTCCAACCTTTGAGGGCCACCACGGGGCGTAGGAGTCAACACCCACCATAGGATAGTTGGCTCCATTGATGAATTACTCATGGACATGATTGTCCCGCCATTTGGATGCACTAATCGACAGGTATAATCAGAAGTTAGTTCGACGATCACGACAATCGATCGGGCCCACGACTATACGGATCTGTGTAGGACATTACTCTAGATTATTGTCCTACATTTGGTAATGATCTAACGGCCCAAAAGCCACAGCTTGGGCAGAGACTTAGAACAGAGAATTAACTTAAGTTCTTGATTAATTTCAGGAATATTTACACATCTCATGCACTTACCTTGTAAGTCCAAGTTGTACGATTTGAGACACAATCTTGGTTCAATGTCTCATGATGGACGTCAAACCCACTAAGAGGAACGTCTTTCTATAGTCTTGGGTTTATTGGCCTGCTAACGAGTGGTTTAGAGCTTGTTCGGATAATTAAGACATTTCCGGAATGAATTTGGTAGCGATATTTCTTGTGTACAATGATTATTATTTGGATTAGCTAAGTTTATAGTGTGGCCTACTCGCGACTAGCAAAAATAGCGATTCGATCAGAATCATCATAAACCGTTGATTTTTAGTCTAAAAGGATAATTGGGTCAATTTGGTTTGTTAGTTAAGATTCAACCCCTAGTTATATTGCCTTTTGGTGGGCCTTTATTTAGATGCAGTTGTCTTCATTAACCAGTGATATGTTAAATAGATTTGGGCCCTATGTGAACAAATCACGAAGCTAAACTTGATGTTTAAGTGATCGGGTAGATTCATTAGCTTTCTATGGTTGATTAATTGGATTTATGCGGTTATTTACCGGTACTGCATGCATATAGGCTCACATTGAGTGTTAAGGGTCAATAAGTGACAACGTAAGCTAACTATAGCAAAAAAATTTAAGGATTTTTGAAAATCCAGAATATCAAAATTCCATGATATTACACAATGTCTCAAAGCTCTTTTCTAGTTTGCCCTAGATTCCTACACCTTTCAATATAGTTCTTTTGGCATTTACTTTTGCATTAGGAAAACATGACATATCCCATTTCAAAAGTAATTGGTACAAGAAATTTGGTTATCTCACAACGACTTGTAAAGATAGTCCTTTCTGTACGTATTTCAGGATTTGTGGCCATAGCATACATGAATGTAAAAAGAAGAAGAATAATGAATGATGAAAAAAGCTTACTTCACTGCATTTGAGGACTCGTCTGCTAATGACTTAGCTACTCCCTCTATTGGTGGACATCATTCTCCATATATGATCCAATAGATCGTGCAAACCTTATTTGTTGGTGGACTGTCAGGTTCTAACTCCTTAGTCTCCTTGGTATTTTAATTTTGGTGCATCCAAGCACATGACATGTATTGTCTCCTATCCTCACAGTGTTTAGTCTTACAGAGATAATCAAGTCGTCTGCACAACGCTAACATTGGTTGTGCAGGACCGCGCAATGACTGTTTGATCAAGGTGGTTTAGATGGCTGAGATATTGTGAGAATTGGGCCCCACAGCACGGAGATCGAGGGTTCACACGTGTGGAGGCCTATAAATACCCCACTCTCCCTCTCATTTGGACACAATGATGACGATGAAGAAGATCAAAGCTCCAGAGAAGACGAAGACCTTGAAGGTATTTTGAAAAGAAGGAAGAGAAGAGAAGAAGAAATGGAGTTATTCCATTACGCCGTCCCACGCAACATGTTGTTGCACGTGGATTAATATTAAAGACTCGAAATACTATTAAAATTATTGGAGTAGGCCAGCTTTTCTTCAATTCAGAGCCATGGTTATGAGTTGAAGAAAATACAAGATGATCACATCCATACAATATTCCTCTAAATGAGATGAACAAATCACAAGCCGAAATGCTACCAATTTCGATATTCGAATTTGTTCTGTATTTGTACTTTTTATATCCTATCTTAGAATCAAGGGAAACAGAAGGATGTAAATGAATTCAGAATAAATAAATTTGAGGATTACTCTATATGTTCTTTGTTATGAATTATGATTGAATAAGATGATTCCCAAATCAAATACCTTTCGTTTCTTGTCAAAAGATGTTCCTAAATGATTTAGAATTAGGAATGGTTGAAAACTGTCACAAATATTCAATTTAGGAACGGTGTTAAACTGTCTTAAATTTTAAATTTTAGGAACAGTTAAAAACCATCGCAAATTTTCAATTTAGGAACTATTTTTTCTACTGCTTGATTTTGACACAGAGCCCCAAAAGGTTTTATGCATGAAAGTAAACATACAACACCTGATTAGTACATACGCAATAACCTAGAATTTTTTTTCAACATATATAAACATATATATTACAGAAAATCACAAGATCTATCATAATGAAAACTATGAAAGTGAACAAATAAATGTTATAGTACAAGAAAAAGAACACCTCAACATTGTAACACACATCATAGAGGCTGCTTACCAGTAGCATTTCCGGAGACATGCCTCGGAGCCATCAACTTGGAACTGTCTGCACATCGTCAACAAAAGACCTTGCCAAAACAAAATCTAAACCTGGGTTTGTGATCAATTCTGCAGTCCTGAACAGTACCAATCCATTAAATTACTATGAAAAGATGTATATGAACAACTAAGAAAAGAAATTCCATCTAAGTTTTTTAATGACAGAAAAGCAGGGCATGCTTGGCAGCAAATCATGTCAATGCTCCAAAATTAGAGTACATGTTGCATATGGCATGTATCAAACTGTCAATCTGCCAACGGAGTTTTTAACTCTTTCAACAATTTGAATTTTTTAAAAACATATTTGGCACATGCAAGTGGTCATGGGTGTCGGCTGCTCACTGTCACATAAATTGTCATTTGGGTTGGGCTTGGGCAATGCTTTGAATTCTTTTTTGGACATGGACTGGGTTTGTGCTTGCATAAAACATAACAATAGCAGATTGTTAGTAAATCACCTGGGTTTGTGCTTCTCTTGTTATATGGTACCATTTATATTGATAGGTGTACAAGAACAACTAATCCTCCTAAGGCATTCCAAAGCTTGAAACTAACCTTGCAGTGAAACTACGGGCTATTAAGTTCACTTCCTCGGAGAATATTCTTAAGTCCTCAACTCAACTCCTGCAATTCCTTCTAAAAGCTCAAGAAGTCAATCATTAATAGTAAGAGGAACGAGATCATGGCTAACCATTTTCTATATTAGCACTGCATGGTGGAAGCCCTTTTGGTATCCTGTTGTTACCAAAAATTAAAAAAACGAAGCATTTCTAATAAAGATCAATTCTGGTTCTTGCAACGAGTAAATCTTGATTCACTGTCAGTTTCCACCATCCAGCGTACATGTGGCTGTGTGGCCAGTTGATCTAGATTGTCCATCTCGTGGGTGCCATCTTGCATAGCCCATTCAGACAATCCTACTTGTTCAATATGTGGCCTTCAAACAGATAGGTCCAAAAACCTGGCTGGCTTCTTGTATAAATGGATTTGTACATATAAAAATCATCTAATTCCTCACAAACTTGACCGATTTCTTTATGGGCTAGCCGAGTGATTAAACTTAGTTTGATCATCATATTGGTAAATAAACTGGGAAGAAAAACCTAAATAGGTAAGACATGATAAAATGTCTTCTATAAAAAAAGAAGAAGAAGAAGAAGAAGAAGAAGAAGAAGAAGAAAGGATTCCCGATCCTCTACTCCATCAATGACTTGTGTTGATAATCACCATGTGATGCACCAAATCAATTTCTATCATAAGACAATCATAGATTCCACGAACACCCATGCTAATGTGCCCCACTACAAAAGAAGATCAAGTGATCACCCTTGACCCACCCCACCATCTCGATGGGGGCTTCAGCTTAAAGGCCCACATGCTCAGATGGGCATGCATTGGCCATGCATAGAGGCCTGATCTGGACCAAGATGCTTAGCAAGCAGGACAGGCTGAGCATGGGTATTTAGCTGATGGTTTTTGCTTGGACATGCTAGGTGTGGTCCATCTTTGCTGTTCATCCATTATTAAATAATTGAAATTTCTAACAGTTTGATCTGGTTTCTAAAGAAATCACATGATCCCAAAGAGCAGATGACGAGCGCATCCCATTCATTTCAGTGAGGGGATATGATCCTCAATCCCAAGATACATGCATCATCTTGAGTTCTCTTTTTGAAAAAGTGGGACCCAATGTTCAGTAGTTCAGATTACAGGCCAAATGGGGCCACCATAGATGGACCATGATCCAAAAATTCCCTCAACAGAACAATCCCAACTCCTAGCCCTTGTATCATTAATCTGCAAATGCATGGTTAAGAGAAGAACAACAGAAAAGGGCCACGATCAACTCTTAAGAAAAGATGCCTAAGATTGAGATAGCTAGGCTCTTCAAACCTAGAAGTTTTTTGGGTCATTGAAGATTTTTGGTGCACCCATCATATAAATAGTTTAGACCAGGAATCACACTAGTACAAACCAGAAACACTGATACAATGCATACACTCAGGTCAAGGATTAAATAATACTTGTTCAAATAATGTCCTTCGATCAAACTTAATTGAGCTGCAGAAATCCACAGCCAAAGCAACATAGAGCAAACATTCAGAATTCCTCATTTGAACAAATAAGAGGATCATAAACTAAGAACAGCAGAAAAGCTCGCATATCAGAAGTAGATGGATAAGCTCAACTATATCAGTAAGATAAGATCTATGCTTACAAAAAGAACACAGATTCCTGCATTGATTTAGACATGTGGCCAAAAAAAAAGGTGTAGACAAATATACAAGAAATCATCAGTGGTTTCCTCACAACAAATTTTTTATGGTCAGGATTGCCCACTCATCATAAAATCGGGTCTATGGCCCATTTATGGAGCTTTATGATGAATGAATTTGGATCATAATGCACAAGAAACATGTATGGCATCAAACTGGGAGAGAAATTTGACAGCTTGTAGAGAATATTTTCTGTAATTTTAGTATTTCATTGTACAAAGATGGAAGGCTACATATAGCAGTCAGGTATGGCCTATATTAGGCTATGCGTATATTACACCTCTAATTAGGGGATTACAACCACCATTTACTCCTACAATCTCTCTAATATACAACTCACGCCAACACTCCCCCTCAAGTTGGTGCGTATAGATCTCTAATGCCCAACTTGTCAAGTGAGTTGTGGAAGTTCTTGCTACACACGGCTTTGGTAAGAATATCCGCCAATTGATCTTTGGACTTGACGAACGAGAATTGGATTATCTTGGCTTCAAGGTTCTCTTTGATAAAATGCTGATCTACCTCCACATATTTGTAGTATTTAGTCACATGGAAAAGCAAGAAGCAGAGCATTGTGGATTGTTTGTGCAAAAGCTGAATATTGTCCAATGGTTCACACTACCTGCAAACCAGTTTGGTTGAGGAAATTAATGCCCGAGGTTGGTTTCTCCATTCTAAAAGGCCTATGGAACTATTTTGTGACAGTCAAGCTGCTAATCATATTTCCTCTAGTCCTGTATTTGATGAGCTAAGAAAACATGTAGAGGTGGATTCTCGTTATATATTACTTTTGAATAGGACCCTTGAATGTTGAATTTGTTAGAGAGACAGAGTATCCTTTCTTCATTCTTGGTAGGTGTTGAGGTGCATTATTGAGTTAAATTGGAATAATTCAATTCAGTAGAGTAGAATGACCTAGGCCGGGCCAGCCCCACTCCAATCATGGTGAAGGGCCAGCCCTCGAATAACAAGTAGTTTGTTTCAAGCCAAACATCTATACATTCGTTTCCTGTATAATTAATTTAATTATCACAACTCCCTCCAACTGAGCATCTAAACAGTAGTCTTATGTTGAGAGATAGATTTCTTTCATTTCATTAGGTAATTCTGATATGAGGGATTATTTAGTGCATGGTACAGTAGGGGTAAAAGTGAGTCCATGGTGGGAAATCACTGAAACATTGTCCTCACTTGTACAATCTGAAAACCAGAGAACATTGAGTAAAAATCTGGTGCTTTTATTCATTTTACAGTGTAAGACATCATTCAAACATGTGGATCTTCAAACTGGTCGGATCTTTTGCACCTCGTGTGATGGAGCTAGAATTACCACCCAACAAGAACTTCAACACGGAGCTAGAATAACCATCCTAACACATGCATGGAACAGTTGAACATGCAACAAGAGGGCCTTAACATGTAGATGACCCTGCCTAGAAACAGGACAGTCTATTCATTGGACGAGCTGCACCTGTATTTGAATGTGGACCATGAGGAATTTTTCAAACAATGTTCACTGTTTTCATACATGTTCTTTTCCTTCTTTCTGATCTTGATTGTTTGAATATTCAGGAACTAGGACCAACCCCATGCACCTTTTCTCCATGCATATGATGAACCAACAATCGGTTATTGGTTGAAGTACGAACATTAAAGCTCTTATGAATATATAGATACTCCCAATAAATTGAAACTTATTGCTCATAAATAAAGAAAGGCCATTCCAACATTAAAACAAAATAACAAAAACTAGAGAGGTGTTTCTCCCAATGAGTAGAATGAGCTGACTCATTGGTCAAGTCATCTAAATGGTCATGGTTCAGTGCAGGTTCAGTTTGCAGTTTGGGATTCTTGAGGTGCTTAATGGATCCAATTTACCGAGCTTGGTTTGTAGAATTGATTTGCTAAGCTTGCTCACTTTGTTAGTCATTTTGTGAATCTAGTTTGTTAAGTTTGTGACTATAATTATGGGTATTGTGTACAGGTCATCTCGAATCCAACTTACGATCCTTCAAAAAAATTCGAACCATGCAGTCTCAAATAAGAAAGAAAATTGTACCCAATTTAAGGACTGACAGACCAGACAACTATGAAGATCCTTAGAATGAGGCATTTGCCCATTCAATTCACTCAATCTAGTGAAAATGGTGAACCGTTTGCAGTGATCCGTGCATCAATTTGATTAACGAAGTCCAGCATGATCAGCAAATGATACGTTGTAAGAAACAGTTATAACAGAAGTGGGATTACTTGATTATAGGCCTGAGGCTATGGTTTCCAGTTGGTAGTTTGTACAAACAGGGAACTTGGTTATGTTCCAACCTATTGGCTGTTGGGGCTAACAGTGGATAGAACATACCCCCAGAACCTCCTTGACTGGGCAATCCTAACTTAACCATGGGACCCATTTGTACAAATTGAAGCTTGAAATTGTTATACACTGCAGATTGAAATCCTGCTATTGACCAAATAGAGAATCATAGCTAGTTTATTCTGGAATGGAAACAACTAGAAAACTGAATAATTGCTTGTATTTTCATTGAGTATAGCTATTTAATTACAGAGGTGAATACATCCTTCCTAATATAACCATTGTTGGTCATATATAGACACAAAGAAAGGGGAGAAAAACACTACAAAGAATGCATCTTCATCTTTAAACAGCCAGCTTAGACGGTATAAGCAAATGAGGTACCCATAGACATGGGGGCAAATAATTCTTCAAATCTTTCTCTGTTGGGGGCATCAAACTTGTGTCAGCAGACAACGTCTCATTTCTTACGAAATCATTCACGATAAATGCATGATTTAGTAACATCTTCGCTGTCCATCTCTTTTTGGGATCCTTAATAAAACACCGACTCAGGAAGTCCTTCCCCTCCTTGGACAAGCACTCAGGAATCTCCGGCAACCTCTTAGTGAATCCAATCTGAAATAGAAGATCGCTGGTATCGGCATTAATCAGGCATTCCCATGCCGTCTTCCTCACCGCCATCTCGACGACCACACACCCTAGTGCCCAGATATCTACAGGTGGGTCGTACTCACTCCAGCCCACAGATTCGGGAGAGATGTAAAGGGGCGTGCCACGGAGGCTATAGTCGCCATACACCGACAATCCGGCCTCCTTCGACAGCCCAAAATCAGCAATCTTGATTTCTGAAGAAGAGCAGACGAGAAGATTCTGTGGCTTGATGTCGCAATGCACGTATCCTCTTTCGTGAATGTAATTGAGGCCAAGGAGAATCGACTTTGTGTAGCTTCGGATGTTGGATTCCGGCAAACCATGAGGTGTGGCGTCGATTACGTCGGCTAGCGTGCCGCCAGGGATGTACTCAAGGAATAGGTTGTAGATGATCAGTTCATTTTCAATAGTAATGTCATTGCCGAGGTAGCGGACGATTCGGGGGCAACCTTTTAATTCAAAGAGAATCTTCTTCTCCTCTTGAAGGGAAGAGGATTTTGAAAAAAGGGAGGATTTAACGGCTACTTGAACAGGGGTTTTAGAATATGGTTCTATGGATACAGAGGCTAGACTCACCGTTCCATAACTACCCTTCCCCAGCATTCGTCCTCTCTCCCACACCACCATATCTCTCTCTCTCTCTCTCTCTCTCGCTATGGTTTTCTCTGAAATCTTCGGAAAGTTTGAAAATGCATTTTTTTCGGAAGGTTTCCTTAAAAAGGCCCACGCACGCGGCTTCGGTTCTACGCGACGCGGATTTACTGCGGAAGCCTTTCGCAGTAATTACCGCGCTGTAAACCTAGGTGGGGCCCACTGTGATGTTTGTCATAAATCCATCCCGTACATCCGTTTTTTGAGCTCATTTTAGGTTAGAGTGTAGAAAATGAACTGGATCCAATACTCAAATGGGACTCAAACGAGAGGATTCAACTTACACAGTTGAAATATTCGCAGGGTCATAAAAATTTTGAATCAGGCTAATATTTGTGTTCTCAGTTGATCCCAGTAGGAATGTCACTATAAACGGTATGGATGACGCTATGAACGGTATGGATGGGATTTGATGTTTCAACGGTAGGAATTTCCTTACCCACCTTTTCCTTTTGTGCGGCCCACTTAAGTGTTTGATCCTATTCGATTTTAGTCTAAAGTTCTAAAATGATCTAAAAAAACGGATGGACGGAGTGGATTTCCTAAAAACATCAGGGTGGCCCCACTAAGTTTACAGCGCGGGAACTTATTGCGAAAGGCTTCCGCAGGGAATCCGCGTCCGGTTCTACGCCGCACGTACTGCGCTTGGCACGGGCAGGAAGAAATCGGATTGCGTACTGAGTCACTCAGTACGCTCTAATCGTACTGAGTAAACTCTGTTGGGCCCGCTGTGAATTCACTTGGTTTATCCACGCCGTCCATCCGTTTTTCCAGATCATTTCAGGGGTTGAACTCAAAATTGAAGTATAAAAAAAGCTCAAGTAGACCATACCACAGGAAACAGTGTAAGTATTGATTTCCACCGTTGAAACCTTTCTAAGGCCCCAATGATGTTTATTTGTCATCCAAACTTATCATAAGATCACACGGACATGAATGAAGGGAAATAGCAAATATCAGCTTGATCTAAAACTCCTGTGCCCCCTAAGAACTTTTCAAGGGTAGACTTTAATTCACACCATTTCAGGTGGTGTGGTCCACTTGAGATTTGGATATGCTTAATCTTTGGGTTAAAGCCATAAATTTATATGATAAAACAGATGGACGGAGTTGATATAATGCATGAATGATAGTGGGCCCCACAGAGAGCATCCTATATGGCCGTTACAACTTACAACCCCGTAATGTAACGGATGCTACTGTTACCATTATGTAAAGGGTGTTATGGCACACCATGCCGGCAGCTAAAACTAATGTGGTTGTCAATAGCTAAATGGTAACTGGGTTTCTATATGATATGTTGGAATCAGCTACTTGGTAAGCTGGTTAGAAACAGAGGTTGCTGTATGTGGTGGAGCCCAGTTGAACTTTGGATCTATTTCATTCTTTGGCTCGTATCTGAAAATGATCTCCCCAAATGGATGGATGGTGTGGATACAACACATACATTATGGTGGGGCCCACAAAACCTGGTGACATCACTTTAGTAGCAGCGAGTAGCTACTACTGAAGTCGTTAGTAGCTAATCCGCGTCCGTGAAACGTGGCCCAACCTATCCTCAGCCTATTGCCTTCCCCAGTTCTGGCCAGTAAGTCGGGACTTGTTAATCTTACAACAAGTCGATTGGCGAGCATTTATACTACAAACAAGTTGATCTCACAAGTTGGCTCTAGCCACACTCTCAGATACAATACCAGATTATAACCAGACAGACATTCTTTTGAGTGACCAGATATAAAAGAGAGGAAAAGGCAAAAGGAAAACTAATGCATGGGCATTTTTACACTAGGTACAAGTGGGGTGGCAAGTCAGATGTAGGGGCATACTTAGGGTGGGCGGCCTATGTGAAGCGGAACCCATATGAAGTGGGGCTCACAAGGAGGGTTCTGCCGAGGTCCTAATCCATGGAATGTGGAGTCTGGGATATAAGATAAAAGGATTGATTCGCCATACTCTATTAGTTCGAGCTTTTAGAGCAAGTGGTTACTTGTCATACATTAGAAACCAGATAAGTTATACTTCTTTTATCCTAGTAAGCCTTGTCTATGAAAATATGTTGGGATTCAAAATGTTTATCTGACTTTCATTTTCAAGAATAACATGCATAAGTAATCTAAGAAGGCTATCAGTTTCACGGGCAATAGCATTCCCTATCACAGAATCATAATTCCATGCATCCAACTGGAGCATTTGGTAATCTAACTGCTTCACAAATCCAATTAGAAGTAATCTAAGGAGGCAAAGCGTGTGCGCGTGCATGCATGCGTAGAAAAGTACTAATAAAGGCTTCCCTTTAATTGCGTGTATATGACAAGGCGTATATCGTACCAGAGAATGATTGATCAAGCAGTCATTTTGTCTTACAACAGTAACAAAGCTAAGTGCAGGAGTTGCCTTAGCAACTCTGAGATCTGCCCAAAGTATCAACTATCAAGAGGCATTACATCTTTTGAAGAAGAGATCATGTCAACAATAGTGTTTTTAAACCAAGGAACTTGACTCACCTGGACATGAGAACAATGGGATGCGTTCTAAACTGCTCCTTCCTTCCCGGAGAGAGGAAAGCATATGTAGCTAGTGGCTCACAAGCTTCACATTTTTCTATTAAGCAATTTTATGTATCTATGAGTAACTATTTTAAACATTAATTCCCATTTTAAATATTATTAATTTCAATATCAAATATTGAGTCAAGCCAAGTAAAGACTCGTCGGAGTCCTTGAGTCGACCTGAACCAATTGGACATTGAGTCTGAGTCAAGTTTTGTAGTTTTTTGAACTATTTGCCAAACTGGGGAGTGAAGCTTCTTAGAAAGTTTTCACTGAACCCAAGAATACCAAAAGCATCAATGGCTTAGAGAAGTCTAACACGTGGTTCACAGAAGACTAAGGACAAGCATTGTACAAAACAACCACCTCATGGTCATTGTGACTACCCACTTTCTAACAAGTCCAAGAATGAATGTAGAAATATTTGCTAATCATAAGAACAAAGGTAACCAGTGGTAAAAACTCGTTTAAATTTGAAAAGGCGAGCTTAAGAAGTCCTAGAGAGGGGTGAATAGGACTATGCCAAATAAAAATTTAAGTACTGAAATAATAAATAAATCAGAAATCTCAGTCGCACTAATATTGAAAAATTGATTCAAACTAATTCGTAAGACAACCTACACCCAAACCAAGTTTAGGTAGGATAGCCTTATTTCACAAACATTTGTAAGAATCAAGATCTCAAATCAAGCAAAAGAAAATAAAGCTATCTATTACAAACATTCACTACTTTTGTATAAATGAAATTACAAACATTCTTCACAAATGCAAAAAGTAAACATTCACCACAACACCAAGAGTTATAGTGGTTTGGTGTGTACAATAATTGTTCTCAAACAGCCACACCTACTTCACTCCCAATAATCACTATCCACGTGATATTAGCTTTCATTATAAATAAGGTTTTCATAGGGTCACCTTAAAACCTAATACAGTTGTGATTTTCAAGAGCTATGACAAACCAAAAAACCCTCTCTGAGAATTTTCTGGCTATCTCAAAAAAACCTACAAATGAGATTTTCAAGCTATCTCAAGAAAACCAAAATATAAAAGCAATATATACTTATCTTCTCTTTTGAAGATGTATCAGCCGATGTATCCGTAGAACCGCTTCTCTTGTAGTAGATTGTTCAATGTTTAGTCACATAGACAAGAGTTCAAGGTTCTAGATTGATTTTAAATAGATTCAAACCAAAAGCTACTTGTTTGAATTCCTTAAGATCTCAAAAAAGAGTATTTACTCTATTTATAAAATAAAATCCAAAGAATAAGATATCAAGGAATTAAAACAAATAACCTATTAAAAATTTATAAATACCGTGCAATAACTTGAATACAATAGAGGCTTGTATCTCTCTTGCTGATGGATTTGATGTACTTGAACTGTTTTTTTGGATTGAGAGAAAGCCTCTATTTATAGGCAGGAAAGTTGTTGCTTCGAGTCATCTAAGACAGTCTTCGACTCGTATAAGAAACGGATTCCGTTCCAACAAATTTTCAAATTCGAGGGCGATAAGATAAAACAGAACTTCGACTGGTTGAAGGCCCTGCTTGAATGGTCGAGGGCCCTGTTCGACTGGTCGAGCATGGTCTTCAACTGGTCGAGGGTACCAAAAATCCAAACTAATTCAGTTGTTAGACTTCGAGTCGAGCAACCCTCGACTGATAGAAGGGCCCTCTTCAACTGGTCGAGCAATCTGCTCGACTGGTCGAAAAAGTAATGGAAAAATCCGTTTTTCTTCAATTTAAACTAGGACTAGTCGAATATTCCTTAGATTAGTCGAGCCACAACTTAGACTAGTAGAACCTTAGCCTAACATAAGTATAGAAACTCATTTAAGTTATGTTTTGAAAGAACCTAAGCCTAAGGTCTTTCTAGGGTTTGTTATACCGGAAAAGACTGAAGTAGATTGGATACTTGGGATCCTTGCTCTTGTTCGGGTGGTAGACTCTCAGGAGTTTCAACACCCGGTCAAGGGTTCGAGTATCCATAGGTGGTGAAATCCCACTACGGGGTGAGTGTGTGCATGTGTAAAAAAATTAAAAATTAAAAAAGGAAAAAAGATTGGATGCTTAAATCTTCATAGAACTTGTTCTACTTAATTCTTCAATAGAACTTGTAGTTAAAGATGGAGATTGATCTTCTATTAGAACTTTAGTAGAACTTAAATTCAATTATCTTGAACTTAGTAGAACTTGAACTTTCCATCTTGATCCACATTTGACTTGAACTTTAGTAGAGTCTTGAACTTTCCATCTTGATCCACGACTTAACTTGACGTAAGTCTTGGTGAACTTTCCATCTTGATCCACTACTTGACTTGAAGTAGAGTTTTGAACTTTCCATCTTGATCCACATTGGACGGGCCACTTAATAAGTTATTTTGTCTAAACGAAATTTGACAAATAAAGGTGTGCTTTATACAATATAGCACTTACAAAATTGTCACAGACATACATTCAAGAACGGACACAGTGGTGGTCCAGATTCAACTGGAAAAGGCCCAAGATTGGTTCCCATGACTTTAAATCTAGGAGATTTTGGGGACATGGTTCAACCATGCACGCGGGGAACAATAGACCAATGGTATAGATGACGCAGGGATGAACGTGACGAGGATAACTACTCCGAATCCACAGAGCTTCTCTGGACTCCTCACAGAGACTTCTCGAATCCACGAGGAAAGAAAGCAGGAAATAGAAATAAATTCTAATAAATTTGAACTTGATTAGTTAATGACTAAAAACAAGTTCATAACCCTTTAAATAGGGGTACCAAGCAATCGGAAAGAAATCAGAATTAAACTACAACTAAAACTCCTAGAATCTGCGACTTACTATAAATAGTAAACTTACTATTTATAGACGGTCATGATGTCATCTAGTGCGCAAGGTTTTCAGCCAAAAATAGTAAGTGTCCTATTTGGCTTCACCAAACCGTTCTCCTAATTATTCTAAGCTTTTTTCACGTGAGCGCAACTCCTAAAACCCGACAGATGAAGAGTTATAATCAAACTAAAACTTACTATTTATAGTAAAAACGAAATTAAAGCAGGGAAATGACCGTCGATCCAGGGGTTTTTTGCAATTCTGGGTGTTGTAATCCGGCGTAGCAGGGTTGGTTGGCTAAAGTAGCTCGTTCTACCCCAAAATCATATATTTTACGTCAACTAACTCATTCCGGATTGCGAGATACGCTCGATCTAAAGTTTGACGGTCCAGATCACTTCTATCGTCGACTGGCCTTTTCTAATCCATCTTGGCCATGAAACTATCTGCGACCTGCTCTACATTAGTCTCCTTTACTTCAAAAGAACTCGTCCTCGAGTTCTCATCCTACGCTGGTTCATGATACTCGGTCAGGTCCGCGACATTGAAAGTTCGTGAGATCGCCATGTCATCTGGAAGATCAATAATATACGCGTTATCATTGATCTTTCGAATGATTGGGACGGGTCTAATCTTCTTATTTTTCAACTTGTTGTACGTCCCAGTCGGAAATCTCTCTTTGCGCAGATGGACCATAACACGGTCGCCCACCTCAAACACTTTTTGTCGCCGATGCTTGTCCGCTTGTTCCTTGTACTTCTCGTTCGAGGCATGTAGCTTAGTCTACACTTCCGCATGGATGCCCATGATCTTGTCTGTCATATGTTCTGCTGCAATGCTCGTGCCAGGGTGCTTGGGCAAAGGGACCAAGTCAAGCGTGTGGCGAGGCACTCGTTTATAGATAATCTGAAACGGTGATTTTCCTGTCGAGCGGTTCACCATGTTGTTGAATGTAAACTCTGCTTGAGACAAGGCTAAATCCCACTCTTGGGTTTTTCTCCTGAAATACAGCGAAGGAGGTTTTCCAACGTGCGATTCATAACTTCGGTCTACCCATCGGTCTGTGGGTGGTAAGCACTGCTGAATTGAAGTCATGTATCGAATCGAGTCCACAAAGTTCGCCAAAAGTGGCTAATGAACTTCGTGTCACGATCAAAAGTGATGGTCTTAGGGACCCCGTGTAGCCGTATGACCTCCCTGAAGAATAAATTCACCATGTGTGTTGCATCGAGGGTTTTCTTGCATGAGATAAAATGTGTCATCTTAGAGAAATGATCTACCACCACGAACACTGAATCCATACCGCGTTGTGTTCGTAGGAGACCAAGCACAAAGTCCATTGATAAATCCTCCTAAGGACCGTCGAGCACAGGTAACGGGGTGCAGAGGCCCGTATTTTGAGATTGTTCCTTGGATGTCTGATAAACATGACAACGTTGTACGGCTTTTCCCACATCACGTACTAATTGCGGCCAATAATACCGCTCTTCCACAAGAGCTCGAGTCTTGTCTCGCTCAAGGTGTCCACTGAGGCCACCTCCATGTAACTTCTGAATAATCTGCTCCCTCAGAGAACTTTGGAGGATGCGCAATCGATTCCCCTTGAAGAGAAAATCATCTTGTATATGAAGGTTACTGGGGTGACCTTCTTGGCACTTCACCCAAAAATCTTTGAAGTCCTCATCCTCGGCATACAGCTCCTTGAGACAATCGAAGCCGACCACTTTGTTGCTCATCGTAATAAGTAATGATGCACGATGGCTAAGTACATCAGCCACCTTGTTCTGCTGCCCTGACTTGTGCTTCAAAACGAACGTGAATTCCTGTAAAAACGCAACCCATATAGTATGCACATGATTCATATTAGTCTGACTATTAATAAACTTTAATGCTCGATAGTGTAAGACCCGTATCATAGACCGTATTGTTCCGTCGGCTTCCGCGATCCTACCGGTCGAATTCCGGCAATCCTCGATCCATTTCCATCGTTGCACGCGATCCTAAGCCGAGTCCTACATACCAAAGTCGGCTCGAACCGAAACTTGTATCCTAGCGATCGCGCCGTCGCCACGGTTCCAACGCCGCGACTCGCGCACCGAACCGATACCCAGTCCAGAAGATGTCGGTCTGCGTTCATTCCAAAAAAACACTGCATGTTGCGAATTACGAGGGAATCTCTACGAGATGTCCCATCAAATCATGTCAAGTACACACCGTGCCATGAGTACAACAACCCATCCCTCCCATTTCACAAGTCAACTCTCTCTCTCTCTTAACCATCCCTCTTTTACAAAAATCAAACCAAACCTTACCTTTCCCATCCCTTTTCCTTACACCCACCACTCCATCCATATCTCTCATTATTATCTTTCCTTCATTTTCTTAAACACTCTCCCAAGCCACAAATTTCACACGTCCAAGCTCTCTCCTCTCCCTCCCAAACACTAAGTGTGGCCCACTTTCCCCTACACTCTCATCTCTCATCTCAACCATTGATCCATCATCTACCACCGTTAAAAATCCAAGCAAAGGAGCTAAGAAGGCTTAAGGAGCAAGGAAAAGGCCAATAAGGTGGGTGAACTTTGATTTTTACCGTTGATTGCATGATTTAAGTGCCCACTTATTAGTGGGACCCATTTTGATGTATGTAATATGTTCATGAGGGGCCCACAGTGGCGGGGTCCCTTTATGATCACCGTTTCTCTCTCTCTCTCTCTCTCTTTCTCTCTTTCTTTGAATGGTGATGGTGATGAATGGATGAGTGTGGCCCACTATGAATCACATATATTTTTTTAATGTGGGACCCATCGGACAAATGGGTTGGATCTATGCCATCCAACCCATTAGCGGGCCCAGATGGAAGGAAAACATAAATATTACGGTGGGCCACGTTCATGTGGAACCCACCTTGATGAGCATGGACGTGTGCATGTAGGACCCACCATGAGGGACCCACCATGATATTTGTGCCGTCCAGCGTCCAGAGACGCTGGACGTGAGGAGAGGCTAACATGGAGTGCGTGTACTGACAAGGTGGTGGACTAACAAGCTAACTTTAAAAAAAAAAGTTACTTTTTGGAGTGGGCTACTTATGTAGGCCCCACCTTGATGTATGAGGCTGATCCACGCCGTCCGTTCTGTTCTCCAGATCATTTTAGGCGTTGAGCCAGAGTTTTTAGGTGATCCGATCACCGGGTGGGCCATACCATCTAAAACCATGTGAAGGCATGCCAGAACATATAAAAGTACTTGGTGGGACCCACCTGGAGTTTGGATGCATCTGAAACTCGGTTTGGACGGCCAGACAAGTGGGACTCACATAATGGGTGGGCTGGATCATGAATCACATCTCGGTGGGCCCATTAAAAAAAAAAAAAAAAAAAACACGGGAAGCGGCGACATCGACGCCAGCTGCTGCTGCTGCTGTTGCAGAACGCCGCATGAGTAACGCTGCGCCAGGCAGCGGCACATCTGGGTTGACCCACGGGTCCCAGTTGTGGGCCCCACCATGATGTGTTCGACCATTAGAACCGTGCATTTGATGGTTCTCCTTTAAATTATGGGTTACCCCAAAAATCAGTCGTATACGGAACTCAGGTGGGCCATACCATCTAAAGTCATGTGAAGACATGCCTAAACATATCAAACCACTTGGTGGGGCCTACCTGAGACTTGGACATGGCTGAAACTTGGCCTGGACGGTCAGTATGGGGGGACACACATAATGAGTGGGCTGGATTTGTGGACCACATCATGATGGGCTCCTTAGTCTACTGACCATATCAACAGGTTGGTGGAAATAAACATTACAGTGGGACCCTGCCCACGCAACCTTTTCAATAGGTTGGTTGGCAAATAAACATTACAGTGGGCCCAACCCTGGCCCCACCGTGATGTGTGTGCACGGCCCCACCATGACGTGTATTGGCCCACAGTGCAGGCGACAGTGTTGAATGAATACCCACCGTTGAAATTAAAGAATAATAATAATAATAATAAATAAATAAATAATGTTACAGTGGGCCCCCTTGGTCCATGTGACCACATCAATAGGTTGGCTGAAAAATAGACATTTTGGTAGCCCCCTATTCATGTGACCTTATCAACAGATTGGATAGGAAAATAAACATTATGGTGGGCTTCACATGTGGCCCACTTGGATGCATATGGGCCCATGTACTTAGGCCCATCTTGATGTATTTTTTGGGCCCATTATTAAGGCCCACTTGGATATTTATGGGCTCATGTATTTAGGCCCATCTTGGCATGTATATAGGCCCATTATCGAGGCCCACTTTGGTATATATATGGGCCCATGTATGTAAGCTATCTTGATATGTTTATGGGCCCGTTGTTGGGGCTTACCTTGATATGTATAGGCCCACGTTATGAGGCCCATCAGAGGTATTTGTGGTCCATTGTTAAGGCCCACTTTGATATATGTATAAGGCCTATGTGATTAGGCCCGTTTGATACAAATAAAGCTTATGTGATTGGGCTCATTTTAATGCATTCTAAGGCCCATGGGTGATGGCCCATTACAATGTACCTAAGGCCCATTGGTGAGGCTCATTGAGGTGGCCCACTTGATGAATACAAGGCCTAGAAGATACGACACATTTGATGTATTTGGGGCCCCATGGGATGTACCTAAGGCACATTGCAATGTGCGATCCCACCATGATTTATTTAATGGTATTTAAGGCGAGTCGAGCCTTGGGGACAATGTTGGTTTGACGTCCACATTGTACGAGTAATGTTGGTTAGATGTCCACATTATAACTCTCTCTAAGGCCACTGATAGGCTCGTATCTGTTTCATGTAGGTCATCTAGACCCATCTTCATTGAGAGGATAGTTTATTGCTTTATAACATGTTTATCACAGCCCCATGATTCATGATCATACGCATCATATGTATGCTTGAGATGAGGAGTGTTTGATCATAGCATGTGCCTTCGGGGACTGATTCCGGGCTCCCCGATATGCTGAATTGCCTACATGAGCGCACGGTATGCACAGGATTGAGGCATGTCTGGCAGTATGATTCATGCATTTGTATCTGTATGATTGAGATATGCCCTAGCGACATCAGGGCCATAGCCTCCACAGATATATCGTGGGTGGCTGGTTGGATACTGAAAAATCTTGTTTCAAGCAATTGGGGCGCCATAGATGTCCTTGGGTGAGAGTCCCTGAACCCGATGGTACCAGAGGATAACTCCAACGTTGAGACCGAGTGGATATACGAGCGCACAAGGGCCGAATACCAAAAGGCCGCGTCTCCCACTGTGTCGTGGTCAGTTGGAAAGGAGTGGTAGCCTTACTCGCCCGAGAGCAGGGGGCATTACTAGGCTGAGTTTGACCAGCTCGGAAATGGGTTCACTATCGACGTGCCGGATAGGTATTGACTGACTATTGGCCAGGCGGATAGTGAGGTTTCTTACGCTCACTTGGACTGTACTGCTTGGAGAGAGACAGTATCATTTGGAGTGTACTGAACCCCGGTGATTTTCCAGACTGAGAACCGTACTGATTTGATGCTCTAGTTAGAAGTTGCATTGGTATGAGGATTGGCATGCTTGACTTACATATTGCATCGCATGGCCTTGGTATGGCCGATAGCATTCACATCTTGTACTGCATAGCCTTGGTACGGCTGGTTGCATTTATATACTCATCAGCATGATTCCGCATTACTCCGGCATTGCATTCTGAGCACGTTCGCACACACTTACACCGCCCTCTAAGCTTTCTATAAGCTTATGCACGATTGATGCGTGCGGTGTGCGCCAGACGCACCTTTTATAGTCTTCTTGCTTGATTGGAGCGTGCCGCCGAGCTTTTGGAGTTTTGATATTACCACTATCTTGTATTTCCCTTTATACGCACTGTACTCAAAGTTTTTATTCATAGTGGATTTTGTGGTGGTGTTCTTGTGGTTATTATTCATGGGTTATGCTTGGTTATGCTCATTACGAATCAAATTGATATTAGAAATCCTCCTTATAGCATCCCAGGATCGGAACCTGGTATATGGGTACCGGGAGCCGAGAATGGGGTACTACGGAGGCTGTCGGCGCCGAATTTGGCAATTGAAAATTTTGTGAGCCCGGTCTCCGAGTTCGGGGCTTGACAGATGGTCAGTGTACAGAACAAACTCTCTTTGAATCAGATAATGCCGCCAATGTCGCAGCGCCTGAACAACTGCGTATAACTCAAGCTCATAAGTCGACAACTTCTTTCAAGCTTCGCTGAACTTCTTGTTGTAGAAGGCTACCGACTTACCTTCCTGTGATAATACTCCCCCAATTCCGACGTATGAAGCATCACACTCAACCTCAAATAATTTGTCGAAGTTAGGAAGCATCAAGACCGGTGTTGTAGACAAATGATGCGTGATCTCATGAAAACTCTTGTCAGCTTTATCGGTCCATTAGAACAGTCCTTTTTTCATGCAATCTGTTATAGGCGCAACGATGGTGCTAAAATCTCGTACAAATCGATGATAGAAAGTCGTCAACCCATGAAAACTCCTCACTTCATGAATGTTTGTCGGGATCGGCCATTCCCTAATAGCTCGCACCTTTTCATCATCCACACGAATGCCTGTGGACGTTACAAGAAATCCTAGAAATAAGAGGCTGTTAGTTAAAAAACTACACTTCTTTAAATTGATGTACAACTTGTTAGTTTGTAAGACCTGTAGCACCTGCCTGAGATGTTTCCTGTGCTCCACCTCATCCTGGCTATATATCAATATGTTATCAAAATAAACTACCACAAATCGGCTAGTGAACGGTTTTAGAACTTGATTCATCAAACACATAAAAGTATTTGGTGCATTCGATAGGCCGAAGGGCATGACCAGCCACTCATACAACCCTTCCTTGGTCTTGAATGTCATTTTCCACTCATCACCGGGTCAGATACGAATCTGATGGTACCCACTTCTTAGATCTAGTTTAGAGAATACCTTGGCCCCTTCTAGCATATCGAGTATGTCATCCAACCGTAGTATCGGGAACTGATATTTGATGGTAATTTTATTGATTGCCCGGCTATCGACACACATGCTCCAGCTTCCATTTTTTTTTTGCGATAATAATGCTGGTACGGTATATGGGCTCATGCTCTCTCTCAAGAGACCCTTACGGATCAATTCCTCTACTTGCCCCTGAAGTATCTCGCACTCTTTCAGACTCATCTGAAAACGAGGGCGATTGGGCAGGCTAGCCCCAAGGACGAGGTTTATGTGATATTGGATGTCCCTCATGGGAGGCAATCCATCAGGTAAATCCTCAGGCCAGACTTCTTTAAATTCGTTTAGCAGCAGTATTAAACTTGGAGGGATGTTTGAGGGTTCTTCTTCCTCGCCCTTCACCACTACGGCGTATACCTCGCCGGTTTCCTTGGATTTCTCCATGAAATCCGAAATGGTCAAGAAGGAACTCCCCTCCACTTTAGAAGCTTCAGGGTGGTTCTCTGGTGTCACAGGGGTAAGGATTATTTTTCGACTATCCTTGATGAATACGTAGACATTGTCTCGTCCCCGATGGGTCGCATCACAATCTGACTGCCAGGGTCGACCGAGTAGCATATGGCAAGCTTCCATGTCGACCACGTCACAAAGTATCTGATCCTTATAATTTTTACCAATTAAAAATGAGATAGTACGTTGTTCAGTTACCTTGGCCTTTTCACCTTTTTTATCCAGCCAATTGAGTACGGGGAAGGATGTTTCATCGTTGGTAGCCGTAACTTATCCACCATCACTCTTGAGATAATGTTCTCGCTATTACCACTGTCTATGATCACATCACAGACCTTTCCGTTGACAGTGCACCGAGTACGAAATATATTGTGTCGCTGTGAATGTAATTCCTTTCGTGGGGTATACAGTAATCATCTCACAACTAGAAATTCGCCACGATCCTCGTCTATCATTTCATCACCACCTGCTATTTCTTCAGTGGTTTGTTCATGTTCGTCATAGCTATGGTCTTCTTTTGCGGCATCATCTTCAGTGCCCCCTTCGTTTATAGTCAAGTGTGTTGCGGGACGTTGAGAATAGGTGTTTGATAAGTGGCCTAGCTGGCCACAGCGGTAACAATTGTTCAACCTTGGCCAATCATAAGGATTTGGAATCCTAGTTGGGCCTGCTGTTGTGGGTGTTGCACGTTGAGGTCTGGATGAACCGCTCCCCGTATCACGGTTTGCGGTTGTAAGAGGTTGAAGACGTTCTCTTACTGGATATTTTTCTCATGCCAACACTGGATCCTACGTGGGACCCGTCATGGGGGGTTGAGTTGAAGGATAGGGATGAGCAGGAACTCTTGCAAGTTGTATTTCTGCCCTACCCGTCAATTAAACTGCTTCATCCACGGTCCCGACTGGGTACATTTGAACTCGGTCTTGAATTATCGGTCGCAACCCACCTATAAATCGTGCCACCTTCTGTGACTTAGATTCTGACAGATCGTTTCGTGTAGCCAACCACTGGAATTCTTCAGTATAATCTGTGACAGTTTGGTTTCCTTGTTGGCAATTTTGGTATTGTTGAAATAATATCTGCTCATAATCACTGGGGAGAAATCATGATCGAAGAAGACGTCTCATCCGCGGCCATGATGAGATGGGCACCTTGTTCTGGCGGGCTCGTGAGAATTGTAATTGTTTCCACCATGCAGAAGCACCAGATTTTAACTTAAACGCTACCAATTTTACCCTTTTATGATTTGGCACGTCCATATAATCAAAATATCTCTTTACTTCGGCTAGCCAATCGAGGAAATCTTCTATACGTAATAAACCATTAAAATTAGAAAATTCAGCCTTACCTCGATAGTCTCTTTCAGCACGATCTAAGTGATCACCTCCATGAATTGGTTGTCGGGCAAAACCCTCATTAAGGTCCTCATCGCTAGAACTTGAATCGTCTGGTGTAGCCCTACGGTTTGCCGCTGGTAGTGCTTTATGAAAATCGAGGTTGTGTCGTACAGCAACCATGGGTGGTGGAGCAACCATAGGTGGTGGAGCACCACCGCCTAGGGCTCGGGGCGGAAGTAGTGCATCCGCAAGATGGTCGAGGGTTGCTTGCAGCCCTTGTATGGTCAACTGACTCTCCCGGTGGAAAGCTTCCATTCTTTCCGAAAGATAACAAATCCCTGGATCACCGTCCACTGGATTTTGATTCATACCTTCATTGCTTGCCATCGGCCGGAGGGAAATCCTCCCTCTGATACCAATTGATGCAGGGATGAACGTGATGAGGATAACTACTCCGAATCCACAGAGCTTCTCTGGACTCCTCACAGAGACTTCTCGAATTCACGAGAAAAGAAAGTAGGAAATAGGAATAAATTCTAATAAATTCAAACTTGATTAATTAATGACTAAAACCGAGTTCACAACCCTTTAAATAGGGGTACCAAGCAATGGGAAAGAAATCAGAATCAAACTACAACATAAACTCCTAGAATCCGCGACTTACTATAAATAGTAAACTTACTATTTATAGACGGTCGTGATGTCTACTAGTGCGCAAGGTTTTCGGCCAAAAATAGTAAGTGTCCTATTTGGCTTCACCAAACCGTTCTCCTAATTATTCTAAGCTCTTTTCACGTTGGGCGCAACTCCTAAAGCCCGACGGATGAAGAGTTATAATCAAACTAAAACTTACTATTTATAGTAAAAACGAAATTAAAGCAGGGAAACGACCGTCGATCCAGGGGTTTTTCGCAATTCCGGGCGTTGCAACCCGGCATAGCAGGGTTGGTTGGCTAAAGTAGCTCGTTCTACCCCAAAATCATATATTTTACGTGAGCTAACTCATTCCTGATTGCAAGATACGCCCGATCTAAGGTCTGACGGTCCGGATCACTTCTGTCGTCGACCGGGCCTTTTCTGATCCATCCTGGCCATGAAACTATCTGCGACCCGCTCTACATCAATAGATCACTGAATCACAAGCATTACTCATACGAACTAGAAATCAGCTAAGCTGAGGAAGTGTGCATTTCTTTCAACAATGATCAAATTAGTCCTTATAGCAGAAATACCGGTTATGACCAAAAAGGACTTCCAACCTGTTATCCTAATGTTTACAGGGAGAATGCAGTAAGATCTCTCAACATGAAAATATTTATTGGATGATTTAAAGAGAGGAGAGCTCGAACACTTGACTCAACAGGTATTTTATGCTCTATCAATGGACCTATGATTCAGTGATCTAGACAGTTTGTCTGATGCAAAACATGGGTAACCAAAATCTCCCAAATAGGAAAGTTGTTGCCGCTGTTCTAGGGCCTCCTTTAGGTTGGATGTGCAAGGCCTGTGAATTATGACCAACCATCTAATGGGCCCTACTGTTAATGGCTGACAGTAAAAGATGAATTATGTGATCAATGGTTGGAGAATGTGCAAATATTCTTGGATTTTCAGTTTTAAAAAACGGAGCCCATTGTGAAACTAGCCATTCTTCTGCTGGGCTGCAGTGATGGACCATGCCCAAAAAATCTCCTTGAGAGCAATGACCCTGATCTTTCAATTCGTGGCCTGCAAATACAAAGTCAAAAACAGATACTGCAGCTGTTCAGAATCAATTGCAAAGGCCCAAGATTGGTGCCCAGGAGCTTCCAGTCTAGAAGATGATGGGCACATGGCTCATCCATGGTGGGAAATCACCGAACATGGGTCTGTCTTATACAAACTGAAAACCAGAGAACACTGAGCACGAGTAGGTATCATCTGTCACAGATCATGTAATTTCTAGCAGCAGAAATACCTGTTATGACCAGAAAGACTTCCAAACCTGTTATTGTAATTTGCAGGAGAGGATGCAGTAAACCATCACAACAGAATATATTTAGATAAATCCAAGTAAAAATCCGGTGCTTTTATTCATGTTTACAGTGTGTAAGATATCAGTTAAACATGTGGGTCTTCCAACTAGTGGGGTCTTTTGTGCCTCGTGGGCCATCCATGGCAGGATAACTGATCATTAGGTGCAAAGTTCAGATGAATGTCTACATAGCCGATATAGACAACCCAACAACCATGATGTGCACCCACACATTACATAGTTGGTGAAAATGGAATTTGGTTTAAGTTTTTAAGCCACATGCAACTTTCCACAAGCACTTCTACACACAGCCAGAAGTACCACCCTAACACATGCATGGAACATTTGAACATGCAAGAGGAAGGCCTCAACATGTAGATGACCCTGCTTAAGAAACAGGACAGTCCACTCATTGGACGAACTGCACCTGTATTTTGAATGTGGGCCATGAGGAAATTTTCATACAATCTTCACTGTTTTCATACATGTTCTTTTCCTTCTTTCTTATCTCGTTTGTTTGAATATTCATGAACTAAGACCATCCCATGTTCCTTTTCTCCATGCATATGCTTAACCAACAATCAGGAGAGGCAAGGACATTAAAGCTCTTAGGAATATTTAGATGCACCAAATATGTTGAAACTCTTTGCTCATGAATAAAGAAAGGCCCATCCAACATAAAAAACAACAAAAACTAGAGGGAGGTGTTTCTCTCGATGAGTAGAGAGTGACCTGACTCTAGGGCCAAGTCATCTATGTGGTGAGCCCATATGAAAGATGGCTAGGATGTCATGTCACACAGTTTTCATAGTCATGGTTCAGTTTGCAGTTTGGATTCTTGAGGTGCTCAATGAATCCAATTCACTGAGCTTGGTTCACCATCAGTTTGTTCAGTTTGTAGTATTGATTTACTAAGCTTGTTTACTCTGTTAGTCATTTTGTGAAGTTTGTAGTATTGATTTACTAAACTTGTTCACGATGGGATCCACTTGTACAAATTGAAACTTGAAATCGTTATAACCTGCATATCAAAATCCTGTTATTGACCAAGTAGAGAGTCAAAGCTAGTTTATTCTGTGACAGAAACAACTAGTTTGTGGGTCTTAACTACTAATACAAATTTTATTTTATTTTTATTTTAAAAAAAAAGAAGAAGAAGAAGAAGAAGATGTGGGACTAAAATGATGTGGATCCAAACTCAAGCGAGGAAACGGATTCGCTACTCTCCTGCCACCAGCTCCGTAGCTGATGGTCGGTGCTCTGTGGGCCCCACCATGATGTATGTGTTTCATCCATTCCGTTCATCCATTTTTACATATCATTTTATAGCTTGATCCAAAAAATGAGAGGGATATAAATCTCAGATGGGCCACACCACATGAAAAAAATAGTGATTGGATATCCACCATTAAAATCCTCCTAAGGCCTGCTGTACTGTTTACTTGACATCCAATCTGTTGATTAGGTCATACAGGCCCAGATGAAGAGGAAAAAATCAAAGTTCATCTTTATCCAAAACTTTTATGGGCCCCAAAAGATCATACAAGCCCTGTAATTGGATTATGTACTACCCCACCTGTTGACAGGCAGAGGTTCCAAGGGCCACTGATGGGCCACTGTGATGTATGTATTTTATGCAAAGTGTCCACCCATTTTTCCATATCATTTTAGAGTACCGAAACAAAAATAAAGAAGATCTAATTCTCAAGTGGACCACACCACTGGAAGCATCCTAAGGATGCCCACCATTGAATGCATTTTAGGGTCCACAGTATTGTTTATTTACCATCCAACCTGTTGATATGGTCATATACACTTGGATGAAGTCAAAAAACAAATATCATCTTAATCCAAAACTTCTGTGGCCCTCAAGAATTTTTCAACGGTAGGAATTTAATCCCCACTTTGTGATTCATTTGAGCCTTGGATATTTTCTTATTTTGAGTTCATAATCTAAAATGATATGTAACCATGAATGGATGGTGTGGATAAAATTCATACATCAGGTTGGCCCCTTTCAAAAAGCCTCTGCAGCACGTTGGAAGCTAGGTGGGTACCATGATGTTCGTGAGAAAACCACATTGTCCATCTGTTTTGTGATTTCATTTTACCATATGCTACAAAAAAATCAGGTACCTCCAAAACTTGAAAGAGGTCATATGAGAGGGAAAGTAATGGCGATAGTTGAAACCTTCCTGGGCTCCATCTTAGTGTTTATGACCGCTCCAAACCCTTTATTGGTCATTCCCACTCCAATGAATGGAAAATACAATAAATAAATAAATAAAATAACTGATACATGATCATAGGAGTGTTTTAACTGTGACCGTTCAATCTCACTTTTCATCTCATGTTGCTCACTCAAGTTTTAGATTAACTTGATTTTTTATGGCATACTCCAAAATTAGCTCTAAAAATGGATGTATGAGTTCAAACTCTCACAAACATACTAATGAGTCCCATCTAGCTTTTGAGAAACTTTTTACCAAAGGTGGGAGAGGAAATCCTCCTCGGGACAAAAACAATAAAAATAAAAAAGATTTTTAAAAAAAATACATATACAGACTTCCAAATCTCCCTGACTGCATAAAGCATCAACTAAATGTTTTCTGTGTGCAACTTCTATGGCCTACAATATATGTGCATCTATCAATTTTATTCAGCCATTTTAGGGTATGAACCCCTAATGCAAATCTCAAGTGGACCACAACACAAAGAAGTGGGGATTGAACTACTATTATTGAAACCTTTCTAAGGCCTACCCTGACATTTATTTTCCAACTTGTTTGTAAGGTCACATGGACCTAAATGAAATTCAATCAAATTGGCTTACTAGTTGATTGATCATATATGTTCACAATGTATGACACAACTAAATTGAATTTAGGATATCCCGTTCTCAATAGATGAGTCCATTCATAACCGTCAGTGCGATACGATCCCACTAAGTCTCATAAGCCGGACATGGTAGTATGGGACACCGTGTCCGATCTGCCGACCTGTACTGAGCTAATGAGCCTCCTCGTAGTGACCAGTGAGTACGAATAGAGGTGATAGATCATTGTTTGAATAGCTCCCGTCCAATTACTTGACCGATGGTTCCGTGTCAGAGTACCGTTCGAACGACTCGGACATGAATGAAATTGGGTAACGAGCTACTTTATAGTGATTTAGTTTTATGTGACAAGCTCGCACCTTAAAACTGAGTGATCATACTCGCTATTTGGGTAACGACCCATACCAGGTTGATCCTCATACCTTTGGATATCATGTCATACTTTTAGAATAGTTGATTTGTGAGATAAACGGGTAATACCTAAATCTGGATCAAGGGACACTGATGAGTAGCCACTACCTGCCGCAACGAGACACGTGATCCGGATGAGGACCCATGATACAATGTCGGTATTGTAGCTTTGCCAATTTGAATTGCGTTACTCTGATTGCTCGTGTGTGAAGTGAATGTAAATCTGAATGCGATCACACGTGCATTTTCATTTAGTTAACACCAAGGAACTCAACATTGAGGTCTCTATACTCAGGTGCCGAATTTCGGGGCATTACACATTGTTCTTTTGCCAATAGGTCAAACATAACAACAATCATGGCAGAAAGTGGACTGCTGTTGAGTGACACAACTTGACAATGTTCAAACTCATGGCATAGTTTCATAAGAAATTGTCAAACATGAATGCACTCATGCATATTCTGAAAAGATGTTGACATCATTTGTTGGAAACTCAAGATCCACTATTGACATCTCAGTCCAACTAGTCACGATTGCATTGTCAAATTCATGTATTGTCCAATTAGCTTGTGTGATTTTAGGCAAGTCTTGCTCTAGTCGAAACAACCGAGCATCATTGCTTTGTTGATAGATCATTTTTAAATGATCCCACATTGCCTTGGTTGTTTGATGAGGAGTGAGGCTAGTAATAATAGTTCTATCAACCAATCTAAAATCCAGATAATAATTTTTCCATTCTTCATTTTTTATTGAGAGAGTTCTTTGGGATTATTCATTGTATGTATGGGATCGATGCCCTCAAGTATAATCCTCATCCTTCGATAAAATATAAAGAATATATATATGCTAAGACTAGGCTTATGTTGTGTTATGATAAGCGAAAATATAAATGTAATGTAAGGAAGATTTGTGTTTGATGCGAGGCTCAAGCTTTTCACCGATTATTGCTTTTACAGGCCTATAGGAGTCAGTGGCCTTGTGTAGTCTTCAGCATTGTGAAATATTTGGATGATTGGCTATGGAATTCTTATTGATTCTTACACTTTAGTGTAGCCTATTGTATATGGTCACATATACAAGAGAGACTCTCACTTATTCGGATCGTGCATTGGCTAAAATCCTATGTTACCGGACTGTATATGAAGGTTGCTAATTAAAGTCGTTACATGACTTGTCTTTGGCATCCGTAGAAAGTACTTTTAGTATTAATATAACATTTAATGTTAGATAAAGACATGGTTTGATAGAATTTTAGCATTTAATGTTGAGAGAGAAAGAGATTTGCTTTAATAAGACTCTTAGTTTTTGCTGATGATACTTTTGATAAAACTCTAGCATTTAATGCTTTCTCATGTGCATATTTCTAATTCTTCCTCTTGAGTTTGATCTACACCACATATGGCCTAACCACCACATGGCACCTTTTGGACAGTTCAATTTGACTGCACTGGATCAAGTGTGAACAATGCTCTCAGTACACGAATAAGATTCCGTTCAATATTTAATGCGTAGTGCCAACACATGGCGGTATGTCATTGGTCCATGTAAGCGTGCCAAAAATGAGTTTAAATAAGGGCATGAGCCATAAACGAGGTAGATCTAAAGCATAAGTGGACCACCTCACGGAAAGTCATGGAACGATATGCCAACATTTGAAACCTTGTTAGGGACCACTATGATGTTTATTTACCATCTAGCATGTTCGTAAGGTCATAAATACCCTGATAAAGGGAATACACAAATATCATTTTGATCCAAAACCTCAAAGGCTTTGAGAAGTTTTCGATGGTAGGTGCTAAATCCCTGCTTTTCTTTCGTGTGGTCCACTTGAGAAAAGACATCGTTCAATTTTGCAATCACGTACTAAAATAAGTTGGTAAAATGGATTGCTAGCATAGCGAAAACACATGCACTAGGGTGGGTCTGATGGGTCTCACATAATCCTTACACTACCAAAACGGGAAAGGATGCCCTAAAATTGGGAGCGTATTAGGTGTTACTCCCTAGTGGCTGCCATCCTTACTGTGTAATGCCTATCTTGATTATTGTCTTGCATATCCATGCCACCCATTCACTGTTTCTACTCATTTTACGACATTATTCCAAAACTTAAGTAGATTCAAATCTTTGGTGGACCACACCATTGAAAAAAGTAGAGAATGACCATTAAATTTTATTAAAGCCATAAAAGTTTAACTGGCCTTACCATGTATGTGTTAGAGTTATATTGTCCATCCATTTTTCTAAATCATTTTGAGGCATGATCTGGGAAACAATGCAGCTTTATAGCTCAAGTGGACCACACCACAGGAAATAATGGGAATTGGATGTCTGCTGTTGAAAACTTCTTAGGGCCAAAGAAAGTTGTCGTCCCTTCATCCAGGTCCATGTGACCTTACGAACAAGTTAGATGGAAAATAAATGTCAAGGTAGGCGTTAGAAAGGTTTCAACAATAGTAGTTCAATCCCCACTTCATTGTATTGTGGTCCACTTGAGATTTGCATTACGGGTTCATACCCTAGAATGGCTTAATAAAATTGATAGATGCAAATATATTGTAGGCCATAGAAGTTACACATGGAAAACATTCGGTTGATGCTTTATGTAGTTGGGAAGATTTAGAAGTCTGTATATGTATCTTTATTTTTATTTTTTGTTTTTGATTTTGTCTTGTGGAGGATTTCCTCTCCCTCCTTTGGTAGAAAGTTTCTCTAAAGCTAGATGGGGTATTATTATGTTTGCGAGAATTTGAACTCATACATCCATTTTTAGAGCTAATTTTGGAGTATGCCATAAAAAAACAAGCTGATCTAAAACTCAAGTAAGCAGCATGAGATGAACAGTGGGATTGAACAGCCACGGTTAAAACATACATATGATCATGTATCAATTATTTATTTATTTATTTTTATTTTCCGTCCATCGAGTGGGGAATGACCTATGAAGGGTTTGAAGCCTTCATAAACATCAAGATGGAGCCCAAGAAGGTTTCAACTATAGCCATTACTTTTTCCCATTTTCCCTGTCGTGTGGCATATGGTAAAATGAAACCACAAAACATATGGATGTGAGCCCCACCCAGCTTCCAACGTCATGCAAAGGCTTTTTGCAAGGGGGCCAACCTGATGTATGAATTTTATCCACACCATCCATTCATGTTTACATATCATTTTAGATTATGAACTCAAAATATCCATTTATGTTTACATATCATTTTAGATTATGAACTCAAAATAAGAAAATATCAAAGGCTCAAATGAATCACAAAGTGGGGATTAAATTCTTACCGTTGAAAAATTCTCGAGGGCCACAAAAGTTTTGGATTAAGATGATATTTGTTGTTGGACTCCATCCAAGTGTATATGACCATATCAACAGTTTGGATGGCAAATAAACAATACTGTGGACCCTAAAATGCATTCAATGGTGGGCATCCTTAGTACCGATGCTTCCCGTGGTGTGGTCCACTTGAAAATTAGATCTTCTTTATTTTTGCTCCAGTACTCTAAAATGATATGGAAAAATGGGTGGACGGTGTGGATAAAATACATACATCACGGTGGCCCCTCAGTGGCCCTTGGAACCTCTGCCTGTCAACAGGTGGGGTAGGACATAATCCGCGCGCCGTCCGTTTTTCTCGGCTGACGTGGACAAATGAAAATGGAAGGCACAGGAATTCCCTGTGCCTTCAACACAGACGATCCGCACTGCCCAAAGCCCTAATAACGTCTCCCGCCTGTTTTATGCCCGAAGCTCTAATAACGTCTCCCGCCCACAGCAGATAGAGAGAGAGAGAGAGAGAGAGGAGAGGAAAGAAATGGGTGCGATAGATAGAGAAAGAACGATAATGGAAATGAAGGCGGAGGAGCTGTTGAAGGAGGTCCGCCTCCAACCTTTCACCCCAAAAGCTGCTACAGCCATTGAAAAAGCCATTTCTGCCATTTCAGAAGCTATTGAAAACATCCCACAACACTACTCTACCATCAACGTTCGTAATCTTTCTTTCCTTTTCTTTTAATTTTTATTTTATATCTATATGTGTTTGTGTATGTTAAATTTTATTTTACTTTTATGTGTATATATACACGTGTGTGTACATATACGTAGATGCATACATACATACGTATACATATATGTACATACGAGTATATATACACACGTATATGTGCGTGCGTGCCTGGGGAAATGGTACTATGAGATCGACAGCTCCGTGGGCCCCACTGTGATCTATGTTAGGGGTCGTTTGGATGCCTGTTAAGTCTTTAAGTAGTAATCTGATTACAGATAATCAGATTACATGGGTTGTTTGGATGGGTGTATTTTCCTGTAATGGGATTACATGCTGTAATATGAAACATGGCAAAAGGGCATGTTTCAGATTATAGGTAAACAGATTACAGGCAACGCATCTATTTTTTGAAACTTTTTGATGTAGGGAGAATTGAGGCCCGGCTTCAGCATTCCCACCCTCCCCTTCTTCCAACGGCTGGACCCATGGTTCAATGATATAGATCATCGTACATTTATGGCACATTGTATATGGCGCCCATTGTACACGTGGGCCCACTGCATCCTCTCTATGTGTATTGTTCACCAATGTTTGAGGAATTAATGGTCTTGATTTGACCCATTGTACATATGGGGCCATCCAACTACAAAATGATTAAGTAAAAAAGGAATTAGTAGGGCCATTTTTGTGGCCCACCAAATGATTGGTTTAGCATAAAGTGTAACTACGTGCTTTATTGAAATGGGCTTATACCAATGATTGATCTTAAATAAAGACTTTACATGTCATTTGATAATTTTTAAAGAATTTACCACTCCAAGCCTTGTCGTGCGTGAATACCCAATTATAAACTATAAACAATTTACAGGTTATCCAAACTGGACGGATTGTAAACATCGGATTACAACTTAAAATTTTTATAGGCATGCAAATGACCCCTTAGACATCCACACCGTGCTTTTGGTGGGTCCCCACTAGGTAATGGGATATCCAAAAAAGTAGTCGTATCTGGAACTCAGGTGTGTCACACTATCTAAAATTGTGTGAAAACATGCCTAAAACATCTAAAAGCACTTGGTGGGGGCCCACTCGAGTTTTGGATATGGCTGAAACTTGGTGTGACCCCTCATCCAAGTGGGACACACAATGGATGCGCAGGATGTCTGAACCACATCTCAATGGGCCCTACAAATGATCATGAAGGCTTCAATGAGTGGGTATTCGCTCTCAACTGTTGTTTGTGGTGTGGCCAACCTAAGTCATGGATTGAGCTGATTTTTAGGCCTATGGCAGGCAAATATTAAACTGTGCTATTTTTGTGCATGAATGCATAGATTCAAGAAATAGAGAAGGAAAGAAAGGAGTGATGTGTAAATTAAACATTGAAAAGGCCTACGACCACGTTGATTGGGGGTATCTTGAGGACATGTTGAGTAGGATCAAATGCGGGAGAAAATAGATCCGGTGGATTTGAGAATGTGTTTCTTTGGCGTGTTTCTCAGTTTTGGTTAAATGGATTGCCTAAGTGTTTCTTTAAAACTTTGAGGGGACTAGGGCAAGGGGATCTGCTTTAACAATTCTTGTTTGTAGTGGTAGTAGAAGCCCTTAGCAGAATGTTATTAAAAGCCAAGATGCATATCTTATTTTTGGATTCAAAGGTTCACGAGGAGGGGTTAGGATAACTTATAATATATGTATGATACAATTCTATTTTGTGATGTAGAGTTGTTAATGGTTGACAATTTAAGGAAAATATGGGTGCTATGCAAAAGTCTTCGATCTAAAGATAAATGTCCGTAAAAGTGAGATGCTAGGCATTGATTTATCCAATGAGGAAGTTCGGGAGTTCGCAAATGTCTTTGGTTGTAGAATCGGTTTTTTTTTTTCCCATCATCCTATTTAAGATGCATCCTCTTTGTGTATCGTTCATCTATGTTTAAGGAATTAACGGGTCTCGATTTGACCCATTGTACATGTGGGGTCATCCAACTACAAAAGGATTAACTAAAAAAGGAATTAGTAAGCCCATTTTTGTGGCCCACCACATGATTGGTTTAGCGTAAGGATCAACTGCATGCTTTATTGAGTTGGACTTATTGATGAGGATATCATGTCACATACACCCTTATGTACGTATCAGAGGAGGAAGCGGGCCACGCTGATTTCCCTGTGGCTAGGCGAGTACCTGTGATCGTGCTGAAGACTCCATGTGCATGTGCGAGTATCTGTAAGACCCCACACTGGGAAGATGCACATGAGCTGTTTTATGGAGTGATCCAAACTGTTGGATTGGAGGGACGCGACGATTGGGCCATTGGATCGCATGGATCACATGATCGGGCCATTGATCGTTGATCGTCTACATTGGTTTTAGACTTTATCATATTTTAGGATTTAGTTTTTGATTTTTTTTTTTTTAATATTTGGACACATTATGGGTGTTTTAGTTGATTTTATTTAGACTAGGGCTATTTTCTTTAAGGTTCACAAGACAGGGGGCTTTTTGTAATTTTTGAAACTTCTTGGATCTATAAAAAGAAGAGGGCATATGACCTCTCCCTCATTGAATTTCGTGATAAATAAAGAGAAAAGCTCTTGCTTTCTTCTCCCATCTTCATGCGATTTGAAGATACTTCTATGCTATTTGGAAGGAAGATTGGTGCGAGGTTAATCTTCATCAACGGATGTACAAGGTCTCCATTTATCCCCACACCATCTTCTATTTTCTTCCCCATCCAGTTATTCTTTTCAGGTTCTTAATTCTTCCATCTCAAATCTTCGTTTTCTCCAAAACTTAACTTTCCCATACCCATCCACAAACCAAACCCTAACCCTAAACCTAAAATCCCTAACTTTCCCTAAATTACCCAAAACCTAATTTTTACCCTAGGACGTATTAGGTTTTCTATTTTAAAATAGACTATACCCTATGCTAATTGGATGTCCCTACATCCATTAGATCCTAGTTTCGTTTTATTTAATGATCTTATGTTACGATGTTCGTAGCTTAGGCCAGGATTACGCATGATTTTCTTTTGCTTTTCATGATATTTGTGATGGATATAGTGACATTTGTGTTTTTTGTTAAATATCTTAATTCGGTTATTTGATCTCACATGTTACTTAGTTCATGCATCGGTCCTACATGTTACTTATCTTAATTATTGATCTTACATAAAGACTTTATATGATGGGCCAAGTGCTGTTTTATTTGGGTTACACACCCGCTCACACTCTTGCTGCAAAATTTGCACATTATTTGCTGTCTACTACCACCTTTCCTTACCCCATACATCCACCCTACATCTTCATTCTCATTTCCAGCCATCCCCAACAAATACAATTATACAACATATGCACTAACTACACAGCCTCAAACACCACAAATAATAAAGAAAATGTGTTATCAATTTGCATCAACTAAGAAACTAAGCATATGAAATTAAAATTGAAGCAACGAAGAAATTTGCATCTCCCTAGACATGCATCACATATTTACATTTCAAGTTACAACTTTCAACCTATTAAAAAAAACAATTAACAAAAAAATTTGAAATTGAAGAAAACTAGACATAATATTAACCCCCCCCCCCCCCCCAAAAAAAAAAAAAAAACACTTTATTTCCGATCAAATCTGATGTAGATTTGATCGAAAATGCCTCCCCTCTTCAGATTTGTGATCAGATTTAAATAAATTCTGAAATTTATAGAATTTTTGACATAATATTAAACATCCTTCTTAATCTCTCCACTCCTATTGTTACTAAAATTGCACTTCATATTCTCTGTTTTAGTTGGACTAATTTTAATGTCTTTAGATTCCATAGCACCCTTCCACAGAGCTTTGTGTTTACGCCCTCTCTTGCCTTGTTTATCAAAACTATGTCATTTGCAAACAACATACACCATTGGCTCTCTTCCTGCAAATGCCTAGTTAACTTGTCCATAACCAATGGAAAAAGTTTCGCGTTCAATGCTGACACCTGGTGCAAGCCTACAATAATTGGGAACTCACTTGTCTATCCACTAGTAGTCTTCACCTTTGTTACTGCTCTCTTACATATATCCTTAATCATTATCAGTGTTCGAATTATCTCCGATATTATCGAAATCTCCGATATTATCTCCCGCTCAGCGATACCAATAACACGGGTAGCGATATCGATAACGTTGGTAGTATCAGAAATTCCAGATATTCGCAATGTATCGCTAAGTATCGCCAACGTGTCAATATCGCTAATGTAATCGCCAATATTTTCAACTATGTAAATTCTAGGTGTTGCTTGTATTGCCAATGTATCAATATCGCCAATGTATCACCAATATTTTTGATTATATAAATTCTAGGTAATGTTTGTATCATAAGTGTATTGACGATATTTCAATAATATCGCTAACGTATTGATATCATCAAAATTTTATTTGTTAGAAAAAAATTTATTTCAATTTTTTTCATGGGCACATGGTTGTATGTAGTGTTCAATTTGTCATCGATAATATTGATAATATTTCGATATTATCGATATCGCAACATGCGCGATATTGAGACTACAATCTTTCGTTTCTTTTTCAATTGTTGATTTCTTGGTGAAATATCACATGTTGTTGATATTTTGCAATATCGATGGATGTTTGGATGGTTAAATAGGCTGGATGGGATGGTTGGACTGATTTCTTACAACAACACATGCTCTTAAGGCCCCATTAAATAGAAACTTGTTATGCACGCATTCTTTTTGCCATTAATTTTTTTTTTTTTTTTGCTAAATATGCAAATATGTACATTTTAACATCTCCTGAAGTTTCGTTGGAAATTCCATGATTTTCCCTATGTTTCCCTACATTTCCGGTTATCAATGATATTATTGGCAATATCAATATTGTTTCTGTATCCCTGGCCAACGAAACTTGTAGCAATACCGATACTTTGAACACTGATTAGTATCAATATATTCTCTTGAAACTACTTTCTTTCTCAATACCCACTAGATTAACTGTCTAGGGATTCTATCATAAGCTTTCTCTAAGTCAATAAAGACCACATGGAGATCCTTTCTCCTTTCCCTATATTTCTCCTTCAACTAAGTTTTGGAACTATGTGATAGTTGGCTAATTCTTTCATTCTGATCAGGCACATCAGATGAATGAATTAGATGACATAAAGTTTATAAACAGCACAATGGGCCCTACGCAAAACTGATGGTTGACATGTCCACCCCAACTGTTTCCTGTGGTGTGGCTACCTAAGTTTTGGATCCTCGTGATTTTTTGGTTCTAGGGTGACCATGAGACAATTTAAGTGGGCTCTCATGAAAGTTCTGCTCCCATGCTTGACCTATGTGAGGTATGTTAGCATAGTTAAAAAAATTGTGACTGATTGTCCACATGTGCACACATATTCAGATTCCTGGTGGCGGATGATAGTGAGTAATTTTCATGGTATTGAAAGAGTATTTTGCGCATGAAAGAGTCCTTAAAAGAGCTCTATGCCCTTTTATGTAGTAGTATAGATATATATGAGAATTAAAACACTGAAACTCCTACTCAATTGATTGTGATGCTTGTGCAGGAAGCTGCTCCCGGTATTGCCCGTGACCTCCTCTCCTCCTCCTCCGATAAAGATAAAACAATTGGCTTGACCTTCAAGAAGCCTATTTCCTTGGAAATAGTCGGCAGTTACGCTATTGGATGCATCACTAAACCACACTCAAATGTTGATATCCTACTCCACATGCCCCGGGTATGCACTCCATCCTCATTGCTATCTCTTGGTTATTCTTAGTACATGCACGCTTTCAAATTGCTTTTCTTTCTTTCTAATTCTATTGTAATTGCCTGCTACTTACATGCCAGGAGTGCTTCCATGAGAAAGACTACTTGAACTATCGGTATCATGCCAAAAGATGTCTCTACCTTTGTATCATCAAGAGGCACCTTAAATCCTGTCCTGCCATTCGCACCATCAAATGGTCGACCTTTCACAACGAGGCTCGGAAGCCTGTTCTGATTCTATATCCAGGTTAGTTGCTATACCTCCATTCCTTTTTCCATGTTTTCTTTATAACTGAGTTAAGATAGTAGAGCATCATCCAACAACACACGATTTCTGTATACTTTGGCCTTGTCCATTGACAAATTAGTTATTCACTTTTTGAAGGAAAAGAAACTTGGCATCATGCATCACTCTCTCTGTTACTTGCCATTCTTGGAAGCTTATATTTACATTTTATTTTCTCTTGCAAGTTATATTTCTCTGGCTGTTAAACATCGTTTTTTTTTTTTTCTTTTCTTTTTCTCTAGCTGTTCTCCATCTTCATTAACAGGCAAATTTTTTGTCCCAGTTAGTAAATTCTTTTTTTGAGCCAATTAGTTAGTATTGAAGAACCCAATTAAATTTTCTGTAGGTGTACTTGATAAGAAAATAAAACAACCAAGCACTAACCTGCCCTCACTTTTTTCCCTTAACATGAAAAATTCTGAACATAGCTTTTCGGAAAAATTCAATAATTTACTCGACCAACTCAGGATTCTCAATCCAGTGCTTTAGGTGTGTGACCAAATTCATGAAGATTCTGTTCTAGTGCTAAATTGAGTTTTAAGTAGACTTGCACCCTGTCAAGTCAAAGTTGAATATCGAGATTTTAAACATTCAGTCAAAGGGTTTTGCTATAACATTTGACAGGAGAGTGGAGGCTGACATTATCTTCTTTTGATTTAGCAGATCTAGAGCTTGCTGAACCTTTCGAAGTTTTCATAAGGTTAATTCCGACTGCTGCTTCCTTATTTAACATTTCAAAGCTGAACTTGGGACGAAACAACATTCGTGCATTAAATCAAGGTAACATCTGAGCAAATACTCGTTTGAATTCATCCTCTTAAGTTGTCTGATTGTCGTGTCTTATTCTCAATGGAAAGGGAGCATTCCGAAGCCTACGCCCAAGTACAATAGCAGCATTTTGGAAGATATGTTCTTAGAGGAGAATGCAGCGTTTGTGAAAGAAACTTTCCTTGAATGGAGGGATCTTGGGGATGCTTTAGTTTTGCTCAAAGTACGTTTCAAGTTCCCGCAAGGATATTGGTGGTTGGTTTCATAACAACTTTTGGTAGAACACCATTTCTCAAGTATCACATGACCTTATGCTTATTAATTTGGTAGATGGGGAATTTTTGTCACTTGATCAAATTACTAATTCTGAATTAAATGCATATTTTGTAGAGAAGCTCTTAAGTCCAACCAATTGGACCACAAATTATGGTCAGCCCAATGGCTAAATTCCAACCTATCATGTGCACCCGGCATTTTTTTTTTTTTTTTTTTTTTAAAGGATGACTATTTATTGATAAAGTGGCAAAAGTCAAAAGAATATAAAGAATAAAAGAAAACAAAAACAGTGAACACCACCCAAGCAACAAGCCACTACAAAAAACTACCCACACCTAACGGCTTCAGCTTAAGGGGAAGTTGCCATCCACTGTAAAATATAAGATCTCGTTGTGAAGAACACCTCTGTCAGATTGCCGCGAACATCCTGGAAGCATCTAAAATTTCGTTCCTTCCATATAGCCCACAACCCAACTAGAAGAAACAGCCTCCATTCCTAACTACCTAGACTACCCTGACCTCTACCATGCCATTGCCTGTACAAGTCTTCAATAGACTTGGGGAAGACCCAATAGACATTGAGAAGCTGCAAAATACTAGCCCACACCTCCCTTGAGAAGGGATAGTGCATAAAAAGATGGCACACTGATTCCTCATCTTGTCAATGCAATGGACAAGCATTGATGATTAAGAGACCTCTCTTTCTCAAATTGTTCAATGTCAAGTGTCAACACTATTGCAACCCATTAACCAAATAAAAGCTGCCACCTTAGAGGGTGCGCCATAGGACCAAAGAAAAAGTGTGTGCGCTTATCACCACCGCCATTCCCTCCACTTTGGCCTTTTGAATTGAAAGCAAAGCGTGGAAGGACCTCACCGAGAACTTCCTGGATTTATCTTCAAGTCATCGCACTGAATCCCCCCCTCCGAACTAGAGATCCCCACTAATTGATTTAGAAGTGCCAACAATTCCTGAAATTCGTCCTCAAGAAGTTCCCTTCTACATAAAGGAGTCTAAACCCCGCGATTCTTGACAATAGAAAAACAGCTTTTGTTAAGACTTGGGTATAGATCTTGCAAAGACTAATCACCCAACCACACATCCTTCCAAAATCTCACCCTCGCCCCTTCTCCCACCCCAAAGCCCACCGTTGTAATGACTACTTCTTTAAGCATCAAAATATGCTTTCACACACCTGAAGCTTTATGCATGAATGGGTTATTGGGCCACTAACCTACTTGGTCCATCCCATACTTTCTAGCTATGACCTCCTTCCAAAGACCCCTCTCCTTCGCTTTGAATTTCCATATCCACTTCTTTAGTAAAGCTTCATTCATAGACCCCAAAGAATGGATACCCCCCTCCCTCTTCAGGCCTACAGACATCGATGAAATTTTCTCTTGGCCTTCCCACCTTGCCAAAAAAAGTTACTTCTTAACTTCTCGAATTTGTCTAACACTCATTTTGGACACCTAAAGAGAGAGAAAATATAAAGGAAGATTTGATAGCTCCTCTTTAATAAGCACGATTCTGCCCCCCAAAGACAATAACCTGCTTTTCCAAACTAACAACTTCCTTTTGAATCTTTCTATTACCAGATCCCATAAACATTTTTTCATGTTCCCAATACACAAGGGGAGGCCCAAGTAAGAAGTTGGGAACAACTCCATGTGCAACCAAATATCTGCGCATGAGATGACACCTCCTCCCCAGGCAGCCCTATGCCCAACTCTGCAGATTTTAAAACTTCATTGATTGGCTTGAGACCATTTCAAACCAAAAGATCGCTTTCCCAAGATTATCTATTTGTGATGCATCCGACTCACAAAATAAAATCATGTCATATGCAAACTGAAGACGCAACACTTGAAAATCCCCCGTGTCCACCTTGAAACTGCAAAAAAGACCTTTGCTAACCCCCTTAAAGAGCATTCTACTCAAGGCTTTTGCCACAACAACAAATAGAAGAGAGCATGTCCCCTTGCCTTGTACCCCTTGTCGATTTAAAGAAACCTTAGGAGAGCCATTAACGAAAAATGAGAATTTGGCCATGCTCACGCACTCTTGCATCCAATTTCTTCATTTAACCTCTACCCATATTTTTTTTTGAAAGTTGAATACCCCCCCCCCCCCCCCCATAGGTTCTCGAACCAACGACCTCAGAGTAGAGACACACAATGTCCAACACTAAGCCATGAGTAGAAACCCATCAATTCCACCCATATATTCCATATGATGAAACATGGCAGTTTATATATATATATATATATATATATATATATATATATATATATATATATATATATATATATATATATATATATATAGAAACTTTATTGCTGTGAGAAAGGCTATGATGAAGATGATAATTGGCTACCTACGAATTATGATACTAAATTCGTAGAGAATTTAGAGATTGCCCATTATTGAAGCATGTCTATATGCTTCTTTTGCAGGCATAAACCTATTAAATTAGACTTATAGGTTTGTAAACTAAAGATAAAAAACAAGTTGGAAATGTCCATGGGTTTGTTGATTAAGGATGCTAATTGCATTAGTTATTTTTTCTTTCTTTTCTTTTTTGAGAATCAACAACATTTTATTAAAAAGCCACAAAACGGACAAAGAATACAACCCCTGCCTATGAGCTTAGACAATCGAACCACCTACGGCAACCTTTACATAAATCGCCCAATTCAGCACAAAACTCTTGACTTTACAGATGACCTCTTCTATACTCCCTAATTAATTCCTAAAACATTACCCATTACGGGCTCCCCACAACACCCAAAAAACCGCCATTAAAAGTAATCTCCATATAGCCTTTCTAGCTTTGCCAAAACCACCGCACCATTCCCAAAATTAGCTTGGAAACAAACTTTGGCATAGCCCAATCCACGTTCATGGCATTGAAGAAATGATACCAAACGCTCGGGGCAAAGGAGCAATGGATGGAAAGGTGGTCAATTGACTCCTCATTAGCCATACACATCAAACAAATATTTGACAATGCAAGGGATCTCTTCTAAAGATTATCTATTATAAGAACTCTCTTTCGACCCAGGAGCCTAACAAAAACTGCCACTTGAGGAGGAGCTCCGTAGAACCAAAAGTGAAATGGGTGGGGCGGGCTAGACTGCGGGGGAGTTTCTGAAATCAGCTCAAACAAAGATTTCACTGAAAATTTTCAAGGTGATGCCTTGATCAGAACATCGAATCAACTTCGAGGAACTCAGGTTGAACATGACTAAGGAATCCCAAAAGCTCAAAAATCTCGTTTATCTCATCTTCCATTAAGTTCCTTTTACAAGGCAGGGCCCATGCCACCGATCGCTCAACGATAGAGAAGCAGTCTACCATTCTAATCGACCTATCTGGAGCAAGACGGGCAATCCTTGTGAAGAGATGTTGGAGTTTATGAACATTACACCAACAATCGGTCTAGAAACGAATATGGTTAACCCTTCCAAGCTTTTCCCTTCACACTAAGTGCTTAATATTAGCCACTTCTTTCCAAATCGCTGACGCTCGATACATTGAGGAATTTCTCATGAACCACCTGCCTTCTTGAGTGCCATACTTGCTAGCTATCACTTGTCTCCAAAACTTGCCTTACTCCTCGAATTGCCAAACCCATTTCCTAAGGAGGGTAGTATTCATAACTCCCAACGGTTTAATGCCATCCCCTCCCTCTTTAACTGGTTTGCACTCATCATCCACCTGAGGAGATAGAACTTCCTTTTATTGCTCTCTCCTTCCCATTAGGAATTCCTTCTCAAATTTTCCAACTTATCCACCACTGTTTTGGGACATTTGAATAGAGATGAGAAGTAAATGGTCATATTGGAAAATTCCGACTTTAAAAGGGTCAGTCGCCTCCTTTGAAGATAAGCAACAATGCTTCCACGAGGCCAACTTTCTCTCAATTCTTTCTATCACTATATCCCAAAGGTGCTTAGTAAACTTTCCAATGCATAATGGCAATCCTAGGAATAATAAGGAGAAGGAACCTGTCTTACACCCAAGATGTTAGCGAAGTGGTCAGGATCATCCCCACTAATGTGCACTCCAAGCATTTCTGATTTGGCCACGTTGATCTTCAAACCTAAAACGACTTTAAAACAGACTAGAATTTTCTGAAGATTATATACCCACATCTCCTTAGCTTTGCAAAAGAGAGGTGTATCATCTGCATGCTGAAGGTGGGATATTTGGATGCTGCCCCCCTGAATATCAAATCTTCTGAACAGCCCATTCTCGACCCCTTTGGCAAGCATACCATTGAGTGCCTTTCCCACTACCACTAACAAGTACGATGATAGCATATCTCCTTGCCGTAAATCTCAAGAGGCTTTCAAGAAAGACGTGTGGTTAGTTTAGGGCCTACTCTTGGCTGAATTCACTAGGCTGGCTAGGCTTTCTTCGTGTGTGGACATTCTCATCGCTTGCTGCTTCGCTTTTTCAGGCTCTGAGGTAGTTTGATCTCCTCCTTGTAGAAGACACTTAACGGACGAGGAGGTTGATGACTTTGCTTGGCTTTTTTCTCGGATTCATAACGTATTCTCCTCGACTAATGTGAAGGACAAAACGACGTGGAGAATGGAGAAGTTGGGTTGGTTCTCGGTTGGCTCCTACAATTTGGTTGTCCAGCCTTCTGTGGGTACGTGTAGTGGCCACATTGCTTTTGTTCCACACTGCCACTCCCAAGGTTGCAGCCTTTGCTTGGTTGGTGAGTAGGAGCTAGGTTCTCACCATTGAATTGATACCTTTAAAAGAGATCAATGGCTATTCCAAATATTTGCAGTTTGTGCATGCAAGACATGGAGTCCGTGAACCACTTGTTCATCCACTGCCCCTTTGCTACAGTTGTTTGGGAGAGTTTCTTTGGTCTCTTCAGGTTGTTGTGGGTGATGCCGGGGGCCATTGAGGACCTGTTTCTCATGGCACAGGGATGCGATGGGGAAGAAAGGTAGGGTGATGTGGAGGCTTGCTCTATTGGCTGGTCTATGGGCTCTCTAGGGAGAAAGAAACTTACGGTGTCTTCAGAACCTGAGTGGGTTGTTTGCTGATGTCTTTAGAAGGGTGAAATCAGATGTCACGGAATCGGCCTCATGCTTAAAGGCTCTTGATCAGTGTATTTCTCTTTTCTAATTGGGATTTTTGGCCTTTTGGCCTTCTTATCTTTTATTTTGAAAGATTTTTGGCCTTCCTATCTTCTTGTAGCCTTTTGGGCGCTCTTTTCTTAATTAAAAATTTTATTACCTTTCAATAAAAAAATGAAATAATAGAAAGAGGGCCCTTCGATCACGTGCTAAGCCTGAATCATATTTCAAATATTTGATCAATATGACCATCCAATATCAAAATTTTCTTCTTATCCTTCCTTTTCTGCAACATGAATGTGATCTCCAAAGTTTCTGCAACATGTTAGTTGCTTGTGTTTGGCCTGTGAGGATAGCTGAAGTTTCAAGTTTGGGCAGTTTCAAATCTAGCTCAATACAGATATAAACACTGTTGGATCTTGATTTGGACACTTCTGAACTCATTTTGCAGTTGATCGTCTTTTTTTTAAATTGTGACTTGCGACCTTTGATCACATCATCAACATCATCCTCATGTTTGCAAGCCGGTCTCATATAATGTTTGATATGATCAAAAGCGATAATGTTGTTTGCCATTGCCTTCCAATAAGAGGCTTCTGGATGGAAGGGAGCACTCCACACTCCACACCTTGATGCAAGGCAATGGTGTGGTTCATATAAAGAGGACGAGAAGGAATGACTTGAGGAGATCCCATAGCCACAAATCTCACACTTGGGATCGATTGATGTCATACTTAGGGATTGATTGATATATGTTTAAATGCTTTTTTTTTTCCTTCTAATTTTACCTAGGTTCATTTTTTGGAAAAATATTGGGGAAGTAAGGGAAACTAGGATTCTTTTCGTCCTATTAGGGTACTACGAATGTAATTTTCTGGAATCCATGAACTATGCTTAGGCACTGGGAAAGAATTGCCAGGAATTGTACTGAGCATATTCATAGGAAAGGGTTTTGAAATAAAGAGCCCTAGCTGGGTCATTACCATGGTATTTGCAAGTTAGCTCCTCCCAAGGAATTTCAAAATGTCTCTTTTGATGGCATTGGACTCGAACAAAAAACCAATTCCAGGTATTTCCAGGGGACCAAACACAAGTATTCACATGTTCATATCCCTAGGGACTATTTCCCAGACATCCAGATGTCGCTTCGGGGCTGTTTGTTTTTCCAATTACAGGTGTAAATGAGAGTAAACGAATAATAATTACTTTGCCTCGGAAACTGCATTGAAATTCATGAAACTGCACAGGAATGGTACTTGTAAAATCTGTGGGTCCCACCATAATGTATGTGTGTGATCCACCCTGTCCATGCGTTTTACCATATCATTTTAGGGCATGAATCCAAAAATGAGGCAGATTGTAAGCTCAAATTGATCACGCCACAAAAAGCATGAGGGATAATGATGTCCACCGTTCAAAATTCACAGCTTCCTAGGGCTTACGGGGTTGTATATCTGTCATCCAACCTGTTCATAAGGTCACACGGACATGCATGAAGGGAATACACAAATATCAGCTTGATCTGAAACTTCTGTGGGCTGTGGCCCCCAAGAAGTTTTCAACGTTAGGCGTTCAATTCCCACTGTTTCCTGTGGTGTGGTCCACTTGAGCTTTGGATCTGGGATCTGCCTCATTTTTGGGCTGATGCCCTAAAATGAGCTGGCTGAATGGATGGACGTCGTGGATAAGATATAGACATCATGGTGAGCCCCAAAATTTTTTCATGCTAAAATGGTATGAATGTATCCGGGAGAGTTCGAGGCTTTAAAAAAGGCTCTCCGTCACTGTCAACATTGGGACAGCCGCTGTAAATCCAGGCGTAAATAATGATGGCTTAGTTACCACGAATTACCATGATGAATAAAAAAACAAACTGCCCCTTAGGGTTTGTCCAAGAAAGAAATAATGGTTACGTTTCTAGTGCAAGATTTCAGTTATAAACATATAACAAGTTACCTAAAATATAATTATCCGTATTACTTTATAAACTATGATAGCACGCCTACTAACTTAAAATTACACTGTAAGTTGTTTTACTATTACTTAGTAGTTATTTTATAATTTTAAATTACTTTATAAAGTTATAAAGTTACTCTTAGCTAACATTATATGAGCACTTTATTTTTAGGTTAATAACTCCATTGGTTGAAGCTATGTTTACAAGTATGCTCATGTGATAATGAACATTTCCAAAAGTGAACTAATATTTTTTCCACGAAATAAGAAGAAAATAAATGTTTATCTTTATATTCTAGAGATTTAGAGAAGTACTTTTGCATTTTAAAAATATCATGATAAAATCTCACTGGTACTTTTAACCTTGATTGAACAAGCATGGAAGGTCCAACAACCAAGCTCTTACAACTAAATCATGCCTGGGAATGTTAAGCCCATCTTACTCGATAACTCTACTAAAACATTTCGTCATGTAACTTACCTACGGTGGGATCTATTGTTAAGGCTAACTTTCGTACACCATCACTTTCATTGTTTAACTCCTTGAGGAATGCTTTTTCTCATGATATAAAACATAAGTTGATTGCAACTACTTTTATACCACTACTCGATCCTTTTAGAGTGATGCAAAATGATTTCTTGACATATCAATGCAGGTTTGGGCTTGGAATAGGAGTTCTATATACACGCATGATTGCTTAAATGGATTTCTAATGTCTGTTATAATTTCCTACCTGGCAACGGAATCTGGGGGAAATCGCATCAACAGGTCAATGACCCCAATGGCGATATTTCGTATCACATTGGATTTCATTGGTATGTATGTCACTCTTTTGGTTTCCTCATGTTTTTATTTATCAGCACAATGGAAATTTTTTTATTAGAAAAGGGCTATAAAATAAAAAGATCTATCAAGCCAATGGACAGTGATGCAAGGCCAATGCATGAAATCAAATAATGTGTGAGATCAATCAACAAAATTAAATTAATTAATAAAAATTACAAATCTTGCTAACATCATCACAAATATCAAGATTCTAAGAAGAAAGCATGCATAGTCTATGCCAAAATTGTCAAGCATCGTCCTACATGATCATTAAACATGGAAAGCTAGGATCTAATGGATGTAGAGACATTCAAATGGCACAGGGTTAGGTCTATTATAAATGGGAATGTCTAATACTACCTAGGGTTTACTAGATTTGGGTGTGGGTGAAGCTAGGGTTAGGGAAGTTTGGGGAAAATGGTGAAATTAGGGCTAAATTGGGAAATTAGATGAAGGGATTAAATGATTTAGGTATTATGAGATGTGAATTAGGGTTTTGGATGTAGGGAAATTAGAGATTTTAGGTTAATTGAAGGATTTGGAGATCTAGGGTTTGGGAAATTGGGAGACTTGAGATTTTAGGGTTAGGGTTTTGGACAAGGGATGATGGGGTTTTGAAGGAAGGATCAAAGATGTATGGGGGAAGGAACAGTGGGCCGGGGATTGCACGTGTGGCCGTATGGTCACATGTGTGGGGCCCAGGCGGGTAGGGTTTGGCTTGCGGTAAAGGGGTTTGATGGGAAAGGGTAATGGGGAAGAAGGAAAGATGTTTGGAAGAGTTTTGAATGGCTTGGGGTGATGGGATTTATCTTGACCCTGTGATTGAAGATGGGCATCCTACTAATCTTCATTCCAAATCGCATGGAATAAGTCTTTACATCACATGAAGAAGAAAAACAAAGATGCTTTGTTTTTTATTTTTTATTTTTTATTTTTTCTGAGAAATCCACTATTCCCCCTTCATGTAGTCTCAACTCTCAAGAGCTTTAAGAAAATTACAAAATAGTCCCTGCTTTATGTCTTTTAACCAAAATAACCCTAGTATAAGAAAAAACATATATACTTGCCTGGTCATAGAGAGACTGGGGCCGGCCTCCTTCTCTGATACGTGCGTAAAGGCATACGTGATGTGATGTCCTCATCAAATAGGAGTCATCAATATAGATTGATAATTGATGAACCTTTTCCATAGCTAGGGAGTTGGCTATACAATGGCCTGCCTAGATACATGGTAAGATCGATTTCCATGTAGGATGCGCAACTCTTAGGTCACTAAAGGCAAAAGTGAGATCCCAGGGAATAGATGTCATATGCTAAATCTGCTTTTTTGTTTGATGATGCATGATATTTGGTGGTTTTCTAATTTATTGTTTTTCTTAAGATTTGTCCAATTATGAAGTTGAGATGGAATGCCCTAATGCTGGTAACCATGATGAACAAGTCAATGCATTAGCAAGTACGGAATGAACCTAGCAAACTTGTTTGTTGGAAGTGAAATGGAATGCATTTCAACTTGAGAAGGAAACAAGACATACTAATTTTAAAGCTCAAAAGCATTATTGATGTGCCATAGTTTAGCTTCAAGCTCCAAATTCAGCAAATATTTGATAGAAACAGTAACTAAAAGGATAATTACATGGAAGTAGAACTGCTCCATGCACACCCAAGGGCATCATTCCTGAGAGATTTCTAGGCATTGCACCACTAGAATTGAAACCCATTACAGGAATCAAGCTTAAGTTGTAAAAAAAAGCTTCATAGATCAATAATTCAACATCCTCATACATTTGGCCCTTGGACCTTTATAAAACTCTCGACAAAAGAATTATGAAATTTTCTACTATAATTAGGATACCTAAAGCCTATTGGCCCTCACATAGTTTACTCTCTTAAACGATCACAACTTTATAATGGAACCAACCAATAGCTGAAATAGAGTTCCACACATTAACCTCATTTCCGTTTTAGAAGCAGCTCCCTGCTCCAAAAGCAGGGAATTGGGTGGAGTCTAAGAGAAGGGGTAATAAAAGTTAAGAAAGGGCAGATTAGCATTCTGACAAATATCCTCCAGATCTTGAAAACAATGCCATGTTTACGCGGAAAATTGATTAAATGATATTATCACAATAATATCGCAAGATTTTAAATTCTCGACAAATTTTAATTTTCCATGATTTAGCGTGAAATTATTGCTATTGTAAGAAGAGAATTATGTAGAGTTTAAATAGTTTCTTTTATACCCATGTTTACAATTTTTGAAAATATTTATTAATCTTTATAAATATTTTTTAATATTTTATTTTCAACGAAAAATTTTCTAATAATATCTTGAGAAAAATGCCAAAATCTGAACTCTGAAGATATCCTGAGAAATTGCCAGGCTGAGAACAAGATTTGTCGGTATCCCATTACAATGCCATGCTACCTGTTTAGTTATTGCCATGGCTAAGAAATGCGTGAAAAGGGTGATTCAAAATAAGACCTGGGTTGCCTGATAATGGAGCCTGGAAAATGATAACACCCGCGCAAGTGATACATTCACCATATTCTACACATTAGATGATGCTGTGGCATTCATTTATTTATTTTAAAAAGCCATTTTAACTGCATGAATCCTCCTCTTTTTACAATTGGGGTTAATCTCTATAAAGGTGTATGGCTGGACTTGTGGACCCTACAATTTGATGGGCATTTTAATGCACACACATAGTACTTGAGACTCACGTATTGTCAGGCTGTGTAGGCCCCACCATGATGTGTATGTGAAATCCATGCCGTCCATCAGAGATGCTGTTACTTTTTAGCCCATGGCCATAAAAAATAGGCCATTCCATGACTCAGGTGGGCCATATCACTGAAAAACATTTGACAGGGAATGCCTACCCTTGATTGCACTTGGGCCACTCTGAGTTGTATAATGGCATGACTTTTGGCATGTCCCTTCATCCAGGCCAGATGAAGCAAGTGAATCAGTTGGATTTCATATACACAACTTGGTCCACCATCCCCTGCCAACTGCTTTCAGGTGGCATGGTCCCACTTGAGTTATGGATCAGCCTGATTTTTGGGTCCCTGGGAAAAAGGTCTAGGTGTCCTGATGGGACCCACAGCTTGACAGTGCCTGAAGCACAGGTACTGTCGACAGCATGTGAATATTTTGCTAATGTATATTAACATCAGTATCCTAGTTTGGTATCCAGACCAACCCGACTGTTAAATGGTTCTTAGCTGTGGACTCCAACTCGATCTGATTCTTAAACAGGATCCTGGTCTGTTGAAATTTGGTTTGGTCCCTTGCACCCTTGGATGCTCACAGATCTGGATATCCAACCATTAATTGATGGCCCTCTTTCCCTCCCTCCTTCCCTGCCTTAACAGCACCGTTATGCACCAACCTCCCTCTTCCTCTGCACACACACCCACACACAACTACATTTGATTGTCATTACTTTTTTGTGTATTACTGTGATTAGTGGCAACTCTTGCTTTTCTTGGCATCAATCTGCATTGACTTAAATACCAACATCTACTTTATTATTTTTTCAGCCAATTCAAAGTTATGGGACAAGGGTTTCTCACTTCATCCTCTAGGCCATTGCACTATGTCTAAAGAGGTTTGTTGCTTATATTCTTACGACCATATATGCTTATCAATTTTCTTTTACCTTCCCTCTTGATGCCGTTCTTTTGCCTGTTTTACTCGTTTTGAAATTGTGTGATTTCACTCTTCTGCAACTTCTGAACGGCATCTGACGTGTTCAGTGCTTTGTACGTCTGTGCAAGTACTTTCGGGGAAAAAAAATAAAATTCTATATCTGTCTTTATGTTTTCATCTTGCTACTGTTATTGTATTGTTATGCTGTTAATATTGTTCCATTGATATTCATGGACTGATTGGTCATTTCAGGAAAAGAGCCAACATCAGCAATCCTCTGGTACAATTGTATGCGATTTTTCTGGCCATTTTAACTTGGCTTTTCGGATGACAAGGAGTGCTTTAGTAGAGGTAGATCTATGCTTACATTATTACTTCTGTTGTTTATTGCCATTTAAATCCATTGTTTGGAACTTTTATTAGCAGACTTGGGCATCATTGGCCAAGTGGTATCATGGTCACAATTAGTTTTATCAAACATGGTGAGTTTTGAATGCTCTTAGCCAAGTTTTGGCCTGGCCCATAAAACACTACTAGGGTTGAATAATTTATCGAGTTCTAGGTGTATCGTGTATGTGTGTGTAGGCCTATAACTGGGCTCACTGGTACATACATCTGGGATTTAGTCTTAGCCTTTTTCCCTTTTTATCTTTATTTTTATGCTTTCCCTTTTTGTCCCTTGTATTTCTTTAGTTTTTTCCTCCTAATAAGTGCATATATGTACCTTAAAAAAAGGGCATATAAGTAATTGTACCCATCTACTGTGTTATAAATAACGAAGGGCTGGACATCCCTGCCCTATAAGCTTCTTTTCTCCCAAATTCTCTCTCTCTCTCTCAAATTCTCTCTGCCCTATAAGGTTCTTCTTCTTCTTTCCTTTCTTCTTTCTTCTTCCTCATAATTCTATAAGTTTTATTCTTCTAATCTTTCTCAACAAGTGGTGTTTCCCTTCCTTTCCTTATCTTTTTTTCCTTTTTTCTTGATCTTCTACTAATCTTCTCAACAAGTGGTGTTTCCCTTGCTTCCCTTCCTAATCTTCGGTGGTTCTCTTCCATCCCTTCCTCTTTTCTTCTTTTTTCTTCACCCTTCCCCCTTCTTCTTTCTTCTTCTCCTTCTCCTTCTTTTTATTTTTTTATTTTTTATTTATTTTATTTTATTTTTTAATTTTTTTCTGTTTTAAGAGTTGAGGCCTTTTCCTCACTGATTCATTGTGATTCATGAAAAGGTGGTGGCCCGCGATTGGAATTTTTTTATAGGGTTTTGAATCATGTGTCGCTGGATTTGAAGCTTCTTTGATATGTGGTTGAAGCTCTTGCTGATTTTTTTTTTGTTGTCCGGTTGAAGACGTTGCTAGAAATTCTTATTCATTCCTTTTTGGAAGAATTTTTCTTGGGGATTTGCTGTTTTTTGCTAAATGGTTGGAGGTAATGCTGGACGTTTGGGTTTGATAGTTTTTTTTTAATTATTATTATTTTTTAAGTTTCTTTTTCACCAGATTTTCAATATTCAGTTTGCAACAGTAAGAGTTTGCTGGCTATTGTCGTTTGGGCTTTCTTTCTAATTTATTTGTTCATCTGTAAGGTCGTTCCTCTCTCTCTCTCTCTCTCTCTCTCTCTCTCTCTCTCTACACACCCACACACACCACAATGGGTACTTGAACCCATGACCTCTGTGTTGAAACTCTTATGAGTCTAACACCGAGCCATGAGCAAGGCCCCATAAGGTCGTTCCTCTCATCCTTGGTTTCATCACAACTTTTTGAGATTATATATGGCCTCTTCGACTTTTGAGGTAGTTGATCCGATTAACTCTAAGATGGAACAGTTGATTGGTCATTATGAAAATCCTGGTTTGTAGATTACCACACTAACTTTAGTCTAGCAGTTACCTTCAATGGTTGAAAGCCGTTGAGATGTTTATCAGAGGAAAACAAAAGTTGGGGTATCTAGATGGTGGTATCACTGAACCTCAACTGTTTGATCCTTCATATGGAGTCTGAACATCAAATAACTTGCTTGTCATGTTATGGCTTTTGAATTTGATGGAACAAGAAGTTAGCGAAGGTCTTTTTCTATTATTTATTACTTGTGAGATCTGGCAGACTGCCCATCTATTGTATGCATATCAAAATAATATGGCTCAGATTTATAATATTTATCAGGAAATTAGAAATTTAAGATAGGGGAGCGATTGGTGTCTGACTATTATGCCAAGATGCATGGACCGTGGTAGGAATTATCCTTTCTGGATGATCTTTAATTCGTGAGTTCCATAGATGTAGAGAAACATAAAAAGTGCATTGATAAGTAGAGATTTTTTTGAGCTATTAGATTTAGCAGGCCTTAAGACATAATTTGAATTAGTTCGTGCCCAAATTTTTGGTTCACCTCTTTAACATCACTCAATAGCATCTATGCACTATTGTTGCATGATGAGAAGTGTCAGACTGCTATGAGATCAACTATGATTAAAAAATCTACTTGAGTGACTGGTTTTTGAAACTTTAACAATGCAATTGTTGGTCGGGGTAGAGTGTCGGAAAAGGAGGGCACGATGACTGCCATGGTATTGGCCATGGTTGTGGCATAGATCAATTGTGTTCCCACTATGGCAGACAGAGACATGCTGTGGGTTATTGTTGAGTTCTTAATGGTAGACCTCTGGGCCGAGCTGCTAACTGTAGAGCTTTAGATGGTAGAGATTCTCAGACTACTGCTAGGGGCATGGTTCCTTACTCAGCTTCATGTGTGGTTCCATCGGCTGGTGAGATTGTTCATATATCAGAATATGATTACGATGCTTTGTTAAGAGATGCCACTCAGAATAAAGCCTCCTCATTCACTTCCTTGGCTTAGACAAGTAATACATCCACTTGTCTTCATACTACCTTTATTTCAAGCCCTTGGGTCATTGATTCTGGTCAGGGGCTACTGACCATATTACAGGTAGATATGGATCTTTTCTTCGTTTACTCTGAATTCTAGTTTAGAATGTGTGAAACTAATAGATGGTACTCTTAACTCCTATTGGAGGTAAGGGTATTATTGTCTTTGTTTTCAAAACTTGCTTGCTGGTGGACATGAGAAGGATGGTTTATACCTTTTTTGTTTGAATGCTTCAAATGAGTGGGTTAGTGTTTAGAAGAAAGACTTTTATCTCTGGCATTTTAGGTTTGGTCATCCTTCGAGTAAGGTATTGTAGTCTTTATTACTAGTGTCAGTCAAGTCTAGTGATGTTAAAAATTTCAAGTGCGAGGCTTGTGTTTTAGCTAAACACCACAAGTTTGTCTATTCGCTTGTGGTGAAACTTTCTAGGTAGAATTTTTCCTATTGTTTCTAATGGATAAAATAGTTTGTTTGTTTACCGATCATGCATCTCGTATGATATGGATTTATTTGATGAAATCTAGAGACGAGGTTAACTCTATTTTCAAATTGTTTATAGTTGGGTTAAAAGTCATTTTAATGTGAGTATTGGTACTCTTTGTATAGATAATGCAAAATAATACCTTTTCAATACTATGATATCTTATCTTCAGGAGCATATTATTAACTCTCAAACTACATGTGCATATACCCCACACGAAAATGGCATGGTCAAAAGGAAGAATAGGCATCTTTTAGAAGTCACTGGGCTCTTCTTGTTAAAATGTTTGTTCTTAAATCTTTTTTAGCCAAATGTTGTTCTTATAGCTTGCTATCTGATCAATCGTTTTCCCACTAATGTTCTTGTTGGAAAGTCCCCAATTCGGTATGTTTTGGACTTTTATCCAATCTCTATCATTTCCCTTAGGTGTCCTTGGGTGTGTATGTTATGTCTATAACACTAGTCCTCGTAGAAACAAGTGATCAAATAGAGTTGTCAAATGTATTTTCTTGAGATATTTGTCTTCACAAAAAGGAGTATAACTGTCTTGATTCTCTTATTAAAAAGCATTACATCTCTATGGATGTTAAATTTGTGGAAGATACTCCTTACTTTTTTTTTTTTTTTTATAGAAAGGGGGAGACATTATATGGTTCTCCTCGTTCTTGTTCTTGAGTCTGATTAGATAGTGTCTTTTGCACTTGACAATGCTTGAAATAAGGTTGGAGTACTGATTTCACCGAGTCAAACTTAAAAGTGTATGAACGAAGGAATGTTCATAAACCCATCATTTCTCGGGACACCTCGAAGCATCGTCCTTATGCTACATGTATTGATAGTGTTCCTACTCGACTATCTATTTACAATGATCCTTATTTGGAACCTGCCTTAGATTTACCTCTTGATGTCGGAAAAGCAAAAGGACTGTACCTCTCATCCCATTCAAAGGTTTTTTTAAATCCTATCCTTGCCCCCCTTAGAATCAATCCATTGTTTAGCTGTAGAGTGTTCTTCCTCCACCATTAAAATCTTAAGGTGGTTCTTATTTCTCCTTTGTGGCATCGAGCTATGGTAGAGGAGATGATAGTTCTTGAAAACAATCATACATGTGCGATGACTGAGTTATTAGCTGTGAAGAATCCTGTGGGTTGTTGTTGGGTGTATGTTTTCAAGTACAATTCCGATGGAAGTATAGCTTGCCATAAAGCCTGCTTTGTATTTAAATATTTTAGACAAACCCTTAGTCAGGATTATTTTGAGACATTTGCTCCTGTTGTTAAGATAAACTCTGTACGGGTGATTATTTCTTTTGTTGCCAATTTGAATTAGCTATTGCATCGGTTGGATGTTAAAAATGCTCTTTTGAATGATGATTTGATTGGGAAGATCTACCTCAGTTTTCTCCTCCCTGGTTTGTTCGAAAGGAGGATGAGCAAGGTATGTCGTCTGAAGAAGGCGATATATGGGTTGAAGCAATCTCATTGTTCTTGGTTTGAAAAGTTGAATGGGGCCTTGATTCGTATTGGTTTCACTCGTATCCATTGGTCATTGTGTTTGTCAAGTGGCATGCGAAGGGGACTATTATTTTGAGTGTATATGTGGAGGATATTCTTGTTACCGGTGATGATGTTAATGGCATATTAGAGCCGAAATTTTAACTGAGCAAGGAATTTAATATCAAATATTTTGGATCGTTAAAATACTTTCTTGGAATTAAGGTCTCTTGGTCCATGAAGGGCATAGTTCCGTCTCAACAGAATATGCTCTTGATTTGTTGACTTAAGTGAGAATCTTGGTGTCAAACCTATTGATTCTCCATTGGAAGTAAATAAGATGGTTAGGGCAGATGATGGAGAACTTCTTAATGATCTTCGTATGCATTAGCGCTTGGTTGGAAGATTGATATATTAGAGGATTACTTGATCAAATTTGTCTCGTGTAGTGTGGTTAGTCAGTTCATGCATGCTCCTCGTTATAGTCATCTTAAAGTTGTTTGTCGCATATTGCGCTACATCAAATCATCCTTGGGGCGAGGAATCCTCTTTGGTTGGTATCCTAATCTTGATATTCAGGGGTATTTTGATGTCAATTGGACAGTTTCCCTAGATGATTGTTGCTCTACGCTAGGCTATTGTACTTTTTTGGCAGCAATTTAGTCACTCGGAAGACTAAGAAATAGACAAGTCTAGCATGGTCTAGTGTCGAGGCAAAGTATTGTGCTATGGTAAACACGATATGTGAACTTATGTGATTGAAAGGCAGTGTTTATGAATTGGGATTTCCTGGGAAGACTTCTATGCCGATATTGTGACAATCAAGTTGCTGTTAACGTTGCCTCTAATCCTAATTTTCATGAACGCATAATATATAGTTAAGCTAGTGATGTGGGACATGAAAATGAACTATAATATGCAAGAAACTCAGGCTAAGATCAACAAATTAATTAACAATAATAAATCTCCACATCCCACAATAAAGTCATAACATTCCAAATAGGGGAATTCGTAAAGATCCAAGCCTACACACAAGTTAGGGCTGATTTTGATTCAAAATAATCAATCTAATGAGTTACAAGGAATGTGGAAACCCTCAAGCTTGTGTAGAATTGTTTTATCATTAATGAGATCCTCTAATCGCAAATTAAGACAAAATTAGGGCTCTAAAATTGGGTAAAAGTGAGGATTAGGTAATTTAGGGTTACGGTTCCAGATTAGGATGATTTATTAGACTGAGAATTGAGAATTAATCTGGTCAATTTGGGGTTTGAATCTAATTAGGGGAATTTTGCAGAAAATAGGAAAAATCAAGAAAAATAGAAAAAAAAATCGTATCTTTCAAACCGGGTGATCCAAAAGGGATTTTGAAGTGGGGAGGAAGGCCTACCAGAGGGATGAATCAATCCAGGAAGAATGGTCCCGCATGCGGAACCCGCACATGTGCCGCATGTGGGCGAGTAGGTTTGCACGTGTTAGGGGAGCACGTATGGGGTGGGAGCACCGCCAGTCTATTCGGCCAGGGGAGGAGTCTTGATCCTCCGAGCTTCGCCTCGATCTGATGTGCTGTGTAGCCATAGTGTTACGCCGAAGGTTGTGGTCCCGCAGCGGCGGGCTGGATCTGGAAGATGCACTATTGCTGTTGGACTGTTTTGTTGGGCTGAACAAGCAACGTGAATGAAAGGGAAAGAGATGGTGATGATGAGAATGGGTTGGGATGAGTCTTCGCACCTCGGTAGTCTTCCCTTGATGAGCAAGGGGGGGCTTCTCACCCTCTTATGGCTCACATCTCCACACACACAAAGAGGAGGGAAAACAATCTTTTCTTTTCTTATTTCTTGTTGCATAGCCATAATGCCCCCTCCCCTTAAGTTTATAAAGAAACCCTAAGAGGAGAGAATGACTAAAGTGCCCCTGTGCCAAGTGCACATAAAAAAGTCCACATAAAAATAATAAAAACCAAACAAGTACTAATCAATCTGAGCTGACCATTAAAAACTAAAACATGAAAAATAGTAAAATCCAAAATCCTACAAAGTTTCATGGTGGTGGGCAACGATCATGACATGATGGGCCATAATCGGGTCCACTCTAGACTCTAAGACTCTCAATACTCCTCCCACAAGTTGTGGGTCTTCAATTCATGCTGTCGCCAAGGTAAATTGATGGTAGGGTCCTCTCGTACATGCGTGGTGAAGGTACTCCATGTGAGATGTCCCCATCAGCTGGTTGTCACTTTATTCATATGAAGGTTGCTACAAGTGTTGTTTCCACTCCATTTGTTATTGTCTTCCGAACAGTTGGTAGATATCTTCTTAAAAGGTGCTTATAATGGAAGATAGATGATGTATTCTTTGCAAGCTAGGCATGATTGATATTTATGCCTTAGCTTGAGAGACAACATAGTTGTATGTGCATGCGGGCCTATGACCGGGCCCATTGATACATACACCTGGGCCTGTATTATGGGCCTTAGCCTTAGCCTTTTTACATTTTTATCTTTATTTTTATGTTTTTCTTATGTCCCTTCTCTTTCTTTTGTTTTTTCTCCCCTAATATGGGCATACATGTAATTGTACCGTTCTATTATAAACAAGGTGAGGCTAGACATCCTAGACCTACGAGCGTCTTTTCTTTCCCAAATTCTTTCTCTCTCTCAAATTCTCTCTTCTGTCAAGTTCTATAGATTGATTTGACTTATGCATGATCCTATTCTTAGCCCTTAGGACTTGCCTTATAGACTCTCTCTCTCTCTCTCTCTCTCTCTCTCTCTCTCTCTCTTTTCCAAGATGCTTAACAAAATAATTCCTTTAATCCCGTCTTTTCTTTTTTGGATACCATCTAGGATCAAATTTCTACCTCACAGTTGCAACATAACACATCCAATTGAGCTACTGGCTCCTTGCCATGAACTTTAATTTGAGTATATGATAAATCCATTGATAAGAAAACATGATTAGTTAACCAACTATAGCCTTAAAATATTTTGAAAATGAAGGGTTATGGTTTCTCAAAAAGGCTTTCGTGGCCTTCTAACTTTTTATAATAAAAATAACTGAAAGTAATTTTGTAGGTAGATTTGGAGGCTATAGGAAATCGAGGTGTCAACACTCAATGCAGTAATTGAAATTTGCTATTTTTTTCAAATCAAAAGGTCATTGATCTTCTAAAATAAATCTATCATATTTTTTGAATCTCAAAATCTTTTTCCTTTTGGTCAGTCAGTTGGGCTTCATCCTAAGACCTCATGGTTGAAGTGAAGAGCATTGGCGATCAAAATCTCAACCTTTAAGATCGTCAAATTTATTTTTGGTGGCCGTATTATTTGTCATTAATATTTTGAATTTTTATGTTATTTTCATCTCCTTTTAATTTTATTTTAAGGTCCTATTTGGATTCATTAAAATATAAATTAAGGAAATGTCATTTCCATGAAAACGACATTCCTTTGTTTGTTTTTGTAAATTTCTTGCAAGTGCCATTTCCATTTCCCTCTTATTTCTTGAAAAGTTGCCTCCTTTTTGTTTCCTTGCCTACACTTAAGAAACACCATTTCAAGAAATTGAGGGAAATGACCAATGTTTTTATAAAGTGCTCCACGAGTGCAATCATCTATCTTGAAGTGCCTCGTATGTGCTAATGTGCCACATTTGTAGCATGTGCTACCATCCACGTAAAGCACCACACATGTGCCACTGTGCTACCTGTGCGATCACCCATCGTATAGTGATCCATGTTTCAATGTGCCACATCCCCCAATGTTCCATGTGCAACATGTGCCACCCAATGTTTTTAGTATCAATATCGATGGACGTATCGCGACCTTGGGATATGGAAACATTCGGTTATTGCATGGGAAATATTGAATGTATCAGTAATGTTTTGTTGTTTTTTAGAAACATTGGGAAACATTGAGAAATTGGTTGAATTGTTCAATGAAACCTTAGGACATGTTAAAAAATACATTATTACAAACTTAGGAATCAATCACAAAAGGTAAGTGCTCAAAATAAGTTTCCTTTGCATGGGGTCCTAAACTATGCGCTGTCTAACAGAGTGATGCATTTATATTCATAATCAACTAATATATTTTTTAAATCATAGACGACGTGAAAACACAACAAATTAATTATTTTTAAAAGGTTGCACATGTGGCATACAAGGAATTAAAATTAAGTTGTCCATATTCTATCTCACAACCGAAAAATTAGGTTTATTTCCTCATTTGATGTTGAGATTGGTGGACATTTCTTGGACAATTAAGAATGAAAAATATCCAATGGTCGTCTTTCAATAAACAAGTGTTTACAAATCAAAGGCCAGGATTGTTCATACAATATGATTTGGGGATTGTGACTTAGAGACAGTGGTTTCAACAATTTAATTGGTTTAATTCGAATTAATATATGGCATGCATACAATTTTTGAATGCATTCCTATCGTGTTGTACGTTGCAAGATTATCACGCAACTCCCCTTTTTAAGGATTTCAGTGACTTTTAAAAAAGGTTTTCAAAGGTGATCAAAGGGGTTGATGGTTAAGATGGGTCCCACCATGATGTTTATGTGAAATCCACCTTGACCACCAGGTGCCTCACCCTATGTTAGGCCTGGGGCTAAAGATTTAGACCCATCCATGATTCAGGTGGACCACATGATTGGAAATAGTGTAAAGGGGAACTCTCACTATCCAAACTGTTTCCCTTGATGTTGCCTGGCTTGGATCATGAATAGTCTTAATTTTCGGGTCCCATAAGTTTTGGTATGATATCTAATGTTGAAGTGGATTTCATTTAATTATCGCAGTGGGCCCTATAAAAATCAAGGGTGTTCGTCTCTCTTCAAACTGTTTCCTTTATTGTGGCCCACTTGAATCGTATGTCAACTTGATTTTTTGTCCTTGGACCTAACATTGGATTGCACATATAATGGTCAAAGTGGATTTCAAAGACATAGCAAGGTGGACCCCATAAAATATCAAGGGCGTTAGTCTGGTAGGATTTTTTTTCCTAAATACATTTGCCAAATCATGGATGCCCACACTTTGTTTTTTATGAGGCCCACCGTGTTGAGGTATGTGAAATCCACTCCAACTATTAGATGCATAATCTCACGTTAGGCCCAGGGTTGAAAAAGTAGGTTGACCTGTGATTTAGGTGGGCAACACCAAAGGAAATAGTTGGTAGAGAGGTTTCCACCCTTGTTTTTTACAGGGCCCATTGTGATGATTATATGAAATCCGCTCCAACCATTGGATGACATAATAAAATTAGGCACGGGGCCAAAAAATCAGGCCTATCTGTGATTTAGGTGGGCCACACCATGGGGAATAGTTTGGAGGTGAGCATTGCCTTGTACATTGTTTCTAATTGCGTGGTCCACCTCAATCATGGATAAGGCTGATTTTTGGGCCCTGGGCAACATGAGGTGACACACCTGGTGGTTAGGGCGAATTTCACAAACATTACTGTGGGGTCCACTTGAGCCGCCTGTCCTCTGCTCGCCTAACATGGGGTGGTGCGGTCACTAGAGTATTATAGACTTGTAGTCTTTTTCTTTTTCTTTTTTGGGAGGGGGGGAATGTGTTTTTTTTTTTTTTTTTTTTTTTTTTTTTGAGGTTGTTCAGTTTTCTATTGCCGGTATCCTGGATACATCGCAATATAATGTATCGCTGATATCAATAATACATTGCAATATATCGCAATAATATCACTGATATCCCAAAACCCATAAAATGAAGTTGGGGTTCGTATCGGGTAAGTGTGATACCGATATTATTGGCCTTATATCAGTCGATATTATTGATATCGTAAACTTGGTGCCACCCACCCTCATCTTCAAATGCCTTATGCCACATGCTATTGAGCCATGTGACATATGTAACACGTGCCAATGACCGCCTTCTAAGTACATTTCATGTGCAAATGTCCATTCAAGTGCCCCACATGTGCTAATGTGCCACACACACGACAATCCATCTTAAAGTACCACAGACATGCCAATGTGCCATGTGCGGATTATACAACCACTCATCATCAAGGGTGTAACATGCCACACACCCAATGTGTCACATGTGCAACACGTGCGGAACATACAACCACTCATCGTCAAGGGTGTAACATGCCACACACCCAATGTGCCACATGTGCAACATGTGCCATACATATTCAAGGACCCCACATGTGCAATTGTGCTCCATGTGTGTGTAGCGTCTTGATTTCATGTAGCTAATTATACGCACACTTAGACATATATCTACATCATAAGGAATACAGTGAAAAATTAAACATAATGAATCAATATAAATGGTAGAAGTAATTGAATTTCGGGGATGAAATTTTGTTCAAGGGAGGTAGATTGTAACACCCAAAACTTTTCAATAACTTTTCAATACCTGAGTATTGAAGGTTCTCGAGTGTTACTATGAAATTTAACTTAGAATGTACATGTGTACGATACCAATTTAGCTAATCCTAACATTACATCTAAATGACCGTTAAGAATAATCTTCATCCGTGGATTAAGTCATCCGATCATTTATTTGTAAGACAGACCATCATATATCCAAGTATTCTCACCTGTCCATCATAATCAATCGTTTAGCCAAATATTCACTGCTAGATAAAGACATCTGACCGTCCACTTTGATTTTGGATGACCCGATCATAGTAAACTAACTACTGGATCTCTACATCCATTTGTACACGCATCGGATTGAGATTCTGATCCGTTCATCTTGTTCGCCACCTATGAATAGGCTTATCGCACCACCAAAAGTATAATATAAGAAACTCACAAATGTGAACAAGCCACTTGAATCCAACGGTACCAATGTTCTACCTTTGATCACTTTAGAAATCCATTTTGTGTTCTTCCGTTTACGAAATTGACCGTATGTCCATCTACATGCACGGTCAGAGTACTAATCGTCAGGTTTCCTTATTTTTTAATGTGTCATCTGACCATCCATCATGTTTAGATCCGTGAAATGGGCCATCCGGATATTTTGATAAATCGATCATTATGAAGATCTTAGAGTATATGTTCAAACTACCGGGTAATGTCCCAATTAGATGTGTACAGCCGTTGCTCTGAAGGACGAAGTGTGTTAGTCCATTAAAAGGACATCTGGGTCATCTGTAAGCGATTAAGGCCCAAACTGAGGCGATGGAAAGAACTCGAAAAACGAAGGATACCCGCCAAATTTCAGGACATTTGGACGATGCATTCCGACGTAATCGACGTCGGAAGTCAGTTGAGAAACAGATGGTAAATCTGTAAATACCGAATGACAAGTGCATGGCACTAGACGTATGCATGAATGAAAGCTTGGTTCAATGATGGGCATTGTCTCCTCACCGACTGATCAAGTGGTCCACCCGGGGCTCGGATATGCTTCATATTTTGGCCCATGTCCTAACATGACCCTACAATCGATGAACGGAGTGGATTTTCTAAAACCCATCATAGTGGACCCCACCTATCGCGTATAACAAAACTAAAAAATGCAAAACTTCTGCTCGCTATAACAACGTCCGTATAACGCACGAAGGCGAAAGAAGAGCCTTCCACGACAAACCTCCGACCATCTTACCGATCTAGACCGTCCAATCCACCCCAAAGGATTTTCCGACGCCTCCTAACAAGATAGGAGACGGGAAGTGAAATAATCCTGGCATCCTCGCGTTTTCCGAAAGAAGCGTGCAAGAAAGCTTCTCCCACCTGCGGCAGATCCATCAGATCTGAACCATTCAATCTCCAACTAAGGTATTTCCGACTACAATCTGAATCCCTGAGGATTCAGGAAAGCCCCACAACGCAGGGAAGCCGATTTTTGCGAACTCAGGAGTGGAAAGTAACGTGCAGAAAACGTTGTTACAGAAATTCGCGGAAACCACTGGGAAAACCGATCTGGATCTTCAATATGGATATTCAGTGCACATGTGTCTCACCTTCCGTCTTTAAGTAAAATTTTCATGAAAATTTCCTTTTTTCCAAACAATGGATTTGGAAATGAAGAAATGCAAGTAATCTTGTCAAAAAACAATCAAAGGAAACAACTTTTTATTTCTTACAAGGGAACTTTTCATTTCTTACTGTTTTCTAGAAATGCCGTTTCCCAAAAAACACCAGTTTCCTCGTTTTTTTTTTTTTTAAATTTATTTATTTATAATTTTTATAAAAACCACAAATCCAAACAGGCCCTAAAGAAATCGTACTTGTTGTTTTCATGTACATGCCATATATCCACTGCTGCTTTGGTCACAAAACCTTTTCACTATCCTCTATATGGTGCCCAGGTTCATGGGAATTATAACATGTATGTGTACAAGTATTCTGAATCTCTGATATTATTAATTTATAATTTATTTCAATGAAAAAAATCTCTCTTTAGGAATCTGGGTAGTTTTTGGCCACTCCGTGTTAAGTAAGTTAACGAGTGAATGGGATAAATAAATTTCGTAGTCACTTTTGAATTTTCAGGTTTCATTGACAGAAGGGAAACATTTTTGGAGTTTTTCTTTTCTTTCAGATGGGTATTTTATATTGCATAACTATGTTTACCAATACTTTCCTGGTTGGTTTTGAGATACTATTTTCAACATCTTTCTTCTTTCATGCCCAATAATGTGTTTAGTTTTTTTTTTTTCCCTGCTCTCTCTCTCTCTCTCTCTCTCTCTCTCTCTCACACACACACACACACACACACACACACACACACACACACTCAAACCTGGTCACAAGGTAAGGAAATCATTTGAGCCAACATGTCGAGCTGGTCAACCTGGGTTTGAGTTCTAGTTTTCCAGCAATGACTTACGATCATGCTTCGCTTTGTTCTGTATGTATCTTGCCTGAAAAATTTTAAATGCATTTTCTGTATATCTGAACGCGTTCATAATTTTCAGCTTCAGGATGTGGCTGCATGCACACTTAATTGCATGGACAAATGTAGGGATGGTGGATTTGAAGAGGTCTTCATGACAAAGGTTGACTTCCCTGCTAAATTCGATTACTGTATGAGGTACTTCTGCTGCAAACTTATTATTTGGATTCACAAAGTAACCTCTAACTTTAGGAGGAAGCATGGCAATGATTTAGATCGCTTTATGTGTGTATATGATATGTTAACTTGCTTCATAAGTTATACGCTTGAAGCATCATTAGTCTTAAGGTTGATGAATTTGTTTCCGTTCCTTTTTTTTGGGGGGGGGGGATCACCCCAGATACATTGACGGAGCAATAGCATGTGATGTTCTCATCACTCCCTCATTAGTGGGCCTATTGACCACCTCATTTGCATTCCTTGGAACCAAGGAACACCAAAACCCTAAATTGGCAACTAAAGAGTTAAATCTTTAAAATGCAGGGAGCCAGACTTGAGGTCTCTGGTTATCTTTTGTGGTCCATTGTATGGTGTCTCAAGAGTCTCCTTAACAGATTTAACTTTCCTAAGAGTGATGGGGCTCAAAGCCAAAAACAATCTAGCTTTGATTCTAATCCAAGAAAAGCATAGGGAACATGTGTTTTGTAGATTATTATGGCGTGGACAGATTGCATCATCACTTTACTCGCTTCCAATTTCATTTGTTCCACTATAAAATCAATATAGAAGCAAAGATTTAAAGAAAGCAAAAGATGACAACTTTTTGGAGTGTCACCATAAGTATAACATCGCAGTCACTTCTAGGTCGTACAAGCATCGAATCGCTATGGATCAATAATTGCAACAATCCTTTAGAAAAAAAAAAAAATCTCTATTCAGTTGATTTCACTGTATCTTATGTTCTTATGGCCATGTACGTGTATATGAAGCCTTCTTTACAATCCCAAATACAGTTGAAGTATCCAAAGCTTCAAGTTTTCATAATAAAGTTGCTTGAAGTAACTCAAATTAATCTTCGGAGATTTGTAATAAAAAGGAAACTAAATAGGTAATTCTAGTGCTACTGAATTCCTTTTCCATGAAAGGGTGGCTGCAAAATTTAGGTAGTGGATTAGGCGTTATCTAGGTAACACGTTATTGGGTGTTGCCCTGACTGTGGGGCCCACCTTGATGTATATGTTGTACATCCACGCTGTCCATCAGTTTTTCCGGCTCATTTTAGGGCATGGTCCCAAAAGTGAAGCAGATCCAAATCTCAAGTGGGCATGCAACCCTCCACCTTTATCCCTACTTGGGACCAACAATGAGTGCACAAAACTCCCATAGGCACAATGTAATAGACTATTACAAAGGTTGATTACAATAAAGTATTTTATAGTCCATTACTTAGGTTGATTACAGTCAGCAAGTTGATTACAATCAAGGAGTTCTTCTATCAATTGAATAAGTAGGAACAAAGCTTCAGTGGGAAACCTCCCTAACATGAAAACAAACTGATTTTCTGATATATTCGTCTCATGTCTGTCTTTGCACAATGACTCTCCCCCTAAGTTTCATTGTATGGCTCATAAGTTTAATCCCACGATAGATAGTGCAGCTTTGTATGTCTCCTTTATTCTTATAAATAGGTACCACAATACTTTTCCTACATTGTTTGACATTTTCTTTGATCTTACAATCTTGTTGAACAACTTTGTCAACCAAAATACCAAGTATCTCCTGTATCCTTCCAAAACTCTATTGGCATGCCATTTGCTCCGAGGGCCTTTCCTATATTCATCTTTCTCAAACCTTCTTTGATGAGGACTTCCGAACACCATACTGGAGGAGGGCTTAGCCATTCTCCTTATGGCTAGACGACCATTACATGGGGCCTACTTGACCCAATTCACATTCCTAGTCACGTCGAAGACCCCATGTGTATGTTCGTGCATCTTTGAGGACCCCACACTAGGAAGATGCACGTGGGCTGCATATAGGAGCTTGATGGACACATCGGACCGTTGGATCGAGCGGACACGATCTTCAGACTGTTGGATTGCGCACGTTGGAGCATCTTGACCTTGATCGTGGAGTATTTGGACCATGGACCATCATTGGATAGGACAGTTTGATAGTTCAAAGTTAGTATTTTTTTATTAGTTTAGTCATTTGATTAGGTATCTTTGTAAGGTTTTTTTTTTTTTTTTTTTTTTTTTTGGGGGGGGGGGGGGGGGGGGGGACACTTTGCATGTTATGAGGGGTTTAGTTGTAAAAGTCTTCGAGAGGGGCTTTATAAGTTTGGATGCCCAACTCCTTTAAGGGATTATGCATGTTATGAATGAAAGAGATTTCTCTCATTTTGCTTTGAGATTGAGCAAAAGAATTTCATCTTGTGATTGTATTGGTGGTGCGAAACCACAGGGAGCGATTCCTTAGTTATCTTCTTTTTTTTTTTTCAACACGGTATCATCTTTTCTCATCTTCCTTCTTGATCTCTTCCTTTTTTTTCTTCTTTGTTACCACCCAAATTTCAAAACCTAAATCGACCCATCCCAAGCTCAAGCCGACCATAACCTACCATCTTTTGCTGTCTGTACGGATGTATAGATGCACTTACATACGACTGTTTGTATGGATAACCTTGTACAATGGCCCCCTTGTTTCGTTATGAATGCTCTTCCCTTTCCCTTGCTTCCCTCTGAAAAAACCCCTAGAGTAATTTCACTAAATCCTAACCCTAAAATTCCTAAATTTCAAAATCCCCAAAATTTCCAAACCCAAATTCCCAAAATATGAAAATCCCTTGACCAAATCATATATCCTAAATTCCCACAACTTAAAACTCATATTCCTAATTCTAGAAACCCTAAGTCTTAAACCTTAATCCAAAATCTAAAATCCCAACCTGAAACCTCCCAAAACCTCAACCCTAATGTTCCAACCTTAATTCCTCTAAGCCTAGATACCCTAAACCCATTTCCCACATTCCCTAGCCTTTAAACCGCCCTAACATGTCGAAACTCGTACAAGCTACACGATTTCCATTGAATTCAGATTTAACCCTATGTTATGATAGGTCCTGGTTAATCAGTAATTTATGAGATTCACATTGCGGGACTGTTATAGGCTTCAATTTGGACATGTCATGAATCTAAAATTTCTGAATTTATGGTAAATTGGTTTTATTTTGTCGTTCCATTGCTCTACTTAATCTACCTTTTAATTTCATGGCAGCATATTAGGTTAGATCACTTTGTCCTGCATCATTCTTTCACTTCAGATATCCCAATGCTACGAAAGTATCAACGGTCTTTCACATCATTTTAGCTACGGTTCCTTCTATCTCTATGCTCTGAAATGGTTGTGATTTAACAAGTTTTGAAAATAGCTTCTCCACCTTTCATTGATGTCATTGTCCTTGACTAGTACTCTCCGGTCATCGCTTTCAATGCGTCTAACATGATCTAGGTTCATATCCTTCCTCACTCTCATTTTTACAAGATTGAAGACGCCTTTTTGCAAGATTGAAGACGCCTTTCTGATCTAGGTTCATATCCTTCCTCACTCTCATTCTGATATTCAGTTTCAAAATCCACGCTCCCATACCCTAATACAGCTTCGTTACTTGTTAGGTGAAGACACGACAATGGAAAGGTCAGGTGACGATGGCAATGGTGACACGACGATGGAAAGGTCAGATGATGATGGCAATTGCAACGAAGATGACGGTATCGCAGGTAATGATCCGGTTGTGGAGGAGCTTCGCTCCTGGGGCCGAGCGCAGATATGGGATGAAGACGATAATTGAAAAGGGGAATTAGGGAAATGGGTTCAGGTTACCAGGAAAAAGAAAGGTTTCTCTTAGCCAAAGAGGGTTGACAACTTCCCGACCTTGTTCGTAAAGGGTTTTCCAGAAGGTTGGCTTCCCATCTTCTCCAGAGTTTTTGGGCATGCTGGGGTAGTGATGGATGTGGTCCTGCCTCGACACAAGGTGAATGACGCCATTAGAGGCTTTGCCCTGGTCAGAATGAGGTTGAGGTTGAGCTACAAAAGGCCATCCTCGATCTTCATGGGGAGAGCTTTAGAGGGATGAAGCTGTTCGTCCAACAGGCTAGATTTGGCCCGGAACGACCTCGTCTTCGCCCTAAAGGAGAATCCCTCCTTCCGACTACCCGTCATAAAGTTCAGCTACGGAACCAAAATCCCCAATCCCGGCTTACAGGCTCTAAGTCTTTCAGAGACTCTAATTGACTCCGATCAAGCCCCCCCGTCTAGGCAGGAGGAGGCAAACCAACCCGCAAGGACAGTGAATCGAGTGGAGGATAGTCCAATTCTCATCGACAAGGAGACTTTGCAAAAATCTAAAGAGGCGCTAAGAAATTCGGTTGTTGCTATCACTAAAGCAGGAGCCTTGATATCCCAGGTTAGGAGTTGGATCCAGGAATGTTGCGGTTTCCTTCTGTCCTCATATTCCATTAAACCCTTCGGTTTTAATGAACTATGGATCAATCTGGGTCCTTTCATCAACCCCGATCTCTTCACGATGGCAGCTGCTTTGCATAGAGACGGCCCCATCCTCTACATCCAACCGTGGGAAGCCTTTTCGGCGTTCGGATTCGAAGAAGTCTGGGTTCTAGTTTGCTATGTGCCGCTAGAATTTTGGAACGAAGCTTTCTTCCAATCAATCACATCTAATTGAGCTAGATCCCAAAACTAAGATTGGCGAAGAAATGGGAGTGATCAAAATGCGATTAGGAAGAAGAAGGGCACCCCTCTTCCGAATCAGCTACAGGTGGTTGTGGACAATAGATAGATATCGTTGCCGATTCAACAAGAGGTCATTAGAAGCCCCATCCCCAAATGGGGTCACCTCTGGAGGTCCAGAGAAGCGCCATGCTAGGCCACATCCATTGAGCTAGCGAAGGATAGAGAAGAAGGATCACAGTTGCCATGCTTCATAGGACCACAGATTCTTCGCGAGACACAAAACGTCTCCTCCTCAGGACTACCAGACCGCTTCTCGGACACTTGTCGCACTTCGAGGGCCTCGAGCGACTAGCTGGCGATCTCCGACCTCTCACGCATCTAGAGGATGCTAGATGGTCATGCAGTTGACACCTGTCAACACAACGCTAATGCGTGCTTCTCTCGCTCCTGCACGTGGACGGCTGAGAGTCCTCCGCGGCGCTCTCCGTATCAAGGATACGCCCTTCAACTTCCCCCAGCCTCTGTGTGCTACGTGTCGATTATAGGGAGGTTCGGAAGGCGAAAAGTCGCCTCGTGTCTTCGCTTCGGTCAAATATTTTAGCTTCAGAGATCCCTAACTGTCTGCCGATTAATTTGAACCTGTCTTTATACGCCGAACCATCTCCCAACCGCCAACTCATCCCCAAACTTCCCTCTTCGGATCCGCCCCGTTATTTTGCTCCCTCCTCTCAGATTGCACTCTACTCAGATAGGGAAGAAGGAGAGTTCGACTCCCACAATATGGCTTCTTCGTCTTCGGAAGACCATCCTTCGCCAGATTCCTTATCTCCCAGATCTCCAGCGTAGCCAGAGGATCCTACCAGGCAGGCCCTCGTCTCTCTCTTCCATGAAGGTTCCAAGGTAGGGATAATTGAAGCAGAACCTCTTCAGATGAGAGTCGGAAATCCTACAGAAGCTGCTGGGGAAGATCAGTTGGTGACGCTGCCAAGCGAAGAATAGCGGACCGAGCTGATTAAGTCTATTCAGCGGAAAAGGTGGATCAGGGACGCGATGGGCCATATTGGAAGATCTGTGGGTCTCTCCTTTGGAGATCACCTTGAAGACTTCCTAGCCCTTTTCCATTGCATTGAAGCTCGAGGCAGACCGCTGTCACCGTCAAACTCTCCCAAGAGTACACAGCGGAGGAAAAGGAAAAATAAGGAATTACATAACCTTTTATCTTCCCCCAGTGGGGAGATCGCTGGAAGGGCCGCAGGCAGATCATGGGAAAGAACAGTTTGCTAAGTGAAGGTTCTCTCATGGAACGTCAGAGGAGTAGGGTCCAAAAATAAGAGAAGTCTTATCGAAGATATATGTCTCAGAAGTAAGGCAGACATCATATTCATGCAGGAAACTAAAGTAAGTAGTTTCAACAAATTCCTTATGGGCTCGCTGTGGAAAAGCAAAGATGTCTCCTGGGTGGCTTCAGATTCAGTAGGTAGGGAGGTATTCTTGTAGCTTGGAATTTCTCTGTTTGGTTGCTGGAAAGCAGCAACTCTGGCCTCTACTCTGTGTTGGTTATCCTGTCCGAGGTCAATTCCAAAGTTTGCTGTCTCTTCATGTCTGTTTACGGTCCAAAACAGGCGAACATAAGACCTGCCCTTTGGGAGGAGCTTAATGCTGCCACATAGATGTTTAGTGGGCCTTGGTGCGTTGGAGGAGATTTTAACATAATCGATTCTCGGAGGAAAAATCTTCAGGGGGCAAAGTTACGTCTTCGATGCGCCTCTTCTCAAATTGGATCGATGAGAATGAATTGGTGGATCTTCCGTTACAAGGGGCCAGATTTACTTGGTCCAATAGCAGAGTTGATCCCATTTCTGTTAGTTTGGATCGATTTCTAGTCTCCCCAGATTGTTTGGATCAGTTTCCGCTCGTCTCCCAGTCTCTCCTTCCTAGACCCACTTCAGACCACACCCCTGTTCTTCTTGACACAGACTCAATCAACTGGGGCCCGAAGCGCTTTCTAAAATGCTTTCTGCAGGTCAGGTCGCTGGGATCATTTCGGGTTGTCATATATGAGGGCTGGCTTCTCCAATAACCCACATTCAATTCGCAGACGATATTCTGCTCTTCTGCGAAGCTGATCAGGTCAAGATCAACAATCTTCGAATGATCGTTCAATGCTTCGAGGCAGTTTCTGGTCTTAGAGTCATCCTCTCCAAATCCAAAATGATTGGAGTGAACCTAGAAGAAGCCTAGACTCGGTGCTTCGCCGATCTTTTCAACTGCTCAACTGATTCGCTCCCGACGACCTTTGTTGGGCTTCCTCTTTGTGCGGGAAAGCCTCCAAAACGTCTTTGGGATAAAGTCCTTGACAGATTCCAGTCCTTCCTGGCCCGATGGCAATGCAGATTTCTCTCTCTGGGCGGCCGTATTACCCTGATCAAAGCTACGCTCTCCAGCCTTCCACTCTACTCCATGTCGCTCTTTAAATGTCCATCCTCGGTGCTTAAAAGGCTTGAAAATCTTCGATGTGGATTCCTGTGGCATGGTTTTGAAAGCAAGAAAAAATTCCATCTCTTGGCTTGGAACAAGGTTTGCCGGTCAGTTCAGGATGGTGGTGCTGGCATCAGATCACTTAAAACCTTGAATCAGGCCCTCCTGGGCAAATGGTTTTGGAGATTGGGCACAGAAGAAGGTAAGCTGTGGAATGTTCTGGTCAAAAGCAAATATGGGACGTTAGCAGGAGGTTGGTGGACAAAGGAGTCTTCGGTCTACAAGGCCTCTACTCTATGGAAAGGCATCTTAGTGTCTAAATCTGAAGTCCTCAAAGGTACGATTTTTTCGGTTGGAAAGGGCGACAAGATCCGATTTTGGGAAGATGTGTGGATGGGGGAATTTGCTCTTAAAGATGAGTTTTCGAGCATCTATCGGTTGGCCCCTAATCAATCTATTTCAATTGCAAATTCTCTTCAGCTTTCAGGTGCTGAGATCGTCTGGTCAGTTAAATGCAGAAGAAGCCTTAAAGACAGAGAAATAGTGGAGTATGCGGAGCTCCTTCATCGTCTCAGCACGGTAAATCCAGATCTCTCCGCAGTTGATAGCTTGCTTCGGAAGTTAGATAAGTTAGGCAGACTCTTGGTTAAGTCCCTCTACAACTCCATTAGTAGTGCGTGCGCTCCTGCAGCTCTCCCCATGGCTGATAAGATTTGGAAATACAAGCTTCCTCCAAAAATTGCTGCGTTTGGATGGTTGGTGGGGAAGGTTGCCTAAGGTGTTAACAGTTGATAACTTGAGTAAAAAAGGAATGATGCTCACCAACATTTGCCTTTGCTGCATGGGCGATGCGGAATCGGTTAATCATCTCTTTATCCACTGCCCCATCCTCTCTCAGATTTTGGCTTTAGTCTTTTCCTGGTTTGGTGTTTCTTGGTGCTTCCCAATCTCAACGGGTATGCTTTTAAAGGCGTGGCATGGAGTTTCCATTGGTAAGCAAAAATATGATCTCTCGAGATTGGCCCTGCTAGCAGTGTGGTGGGCGATGTGGAAAGAGCGCAACAAGAGATGTTTTAAAGGAACCTCCAATTCGGTGGGATCTATAGTGGCTAAAGTCCACTTCTACATCACCGAATGGACTGTTTTTTCTTTTTCTCCCTGTTGTTGGTAGTTTGTTTGCAGAGAGAGCTTGCTTTGCCGCTTTCTTAGCGGCTCTTCTCTCTTTGTTTTGTTTTTTTTCCTTTAATGAAATTACTCATTACTTCTTAAAAAAAAGAAGATGCCTTTCTCACATTCTCGTCCCCTGTCTATTTTAATGATCATCATAAGCCTTCATGTAGCATCACTTGCTACTTTTTAGCAATCTTCTTGGCATTTATTTATTGTTCAAAATTTTCACCATTTCTAGACCCTTTCTAGGCTTTGAAGCATAAACTTTTCTCGTTAATAACTTTTTGTACATCAATTCCACCACTAGATTTCCTTATATAATTGGCTTTTACCTCTAGATATCCTAAAACATCTTTTGCCACATTCCTCATGCACTAAGCCATCTCATTCTATATACATTCCACTTTCTTCTATCAATTTATTTCTAAACAACATTGTGCTCTCCTTGTAAATTCCACTACCTAGTTTTTGGACTCCTATTAGTTTCATTCCCTTTCTTCTGTCTCTTAATATAAACATCTATGATCATTAACCTTTTTTTTTTTTTTTTGGATACAAGTCCTTGTTATCTATATCATTCTGAACAAAAACTTACAAATTGATTGGTTTGTCTTCACAAGTAGCATGAAGTCTATTTGGCTTGCATATGATCTACTTTTGAAAGTTATTCAATGTTTCTCTCTTTTTAAAGTATGTGTTTGCTAGCCATGGACTGTATGCCATAGTGGAATCAAGGATAACATTGCCCGTCTCATTTCTTCTCCTAAAACCATTTTCTCCATCCCTTTCATATCCTTTACTTTCTTTTCTTATATGACCATTTAAGCCTCCTCTTACAAATATTCTTTTTCTCTTCGGAACTCCTTGCTTTAGTCCATTCTTATCCTCTCAAGATTGCCTCTTGATTCTATCCTCTAACCCTACCTTCGGTGCATATGCAATAATAACATTGATTATCTCCTTTCTTAATACAAGTTTCTTCATAAAATCTAATCACTCACTCTCTTAAAGTCTACAACTTTATCCTTTAAATCTTAATCTAACACTATCCCTATCTCATTTCTATTATTGTCCTTTCCTACACACCAATGTTTATTCCATCAATTTATCTAGTTTTGTCCCTTTTTTCACTTGATCTCTTGAATGCAAACTACCTAAACTCTCCTTTGTTTCGTCATTTCCAATACTCTTTACTTGTCAATGTTCCTATATTCCATGTGGCAAGACAAATCCTATTCCCTTAAACTAGCTTCTTTACCCACGCATGTCCAGAATGGCATGGGAACCCTTGCCTACTTATCACAACAACTATGTGCTTTTGCAGTGCGTTGCTTCTCGGGGATGCTCTAGCCAACCCTTGCTCGTTTATCACTATAACTAGATTCTAACGCAGCGCATCACTTGAGTAAGAACTCCCTAGCATGAGTTTAGATGTCATCTTGTTCGGATTCATGTTGAAACTTATGGCATAATTTGATGTGGCGCATGACAATTAACCACTTGCTCTAAAAGCTTGAACTAATAGAGCATGGCGAATCAATCCCTTTATCTCATACCCTAGGCCCCACATCCCATGGGTTAGGACCTTTGCCGAACCCCCCTCGTGGGCCCCACTTCATATGGGTTCCGCTTCACACGAGCCTCCCACTTCACACGGGTGGGGCCCGCCTTACACGGGCCACCCACCCCAAGTGTGCCCTTGCATCCCAGGGGCCACCCCACTCGAGCTCGGTGTGAAAATGCTCCTGCATTAATCACCCCTGGTGAGAAGTCTCGAACAGGAGACCTCCCGCTCTAATATCAATTTGATGTAGGACAATTAACCACTTGCTCTAAAAGCTCGAACTGATAGAGCATGGCGAATCAATCCCTTTTAATCTCATAGCCCAAGCTTCACATCCCATGGGTTAGGACCTCGGTAGAGCCCCCGATCATGGGCCCCGCCTCACACGAGCCACCCGCCTCACTCAGGCCGCCCATCCTAAGTGTGCCCCTACATCCCACAGTCCATCCCACTTGAGCCCGGTGTGAAAATGCCCCATCATTATGATGCTAGCTGCCAACCTGACGCAAACCTCCTTAATTTGGGATAGTCTATCAATGAGATAACGAAACTCCCACATGCGAAATGTAGTACGCTATTAGATAGGTCGATTACAATCAATGAGTTACTTAGAACTCAAAACATTACAAAAAAAAAAAAAGCACAATACTTTTTCAGTGCTTAGGGAGCAAAACAATGTGTTATCGGACAAACAATGCTCCAAAAATCCTCTATGATCACGATTTCTCCCCCAAAATTTGTGTTTTGATGCGAAATTGGAGTTTCTAAAACGCAACTATAAGGAGAATCTCCAAAGAGATTTGGGAAAGTAAATTTTTTTGAACTTTTTTTAAAAATGATTTGGGCTGGTTTCATTCAATGTTCGAAATATCAGTATCGCGTTACGTATTGCACCCTTGGGATACAAATACTTATCGGTTATCGCATGGGATATATCGGTTGTATCGAGTAATGTATCGTTGTTGTTTGAAACATGTGGAAACATCGGAAATTGGTTGAATTTTTCAACAAAATTTCAGTGATTATTAAAAAAGACATCAATATACTTAAAAATCAAAACATTACAAAAAACAAGTGCACATAATAGGTTTTCTTCGTATGGGGTCCTAATCTATGCGTTGTCTAACTGAATTGATGCAAGTATATTCAAAGTCTATTCATATAATTTATAAATGTAAGAAGACATGTGGAAACACAAACAATACATTTAAAAGCAAAAGAAGAATCACTAGTTTAGGTTACATACATGTTTGATTTTGATTTTTTTTCAATTTTTCGCAACTCGGTGCTCCAAATCTCGAATCGAAGTTCCCAATCCATGATTTTTCATGCCATGCAAAACATGAAAAATCATGGATTTGTAGCAATTTGACGCTAATTAAACATGATTTATAGAAAAAAGGCTCGAAAATAAAAAAATGCTTACCGGATCAAAACATGTGGGATATATCCCACTACTTGTGTGTTTCGTATCGCACTGGTGGTATACAAGATATATCGTGGGATATTATATCGGCCGATATCGTCGATATTTAAAACACTGGTTTCATTTACAAATACTTTTGACATTTCCCATTGCCACGTTCCACACTGACAATATCAGCCGATACCATTATAATTATCGCTGGTCTTCCTTCATCATACCTTTGGCCGTCACTGTGTGTAGGTCAACCAGCTGAGAATTTATGGGATTCTTTGCCAGAAAGAGTGGAAATAAAGCTGTCTGCCTGGAAGTATATATCTGTCTCAGAATGAAGAGAGGTGGCAATGGAAGTTTGATCCCTCCGAAAACTTCACGCTTAAGTCATCTACCTGTTTTTCGACAGTGGGGCAGTGTGCAGATAGGTATTGCATGTGATGTGACCACCATATTGGATTATCTTGCTTCCCTTAAGAGGGCAGTGGTCCGATGGTCACTCCCAACAGATGGTAAAAAGTCCCAAGTATCTACCACTTACGAGCAGGAAGATGCTGAGCATGAAGTCAGTGCAACATCTTTTTATCCACATGATTTTGTGAAGCGCATCATCTTTTATCCACAATGACTTTGTGTATGTTATTTGGAGGAAAATTTTGCCCCTTTTTGATATGATATTGTCATATTGATCATGCCAACTTCAAATGATATCTTATTCCTAACTTGGAATTGGGGGGCTCATGGCACAAGGAAAACAACTCTTTGATATCTTTCTTTACTGCCCGAGATGTGTTTTTTTTTTTAATTTTTTTAATTTTTTATTTATAACAGAAAGAATGTAATAGTAGGAATGTTAACAATAGATCTGAAACCTCAAAAGTTGTATTTCAAAGGGCCAAGGGTAGGGTCATTTTTTGGGTAATGGGCTCAACCATTTTATGGGCTGTAAAAGGGATGACTTTGTGGATAATTGGGGTGGTATCCTTTGATTTTCTGCGGTCTTGTAAAGCGGTGTTCTCTCACCAAATTTATATATCCCCATCCTTTTCTTTTCATGTATTCTCTTTATTGACTAGTGCTAACAAAATTTTGAATTACCTTAACAAAAGCATACAAAAATAAAAATAAAAAATGAAAGAAAGACAAAAATATAAAGAATTAAGTTTTCTTATACAATGTTTTACCATTTTCTGTTGTTGACTTCTCAACATGGATTTCAGAAGCACTGAAAACAAAGAAGAAAGGAAAAAAAAAAAAAAACATGGATTTCAGACACCTAGGTTACTTTTTGTCGTCAAGTGTACACATTTTGTGTGAGGTGTCGATAAAAGGGACACCTTGAAATGGCATGACATGTGCTGACATATGTCATCTACATCATCCACATGTGTCATGCCAATGTCGGGCCATGTCAAAGTCTGCTGCTGTGCTGACACTTAGAAAAATCTGAACTGGTGTGTCACACCAGATAACACTGCTGGGATTGACTTCGGTTCCCATGGCACCTTACCTAACCATCTCACTATAATTTCCATCATCTCATCTCAAATGGGGACTACTACTTGGTTGCATCAGATGACCTCACTATTAATTCTATTATTCTCAGTCTTTCCACACATTTCCCTCATCTTCCCACGCTTATCCTCTGTTCATGTTGCTTTCTAATTTCCAACACTACACATCATGTAGGGTAGCGAATTGAGCAGAATTTTTATAGAAATTCCCTTAGGGGCTTTTGCCTCACCTTTTTTAAAGACTTTCCTAGCCATGCTTAACTCGGGGAATCGTTAAAATTGTGTTTTTTGTTCCCTCCTTTTAGGTGGTTTAAGGCTTCCCCTGGAAAATTTTTATGCACGTTTTTGTGGAATAGTCTGCCCCAAGAAATACCTAGGTTTCGGATAACCCCAAGGCATTGCAAGGAACCCATAATCTGCCGAAGCATTGTAGACTCTCCTCTCTTGGCGAATATTTGACTGCTTAGAGCTTCTCCTTTTCTATCTCCGCATATAATTGACCATTCAGATCATCTGCTCTCCTCACCTACCATATACTCAACAATTTCGGCCACCTACTTTCCTCTTGTGGCAGATCTTTGACCATTTGGATGGACCCTCTTGGAAGACCACCTTGAAACAGGCAGTGTGAACAACACAGAATTTAGACTTCTAGGAAATAACAGTGTCAACTCAACAAAAATTTAGTTGTTTCTTGAAAACATTAAAGCTTGGACAACTTCCACAGGAAAAATCTACCAAAGACATCCCCCTGAAGACAAACTGCTCCTTAAAGTGGCACATCTCCACTTCTTGACCTTGCTCTAATCCTATTGGAAGCATCCTTGCCCAACTCTCCATCCTCTGGACTGTGGAGCCAAATTAACAAAATTAATCCCCCCCCTCCCCTCTGCACACACAGGAACTTATGATGTCAATTTTACAGTAGATGAGTATCTTTATTTTCATTTATACATTTGTATGTTTGTTACAAATTTTCTTATATATGTTGCAATTTTCTCTTTACAGAATAAATTTGAAAGGAAACCATGAATTCTGTGAGTCTGGCTTTTTCTTGGATGATGAATGTTGGAGAATTTATGAGGAAAGGGTACATTCGCTTCTGGAACAAGCACTGAATGATAGAGCAAAGTTTATTCATGTGACCTGGAGAAGCACACCCTCTGAATGGAATATAGAAGATGTATGCAATCTATTCTTCTAATCATAGTATCCTGTTATAACTTGACCAGTTTTTTAAAGTCTCTGTACCAGTGGTCAAACTCACCATGACCATATAGATCTGATTTGCAACCCCAATAAAATCAACGGAGTTGTGTCAAAACATAATTTCATGAAACTATATAAAAAGTTCATAAAGAATGTTAAAAAGAAAGAAAAGGGGAGCTTATAGAAAAGGAATGAAAAGGGAAAACTGATGCAGCAAGATTGCAAAGAGATTGATTATGCAGATATAAGTACCTGGTTTGAAGTCTAAATCTTCAATGCTAAGCCCAATGTTGTCAATTATTAGTATTATTATTTTAATTTATATCACACTGCACATTGTAATACTGCTTGAATTCGTAATAGTGCTTGAATTGTATCATAAATGGTAAGATTTTTTTATTTACTGAAAATATTGGAAAAATCTGGACAATATAAATAGATCAGAAAAATTAAAAACTCATCAATCATCCATTACCCAACAATGTGCACCAAGAAGAGTAATATGTCTTGATATTGGCAACCGAGAACTTGCATACTGTATATATCGTGATAATGTTGAAGAATTCTTGTCTTTCCATAAAAGACATACACAAGGCCTTTAATAATTTTACTTTTCTTAAGTGTAGAATCATGTTGGAAAAGGTGGCATTGGATTCTGTTGACCATAGAAAAAGATACTTAGATGTCTTTGTTTTGGGTTTTCAAAGATCAAAATCCCCAACTCTCTCTCTCTCTCTCTCTCTCTCTCTCTCTCTCTCTCTCAAAAGCCAAAAATGAGGATTTTTAAATGGGGAGGGCTTGTTACATGTTTTTAAAGCAGAAGGGTAAAAAACAAGAAGAAAAAATTCATTCAAAACACTAAAATGATCCTTTATGTAATTTTGGGCCCCATTTATGTGGTCCACAATTATCTTATCATCTTCATCTAAGCATCTAAGCCTTATCCCAACTAATTTGGGTCAACCACATGAATCATTTTCTAGAATTCCACTTCATCAAGGGCCATAACTTTAGTTAGACCATAGGTCATCAAGTCTTTTCTTACTGCCTCCACCACGTCTCCACCATGTCCTTTTAGGCCTACCCCCACCCTTTTAGAGCCTTCAACTTGTACCAACTCACTTCTTCTAAGTGGCATAGTTCTTGGTCTCTGTTGCACATGACCAAACCATCCAAGTTTATTCCCTCATCCTATTACCTATTGGTGCAACACCTAAATTCCCTGGAATGCATTCATTTCTAATTCCATCCTTGTCTTGCCACTCATCCATCGCAACATCCTCATTTGAGCTAAACATTCGATGAACATGTTGTTCCTTGCCCTTCAAAACAAAAAGTTGTTCCTTGACTGCCCAACATTCTGTTCCTTAAAGAATGGCTGGTCTTATAGCCATCCCATGAAATTTCCCTTTCAGTTCGAGTGGTACACGATGGTCACATGAAACTGTAGGGGCACACATCTCCATTTTTCCCACCCAGCTTGAATTCTATGGGCGACACTTCTCAATCTCTCCACTCTCATGAGATATTGACCCAACGTATCGAAAGTGGTCATCATGGGAAAACTTCCTGGTCAGCAATCTTAACTAATTCCTTATTTTCACTCCCATTTATAACTAAAATTGCACTCCATATACTTAGTTTTAGTTCGACTAATTTTAAATCCTCATTTTCATAATTATCTTATGATTCGTACAATTTGATATGATAATCATATGATTACTTCAGTTTTGATTTTTTTGGATTTGCAATTTGAACCTATGATTCATTTTTTTGGTGGCGTGTGGTACTATATGATTCATATCACAAATTGCACAATTTTGACAACGTTGGCTAGGCCACATGAATGAGAAAAATCAGGGCTGTTGGTGTAAACTGAACACAGGTTCGAAAACAAGAGCAGCACATGGGTTTTATCAACATTTTCTTAAAAGAATTGTCCATTGTTCCATTTGAATGGCATTAAAGGCTTTTATATGGTCTGCATGCAGTTTTCTAGATGAGTCCAGATTTTGTCCCTTGTCTTTTCTAATATAAGCAATATCCAATGAACTTGCTGTAAAGAGTTACTTCATGTTTGTTTAAGAGAATCCAAAATATGGAAATGGAAAAGCCCTATGGAATACTTCGGCAATGAAAACCATACAACACTGTGGAACCCAACACTAATTCCATTGTTTGGTTATGTGTGTTGTTTTTCATGGCAATGTTAAAAGGTCAATGGTTAAACATTGAGAGTTGTCTCTCGTAACTGTGGATATCTTTATTTATAAGATCTTTCTATGAAATTGTTTTACTCAATTTTTTTAGGAAAAGAATATTGATTTCCTCATCTTTTTTGATTTCTCAAACAGAGGAAACTGTTACATCGGAGGGATTTGTATTCTTTTCCACAGTTTTCCAGGATTTTCTCTAAACTAACAAGCCCAAGAAATGGGATTTTATAGATAAACCTGCTAAAAAAGTATATATCTCAATATACATTTTTTATGGTATCCAAAAGCCATGCATCTGTATTTACTGGCTAAAATATCTCAGGCAGCTAATCGCCTATCTCCAAAAGTGGCAACTTCTGTGCATTGAATGCTATTAATATCAATAGTGATATAGGTACTGCTGAAAATGTGCTTTAAGGCTGGATTTGCAGACAGGCTTGTGAAACCCACTTTGGGCCTTCTATGCTACACATGAATGGCATTGGGTCTGGTTGATAAAAAAAAAATTCATAGAGATAAAGTCGCTCACTATTTGTTTACCATTTATTTAACTAATTTGCTCAATGAGGTTCTCTACTCTCTACCCCCACATCTCCATCATGGTCCAGTTTCTTCCTGGCTATTACAAATTCCAAGTAGGCAACTAGCTGTGCACATGAGCATTGGTTGAATGATTTCTAGCTGATTCAAGTCTGTTGGTAATGATATATATATATATATATATATATATATATATATATATATATATATATATATGCAATTAGCACCACTGCCAACCAACATCACATTGATCGGACCAGGTTTTTTTTTTTTCGGTCTTTGCCGAGTCTTCAAAACCTCAAGAATAGAAGTGTTTTTTAATTATCAACTGATTCACAGAATGTTGTATTTTTTATTTCCAGGGGTTTGCAAAGTTTGGTGATGAGCCAATCTTTGCTGGTATAATAATCAGCTCTTTTGAGAAAAGTTTTCGTACGGTTGATGTGGGCCCAAATGCTGAGAACAAAGAGGAGGTATTTTACCATTTGATTTCAACTATTTCTTCAAATATGCATTCTGAGATTATTTTCCTCTCATGCAACAGGCTGCCAAATTCAGAAAATTTTGGGGAGAGAAGGCAGAGCTTCGAAGGTTTAAAGATGGAACTATTGCAGAAAGCACAGGTGATTCATTTTTAATGGTGGATATCTCTTTGCCTACATTTTTTCAAGGTGGTTAATATACTGCCGACGTTGTTACAGTGTGGGAATGTGAGCAGTGGGAAAGACATCTCATTATAAAAAGAATTACAGAGTATATTCTTTCTCGGCATTTTTCCCTGTCAAATGAGGATATGGTACATGTTGTAGATCAACTTGATTTCTGCCTTCATCATGGTTTCAAAGGTACAAGTATAAAGTAACCATCACTAAAGTATTTCATGTACATCTTTTTAAAAGAATTTTCCAACTGAGAATACACCACTAACAAAAATAATGGGTTCAGATCCAATATCAGTTTCTGGTGGTCTACTTAGGGCATTTGAAGTTCTATCGAAGCGCCTGCGTCATGTAGATGGTGTCCCTTTGAGTGTGTCAAGTGTTCAGCCTTTAGACCCAGGTTTGTTCTTTTCCTAGTAACTAATTTCATGCAATTGTTGGTTGTCATATTTGCTGTGCTGTATGCTATATTTCTTTCCATCTTAATTCTTGATCCTGTAAAATCTTTTTCTCATTTTGCTCCTGAATTTGGAGGGAACGCTTATTGAATATATCCTTGATACATGATTGGTAAATTTTTGTTCAGTTGAAATCTTACTAAGAGGTTGAGGCTCGAGATTATGTTAGATAGTGTATTGATCCGTTGTGTTGGGAAGCCATGAAAAGGAACTGCACGTATATTGTGCGGAACCTGGTTTTCAAGTTCGGATGTGTGTTGTCCTTGCTGTTGATGTGGAGAAAGACTTTCGACTTGATGCTCATGTGGGACAATTTTTCTCTTGGAGTGGTAGTCTAGTTAATCGTTTGATAAGGAGCGGAGTTGTCATCTAGATAGGGCTTGAGACTGTTAATAAGGTACCCTGACCCACAGGTATCTTGGGTACCTGGATCCAATTTTTAGACGCACTTATTAATTAGGTCAGCTTATTAATCCAATAGGTCATGTAAATGATTAATGTGCATGTACTCATCACAGTCCTTGATAGAGTGGCGGGACATGGATAATGCTTAGATGGTGGTGATGATATATATATATATATATATATATATATATATATATATATATATATATATATATATATATATAGAAAACGCTCACCTGCGAACCAGTTCGTACGTAGTACGTACGAACTTTTTTGATGACCCATCTTATGTGATGAATCTCGCAAATCTGAACGGTTCACATGAAGCAGAACCTCATGAAACCCCATAGTATGAATTTTTACTTTGATCGGAAACTTTGGTGGACCGTGAAAAATGTAAACAGTTTCTTTCCTTGATTTGAATTTCTCTTTGCTATGGATGGTATGGATAAAAGTTTTAGATAAAAGTAAAACTTGGTCCTGGGGGGTTTCACTAGGTGCTGCTTCACATGAACGGTTCAGATTTTGGATCAACATAACGTAGGATGGGTTCTCAAAAAAGTTCGTACGTAGTAATGCATTTAACCGAAGTTCGCAGTGAGCACTTCTCTCTCTCTCTCTATATATATATATATATATATATCATCATCATCATCATCATCACTAGCGTTCATGTATCACAACCTTGGGATACAGATATGTATCGGTTATCTCACGATATATATTGTTTGTATCTCGTAATTTATCGCACTTTTTGGAAAACATGGGAAAACATTGGCAAAATAGTTGAATTTTTTTATGAAACTTCAGTGATTATTTAAAAAGACCATAATACACACTTTTAAATCATAAAATCTCAAGAAAGAAGTGCACATAATAAATTTCCTTTGTATAAGGTCCTAAGTTATGCGTTATCTGATTAAACTAAGGTAAATATATTCAAATATGATGCATAACATTTATAAATGTATAAAGATGTGTATGAAAACATAACCAATACATTCAAAAGCAACAGATACATTAAAAATTAGAAAACATACCTATCAATGATGTGTGTATTCAATATCCGCCCTGTCCATCCGTTTTTCCATGTCATCTTAGGACTATCCAAAAAATGAAGCAGATCCAATAATCAGGGGGACCATACCATAAGCAACAATGGTGATTGAACATTAGTGGCCACAAAAGTTTTGGATCAAGCTGATAATTGTTTTTTCCCTTCATTCAAACTTATGTGGACCACGCAAGTGAAAATAGTTGGAATTGATGCTACCGTCGAAAATAATAGGGCCCACCTTGATGCATGCACGGCACATCCGCATCATCCATTGGTTTTGCACCCTGATTTTAGGGGTTGGCCTAAAAAATGAGACAGTTACAAATTTCAGGTAGATGTGGACCACTCCACACGGAATAGTGGTTATCGACCATTAAAAATTGTAGGCCACAATTTTCTGGATCAAGCTGATATTTGTGTTTTCCTTTCATCCAAGTGTATGTGAACTTATTAACGGGTTGGATGGTCACAATGGACCTTAGGAAGTTTTCAATGGTGGGGCACACCGTGATGTTTGTAAGAAATCTTACCCCGTCTATTCGTTTTTGAGCTTATTTTAAGACTTAAGACAAACATTGAGCAGAATCCAAGACTCAAGTGGGCCACACTAACAGAAAAGGTGGGTAGGAAAATTCCTACTGTTGAAACCTCTCTAGGTAGATAGTGATGTTTGCATTCTATCCGTACCGTTCATAACGTCATTTCTACCGGGATGAACTGAAAACACAAATATTAGACTGATTCAAAACTTCTGTGGCCCCATGAATATTTCAACCGTGGACATTCAATCCTCACGTTTTTAGCCTACTTGAGTCTTGGATCTGACTCATTTTTGGCCCGATGGCCTAAAATGAGCTCAAAAAACGGATGGACGGGGTAGATTTCTCACAAACATCACGGTGGGCCCCACCTAAGTTTTCGGCGGAGGAACTTCCCGCTCGCAGGAAATCCGTGTCCGTGAAGATGAGTGTTGAAAATCCTTGAGTTGAGTTGTACAAATAGTTCAAAGGAGATCAAAGTTACATGTGCCCCACAATAATGTATTTATTATATCCACACCTGTCATCCATTTGGAGAGATCATTTTAGATCATGAGCCCAAAAATGAGTCATATCCAAAGCTTAGGTGGACCACACCACAAATTGCAGTGAGGGCAATGATTCTCACCATTATAACATTCGTAGGGCCCATCATAACGTTTATTTTCCATCCAATCTGTTCATGAGTTCACAAAGACCTTGATGAAGAGGAAAAACAAATATCATATCGATCCAAAACTTCTGTGACCACAAAAGGTTTCAATGGTAGACGTTTAATATCCCATAATGTTTTTCAGTGTGGTCCACTTGATCTTTGGATTTGTCTTATTTTTTGGCTAAAGACTTAATACGAGCTCGCAAAATGGACGAACGGTTTGGATATAACATATAACTCATGATGGGACCCACAGAACTTGGTGACATCAACACATCATCCAAGTCGGTGGTGTGAAGTACACCAGGGACGGGGATTCCCTGCGAAAGCCTTTCGCAGGAAGTTCCTGTGCTGGGAACTTTGGTGGGGCCCGATGTGATGTTTTTGAGAAATCCACTCCATTCATCCGTTTTGTGAGTTCATTTTAAATCATAAGACCAAAAATGAACCATCTCAAATACTCTGGTGGGCCAAAAATGTGAGTATTGAATGTCAGTAGTTGAAATATTTGTGTGGCCACAGAAGCTTTGAATCAGGATAATATTTGTGTTTTCATTTCATCCCAATATGAATGATGTTACGAACGGTATAGATGGCATATAAACATCATTGTCGACGCCATGAACATTTCAACGGCACAAATTTCTCTGCATACATTTTCCTTTAATGCGGCCCACTTGAGTCTTGGATCCTTCTCAATTTTGGTCTCAAGTCCTAAAATGATCTCAAAAAACAAATGGACGGGGTGGATTTCTCACAAACATCACGTTAGGGCCACCTAAGTTTCCAGCGCAGGAACTTCCTTTCGCAGGAAATCCGCGTCCGTACACCAGCCCATCCGCTTCATGTAAATAAGGGCTCGAGGCCCTTTTTTTTCGAAGCAAAGAGGGTTCTGGAATGCCGGAACCCTAAAATCTCTCCCAGATGACAGGATTTCAAGGATTTATCTGGATTTCGCGCCCAAATCTCTCCAAATCAGAGACTTGGATTTGAATGGCCCATCAAACGCAGCTTCCGATTAAGGCGATCTTCTTTATAGGTACCGAAATCTACTCTTGAAAGTTTTATTTATTTATTTTTAAATTTTTTTTTTATAGATAATAATGCTCTCCCAACATCCCAGAGTTGGCTACAATAGCCCCGGCAGGTGTTGTATAGCAAATTTCTTGAAAAAAAGAAATAAAATCCCGATAAAAGTGATAATATCGATGATATCGCACGATATTTAGAACAATATTTAGCGATTTCGAACAATATTTGGCGATATTATGCGATATTTATCGATACAAAGAATTATGTAATTTTTTTCAAAATTTTAGTATCTTTCGAAGGGTTTCATATCGCTGGACTGTGATACCGATAATATCAGCCGATAGTATCGATATTTTGAACACTGATCATCACCACCATCTACGCCTTAATCTCAACTAATTGGGGTTGGCTACACGAATCGTGTTCTGCCATTCGACTCTATCAAGGGCCATAACTTCATCACACACGTGATGGATGAAAGAGTCACACTAAAACCAGATGGACTGGTTTTCCTGATCCGATCACCAGTGAATGAGCTGGCCTAGTCTGCAAAATACAGTTGAAAGCTCATAAGATTTCCTGAGGATGGTGTTTTGTCAGAAAATGTTTTTCCTTTCTATGCATAACGCTAAGGATTAATGGCATTGCCACTAAGTTTATGATTGTAGGTCTAAATACTTTAAATTCTCAATTTGCTTTTCTGATTTTCTGATTTTTTTTTTTTTTGGAAATAATTTCCTGTGATGATGTTTACTAGATTTCAGGCAATGGTTTGCGTATGAAAATTACTCATTAGGGCCCTTGTTCTATTATGCTTTTGAATTTGAGTTATAATCCTAGACTGTTAGACAGGCTTTGCACTCTTGAAAGATTTGGTTATATATTGTGCTGACTTCAACAGCCTTCTAGTTGTGCACACTTTTTTTTTTTTCGAATGCCATTTTACTGATGACTTGTCTTTGACAATCTTCTACCTGGTTATTGATGCTTCAGCCTTCAGGTACACATCTGTTTTCCCCCCTGAACCTCATCCCTTGGCTAATGAAAAGGATGTTAACCGAAGATCACAGTTCACAACTTGTATTCAACCAGTGGAAGTTATGATTCAGGTAAGACAACATGTAGTTTTTTTTGTTTTTTTGCTCATCACTGGAGATGAATGACATGTATGAGGTATTGAAGATTGTTTGTCTTTATCTAGTTGGAGGGATCAGGAAACTGGCCGTTGGATGATGTAGCGATACAGAAAACTAAATCTGCCTTCCTTCTAAGAATTGGCGAAAGGTGTGGGAACAAGGTGTTCTTTAAAATTTGCAAATATTCTTCTCGGTGAAGGTGCTTGCCTCATGTTTCATTTATTTGCCACTTTAATTCTGCTATTTTGGCAGTCTTCAGAACCGTTGGGGTATGATGTGTATTGCTAGTGAGGATGAGGTGAATGTCCTTATGTCTGGGTATGCTTTTCAGCTTAGAATCCTGCATGAGAGAAGCATCAATTGCTCCAGAAAGCAAGGTTTGCACTGTGGGGTTGATGACATGTTTATGTTTGTAATACACTATAACTGGAATTAGCACTTCCAAAATGTTGCACTTAAATTTTATTTTATTTTTTTAAATATTTAATTGTAGTTGATGATTATCAAAAGAAAGAAGTCGACAAGGAACTATTTCTTCGCGGTCAGCATTCTAGCATGATTAATGGTTTGCAAGGTCGTTATCCTACATATGGACCAGTTGTGCGGTAAGCATAAGGGTTTTTATTGTATTCTGCTTTCATTTACATCACTGGCATTGTTTATTCCTTTTTTTTTTCCCTTTAATTTGTGAAGGCTTGCAAAACGATGGGTTGCGTCGCATTTCTTTTCACCTTTCCTTTCTGAAGGAGCAATTGAATTACTGGTCGCTTACCTCTTTCTGAAGCCTTTTCCATTTTACTCTCCTTGCTCACGGATCACTGGATTTTTGAGGTAATGTTTCAATTTCGTCTTCTCTATTTGTGGGCAGCTTGTTTGTTATGTTATTTTGTAGTCATGCTTCTCTTCCCATGGACATCATGTGCATTAAAACTAAGTGTCTGCTTGATGCATTTTTGGTTGTTCTAAGACATTTAATTTTATAAATGCACATATACTGACAAAGCCTTAGGCCAGTGACAGAAGGCGGGAAAGAGGGAGGGCCAGTCCAGCTCATTGACAGCTCTATTTTTGGCGTTGATCCTCTAGTTGTGCTATCCACATGTACTAAAAACCAATAAGAATGAGCTGATTGCAAACTGAGACTATCTTATTTTCAATTTAACATGTGGATTATATCCCCAAGTGTTCCTTTAGATTTTTGCTTCCTCCCTTTGATCCTACTTTTTAACAATGGAAGGAGGGAGAAATTTGGTCCAGCCCAACCCACCAGCCCTACTGTTGCCCTTAATCATCTATCTGTACCACCTGCATGTACCACACCTATGCGAGTGAACTGAATACAAATTAATACGGTATCTATCAGGTTTCTGATTCAGATTCTTGCTCCGATTTCTAATCCTCATGTTGCTTGCATCTTCGACCATCTGCTATTCCACCTAGATAATCTTTATCTCTACTAATTTTTCACTGTGGTTTGTGTTGTTTCTGTAAATATAGTCGACTTTACATCTCTTTTTGCTTAGCGGCAAGCGCTATCTCAGCGCCAGTGTTCGAAATATCGGTATCGCACAATGTATCGCACCCTTGGGATACAGATACGTATCGGTTATCGCACGGGATATATCGTTTGTATCGCATAGTTTATCACACTTTTTGGGAAATGTGGGGAAACATTGGGAAAATGGTTGAGTTCTTTAATGAAACTTTGGGGATTGTTAAAAAGGCCCTTAATACACACTTTTAAATCATAATATCTCAAAAAAAAAAAATGCACATAATAAATATCCTTTGTATAGGGTCCTAAGTTATGCGATGTTTAACTGAACTAACGCAACTATTTTTTAACTTAAATGCATGATATTTATAAATATATCATAGTCATGTATAAAAACACAACCAATTCATTAAAAAGCAAAAGAAGAACTGAAAAAGTAAAATTTGAGAAATATACATATAATGATGGGGACTAGTTGTGGTCAGTGCTCTGTGGGCCCCACCATGATGTACGTGTTTCATCCATTCCGTTAATCCATTTTTACGGATCATTTTAGGGCTTTTTAAAAAAATGATAGGGATATAAATCTTAGGTGGGACACACCACAGGACAAAAATAATGAATGGATATTCACATTTAAAATCCTCTGAAGGCCCACTGTACTGTTTATTTGACATCTAATCTTTTTATTTGGTCATAAAGACCCAGATGAAGGGAAAAAATAAATATCAGCTTGATCCAAAACTTTTATGGCCCTCATAATGTTTTTAATGGTCAAAATTCATTCAACACTGTTTCCTGTAATGTGGTCCACTTGAGATTGAGATATACTTCATTTTTTTTAATCATTTCATAAAATGATATATAAAAATATATGGACAGCATGGATGACACACATACATCATAGTGGGCCCCATAGAGCACCGACCACCAGCCAATGGCTGGTGTCAGGGGGAATAGCCCCGAACCGTTCGTACAACTCGGAGCTCGAGGAGCGCCAGTGCTTGTCTTCGCACGACACGTGCCAAGCAGGGATGTGGATTGCGTACTACCCCCGCCAGCCTAGCTCCGAACGGGCAGTTTTGTAGATGGCCCTACAGAAGTGACGTGGCCAAGTTCTGTGGGACCAGCCATGATATATTTGTTGTATCCGCACCGTTCATTCATTTGAAGATATCAATTTAGGGCACTAGCCAAAGAATGAGTCAAATCCAAGGCTCAAATGGACCCCACCATAGAACACAGTGGAGAGAGTGACGCCCACCATTAAAATTTTGTAAGGCCTTAAAACAGTGGATCTGGCTCATTCTTTATCTCATGCCTTAAAATGATACACCCAAATATATGGACGGTGTAGATACAACACATACATCATGGTGGGCCCCACAGAACTTGGAGCGTCACTTCAGTAGCCGTCTGGCTACGCTCCCGTCATTTTAAGGCATGAGACGGATTGGCTACTCCCCCTGACACCGGCCTCATGGCTTTGTGGGCCCTACCATAATGTATTTGTTTCATCCATTCCGTTCATCCATTTCTACGGATCATTTTAGGTATTGATACAATAAATTTAAGGGATATAAGTCTAAGGTGGACCACACCAAAGGAAAACAATAATGATTGGATATGCACCATTAAAATCCTCCTAAGGCCCACTGTACTGTTTATTTGACATCCAATCTGTTGATTGGGTCCTAAAGACCCAGATGAAGTGAAAAAATAAATATCAGGTTGTTCCAAAGCTTTTATGGCTCCCACAACATTTTTAATGGTCAACGTTCATTCAAAACTGTTTCCTATAATGTGGTCCACTTGAGTTGTGAATATGGTTCAATTTAGGGTTTAACGCCTAAAATGGTCAATAAAAACGGATGGACGGATTGGATAAACCACATACATTCAAGGTGGTCCCAAATGAGTTTACTTAGTACAATAAAAGCGTACTGAGTAACTATTATGCAATCCTTTTTCCATCCGCCGAAGCAGATGGCACACTGTGTACTAAGGTAAACTCTGTGGGCCCACTGTCATTCATGCATCTTATCAAATCCGTCCATCCATTTTATCATATAATTTCAGGTCTTTTGAAAAAAAATTAATCATATATCCAAGCTCAAGTGGATCACACCACCTGAAATAGTTTGAATTGAAGTCTACCGTTGAAAAGTTCTTGGCGGCCCACAGAAGTTTCAGATCAAGATGATATTTGTTTTTTCCATTCATCCATGTCTTTGTGATATTATGAATACTTTGGATGACAAATAAACATCCTTGGGGCCTTATAAATATTTCAACGGTGGAAATCAATACTTACACTGTTTCCTTTGGTATGGTCTACCTGAGATTTTGATATACTTTATTTTTGGGCTCAACCCCTAGAATGATCTGGAAAAACTGATGGACAGCGTGGATGAACCATCTACCAAATCCAAGGCCCTACAGAGTTTACTCGGTACGATAAGAGCGTACTGTGTAACTCAGTACGCAACCCGATTTCACCGCCCGCCCCCCTTTTCAGTTTCCCTCGAGATTTTAGGGTTCGTTCCCTCAAATCTCTCTATCCAATCAGGCCGATCCTCTCCAGCCCCTCAAATCTCGTTCCGGAAGGTCGTTCCGGCCTGATTCCTCGTCGGAATCTCCGAGAAAGAGGAAAGATGAAGAAAATGGGAAGAAAATCGCACTTACCTATTGAATGGCCCACCTCCGATCACTGCTACAGCCAGGTACTCTCCGATTTCTTTCTTCTTTTTTTTTGTAATTCAATTTTTTTTTTTTTTTTTTTTGATTCTCCATTGCTCGGATCCGATTTTTATGGTATGTGTGGGTAGTTAGCTATAGTGGGACCCGTGAATCCCCTGCAATCTGCCCATGATTGTCCGTGCGTTGATGTCCGACAATAATGGAGAGGAAATGGCGCGATATCGGTCGATATATCGCGCGATATCGACGATAATATCGGCCGATATATGGATTTGGGATTTTTTTGTATCTTCCAGACGTTATCGGGACTATATCGTCTCGCCGTGGTGCGATACCGATAATATCAGCCAATAGTATCGATATTTGAAACACTGCTCAATGCTAGTCCTCTAGTTATTTTTTCTTGTTTTTGTTGTTTCCTTTGTTCTTCCTATTTTTTAGCTTTGTATCCTTCTTCTTTTTTCTTCATCTATTCTCGTCAATTCTCAATATATATATATATATATATATATATATATATATATATATATATATATATATATATATATATATATATATATATACGTAAACGCCACTACAACCACAAACTTTTTTGAGAACCCATCATAAGTGATGTGGATCCAAAATCTGCACCGTTCATGTGAAGCAGCACCTAGTGAAAACCCCTAGGCCGAAGTTTTACTTTGATCTAAAACTTTGATGGGCCATGAAAAACGAAAACAGTTTCCTCTCTTGATTTGCATTTCTCTTTGCTATGGCCCACCAGAATTTTAGATCGGGGCAAAAATTTTTCATATAAGGTTTCATGGGATTCCGCATCACATGGACCGTTCAGATTAGACACCCATGGCACGTGTGCAAAGGTGCGCACGTGCGTAGGTGCGCAGGGGAGCATGACTATATATATATATATATATATATATATATATATATATATATATATAGACTATTATGTTTCTGTGAAACAATGACTTTTTTTTTAAAATTTTTTTATTTATTATTATCAGTACTTAAAAAAGTTTGTTACTATTTTTAAGTTTATTTATTTGTTATTTTATTTAGAAGCCTGCTAGGTGCTCCTGCTTCCTGACTTCTTGGGGAACACTGGTTTAGCTGTCACCCATCTGAATTTGTTGCCACTTCTTGCAACTAAGATTCTTGTCTGAGTGGCAATTTTAAAATTGGACTTAGAATTCAAGGGAAGCCCAAAGATAGTCAAAAGTTGGGTATAAAAAATATGGAGGACCAATATACTTTATTGAAGCAAAAGTGCACCGATTGAACTATGTCTAGGATCGTCAAAGAGCCTAAGTTGAATCGAATCATGCTTAGTGAAAGAGAAATGGCTGAGCTTTTCCTTTGTATTCCTTGAATAAAATCATTAAGTTATCCTTGAAGAAGAAAGGAGAAGAAGTTTTTTGGATGCTTTCAAGATATTATGGTAAGATATTTTGGGTTTGGGCACAATTAAAGTTACTTTAGTTCGGGTACAAAATTCAAGGTGATGATGTTGTTGGCGGACATCAGCAGTGGTGGAGGTTGGATGTGTTTTTAATGGTGATCAAAATTGTCTTCCGCAGTGTGATGATCTGAGACACCAATATCAAGATATTTGACTTGTCTGATGTATTATTTTGGGGAACTTGGGCTACTAAATTAGATGTAGGTTCTTTTTTATTCTTATTTTTTTGGGCGGGGGCAATTTTATGTGTAGACTGTTGATAGATTTTTTTAGTCTTTTTATTCGTAGATGATATTTCTATTGTGAGTTTAGAGATGATTTCTTTTTCAGTAATTTGGTTTAGCAACTAATTTCTTTTATATATATATATATATATATATATATATATATATATATATATATATATATATATATATATATATATATATATACACACACGTAAACGGTTCACTGCGAATCGGTTTGTACGTACTACATACGAACTTTTTTGAGAACTCATTATATCTGATGAGTCTCGCAAATCTGAACGGTCCACATGAAGCAGAACCTCATGAAACCCCCTTGTACGAATTTTTACTTTGAACCAAAACTTCGGTGGGCCATGAAAAATGCAAACAGTTTATTCCCTTGATTTGAATTTCTCTTTTCTATGTCCCACCAAAATCTTAGATCAGGGTGAAACTTCACCCCCAAAGGTTTCATGGGATTCCGCATCTTATGGACCATTCGGATTCGACACCCATGACACGTGTGCAAAGGTGCGCACGTGCGTAGGTGAGCATGCCTCTCTCTCTCTCTCTCTCTCTCTCTCTATATATATATATATATATATATATATATATATATATATATAGGGAAATGGTTCTATGCAGTCGATCTCATGGGAACTTCCTATGAGGTCAAGCTGTGTGGGCCCCACCGTGATGTGTGTAGAACATCTACCCCATTAGTTAGATGCACCATTCCATGGTGGGCCTCAAGCTTAAAAATCAAGTCAATCCATGACTTGTGTGGGCCACACCACATTCAAAAGTTGAGAGGGGTTACCGTCCCACAAAAACATTCACAATCATTTGTTGGGTCCACCAAGATGTGGTTCACAAATCCAGCCCATCCATTATGTGTGTCCCACTTGGATGAGGGGTCAGGCCAAGTTTCAGACAATTCCAAATTTCAGGTGGGCCCCACCAAGTGCTTTTATATGTTTTAGGCATGTCTTCACATGATTTTAGATGGTGTGTCCCACTTGAGCTCCGTATATGTAACGCCCCAGATTTTTGCCAACCTGGAGTTAGATGTCTTTAGGCAAGGGGTTGATCCTAACCCCTTATTAGCTTCTCAAACCTCAAATCCTTTAGGAATTAGACAAAGTAACTAAGTGCTAAACTAGATTAGCTACGAAATCCGTTTGAATCACTTTAAATACGATCTGCAAGACCCAAAACTTGTAGAATTATTGACGCTAGGTTACCCTAAAATTTAGGATCAATCTCATTACCCAGTTGCCCTCGGGGGCATCATGAAACTCCGTATTGGATCTGGACCGCATGTCGAAAGTTCGATTAATACGAAGTTATATAATTAAGACCGCCTTGCTGGGCTTGACAACCACCTCGGAAATCAAGTCTAGATAGTATCCCGAAGTAATTCGCTTGAGCCCAGAGTGAAGTGTGTGAGAAAACGTGGTGTCCTTTAGAAATTAATTCGAATCTGAGACTTGTCATTTGCGGGCCGAATATAAGCAATCAGACCGTCAGAATCTGACTCAAATACACCCTCGAATCAGGAGAAATTTCATACACAGGTCAGTGTACTTGTGGCCCTGATCGAGTTTCGGTGACCGTTGAACTGAAACTGGTCCGCCACGTGTGATCTGGGAACCCGACTGGAACAAAACCTTAACTTGACCTAGATCCAAGGTCAGTGAGCTTAAGTCCGACCTTTGGCTCAAGAGGGGGCTCCGGAAATGCTCCGTTGAGTCGAAATAGACTGGTTTTGGACATAACCTAAGTATACCTTGGCCCTGGGGCCATTCCCATCAGTTTTGGGCCTATATAAGGGCCTTAAGCCCTCACTCTCTCATCCCATACGAATTTGGGAAACCCTAGGAGAGAGAAGAAAGAAAAGAGAGAGAAAGAGAGTGAGAAGTGGGGATTCTTCCCTGCTAATCCACCTGCTAAAACACCACTCCCGTGTAGTTCTTCCGGTGTTTCCAACGTCGTATTTGGGTAAGAAATCCTAACCCTAACCTGTTTTAGAGATTCAAGAGATTCAAATAGAACAGTTGATAGAATAGCTAACCTATTCCCTGTTATAGGTTGTTCTGGTGCTGTTGACAAAGGCTCAGTGTTTAAACTGATTTCGTTACGCTTCTACGGCGTAAGGTGCGGACTATAGACGCTTAGGTTATGGTTTTCAATGCTTTCAATGTTAGATAATGATAGATTCATGATCTGGATGCTATTGCACATGTATAAAGTGCTGTCAGTTTCGTTTCTCAGTTATACGTTAATTATGTTGAATATACTGTATTCCATGTATTTATAGAAAATACCGTATACGTATAAAATTTGCAATTTTGTTGGCCATGATTAACTGCTGTAAATGTATGCTAGACTTACTAGTATTAACTTCTGGGTGAATGGATTTGCCCTAAGGCATGTTATATCAACATACGTTGTGTATGTTATATTGTGTAGCCTATGTGTTTATGAAAATGATTGAATGACTATAAAATTCGCATTCGTGCTCGCCATGACCAACAGTCATGGATATATGATGGTTGTATAGGCGATAACCCTTAGCGAAAGGATTTGCCTTAAATCACGCCACGGCTAATGCACGTATATATGTCTAAGTGTGTAGCCCACGTGTTTGTGGAAATGATTGAATGAGTATGGAACCCGGATTCATGCATGCCATGATTATTTGTCGTGGGTATATGCGTGTGGTATATGGGGCAACTCCCTAGTGAAAGGATTTGGCCTACTACTTGTGTGATCAACATACGTCATGTATGTTGATGTACGTGTAGTCTAAGTGTTTGTTAAAATGATTGAATGAGTAAGTGGTTAGTAAATTAAAATTTATATGGGTGTTGAGCTATGATTCCCAACTCCCTTAACTATGTGTATGATTTCCTCCATGTTCCGTATATTATAGCGTCTGTTTTATCTATGGAATGCATGTGTGGATTTATGTTTAAGTTGTAGTTCATAAAATGCAGAAATAAATCCGTGACGGGTGATGGGAGAGCTGTGTAACGATTTCGTGCAATAGCCCTGGCAGCTCTAAAGCGGACATTATTGGACCTTTGATTATATGATTTGCAATCTTGATTCATAACTGCTTTAACTATCTTGTAGGATATTTTGTTGTAATTGAATGTGATTGGGGCTATTGTATAGTCCAGGCAATCAGTAACAGGCCTCGATGTTGTGGCTGAGGTCATTTCGCCACAAAAGACACGTTCGATGAATCCGAGTCGTACAATGGTTGTTAACAGTAGTACCTTGTCGGTTACTTCAGCGTACGCTCGTACCAGTCGAACTTGTCTAATAAACCGATGGGCCTATTGTGTGTTCCCCATGTTTGGATGCTATTGCTTGAACCTAAGGTACCAAACTTACCAGTGAAACCCCGTTAACCTTGGTACCCCGATCCGCTAAGACTCATGAGCCGGACATGGTGGTATGGGACACTGTGGTCGAGCTGTCAGCCTACGTTGGGGCGACGAGCCTCCCCGTAGTGACCAGTAAGCAACCAGACTCGTGAGCCGAATACAGTGGTATGGGACACTGTATTCGAGCTGTCGGCCTACACTGATCAGAAGACGCGTTGTGCGTGAGCCTCGTGTGGGCCATTGCCAAACAAAACCACCACTGCACACTCTGATACCTGTTGGTTGGACAATATCTTAAGGGGTGTTGCGATTGCATCAGCCCCGGATGACGCGTTGGTGTAGTGACCTCGAGCATACTCTGAACCTGCGTTGAGGCGACGAGCCTCTCCGTAGTAACTAGAGTATAACTAGGCCTGCATTAGTAAGGCGACGAGCCCTTTGCAGCGACCTAGAACCGTATCATCGTATGAGATTTACTAGGACTGACGACCCTATAATGGATCCTTGTTTGGGAAGTGATATAAGGGAGGTACCTTAGTTTCCCAATCCTGCTGTATGAAAATGACTAATAAAGAACTTGATAATCACGTTCATGCACTGCATACGTGTGCATTTGGCGCTGATGGTCAAGCACTGAGGGAGTGTGGCATGCTGCGAACGTAAGGAGTCGCTGATGGAGCGCAAGCGAGGGCATGCATCATACATACATACCATTCTTGCATTAACAAGAGTACTTAGGGATGTGTGATTTCCTGCTTTATCATTATTGCTTGATTGAATTGATAACATATTAACCTGTGCTTTATTGTTCCACTGAGTTAGCTACTCACTCCCACGTTACGGGACAATGTTGTACACACCAATTAGACCCTGTTGTAGTTTCAGATGATGGCGATGCTCGTGAAGCGGGGCCTGACTTTTATGATGATGAGGAGAGTTTCTCTTATATGTTGCTTTCAGGCGGGTTCATGTGAGCCGTGTTCTGATCGACGGGGTTACAGGGTTGCTAATTAGATGTCATTCCACTTGTTAATTTGCACTTTTGGAACACCCTTGTATATCCATTTTGTTCATTTTTGGAGTATACATGTATATATTTAACCTGGTAACATGCTCACACTCTGGAGACTTACAACGGTTTATATATTTTATATATCTATCACAGTCTTCCGCTTGCATAATTTAACTGTCTCTGGAGTATGATCTGTTGTTTTGGTATAATATCATTCATGTTTAATGCACTAATATGAACAACATACAATCATCATTATCTATGTTGCATAAGTGATGCGTTGGAACTCGGGAGCCGAGCTTCTGCTCAACCCCCGATTTTCAGGGCGTTACAAAATATGACTGATTTTTAGGATATCCCATAATTTAAAGTGGACCCATCAAACGCACAGTGTTGATGTTCGACACACATCATGGTGGGGCCCACACAGCTCGACCTCATGGGAAGTTCCCATGAGGTCGACCGCATAGAACCATTTCCGTATATGGCTGTTTTAGATGGTGTGGCCCACCTGAGTTCCGTATATGGCTGATTTTTAGGATATCCCATAATTTAAAGGGGATCCATCAAATGCACGGCGTTGATGTTCGACACACATCATGGTGAGGCCCACACAGCTCGACCTCACACACACACACACACACACACACACACACACATATATATATATAAAGAATCTTATACACACTTGGTTTGGTGTAAAAGCACAGGGATGGGTTTAGTTCTTTTATCCGGGAAGTGAACTTTTAGCCTTTGGACCTGCTTTTGGCTGAGCCTTGAGAAAACCTCAAGTTCTCAAGTTTATGAATTTTATATCTATTCATATGCTTTGGTGGATTGTGTATTGTTGATGGCTTCCATGTTTCTAAATTTCATTTGAAGTGCTGTGCAGCAGCCAACCACCAGTAGCTGGGTGAAGCTATGATGATGACGAAAACTTTTCTTTCTTTCTTTATTTTTTTGTGAATCGATTTGCATGTTGTGTTTCTAGTGCTCACACAATGCTTTACCAACGAAGGACTTAATTTTCATCCATATTTACTGTACGATGACTTATAGTTTAACTGAGGATATGGTCCTTGATAGTGGAATGGCAAAACAAGATTTGTGTAGCAAACCCCATTTGGTGGGGATAAGGCTCTGATAGTGATGATGATTTACTTCTTTATGCTCTTAAATGATATGAAGTTTTGTGATTATTGTTTTCTATTTGTCTTATTTTCTTTTTAAGCTGGTACTTTGCATCATATCAATGAATGTCAACTTGACTGACAGGTTCTTGAGATTATTATCAACCTACGATTGGACCTTCTCTCCGCTTGTTGTGGACATAAACAATGATTTAACTTTGGAGGATGAAAAAGAGATCAATGTAAGCATTATCATTTGCTTCATATATTTTGAGCATATTAAAGCAGAATATGGTGTTGTTTTTTTCCTAATGAATAATTCCGTTGTTCTGTCAAAATAATACTCAAGATGTTCCTAGTTGCCAATATTGAGTAACAACTAATTGTTTGTTTTTATGGAATAGGAGAATTTCGTGGCAAGCAGAAAAGCTTATGAAGAAAAGGGTCATAACATAGACCCAGCCATGTTCTTGGCTACATCATATGATAAGGCTTCTGAAGCTTGGACCAAGTTTTCACCCAATACATCTGTGAGTAGCATCTCCTGGGTGACTTTCCTTTTTTTTTTTTGGATCGCATAACATGTGAGTGGGAGCTTCTTCGAGCAGCTAGTTGACAAAATCTATCCTTATACTTGTTGTGGTAATTATCTTTATGTTGTTGTTGCCAATTTGATTTACTTTGGTTGCATTTAAGAACTGCCACAGTTCAAACCAATTATTATATGACATGCAACGCACTTGCGCTCCTTTGCAAGAATTTAAACAATTGTTGGTTAGAGCATTACCCAACTCCTCCCAACTTACGTTGAGTGTCAGTGTCATCATCTTTGTTATGTGCATCCTCTTCTCACTCCTCCCAACTTACATTGAGTCTCATTGGCGCATGAGATGATCACACACCACTCTATTGGCACTTCTCTGCTTCATGCCTTCAATCCCCAAGCTTCACGTCTCCAAGTATTACCTATTATATTAGGGTCAAAACCTCTGAAGCATTGTAGGTAGGAGTAAATGATGGAGAGCTGTTATAAATGGTTTGATGATGTGCAACAAAAGCCAAAGGTAGCTCCATAAAGAGGGGAACTTGTTTAAAATTGAAGGGCCTAAAAAGAGGATGAGAGGAAAACCTGAAAGGGCATGAGTTGAGGTGGTTACAACTTACAAGGGATATGAAGGTTTAAAAAATTGCGTGTTGGTCCTTCAAGACTTTCTCTCTCATGTGAAATCGAATGTTTGTTTTACTAGACTTTACTGAATATTAATTCTTTGAGAGTACGTATATAATTATTTATAAATCCTTCATGAATGCCTAGGGCCTTGGGAAAGAAACTACCGAGTTCTCTAATTACTGATTTGGATCTTTATAGTTGTAATGTAAATGCATTCCCTGGACATAATCATTGAAAGCCACTATATATTTAATGTTGTCTTTGTTTTTTGATGTATTTCTGTTGTCACTAACCTTTGAATCTTTTTTTTTTTCCCCTGGAAGGTGCTTAGGAGAATGGTGTCGTATGCCCGAAGCAGTGCAGACCTTCTAACGAAATTGATTCTAGAGGGCCAGATGGGTCCTTATAGGTGGGAGGTGAGGCAGAATAATCTTGGTTTAGTTATTTGAGTGGCTTTGTATTTTCTCCACCCTTAAAACTTCTTATCACATTGTACATGGATCTGTTCTTTCAGTGCCTGTTCCGGACTCCTTTGAACAACTATGACGCTGTAATTCTTCTACACAAGGATAAACTGCCTTATCCTCAACGCCTTCTTTTCCTATCTGAGATGAACCAAGGTTTGTTCTACTTCTAACTAGTTAATTTGTTGGGAGATTGGCCATCTACCGTGCTTGGTATGAAAGCACCCATGTCATAAACTTGTGCAGGAAGGCGTGTCATTCAAGGGAACGCAAGCAAGGATTTCCATCCCTACATATCGCTTGTAAATAAACAACAGAGCTTTGAGGAAATAAGGAATAAGTTGATGGTGAACTTCAATCCAACCAGTTGTTTTGTTGAGGATCTAAAGGTAAAGGTGAAAATTTTCTTATATAATCATGTATTATACAGTGAAGTTACAGATGTTGGGATGAAGTAGAACTTGTTCAACGCATTTTGTTGGAATGAAAAAATGAAGTGACAAATGTTTGATTTTGATCACAGAGAAAGTTCCCTGACACATTCAAGGTCTGGTATGATACTCTTGGAGGCGATGCCATTGGCCTTACTTGGGAGAAATCAGGGTTAAAGGTAGCCACAGTTCCACTCTAGTACTCTATTTACTATCACACTTGGACATTGTGTGGGTTGCAGACATCATCTGCTTTAGGCCCTGTTTGGGATCAAAGAATTGAGAATGTGAATTTGTAAATCCATGAACTTGACAAATTTATGGATTTTTATTGGATTTGGATTTAACAAAATCCACTGTTTGGGAATCAAACTACAAATCCATGGATTTGGGGCGTTTATTGCAAACGAATTACTTGTTTCATGTTTGCTAGAGTCTTTCATTTTTGAGGATTTGTCAAGTCTTTAGTTTTTAGACATTTGGATTTGCCCCAAACCCATGGATTTATGGAGGTGCGGATTTGGGAAAGCTGCGAATTTGGAAAATCCTCAACAAAAAACAAACAAGTGGTATTTGAAACCCATGGATTTCACAAATCCTTGCCCCAAATCCCTCAACCCAAACAGCCCCTTAAGAAATTTGGCGTGCTGACATCTTTATGCTGTTATATCATAAATGGTAACATTGAACAGTATATTATGAGAACTTTAGGTCATAACACAATAGAAAATATCTCTAGATAAATAAATTAAGCAGTATATGTAGTACCCAAAAAGGGGGAAAAGGGAGACAAAAAAGCTATAAACGAAATAAAATGCTTTTTCCTATTAGTCACGTGGATGTATTTGACATGTGTACCTGACACATTTGACATGGCGATCAATTGAAACAAGGCGTCTTTTATGTTATGAAACCTGTTTTGGAGTAAATGAGTCACAACTAGAGAATGCATGCATTCAACTGATTGACAAGTAGCACATGCAATTATGAACCCATTGAATATGATGAAGCATTGATGGTTTTGATATTTTCTTGACAAGATTCTTGGACTGAGCTTGCTGTAACCAACAAGTCATTTTTCTCAGAATCCTCCTGGAAACAGTGACTGGGGGGGGGGGGGGGGGTGTATTAACAAGTATTTTTTGAGTCTAGCTGGCCCTTCAACTGATGGGTATTTATGTCTTTTCAATTCATGGATGAGAGTAGGGTGCTCTCGCTTCTCTTCCTCTGTGTTTAGCCCGCATGTAAGCATTGTATGAGGGGAGAGTTAAACAAGGGTTCTGTGGGGCTCAATGTGATCGCTATGTAACATCCCTACCATACATCTATTGTGCGGCTCATGTAAGGACGTCTGCCCAAAAATGAGGCAGATCTAAAGCTCGAGTGGGCCACAACTAGAAAAAGTGAGCATAGGAGGCACACGTTGAAACCCTTCTAACTTTCTCTTACTGCGTGTAGTTGACAGTGCTTGTAGCCTCTCCCTTTTCCTCATACTCTCTGTTTTTCTCTCCCTACTCTCTCCACATGCATTGCATGTGCCATACCCCCTAGTTGCCTCAAGGAAATCATCATTTCTACGACACCTATGGATTTCTTTATTTTATTTTAGTCTCGGATTTGCCCTACCTCCAGTCTTTTGCCAACACGGCACACTAAATTAAAACCTGGAGAAGACTCTTTAAATCAGTGATTAAGATAAGGTGCCTTTATTTACATCCACTCCAACTAACAAATTCATCCATCCTTTCTACTTTCGGTTTTAAAATGGTACAACTTGAAAGGGCAGTTGTATTATTGTGTAACCAAAAGTACTGAGGATGGGTTTATTATCAGTCATGCTGGGTGCTTATCATGGCTCTGACACTCGCAGATTTGACTAAGAACTTGGCTGATTTACACAACAGAATCTCAAGTTGAGTCATTGGGAAACTTGGTACTGGGCCTGACTCAGCCTAGACTCAGAGAGACTCGCTGAGCGACTTAATGGCTCTCTCGAGTCAGCATAACTCGGTGACTCGAACCCAATTACCGTCCTTTTGAGGCAGGACTTTATTAAAAACAAATTAGTTGGGAGTGAGATTCGAACCCCCAACATCGACAAAGGCAAAAACCTTATCTAGTGAGTTATATGGAATATTGTTACTTTGTCTTATGTTCTATTTTTTTTTTTTTTTTCAAGAACCGGTCCGATTTTCTATTACGAAACAGTAAAATTACAGGATTCGGGAAACCCGGACAAAAAAAGGATCCGGGAATCCTATCGTAAAGGACCGCAACCAAAAAGAAACAAAATGAAGGTGGCCTATGATCCCACTAGGACCTGATGTACCCTAGACCGACCTTGTCCAGGAAAAGACGACCTCTAACTAGAGGGGGGAGAGTGGAGTAGGAAATGAGGAGGCGGGAGGATTGCTCCTGACTTCCCAGCTTCGCCATCGCATCCGCAGGAGCATTACCTTCCCTAAGGATGTGGGCAAATTTCACTTGCCCCGACGCCACCAAATGGTTGATTCTGGAAATCCAACATCTCCATTTCCAGCCAGGAGAGGCCCTCCCCGTGAGAAAATCAATGATGAGCTGAGAGTCCGATTCAACAATAATGTTTTTCAAACCCCTGGAAAAACCAAAAGCGTGCCCATCGTGGATTGCCCTGAGCTCATTCCATAACCTTGATGAAAAGCAAAGACGAACGTCCCATTTTCATCTCTACAAATTCCGCCGCCGCCGAGATGGGCCCGGTTCCCCAAGGCCGAGCCGTCTACATTGATTTTAGTCCATCCAGGAGGAGGCCGCAGCCATTTAACCACTGATGAAGTATCGTGGCTAGGGGGAAACAAAACGTCACCTTGGAGAGGAGGGGTGATCGAGCTGGGAGATACCCTGCTGTTAGACTGATTGGTAGATGTGTGGGTTGCCCTTGGAGGAGGGCCTGGTAAGGAGTAGGAGCTGCTGGCCTGAACGTACTCGAGCCACCAGCTGATCCTGTGGGTGAGCTTTTGGGTCGAAGGCCTAATGTCATCAAAATGAGCTGCGTTTCTTGCCTTCCAGGTTTCCCAGAGGAGGATGCAGGGGGCTAAAAGTTGAGACTTGGTAAAACGACGAGTAGTCGCCGCCCCCACCATTGGGCTAGCCTCGCTCAACCCAACCGAAGTCGCGGTCCGTAGGGTGACCCCAAACTTTCTTCCCACAAAATCCCAAGCCGCATTAGCTAAGCCACCGAGAGAGAATAGGTGGTGGATGGATTCGATATCATGCCCAATATGATTTGTTTGTCGACTGGACGTTGCAGAAGAACGCAAACAAGTGAGGCCGGAGGCCGGTTGGATTCCCTTAGCTTGAATCGAAGCATCGTAGGAACCGCATTCACCGAGAATTTTCCGGACAGAATCCCAATTTTTGGAGGGAGGGACGGTGCCAAACCCATTTGGCCCAACCCTTTCGGACCTCTCCGCTTCTACGATCTCCCGGAGCGGATTTTATCGAGAATTTCCCAAGGAGTGAACGGCAAGGCCTGATCTGGGCCACTGGAGAGACAGAAACCCGCTTGGAAGATGTAGTCAATCACATTCTGCGGAAGGACATTGTAGGCTGCTGACGGCGGAAGGGGACCAGCTCGGCCCAGAAGCTGATTGATCTTCATTTGACTCAAGGGGGTGGGGATCTGCACGCCATCAATCAGGATGAGAGGGCCAAGACCCGTCCAATTTGAAGACCAAAGGTTGCTCTCACCTGAGCCAATTTGGATCTCAAAGCATCCAAATAGAGGGACCTGTTTCAGAATTCTACGCCAAATTGGAGAAGCATTAGCTGGGGAGCCGCAACGAAGGGGAAAGGAAGTGTTTGTATTTGGACAGCAGCAGTCTGCGCCAAAGACTTTGGTCTGCTTTGTGTCTAACGTCCCAAGCCATCTTAAGTCTGCAAGAGTTCATGATGTCAGCCAGTTTTCTAATCCCCAAGCCACCTTCTTCCTTGGGGAGAGAAACGGCCTTCCAGCTTCTCCAATGAAATTTGTTCTTCCCGCCCTCCCAACCCCAAAGAAAATTGGCAAAACAGCTTTCTAGTAGGAAGCTAGAACCCTGCGAGGGAGGTGAACCGCAACAAGCATATGGACCGGAATGCTTTGGTAAGAACATGCTTGATAAGGACAGCTTCTCCCGCCCGAGAGAGAAAAGCGCCCCGCCAACCCGCACCCGCCCTTTCACTTTGTCTAAAAGTGGTTGGAACGCCGAGCATTTCAGCCTGCCATGTGCAATGGGCACCCCGAGATCTGTGAAAGGGACATCAGACTTGGCAATACCCAGAGTTCTCTCGAGCAGTCTACTTCTCGCCAGGGAGGTGGATTTAGCGCAAATGAACGAGGACTTCCTGTGATTTATGGACTGGCCCGAAGTTTGCTGATAATCATCCAGAAATTTCTTTATTGCTTTGATGGAGGAAATACTGCCATTGAGGAACAATAGAGTATCATCGGCGTAGAGAAGGTGGGATATAGGCAGGCAGCCTCTTCCCAACTTGAAAGGAAGAACCTGGTCTTGGGACAGGAGCTGGTTTAACCCACGGCTGAGCACCTCAAGACCAATGATGAAAAGGGAGGGGGAGAGAGGGTCTCCCTGTCGGAGGCCCCTTGACGGCTTGAAGAAACCTGCGCTTTCCCCATTCAAAAGCACCGAGAACCACACTGAGGCCCAGCAGTTTTCCACCAAATTTATCCACCTCTGATTGAACCCAAAACGAGCCAGAACAGATTTTAGAAAACCCCAGTCGACCCTGTCATACGCTTTCTCCATGTCAATCTTGAGCACCAAGTTCCCACCTCTGGTTTTCCTGTTAATATCTCTCAGAAAGCAATGTTTTCCCGAGATTGGATGGTCTTGGATGAATGCTCCCTGCTCCGGAGAGATCAGGAAGGCAGGATTGCGTTCAACCGCGAGGCAATAACCCTGGAAATGATTTTATAGAAAACATTGCAGAGGCTTATCGGCCGGAAGTCCGAAAAGGTCGTAGGAGCAGGAGATTTCGGAATCATGCAAATTAAAGAGGCATTGACTGCTCTCGGAATCGCTCCCCCACTGAACACGAACGTAATGCAAGAATATCTTCAGCTATGATACTCCAAAGATCCCGTGAAGAAAGAACTCGAAAAACCATCCGGACTGGCCCGCCGCCTCCTTTGGAATGGAGAGGATCCTTGGTGGACCTCAAGCAACGGACTTGACGGCACAAGTGGTGTCATTTATTTGCCGAGAGATTAGGGTGAGATGCAAAATGAGTTGGACCGAGCAAGCTCCATGGGACTGCCGAAAACTGGAGTTTAAAATACTCAACCGCCGCGCTTTGATTTGCTCGCCTTCCGTGATAGTTTCCCCAGATGGGAGAGTGATATTGCTAATGTGAGCCTTTCTCTGCTTTTCCGAGGCCGAAGCATGAAAGAATCTTGTGTTTTTGTCCCCCACTTCCAACCAGTTGATTCTAGACTTTTGCTTCCAAAAAGTCTCTTCCATAAGTTCGAAATCCGTTGGATTTTGGAGGAAATTGCCGTATATTCCGCCTGAAGGGAGTTGTCCACTATTTCTATTGATTGGGCCACCAGCATCCTTTCTTCAACGGAAGCTAAAGAATTTTCCATGAGAGCAATTTGAGTAGGAAGATCTCCAAAAACTTCCTTGTTCCAACTTTTGAGCTTTTTCTTAACATTTTTGAGCTTTAGTAGGATGTTAAAGACTGGGTGGTCCGATTTCTCGTGCCGTCCATGCATCCTTCACCGCCTGATGAAAAGTGTCGTGGAGAAGCCACATACTTTGGAAACGAAACGGCTTGGGCCCAGAAGAAGTCCGGGAAGGGAATTGAAGGAGGAGCGGAGCATGGTCCGAGTTCACTCTTGGAAGATGTCGCACCTGGAAGCTCGACCCGTTTATTGATGAGGACTCTGTCCAATCTGGCCCATACTCTGACCAGCCCGCCTTGATTGTTGCACCAGGTAAAACGGTTTCCCGTAAAACCTGCATCGATCCTGCCAAGTTGATCGCATCAGAGAAATCATTGACACTAGCCCTGTCAGCTATGCAACGGCTACGTCTCTCAGAAACCTGGATAGTTGCATTGAAGTCTCCTCCCACTGCCCAAGGCCCCTGAATCATAGTGGAGAAGACTGCAAGGGAATTCCACAGATCTTCGCTGGATTTGAACTAGCATAGACCATCTGTGAGATAGGCTGGACTTTGCACTAAAGGGATCGAAACGCAAAACGTATAGCTTGGTTAGAAGAAAACAGCAATGTTGAAGTCTTTGTGGAAGACCCAAATCTTGCCGCCCTCTGTGGCATTGGAGAAGGAGGCATGGAAACCAAGCGAGAGCCCAGTTTGCACGCGCCTGCCTTCACCAATCATAGGCTCCAAAATCGCCACTAATAGGGGATTGAACTTCTTAATGAGGCGCTTCAATGACCGGATAGTGTGCGAATTTCCTATCCCTCGAGCGTTCCATAGTAGGATGTTATCCATCAGTAACATTACCAGTGTTAACGGCCCTTATCGCTTTAGTTTCCGCAATGTGATTCCCGATCTTCTAGTGCACCGTATCTTGAATAATTTCCCTCGAGTGAGGGCTCCCGCTCCTTTGGAAGGGGAACAAGGTGCTGTTGTTCCTTGTCAGGGGGCTTTAAGGTGGGGAGATCATCATTTTTGTTGTGAATGATCGAGGTGGACATCACTGGGCTCGAGGTGCCTGACTCAGGAGAATCGGTTGGGGTTCCCTGGATCAGTCTGTCGATCTTGGGAAGTATAGCTCGCTCCGGAAAAGTGGGGATAGATCGACCTCCAAGCCTTCACAAACAGCGGGGCGAGAGGTCGGTCTTGGTGAACAGGGAGAAGACACGTGGGACATCTGCGCCCATCTCATTGTTTCGTGGTTTCGGAGTAAAACATCGCGGGAGGACAATTGTGAGTTCGGAGGCCCGAAGCGAGGTGGGGATCCGGACCTCTCGATCGTGCGCCCAAGCATGGTTTGAACTCCCCAGGAGACTCGAAAGAACGGGATCTCCTGAGAGCATGATTCTGAGGAGTTGTAGGCAATTTATTATGGAAGGCATGGACATTCAAGCTATTTTGGACTGATAAGCCATTTTCGATATGGTTGGCGGGAGAACGTATATGATCCAACTGGGGAGAATTTGATGTAGGTTTTCGGGAGGGGTAGAGGGGATTACCGAGATGGGAATGTGTGGAGGGGCAAGAAAAAGTGTTTCTTTGGTCAGTGACTAAAGCGAGGACTCAAAAGAATTTCGAGGTCTCTTAAACGGGGACTTTGGCCGAGTTTGATAGGGTTGGGGGTGGCATGGGTAGCAAGCATTTGGTTTTGGTTTGGAAGGAAGGCATGAGGGGACTTTACCGGGGCCGCCTCATCGATTGGCTGATGGGGCTGTCTTGTGCTTACCGCCACCCTTACCTTCGTTAGTGATTTGTGGGAGATAGATCATCCGATTCTTGGATTGAGGGGCTCTGAGAGTTCCTCCTGTTAATGATGAGAGCGACTCGACTATGTAGGTTGTCGGGAGATTCGCATAATAGAGTCTGTTTGGGCGCCGAATAAGGGATAATTGACATTCCGACATTCCGTCGAGCATCTGCTGTGCGCTTTTCACTATCATTTTCCCCTGCGCCAAATCTTCTGAGAACCCATTCCCGGGTAGTTTCAGGATTTCGACTGAGTTTATTAGGTTGTTCGTTCCTGGTAGAAGTTCCCATTTGAAACTGGCTGGCTTCCAGCTCTGCCACGATCGGATAGCTTTCATCGGCAGCTACCAGGTTCAACACTTTCTGGAGATTAGTTCCTGGTTTGAGTTTAATCTTGACTCTTGCAAACATCTGGAAAATGCCATAGCTGCAATTTGGATCCACCTTAGTCACTTTGCCAAAGAAATTGGCCAGGTCGAGGATGACCGATTGCATCCAAGCGTGTGCCGGAATCCCATGCAATCGGATCCAAACCATCGAAAGGGGGGGTTTCGACGAGGGGACCAGGGAGAGCATTTCGATAATCCCATGCGTTCTTGCAGCTTGGTATCCTCAAAAACCGAAACAGTTCAGCTTTGGATTTGAAGAGGATCAGGAAATGAAGAGGGGATAATCTGGAGATGTCCGCAGCTGACGCACGAAAAGGAGAGTTGCGAAGTTGCTCAGTGAGCTGAAGGATGGAGATCTCAGATGATGAGGCTTGGGCAATTAGGGCCAGTTGTAGTTGGGATAACTTCCTGTTAACTGCCTTTTTATCTGCAACAGTAGTGGCCGCTGAAAGATCATCCTCCGAAACTGGAAGGGGAGAGGGCTGCCGCCTTTGCCCTCTTTCTTTCGTGTCGCCGCAGCATAGGAGGGGTAAGGTGGGTTTGCTGTGGCGTTGGGGTGTGAGCTGTTAGCCATTTGGTGGGCAGTCGGATAGGGGTGGGGAGGTTTGTGGATGGTGGTCGAGATCGATCTTGCGGGATTTCTGGGCTTGGCTATTTGAATGTCTATGGTACGGCCGTCTATCTTCCTGCCTTTGAGCACTCCTATCGCGGCTCTACCTTCCTCCTCATACTGGAATCTCACAAAGGCGAAACCTCTTGGGCGAGCAGAGTTAGGAAAACGAGGAATGTGAACATCAAGCACCTTTCCGTACCGCTGAAAAATTTTGAATGTGTCCTCGTGGCTGCAATCAAAGGGGAGGTTTGCCACAAACAGGGAAAAACCGCCGATCTTAGGCAATCTGCTGTGGCGGCTCTGATGATCAACCTTCCGTTCTCCAGATCTGAATCTCCCCCTGTTGGGAGCGGCCATCATGTACTTATAGACTATAGGATGCAAAAACCTGTGATTTTACATCAATGGCCAACAATGAAAGATCATAAAAAGGAACTTTTCTTCTTCTTCTTCTTCTTCTTCTTCTTCTTCTGACACCAGGAGAAAAGAGCAAAGTAATCTTATGTTCTATATTACTTATGGTAGATTAATAAACTATTTTAAATATCCATCAACGTTCTTAATATTTCCAAGTTATAATCTAGTCAAATAGGGTTGAGAACATTGAGTTGAGTCAATTTTCGAGGTTTTTGAACTATTGTGCCAATAGCAATTCACCTTGGGATTTTGGCTGACGTATATAGCCAATAAAGCTCCCAACCAATGTGCTACCTATCTTTCTCTTTCGTCTAAAATGATAAGTTCAATACTTTTCTGGGAGCAGTGTTAGAGGATGGATGAAAGGGATTGACATTTATAAGTTCTAACATGATGTCTTTGTTTTGTTTCCCAGAAACGGCAGCGGGAAGAATGTGAGGTTGCACAAGATACAATAGGCATACTCAAGGAGGTGGGTGAGGTAGGTAAAGGGTTTGTGAAGAGTGTTTATTATCTCAAAGCCCCAAGGATTCATAGCTAGATGTACTTGAAAACCTTTTGTCTGTCGGTCTTTCTTTGGTGGCTGGTACACAGTTTATTTTTTGTTTGTTACAGCAGTGTATCAGTCAAATTTGTTTTTTGAGGATGCCAAATCTATTGAGAAACTGTATTTATCCTGCGATGAGCACGAGAGCCTTCCCATTCTGCCTGCCTGAATCTTCCATGGATTTCAATTCAATGCAAAGATGGCCTTCTCCATAAATGAGAAACTTGCCTTCAAATCCGCTGCAAGTGTGGTCCATTTGTGTGTTTCAATATGAAGGAAAAGAAGCTACTTTGGTGTATTAGGCTGTGGATAGCAGCCGTGTGCCATGCTTGCCAACATATGATTGGGATTTCACTCCTGAAAAGTCCTCATTGGCTATATTTTTACCTGCAAAAAGCTCCCTGCCGACCCCTTGCCTCCATCTCTCCCTTAAGGTGTGTTGCACGTGCCATACCCCTATTTCATTGAAGTTAATAAAGCAATTTATTTATCCCTTGAAAGGACTAAGCAAAACCTGTCCTTCCAAGATCTTCATGTACCTGCCCCCACATGTGCTAGCATGCACATAAATGCAAGATCCAAACTGTCCATCAGTTACTTCATCCACAATGTAGATGGCCTGGCCCAAGATAAGGTTAGTCCACTGATCAAGTGTGCCATCTTATGTAACAAGTGTGTTTGATGTGATCCATCTGATTAGTATGTTTGGTGGGACCCAACTGTTGAACAGCTTGGAAATTGCAGCTGTGTGTGATGGGTGCCATGCAGGATGCACCTGACCGTTCGACTATTGCTTCGGGAAACTTTCGCCATTGGATATGGGCTCATCTTTCAATGATCCAAACCTTTTGTGTGATGTCTGTTGCCTTGGATGGTTGATGGTCAAAACATTAAGAAATGAACTCTTAAATTGGATGATTTCCATAATCAATATGATTTTTATTTATTTATTTATTGGTTTAGTATACCCGATCTAGGGTCGTGATGGGGCTAGAAAATATTTAAGGGAATTTTTAATTACTACAGTTGATGTTTGATCACATGTAAAGATGCTTTTGCCCTTGACTTTGTTGGGATGTGAGTTCTCATTTTATCCCTATGGAAAAGGTTATCTACGACATTCGTATTGTTTTGATCCACCATTTGATTGTTTAGATGAATTGCCATCGATGGTCCACTATTTAACGGTCTAAATCATGTGGTTAAGTTGGAGTTTCTGTCTATCTATGAAAGATAAAAGTGTCATTTCATGTGGTCAATAATAAAATTTATTAATCAAATGTCTGGAAGTTAACCCTTGGGTATTTTATAACTGCATGTGAAAAAGGAGAAGATCTATTCGACAATACTGGGAAGGGAGGGGTTTTTGGCCTATAGCAAAAAGGGAGGGATATATATGTCAAAAACTCTAAACTAGCATAAGGGGTTGTTTGGCACCTTGGATTTGAGGGATTTCAAATCCCCTGGTTGGTTATTTGGCACCATAATATAATTGGGGTTTGAAATCCATGGTGAGAGCTTGGATTACATCTAAAATCCTTTCAAGAGTTGCATCTGTAGTATGTGTCACTATACTATTAAGGGCTTGCTCTTCTGGTACTAAAAGTGGAAAGATTGGGTGTGGCAATCAGAAAATTGTGTTTGGCTGCACCAAATTGAGTTGATAAATCATGACACATCTTGAAATTTTATGATATTTGGTGAACCAAACGCCCTTTTTAGTGTCTAATAGAAGCACAATTGGAAAGCCAAGCAGATTTTCTATAGAAAACCTAGAAAAATTGGCTACGCTCAAGTAATGGAATACTGAGCTCCCCAAGGCTCGAAATGGGCAGTGCTCGTTCAAGATCCAGATCACTTTCTGTGCAACCCGTCATGATATATGTATTTAATCCATGCCGTCCATCTATATTTTCAAGATTATTTAAGTGCATGAGCCAAAAATGAGACAGATCCAAATCTCAAGTGGACCATGCCACCAGAAAATATTGATGACTTAATGCCCACCATTTAAAACTTCCTAGACCCCATTGTAATGTTTATTTGCATTCGGCCTGTTGATCAGGTAATATGGGAAAATACAGATATTAGCTTTATTTAAAACTTTTATGGACCCCAGGAAGTTTTTAACTGTGAGTGTTCAGTTGCCATTATTTCTTATGGTGTGGTTCACATGAGTTTTGAATTGGGCCCATGTCCTTAAATGATCTGGAAAAATGGATGGACGGCATGGATTTGATCAGTTCTCTAAAACCTCGTTTGGCTCCATGGATTTGAAATACCTTGGATTTGGAATCCTTAGGCTGTGTTTGGTACCCTAGATTTAGAATTCCCTGAAATCCAAAAATAACTATGCATAGTATATCTACAGGGGTTTGAATTTAATTACTAAATTAATTTTAATATCCTTAATTAGTATTTGTACGCAATGTTTGACACAATGGTTGTAATAAACCCGTTGAAATATATACTTTGGCTGAAAATGATGAAATTCCAAGTCTTAGATAGGCCACAAGCACAGAATCACATCCAAGAATGATGAAATTCCAAGTCTTAGATGGGTCACAAGCACAGGATCACATCCGAGTTAGCCGTTGATTTACATGGACTATGTTTGGATAGTGCAGATCTTCCTATTAAAATAAATTTAGTGACGCGATTGATAATTTGATTGTTTCAAGATATCATCAGTATGCCATGTGCCCAATAGATTGGTAATCTAGTGACACATATCACACATGTGACTCGTAGAAGGATTTTAGATGTAATGCAAACTTCTACCTTGAATTTGAAACCCCATCTTTGAGGGGATTTGAAATCCCCTCAAATCCACGGTGCCAAACCACCCCTCTGAGTACACTGTTTGGATATCATTAAGGGTGTACATCGAGTCGATTCGAGTCGAGTTGGCCTTGGCTCGTCTCGGCTCGGCCACTAGTTGACCTCAGCTCGAACTCGGCTCAGCTCGGTCCTCGAGCCTGATTGGTCGGCTCGGGTTGGTTCGGTCAGCAACTCGGGCCAGTTTGAACTGAGTTCGCCTGTATAACATTTTCACAAACACCTGGACTGCACCTTCAAAATCCCATTGTATGTAAAACAGTTGTAATGGTTTTATAGATATTTTATCAAACACCTTCTAAGCAACATAAAAATCAAGATTTTTTTTTTTTTTTTTTCATATAATACCTTTCTTGCCACAAGCCACATTTCGTTGAGTCATTTCATCAAACACATGGTGAGCAATATCAATATCAAAGTAACCGAATCACCAAAACTGGTTCAATCTGAGTTTGATTTGAGCTCGGTTCAATCCGAGTCGAGTCGAACCGGGGCAGCTGGAACTTGGCTCGAACTCATTTTCGAGCTAAAAAAATCAGCTCGACTCGGCTCGAACTCAGCTTCAAGTCGAATCGAGCTAGCTCGGTTCGCGTACACCCCTAGAGCCATTATCCTTATGATAAACATCATCAACCTCAAAAAATCAGTCCACTCGTCAGGTGGGCCGCACCATGTATAATGGTCTGACATAAAGGCAGTGATGTGGCCATTCAGATTTTCGACGCACATGACCTTCCTAGGGGAGATTAAAGTTTACAAGCGTCGGTTGTCCTATACATGAGACATCGGTGGCCATCCATTTTCAGTCCTCCTGGTCCCCACAAATTGAACGGTTAAGATTTTAAAATCAGATATCACACCAACGGTTCGGATCACCCCTCCATGGTCCCACAGAAGAACTCCATATAGAGAGAAGCTGAGAGGGGGGGGGGGGGGGGCGCGGATTGGTTACTACCCCCTCTACGACCTATGTAGAAACGGACGGTCCAGTCAGGAGATTTGTGCGGTCCACCGTGATATATTTGCTTTATCCAAGCCGTCCATCCATTTTGAAAGATCATTATAAGGTATGAGCCCGAAAAGAAAGGCAGATAAAAGGATCAATAGACTACACCAAAGGTAACAGTTGTGAAAATGATCCTCACCGTTGAAACCTTTCTAGGTCCCACCATGATGTTTATTTGCCATCAAACCTGTTCATAAGGTGAAATAAACCTGGATGAAGAGAAAACATTAATGTCAGCTTGATCCAAAACTTCTATGGCCCCAATAGATTTTCAGCGGCAAACATTTAATCCCAATTTTTCCTGTGGTGTGATCCTTTTGATTATTTTATCTTTCTCATTTTAGGATTGATGTTCTAAAATAATTCTTCAAAATGAATGGACGGTGTGGATAAAACACATGCATCATGGTGGGCCCTACAGAGGCCCTCACAGGACCGTCCGTCTTGGATAGTACCCAATCCGGATTAGGAGATTCCGGGACAACAGCTTAGTGGGTGCGTCTTTGACCGTGGGGCCCACCTTGATGCATGTATTGAATAATCAATCCGTCCATCAGTTTTAACAGTTCGCTGTAGGGCACGGTCCCAAAAATGAAGCAGATCCAAATCTCAACTGGGCCACACCACGAGAAGCACTAGTCATTGAATCCCACCATTTAAAACCTTGTGCTCTGTGTGACCTTATCAACAGCCTGGATGGAAAATAAACATTATGGTGGGCCCTAGGAATTTTTTTGATGGACGTTCAATGACCACTCTTTCTATGGTGTGGTCCACTTGAGATTTGGATCTTCTTAATTTTATAAAATATGTCCGAAAATGATCTGGAAAAACTTATGGACGGATTGGATATACAAAAAATAGATTATGGTGGGCTCCACGGTCAGGGATTCACCAACTAAGCTGTTATCCCGCACTCACCGGATCCGGCCCCGAGAGAGATAAAAATTAGCACGGTAGACGAGTCCTTACAACGCCGTTAATGTTAGGTTTTTTGACCAAAATATTCCGGAAAAGCAGATGAAAGTATTTTTATCTTTTTAGTTCGTCCGTACGAACAGAGGTCTACTTTGGTGCTTAGGTTTTTTTTCGGGTCCACTAAAAAACGTGGGTAATACGTTAGGTCTAGACGACGTAAAATCCCGAGAGTAAAAAATTAGCACTGTAGAGTGGGGGAATGCATGAATGGCCGCTCTTTTCAAATTCAAACGTCTTCTCCTCCATAAACATATCAATGGCTGTCCATACATCATCCGAACCCTTCATCATACATCACCAACGGCTACGAATTCCCGAAATCTCCATCTTCTACTTAATGGCGCTGATTGTGGGGCCCGCTTGGATGCCTACACCAAGGCTCGGTCCCTCCAAAATGGCAAGCAGCTCCACGCATACATGCTCTCCTCTGGCCTCCTCAACAGCACGACCCACCACCGCCTACGCTCCAAACTCGCTGCCATGTATGTGATCTGTGGGGCCACCGATCATGCCCGTCGGATATTCGATGAAATTCCGAAGATCACGATCAGCACGTTCCTGTGGAATACCATGATTAGAGGTTATGCTCAAAATGGTCGATCAGAGGATGCAGTCTTTATGTTCGATGCAATGCTCTCTTCTGGTTGGCAGCGTCCGGATAACTTTTCGTTCCCTTTTGTTCTCAAGGCCTGCGCTGATCTGTTGCTGTTGAAATTGGGTATGGAAATTCATTGCCAAGCTGTGGTTGGTGGATTTGGAGGTGATGCGTATGTGCAGAATTCTCTCATTGCCATGTACATGAGCTGTGGAGAAATAGAGATGGCTCGGATGGTGTTTGAGAAGATGCCTGAACGGACTGTGGTCTCTTGGAACACCATGATAGCTGGGAGTTTCAAGAATGGATTCAGTGAGGAAGCCCTGGGGCTTTTCGACCGGATGAGAGATGCGGGTGTAGAAGCTGACTGTGCGACTGTTGTATGTGTGCTGCCAGTATGTGCTCATTTGAAGGACTTGGCCTGGGGTAGAAGAGTCCATGATTTAGTTGATGAGATGGGGTTTAGGAGTCATCTTGCGGTGAGGAATTCGCTGGTGGATATGTATGCTAAGTGCGGTAGCTTAGTGGATGCACGCAGGGTGTTCGATGAAGCCTGTGAGAAAGATGTGGTCTCATGGACGGCCATGATTGGAGGATATGTCTTGAATGGTTTTGTGCATGAAGCATTGATCCTTTCTCATCAGATGATGCAGTTGTCAGTAATCAGGCCGAATTCAGTGACTTTGGCTGGTTTGCTGTCGGCTTGTGCGGGGTCATCTTCTTTAAAGCATGGTAAGTGCATACATGGATCGGCTATTAGGCATGTTCTCCAATCTGATGTTGTTGTGGAGACTGCGGTGATCGACATGTACATGAAATGTGGCTGTGTGGATCTTGGATACCGAGTGTTTGCAAAAGCTTCAAGAAGAACAGCCCCATGGAATGCGATTTTGTCTGGTTACAATCGAAATGGGTTAGCAAGAGAAGCAATAATGCATTTCAAATTGATGCAGATGGAAGAAGTTTACCCTGATGCAGCAACCATGACAAGTCTCCTTCCCTCTTATGCCAATTTAGTAGATTTGCAGCAAGCAATGAATATACATGGCTACTTAATTAGGTCTGGATTCCATGAAAGGGTTGATATATCAACGGCTTTGATTGATGTCTACTCAAAGAGTGGGAGCCTTGATTGTGCTATCAATCTCTTTGAGAGGCTGCCCAACAAGGACATTGTCTCTTGGAGTGCAATCATATCTGGGTGCGGAATGCACGGGCATGGTAGAGCTGCCATTTTGCTTTTCAGTGAGATGATGCAATCTGGGGTGGAACCAAACCAAATCACATTCACCTCCATGTTGTATGCGTGCAGCCATGCTGGTTTAGTAGATGCAGGATTGCATTTCTTCAACAGCATGGTTGGGAATCATCACATGAAACCATGTTTGGATCACTATGCGTGTATTGTCGATCTTCTTGGTCGTGCAGGCCGGCTTGGGGAAGCACATGAGCTGATTAAAATGATGCCGATTGAGCCCAATCATGCAGTGTGGGGAGCATTGCTTGGTGCATGCGTAATACATAAGGATGCTGCCTTAGGAGAGGTTGCTGCTAAGCATCTTTTCGAACTAGAGCCAGAGAATACTGGGAACTATGTATTACTAGCAAACATCTATGCTTCAATGGAGAGGTGGGAAGATGTTGAGGTTGTGAGGAATATGATGAGTAAAAGAGGATTGAAAAAAACACCTGGGTACAGCTTAATTGAAGTTAGGAATACAGTGCAGGATGTGCTGCCAAGATTTCTTGATGTGGGGGCATTTTCATGACTCTGTTACTCGTGCTTGTGTTGCCATCTCTTACTGCAGCAGCCAAATCCAGCCCAAGTGGGCTGGGCTCTGGGTGTGCGGGGCCAGCTTGCCCATTTTCATCCCTATTATCCACAGGGAAGATGAGTTCACGAGAAGGGTCCACCAAGGACTTAAAATATGTGCAGGTACATGTCCTGATTCATTATTTTTCTATGAACTATGTAGAAGCAAAAGGAAATAGAAAAGAGAAAGAGAGAGAGAGAGAGAGAGAGAGAGAGAGAGAGAGAGAGAGAGAGAGAGAGAGAGAGAGAGCCCCTCCTCTCTTCCTTTAGAGAGTCTTTAAAAAAAAAAAAGCATCACTAATTACGAACTACTTGCCCCATCCTCTCTTCCTTTATTAAGTCTTTAAAAAAAAAGCATCACTAATTTACAGTATGAGATGGGTATCTTGAGTTTACCCCATAGACTAAGTAAAAGGATATATGGACAAAACACGAGACTATGTGGGCCATACCACTATACGGCCCCTTATTCATCTAGGTGGGCTGTAATGGCCGTATAGTCATATGGCCCACAGTCACGGTCCTTGACAAGTCTTTTTAATCATTTTACTCATGCATGTTAACATATCGTTGCCTTAGCTATGCTAAGCAAAATTTTGGTTGCAGTTGGATGCAGTTGTGAGTTGAATAAGACATTCGGTTTAATCAAGAGAAAATGATAAAAATCAATGATGTTTCTATTATTCATAGTGTGGAGTTGCAGCTGCACTCCTTTCAAGTCCAACTTGAAAGTAAGGTATTTGCAGACTATACCCATCCACAAGTGATTAAACCCATTCGGATGGTGACGCAGGGAAGGACGTGATGAGGTCGATCACCGTCTTCCTCGATCGATAATTACCTTGAATCCACAAGAGGTTTCTTCTCGAATCCATGAGAGAATAAGTAATTTCTAAGAAGTTTATCGATTGAATGATGATCCTCATAAAAAACGAGTTTAACCCATTTAAATAACCCTAAACAAACCCTAAAAACGTAATCAAAGAGTTTCAATCAAACTAGGAAACAAATTCAGAAAATTGCGCAAATTTCCCATGTCTGTCGACTTGTCATTGACCGGTCGAAACAACAAAAAAGTGTCCAAAGATTTAAACTGGAAATTCTGTGATTTTCGACCTGTCGACTTGTCGAAACTCACAGAAATCAGCCAGCAAGCAATCTGGAATTTCAGGCAGAATTTCGACCTGTCAACCGGTTGAACTATGACGAGTGTGTTCGATCCTTGGCTTCTTTTCTTTGATCCATTTTAGCCATGAACAAATCTGCGACCCATTCTACATCAGATGGCAAGCATGGTGTAAGTAGAGCATAAAGGGTAGGAGTTGGGCCTTCTTTCTAAATGGTGGTGGAGGTATGCTTGCTAACCTAGTGCACTTTGGAGGAAGGTGATTAGGAGAAAAAATTGGGTAGGGGATGGGTGTGGGGGTGAAAGTAGTAAAGGGATGGGAAAGCATTTCCAAGATTTGAGATGTCACCAAAGGTCGGGATTTATTTTTTATTTTTATTCTTTTTAAACACAAAGGAAACATTCGTAATATCTATAGTATTGGCTGATATTATCGGTATTGGTATCGAGCAGATACAACAAACCCAGGGAGTTGTAAAATTCCTTGGTATTGACAATATTAGCAGATATATCGCGATATATTTTCTATATCAGCCCCGTCTCAGTACATTTATTCCATGTATCAGTATCATCGATATGTGCGATAATGTATTGATGATACCTGGACAACACCCCTCTCTCCCTAAAACTGAAAATTTTGAAAACTCTCAAAAAAGACCAACTTTTTCTCTAATTTATTTGTTAGGATCTGTTCTAGACTAGATTTAAGTGACTCGTTTTGGGTTGTTGCAGAAGAAATGACCTATTTAGGTAAGTGATTAGGTTTAATTTTCTACATATGTCATTGCTTTACTATTTTCTTGCATGTTGCTTCCATTACGATGAATCATTGATAATAGTTTATTCAACAGGATTCAGCATATTGTCTGAAACCTAAGTACCATTACAATAGGAGGCTAGGCGACGACAATGACTTAAAGAGGGTGATGCATGACGTGTATGAGAAACTATTCTCGAAGTGTCTGGGGAAAGCAAACTTTGAAATAGGGTATAGACTGTTATGTTCATTTGTTATTAAGTTCCGTAATTTTGTAGCATATAAATACTTGACAAATTTTGATAAATTTATTTTGTAGATAGTGAAGTTTCGAGATGAGAGGACCCTATTTCGGAAAGAATATGTAACTAAGTCTAGGTCGACAATGATGCCACGTGAGTTATAGCATTATGTAGCTAGTTTTCTTATATTTCTCAATTATCTAGTAGGCAATGGCGTTTCTATGGAGCTAATGGACGATCAACATTAATTCGCAGGCATGTGGTGGTCTTTTTATGGGAGCGATTGCTCAGACTTTCAACACTTAATGGTCTGCATACTTGCATAGACAATGTTATCATCGCCGTGTGAGTGGAACTGGAGCACATATTTACATAAATAATTGGAACATGCTAGGGTACAAGAGACTCCAAAATCTTGTTTTCTGCCATTACAATGTGGAGCTGCAGGAGAGTCAACTATAGGCAAACAAAGTTGGAGTTGAAGATAAGGAACTGCTCGACTTGATGAACGGCCACTACGTGTATCTTAAGGGGGAGAAGCAGGACGACCAACTTTACGAGTGGGTTAAGTCTTCTGACCTAGAGGTGCAGTTGGATGTCCTGATGCGAGGATAGCTAGTGAGGCAGCATCCTAGGGCATTAATATAGATGCTGTCTTAGAAAGACAAGAATCACCTTAGGAACACGATTCTTTTGACCTGTTGACGTGGGGAAAGACAACCGGACATCAAGATAGAATGGCAAGTGACACAAACTTGTCTGACAATGGTGGTTGAAACAATGGCAGTGGTACTGGTCCGAGTCAGACTTAGAGGCCTCTTAGTCCCATTCACTAGCAAGAGAGAGTTTGATCATGCCACTCAAGATGAAGAGTATAGTTCTCATCTTGTCCCAACATCGACTTCTTAGTTGAAGGATTATCATCATCGCAGCAAGAAGCAGCAACCCAGTCTCACTGAGTCGTCATTAGATGCAGTGTAGGGTCCATGGGCTTCAATAGTGGGCAAGACAACTTCAGTTCTTTGCCACATTATGGATATGGACATGGATCATACAGGTATGGTTATGCTCCTCATGGATATGAGACGAGTGACCCAAACAGCTATGACATACAGTCGTAGTCATCCGACTATGGATATGGGCATGAATATATCTACGGATATGGACAATAGTGACAGAGATATCTAAAATATGACTAGGCCAGATGTATCCAGGAGCATCATACATACCTACTCTGTTTTCAGCTCCAAATCCATATCAGCGACAAACGGTGAAGGTTACGCAATACCCATGGATAGGTGTACTCGTTTGTTTGGAGATGATGAGTACCAGCTATACTTGAGAGAGTATTTGAGTTTGTACCATTCTACCATGACCTGGGTACGGTATTACCGACTCGTGGAGCAGTAGTACTATAGTCATCCTAGTGGAGATGAAGACGATGATTTTGAGCCGCAGAGAAATAGTGACCAGTGTGCATAGATGCATTTTTTCTTCCTTTTTTCTTTTCCTTTTTTCTTTTAGGAGCATTGGTTGTGTTTTAATATTTGTATTGTATGGTTTATGAATATTATGAACTCATTTTGGATGTAACTGCATTAGTTTGATTAGATAACGCATAGTTTAAGACCCTATACAAAGGAATCTTCTTATACTTGTTTTTTGTGATGTTTTGAGTTCTGAGCGTCTCTTTTAGCATCTTCTTAAGTGTCATTTCAAACTTCCATCATTTTCGCAATGTTTCCCCAATGTTTTCCTTAATGATACATTCCTCCATAAATGTGATATTTTCCTTGTGTTATTGATGTTTCTTGTTTCCCAAGGGTATGATACATGACCACTATATGAAGGTTTTCAATTTTAAAGTGGGGCAAATATTTTTATGAAGGTATCCAATTCAAAAGGGGAAACTGGGGTAGGATTTTGGAGGTTGTGGATCTTGGAAGGAGAAAATGGGAGGAAAATATGTTTAGCCTAGTGAATAAAAAGAATTTTTTTTTTTTTTTTTTTTTTTTTTTAAATTGTTGACAATTAATTGGGCTAAGGTGCTTATTGAAATCCATAGTTCCTTGAGAGGGGAGTGTTTTAGATTTTGTTACTTTGATGGCTTACTTTCTTGGCTATGTAGACTAGGATCACTTGACAAGTGGCTCGATATCACACACATCTATGCACTCTAGACGCAGTTGCCTATCATGTGAGAAGAATTTTTTTTTTTTTTTTTATTTACTTCTTGTTAAAGTTATTAAATGTTCAGTGTAAAAATAAATAAATAAATATAGTCGCCTATATCAACTTTTTTCTTCTTATTTTTAGCCTAATATTAACTTTAAATGCTTAAAAATTATTTAAATGATGCAACGTGTATATATCTTTATTTGTTCCCATGGTGTTTTAGGGTTGATTGAGATATTAGAGGAAATTAAAGAAAGGTAAATTGTGGTACATATCGATTATATAAATATTATTTTTAATAGTCTTATAAATTTTGTTTATCTTTTATAAATTATTTATTTAATAATATTTTATTTGCTTAATAATATGATTTTTATTTTTATTTCTCTATCTTTCTCCAAAGAGAGAGCCTTGGGATTTCCTTCTCACATTTTAAGATGAAAATACCATAGTAGATCATTATCTTAGAACTTGATGTGCCAACTGAAAAATCAGTGAAGTTGATTTGCATAAGCTTGATGCTTCTCAAATTCCTCACATATATCAATTTAGAATAAGAAATTACTAAGCTCTTATAAATTCTATATATTGCATTTAATCTGAAACTAATTGAGCCACAAATCTAGCTAAGCTACTATTTGACCCAGTATTTAGACAAAAATTTCAAAAGCAAGATTTCATAAAATGTTTTTTCTAACCATATATGATTCTTGTTGAGCCTACTATTTGATGTGATATTAAAAAAAAAAAAAAAAAAAAAAAAAAAAAAAAAAAAATCAATGGCAAGGCCTCGTATAAATGTTCTTCAAAAAGGCATTTCTAACTCTTGATCAAATTATCAAAACAAATGTAATTATCATGGCATGTCTAATTCTCAACATTCCATAATGGTTTTTTTTTTTTTTTTTTTTGTTATTTATTTATTTATTTATTTTTTACACACGCACACACACCCCACACACTCACGCCTTAGTGGGATTTCACCACTTATGGATACTCAAACCCTTGACCGGGTGTTGAAACTCCTAAGAGTCTACCACTGGAGCAAGAGTTATTTAGTGCCATTGTCAATGAAACACACAAACAATTTGTCATAGAAAACACTGTACAATGGCCATTAGATATGGGGATGCTTTTGGTTAGCCGCCAAAAAATCTTTAAATTGTTAGCATTCAGTTTGTTTTCTGTCATGTGTGGTGTGTGTGGGTGTGCCAGATTTGATATAGCGGCTCGATTCAAACCAATCAACTTTAACCCCAAGTTTATATGTAGTTTGATAACAAATTAGAATACCAAGTAAAAGCTACTTTAGTTAGTGAATTGCTATATAATTGTAATGTATAGTAATTATTATTGGCCAATTTGATCAAGATGTTCCTAGTTGCCAATATCAAGTAACAACTAATTGTTTGTTTTTATGGAATAGGAGAATTTCATTGCAAGTAGAAAAGCTTATGAAGAAAAGGGTCATAACATAGACCCAGCCATGTTCTTGGCTACATCATATGATAAGGCTTCTGAAGCTTGGACCAAGTTTTCACCCAATACATCTGTGAGTAGCATCTCCTGGGTGACTCACCTTTTTTTTTAGATCACATAACATGTGAATGGGATCTTCTCCGAGCAGCTAGTTGACAAAATCCATCCTTATACTTGTTGTGGTAATTATCTTTATGTTGTTGTTGCCAATTTGATTTACTTTGGTTGCTTTTAAGAACCGCCAGAGTTCAAACCAATTATTTTATGACATGTAACGCACTTGCGCTCCTTTGCAAGAATTTAAACAATTGTTGGTTAGAGCATTACCACTATGCATGTTTTTTCATACTTCAATGGTTTTAGGGTTTTAAACAATCACTGGCTAGAGCACTGATGTCATGCAAGTCTTTTCATCCTTTGATGGTTAAGTACCGTGCCATGAATTTTGAGATAATACAGTATCCAATAGTATCAATATACTTGGAGAAATAGTAATTTGGCTTTCTGCACAAAGACTTGTAAGTTGGCATCTCTAATAATACATTTAATGAGTGTTGTCTATAGGAGTGGAAACAAGGAATTAGTTAAGATTGCTGCCCAAGACGTACCCCAAATGACCATTTTCGAGTCGATAATCCATGAGAGCAGAGAGGTTGAGAGGGATGTTACTCATAGAGTTAGAGGTGGGTGGATGAAGTGGAGATATGCCTCTGGAGTTTTATGTGATTGCTGCATACCAATCGAATTGAATGGGAGATTTTATAGGATATCCACACGACCAACCGTGCTTTATCAGACAAGAATGCCAGGTAGTAAATGAACGTCTTCATAGGATGGGTAGCTGAAACGAGGATGTTGAGGTGGGTGACGGCAAGACGAGGAAGGATGGAAGTAGAAATGAATGCATTTAAGGGAACTTAAGAGTAGCACCAATAGGTAATAGGAAAGTAAACTTAGATAGTTTGGCCAAGTGCAACGAATACCAAAAATTGCACTGGCCAGGAGTGGGTTGGTTTGAGTTTGAGACTCTAAAGTGAAATGGGAAGCTCCAAAAAGATGCATGTGGAGGTTGTAAGAATAGAAAAGATACACCTTTCAAAAAAAGTAGTAAGAAAATATTTGAATTTTGTGATCTATGGTTTAGTTGAGGATATGGTCCTTGATGAAGTGACATGGCAGAATAGGACTTGCGTAGCCAATCTCAATTAGTTGGAATGAGTCTTAAATGATGATGATACTACATTGAATTTAAAAGGATTTTTAATGTAACTATGTTTTTTAAAGTTTCCAACTTAAACAAAAATAAATAAATAAAAAGTTTCCAACTTGGAAAGGAACGTAAACTTCATTTAGTATGTCAAATGGAGTAGATTATCTATTAGTTATGAATGATTCATTCTGATTTTATTTTATTTTGTGATGTAACTAGATTTATAAAATCGAAAGAACGAGAACAGAATTCCCGAAGTACAAAAAGGGGTGGAAGAGCCAACAACGGCTAAATCTGACATGCCATCATAAATATCCCCCAAGGCAAATGAAATGTTTAGCCCAGCAGATAGAACTGTAACATCACAGAAAGCAACACACATCCCTTGGAACCCACCCCTCTCTATTAGTCATTTTCTCACATCCTGGCCACCCCTTCTATGATGACTTTTAATAAAAGTTGGCTTGGATCAAGTTTATCATCTCCCTGAGAAAAAACATTGCCACCTTGAGCATCCTATCATTCTCAATGGGCCTGAAAAAAGCTGACACTGTCCTTGCTCCAATAGCCATCAAACTTGAATATCCACTTCCACTTGGTGCCGGAATAGGCCCGCTCCCATCAGCCCTTCTTGTCTCTGGCTTGGACCAAAGGATCCTGCTCCAACTACTGGACACGGATGCCACGGATAGCCATTGAACACCTTGTGGTTCGGTGCTCAAAGGATGAAATCCACCTTTAGTATTCCCCGCAACAGCCTGGACGGTCCACTTCTCACCTTCAAAGACATGTTTATTCCTCTCATGCCACAACCGCCAACACACAACAAGGGAGGAGGTACCATAGTACTTCACCTCTGGATCTGAAGGGGCAGCTCTCTCAGCTTTTGAGCAACTCATTCACCTTCCTGCTAACCAGCCACTCAACATCAAGCTGGCAAAAGAAATAGGCCCGATTTTTGTGCAAAGGAATACTGAATCAGCAAGTGATTAGCTGTCTCCTTGATGTAGCACATCACATGCCTATTGGCTAGCGTTAGACCCCTTCTTCTTGAGCATATCAATGGTCAAGATTTTCTCATTAGCCACTGTCCACATGAAGGCTGAAACATGAGGAGCAGCTGCAAACTATACCATAAAAGGAAAGGAGGCCAAGTCTTCATTTTTCATCATATGAAAAAAGGACTTCACTGTGATGTAGCTGAGCCTATCCAATGCCACTTTTATTCTAGTCAACTTATCACTAGAGCATTTTTGCAGGTGGTGACTCTAAACAACTCAGATACCTTTATGCTAATGGCCTGTTTCTGATCAACACGACCTCCAAAAAGTGGATTTTATCTTTGCTGTTCACCTCACCTGGTCTGCTCTGTTAATGTCTTTCCCCAATGCTTCCTTTGGCCCCAACTTGCAAATGCCCTCCAAATTTTGGATTTTGCCCGACTATTCTCACAATTTGGGTCCCGCTAATGTTCTGAATGTCGGTATCGATTGACGTATCGGCCTAGTGGAAAAATGATAAGATATGGCGACGCATATCAATATCGGGGTCGCATTGGTCCGTATCAGTCAGAATTTTTTTAAATCCAAAGAATTAAGGAAAATATCATAAAAAAGAGAATTATAAGGTAATCAATCATTTTTTATGTTTATTTTGGACATGCATAAGATTGTGTATCGGACCATTCTTTAATGAGAATGTTGTCTTTCGGTTTGACCTGTTGATAGTCAACTAAATAGGCTCTAATTGAACACAAATAAAGCATGATTTGGTGAACACTCATTATATTGAAATACAACAAAAAGAAGATGAAAATATCAAAAAAGAAAAAAAGAAAAGAAGTGAAGGTTTACCCTTCTTTCTAAATTTTCCCGTAATGGTCCACTTCGCTTTGATTTGTCGAAGCCCATTCATTCAAATAATTTGTTTTCATCCCAAAGTAGGTCTAGATCTAGGCTAAAATGAGTTTTTATGCTTCTTCCATAGTTTAATTTTTATTTATTTATTTATTTATTTTTAAAAAAAGAAGAAGAAGAAGAAGTGGAGACATGAGTGAAATTTTTTTATTTTTTATTTTTCTTTCAAAATTGGGGCTTTTATGGGCGTATCGGCCAATATAGGCCGATTCAGGTCTTTTTTTTTTTTTTTTTTTTTTTTTTTTTTTTTTTTTTTTTGTATCAGGCCGATTCGACCTTGTATTTTATATTGTCTCGTGCCGATATGGATATGATACGGCTGTATCGGCCGATTTGATACCGATATTCAAATGTATGGGTCCCACCCCTACTATCTAAGCCCTATTTTTCCTCTACTATTTTCTTCCACTTTGCTTCTTTTTCTGATTGAAACCTCTACCATCATTTCCCCAAAAGGCTCCAACCAGCCCTAACCCCTCCATCCTCCTCCATCCTTCACCAATTAGACCTCTTCCCAATTAATAAGGTGAAATCTTTTTTGATCTTTGCTTCCTTGTTCCCTCTCCAATTTGTTTTCGTAGCTATGCTTTATTTTGGGTTATAGTTGGTATATATGGATTTACCCCCCTATGAAAGAAAAGTCTGTGCTTTTCTTTTCTTTTCTTTTCCTTTTTTTTTTTTTTTAAAAAAAAAAAATTAATTTTTATTTTTCAAAGATTCGTGTGGTTTCTGATGATACCTTCAGATTTACATGCAGAGTAGTATCCGAAAACTCATCATCATTGTAACCCTGCCCAGCTATTGGGGGGGCCGACTATACAAATTCTATATTGCCAACCATTTTGTATTTGAGGTCTTATTCTTTGTAAGATAACAAGCCTTGTTAACGTTCTCGTCACCTTGATCCAAATCCTTTTAGGTCTTCCTGTCATTCTCTGTTCAGGTCTGTTTACCTAAGAAAAGTTCCCCCTTCCTTATGTGGTTGTCTCTACAAGAGGAAATATGTTCTTCTCTAAAAAGTTTCTAGGGAAGGGCATGAGCTTTTCATTTTGGTATTCTTTTGATTTTGTTTATGGTAAGGGATGGTTTGTATTTTGTAGATGATGGCATTCCTGTAAATTTAGAAGGATTCTAGAATCCCCCTATATATTTTATAGGCCTCGTAATTAATCGTGGTAATTTATGGGAATTCTAGGAGGAAAGCTTGACTAGTCCATAAATACCACTTTCATGTACTAAATTCTAATAAAGCAATCCAAGTCTCAGGTCCTCTTTTCTATTCTTTTTGTTCTCTTTCTCCGCTGCGTTTACATTATACATTTCTTGCTTTTGATATTGGGTTTTCATAGCAAATTGCTGAACCATCTCGCTCTCAATATTCTATTGGGGCTACTCTTAGGTTGCAGTGGAAAGTTGTTAGGTTCCGGGTGGATCAAGTTCAGCATCCTGACTCGATCACTAATGGACCGAAAACTCAGGCCTGAGCGTAGCCCATGATCTGTGATAAGATTATTACCAAGCCCGACCCACACGTTCGTCTTCATAATGCCAGACCTATCAATTATGAAGAAATGCATTTGTCTTGGGAGCAAACACACATCGTCCGTGCTTCTGTGCATGAGGGCACATGCGCACTTCTGCAGAGGTGTCTCTCCGCACGTGCGTATTGTTGTGTGTAGAAATAATATGGTTGGCCACCAAAGCCCAATCAAACCTAATATAGGCAACCCGGACTCAGTTTTAAGCAGGTTGGGTTGGTTGGCCCATGCGTCGGCCTGACCCATTGCTAATATTACTCTTAGGCTGCTTCAAGTGGGCTCATTTAAGATTATATACTTCCTAGTTATCCCACATGCTGATGTCAGCATCATCATCTTTGTTATGTGCATCCTCTTCTCACTCCTCCCAACTTACGTTGAGTCTCATTGGCACATGAGATGATCACACACCACTCTGTTGGCACTTCTCTGCTTCATGCCTTCAATCCCCAAGCTTCTCGTCTCCAAGTATTACCTATTATATTAGGGTCAAAACCTCTGAAGCATTGTAGGCAGGAGTAAATGATGCAGAGCTGTTATTAATGGTTTGATGATGTGCAACAAAAACCAAAGGTAGCTCCATAAAGAGGGGAACTTGTTTAAAGTTGAAGAGCCTAAAAAGAGGATGAGAGGAAAACCTGAAAGGGCATGAGTTGAGGTGGTTACTACTTACAAGGGATATGAAGGTTGAAAAAATTGCCGAGTGTAGGTCCTTCAAGACTCTCTCTCATGTGAAATCGAATGTTTGTTTTGCTAGACTTTACCAAATATTAATTCTTTGAGAGTACCTACATAATTATTTATAAATCCTTCATGAATGCCTAAGGCCTTGGGAAAGAAACTACCGAGTTCTCTAATTACTGATTTGGATCTTTATAGTTGTAATGTAAATGCATTCCCTGGACATAATCATTGAAAGCCACTATATATTTAATGTTGTCTTTGTTTTTTGATGTATTTCTGTTGTCACTAACCTTTGAATCTTTCTTTTCCCCCCCCTGGAAGGTGCTTAGGAGAATGGTGTCATATGCCCGAAGCAGTGCTGACCTTCTAACAAAGTTGATTCTAGAGGGCCAGACGGGTCCTTATAGGTGGGAGGTGAGGCAGAATAATCTTGGTTTAGTTGTTTGAGTGGCTTTGTGTTTTCTCCACCCTTAAAACTTCTTATCACATTGTACATGGCTCTGTTCTTTCAGTGCCTGTTCCGGACTCCTTTGAACAACTATGATTCTGTAATTCTTCTACACAAGGATAAACTGCCTTATCCTCAACGCCTTCTTTTCCCATCTGAGATGAACCAAGGTTTGTTCTACTTCTAACTAGTTAATTTGTTGGGAGATTGACCATCTACTGTGCTTGGTATGAAAGCACTCATGTCATAAACTTGTGCAGGAAGGCATGTCATTCAAGGGAACGCAAGCAAGGATTTCCATCCCTACAAATCGCTTGTAAATAAACAACAGAGCTTTGAGGAAATAAGGAATAAGTTGATGGTGAACTTCGATCCAACCAGTTGTTTTGTTGAGGATCTAAAGGTAAAGGTGAAAATTTTCTTATATAATCATGTGTTATACAGTGAATTTACAGATGTTGGGATGAAGTAGAACTTGTTCAACGCATTTTGTTGGAATGAAAAAATGAAGTGACAAATGTTTGATTTTGATCACAGAGAAAGTTCCCTGACACATTCAAGGTCTGGTATGATACTCTTGGAGGCGATGCCATTGGCCTTACTTGGGAGAAATCAGGGTTAAAGGTAACCAAAGTTCCACTCTAGTACTCTATTTGCTATCACACTTGGACATTGTGTGGGTTGCAGACCTCATCTGCTTTAGGCCTTGTTTGGGATTAAAGAATTGAGAATGAGAATTTGGTAAATCCATGAACTTGACAAATTTATAGATTTTTATTGGATATGGATTTAACAAATTCCACTGTTTGGGAATCAAACTACAAATCCATGGATTCGGGGCGTTTATTGCAAAGGAATTGCTTGTTTCATGTTTTCAAGAGTCTTTCAATTTTGAGGATTTGTAAAGTCTTTAGTTTTTAGACATTTGGATTTGCCCCAAACCCATGGATTTATGGAGGTGTGGATTTTTGGGAAAGCTGCGAATTTGGCAAATCCTCAACAAAAAACAAACAAGGGGTATTTGAAACCTGTGGATTTCACAAATCCTTGCCCCAAATCTCTCGCCCCAAACAGTCCCTTAAGAAATTTGGCATGCTGACATCTTTATGCTGTTATATCATAAATGGTAACATTGAACAGTATATTATGCTAACTTTAGTTCATAACACAAAATAGAAAATATCTCTAGATAAATAAATTAAGCAGTATATGTAGTACCCAAAAAGGGGGAAAAGGGAGACAAAAAAGCTATAAACGAAATAAAATGCTTTTTCCCATTAGTCACGTGGATGTGTTTGACCTGTGTACGTGACACATTTAACATGGTGATCAATTGAAACAAGGCGTCTTTTACGTTATGAAACCTGTTTTGGAGTAAATGAGTCACAACTAGAGAATGCATGCATTCAACTGATTGACAAGTAGCACATGCAATAATGAACCCATTGAATATGATGAAGCATTGATGGTTTTGATATTTTCTTGACAAGATTCTTGGACTGAGCTTGCTGTAACCAACAAGTTGTTTTTCTCAGAATCCTCCTGGAAACAGTCAATAAGTTGGGTTTTTTTTTTTTTTTTTTTTTTTTTTTTTGGGGGGGGGGGGGGGGGAGATATCTATACTATACATACAACATGTACCTTCTGTCCTATTTTAGCAATGCAATTAGTCACTGGGAGGGGTATTAACAAGTATTTTTTGAGTCTAACTGGCCCTTCAACTGACGAGTATTTATGTCGTTTCAATTCATGGATGAGAGTAGGGTGCTCTCGCTTCTCTTCCTCTGTGTTTAGCCCGCATGTAAGCATTGTATGAGGGAACAGTGAAACAAAGGCTCTGTGGGGCTCACTGTGATCACTATGTAACATCCCTACTATACATCTATTGTGCGGCTCATGTAAGGATGTCTGCCCAAAAATGAGGCAGATCTAAAGCTCAAGTGGGCCACAATGGGCCACAACTAGAAAAAGTGAGCATAGGAGGCACACGTTGAAACCCTTCTAACTTTTTCTCTTACTTCGTGTAGTCCACAGTGCGTGTAGCCTCACCCTTTTCCTCATACTCTCCCTCTGTTTTTCTCCCCCTACTCTCTCGACATGCATTGCATGTGCCATACCCCCTAGTTGCCTCAAAGAAATCACAATTTCTACGACACCTATGGATTTCTTTATTTTATTTTGGTCTCAGGCTTGCCCTACCTCCAGTCTTTTGCCAACACGACACACTAAATTAAAACCTGGAGAAGACTCTTTAAATCAGTGATTAAGATGTGGTGCCTTTATTTACATCCACTCCGACTAACAAATTCATCCATCCTTTCTACTTTTGGTTTTAAAATGGTACTACTTGAAAGGGCAGTTCTATTATTGTGTAACCAAAAGTACTGAGGATGGGTTTATTATCAGTCATGATGGGTGCTGATCATGGCTCTAACACTCACAGATTTGACTCAGAACTTGGCTGAGTTACACAACAGAATTTCAAGCTGTGTCATTGGGAAACTTGGTACTGGGCCTGACTCAGCCTAGACTCGGATAGACTCACTGAGTCGACTTGATGGATCTCTCGAGTCAGCATAAGTCAGTGACTCGAACCCAATTACCGTCCTTTTGAGGCAGGATTTTATTAAAAGCAAATTAGTTGGGAGTGAGGTTCGAACCCCCAACGTCGACAAAGGCAAAAACCTTATCTAGTGAGTTATATGGAATATTGTTACTTGGTCTTATGTTCCATATTACTTATGGTAGGTTAATAAACTATTTTAAATATCCATCAACGTTTTTAATATTTCCAAGTTATAATAATTAAATATCTAGTCAAGTTGGGTTGAGTCTTTGGGTCAACCCAACCTTGCTGAACATTGAGTTGAATCAATTTTCCAGGTTTTTGAACTATGCCAATAGCAATTCACCTTGGGATTTTGGCTGACGTATATAGCCAATAAAGCTCCCAACCAATGTGCTACCTATCTTTCTCTTTCGTCTAAAATGATAAGTTCAATACTTTTCTTGGAGCAGTGTTAGAGGATGAATGAAAGGGATTGACATTTAGAAGTTCTAACATGATGTCTTTGTTTTGTTTCCCAGAAACGGCAGCGGGAAGAATGTGAGGTTGCACAAGATACAATAGACATACTCAAGGAGGTGGGTGAGGTTGGTAAAGGGTTTGTGAAGAGTGTTTATTATCTCAAAGCCCCAAGGATTCATAGCTAGATGTACTTGAAAACCCTTTGTCTGTTGTCATTTCTTTCGTGGCTGGTACACAGTTTATTTTTTGTTAGTTACAGCAGTGTATCAGTCAAATTAGTTTTTTGAGGAAGTGAAATCTACTGAGGAACTGTATTTATCCTGCGATGACCACGAGAGCCTTCCCAGTCTGCGTGCCTGAATCTTCCATGGATTTCAATTCAATGCAAAGATGGCTTCTCCAGAAATGAGAAACTTGCCTTGAAATCTGCTGCGTGTGGTCCATTTCTGTGTGTTTCAATATGAAGGAAAAGAAGCTATTTTGGTGTATTAGGCTGTGGATAGTGGCTGCGTGCCATGCTCACCAACATACGATTGGGATTTTTTTATTATTTTATTATTTTTTATTTTTTTGAAGGATACATACTATTGGGATTTAGTTGGACATAGGCCCATGGGGCCCACTTGTGGGCAATCACCAGTCGGTGGGTCCCATGAGGTTTAGCCTTTTTTTTTTTTTCCTCTCTACTGTCTTAAGTTGAATTACACATTCAACTTTAAACAAAGATTTAGATGAGGAGATGACGATAAGACCGGATAATCTCTAGTCTTATTCAAAATCCCTGTCCTTCACTATATATGGGAAGAGGCCCTCTTGTGAAAATCATATGAAGCAACAATGAGAGTAAATAGAGAAGATTGGAAGATTAATATTGTCCTTCTAGCTTGTCCCTTAAATGATTTAAGCTTTAGATCATAATCTGAGGCCATCTATAGCATAGAATCAGAGGGGTGATTAGATCCATTTAGTCCAGTAGTGGTTAGGTGGACCGTTAAACCTGAACTGTTCATCCTCGGATTTGAGGAAGTCCCATATTGTATAGACCGTTGGACCCTGAAGACCCACTCTTCTGCACAGACTTTCAGATTTCACCCCTGAAAAGTCCTCATTGGCTATATTTTTACCTGCAAAAAGCTCTCCCTGCCGACCCCTCCTCTCCCTCAAGGTGTGTTGTATGTGCGGTACTCCTATTTCATTGAAGTTAATAAAGCAATTTATTTAGCCCTTGAAAGGACTAAGCAAAACCTCTCCTTCCAAGATCTTCATGTACCTGTCCCCACATGTGCTAGCATGCACATAGATGCAAGATCCAAACTATCCATCAGTTAGTTCGTCCACAATGTAGATGGCCTGGTCCAAGGTAAGGTTAGTCCATTGATCAAGTGTGCTAGTCTTTTGTAACAAGTGTGTTTGATGGGATCCATCTGATTAGTATGTTTGGTGGGACCCAACTGTTGAACAGCTTGGAAATTGCAGCTGTGTGCGACGGATGCCATGCATGATGCTCCCGACGGTTCGACTTTTGCTTTGGGGAACTTTAGCCTATGGATATGAGGTCATCTTTCAATGATCCAAACCTTTTGTGTGATGTGTGTTGCCTTGGATGGGTGATGGTCAAAACATTAAGAAATGAACTCTTAGATTGGATGATTTCCATAATCAATATGATTTTTATTTTATTTTATTTTATTTATTATTATTTTTATTTTTTTGGACCCGATCTAGGGTCGTGATGGGCCTAGAAAACCTTTAAGGGAATTTTTAATCACTATATTTGATGTTTGACCACATGTAATGATGCTTTTGCCCTTGACTTCGTAGGGATGTGAGTTCTCATTTTATCCCTATGGAAAAGGTTATCTACGACATTTGTATTGTTTCGATCCACCTTTTGATTGTTTAGATGAATTGCCATTGATGGTCCACTATTTAACGGTCTAAATCATGTGGTTAAGTTGGAATTTCTGTCATATCTATGAAGGATAAAAGTGTCATTTCATGTGGTCAATAATAAAATTTACTAATCAAATGTCTGGAAGTTTACCCTTGGGTATTTTACAACTGCATGTGAAAAAGGAGTAGATCCATTCGACGAAACTAGGAAGGGAGGGGTTCTTTTGCCTATAGCAAAAAGGGTGGGATATATATGTCAAAAACTCTAAACTAGCATAAGGGGTTGTTTGGCACCTTGGATTTGGCGGGATTTCAAATCCCTTGGTTGTTTGGCACCATAAAGTAATTGGGGATCTAAAATCCACGGTGAGAGCTTGGATTACATCTAAAATCCTTTCAAGAGTTGCATCTGCAATGTGTCACTAGACTATTAAGGGCATACTGTTTCGGTACTAAGAGTGGAAAGAATGGGTGTGGCAATCAGAAATTTGTGTTTGGCTGCACCAAATCGGATTGATTAATCATGACATATCTTGAAATTTTATGATATTTGGTGAACCAAACGCCCTTTTTAGTGTCTGATAGCGATTGGAAAGCCAACCACATTTTCTATAGAAAACCTAGAAAAATTGGCTATGCTAAAGTAATGGAATGCTGAGCTCCCCAAGGCTCGAAATGGGCAGTGCTCGTTCAAGATCCAGACCACTTTCTGTGCAACCCATCATGATTTATGTATTTAATCCATGCCGTCCATCTATATTTTCAAGATTATTTTAGTGCATGAGCCAAAAATGAGATAGATCCAAATCTCAAGTGATGATTTAATGCCCACCATTAAAAACTTCCTAGGGCCCACTGTAATTGTCGATGCCCCCCACCATTTAAAACTTCCTAGGCCCATTGTAATGTTTATTTGCATTCGACCTGTTGATCAGGTAATATGGGAATATACAGATATTAGCTTTATTTAAAACTTTTGTGTTCCCCAGGAAGTTTTTACCATTATTTCTTATGGTGTGGTTTACATGAGTTTTGAATTGGACTCATGTCCTTAAATGATCTGAAAAATGGATGGACGGCATGGATTTGATCAGTTCTCTAAAGCCTCGTTTGGCACCATGGATTTGAAATACCCTGGATTAGGAATCTCCTAAATTAGAAATACCCTGGATTTGGAATCCTTAGGTTGTGTTTGCACCCTAGATTTAGAATTCCCTATAATCCAGAAGTAACTATGCATAGTATATCGAAGGAGTTTGAATTTAATTACTAAATTAACTTTAATATCCTTAATTAGTATTCGTATGTAATGTTTGTAATAAACCCGTTAAAATATATACTTTGACTGAAAATGATGAAATTTCAAGTCTTGGATGGGCCGCAAGCACACGATCACATCCGAGTGATTAATCAACAAATTTTAACCGTTGATTTACATGGACTCTATTTGGATAGCATGGATCTTCCTATTAAAATAATTTTAGTGATGCAATTGATAATTTAATTGTTTCGAGATATCATCGGTATGCCATGTGCCCAATAGATTAGTAATCTAGTGACACATATCAAACATGCCACTCTTAGAAGGATTTTAGATGTAATGCATGCAAGCTTTTACCCTGAATTTGAAACCCTATCTTTGAGGAAATTTGAAATCCCCTCAAATCCACGGTGCCAAACCACCCCTCTAAGTACACTGTTTGGATATCGACATGGGTGTACATCGAGTTGATCCGAGTTGAGCTTATAACGCCCTGAAAATCGGGGGCCGAGTAGGAGCCCAACTCCCGAGTTCCAATGCATCAGTCATGCAACATAAATAATGATGATTAAATGTTGTCTGTATTAGCACGTTAAACATGAATGAGATTACACTAAATCAGCATATCATACTCCATATCATACTCCAGAGGCAATTAAATTACGCAAGCGGAAGACTGTGATAAGTATATAGAATGTATAAGTGGTTGTAAGTCCCTAGAATATGAACATGATACCAAGTTAAATAATTACATGTTTGGTTCCAAAATATATAAAATGATAAAGTGTAATGTTGTCCAATCCATATCCTTGTAGCCCCGGTGACGCGACTCCAAGTCTATATAGACCCGCCAGAGAGTTGCAAATAGGAGAACTCTTCCTCATCGTCATAAAAGTTAGGTTCTGCCTCGTAGGCCTCGACATCACCTGAAACTACAACAGAGTCTGGTTGGTATTTTAAAACACCGTCCCAGAGTAGGAGTGAGTGATCAACTCAATGGAGCTATAAGGCAAAGGTTAACATGTTATCAATTCAGTCAAGCAGTAATGATGAAGCAATAAAACAAACATTCCTAAGTACTCTGATTAATGTAAGGATGATATGTATTAATGATGTATGCCCTCGCCTGCACTCCCTCTGCGACATCATCTCATGATTGCGCATGCAACACTCCCGTTGTGCTCAACTCCAACGCCAAAGGCACATGCAATACGGTGCATGTGCGTGATTAGCCAAGTTCTTAATTAGTCTTATTCATACATCAGGTTGGGAAGCTAAGGCACCTCCCTTTATATCATTTACCCAAACAATGATCCATCTAGGGTCATCAATCCTAGTTAATCTCATACGATAGTAGTTCTAGGTCCCTACGGAGAGGCTCATCACCTCAACGCATGCCTAGTTTATACTCGAAGTCACTACGAAAAGGCTCATCACCTTAGTGTAGTCCTAGTGTATACTCGAGGTCACTACGAGAGGCTCGTCACCTGATCGTAGGCTGACAACTCGAATACAGTGTCTCATACCACCGTATTCGACTCACGAGTTTGGGTTGCTCACTGGTCACTACGGGGAGGCTCGTCACCCCTGCGTAGGCCGACAGCTCGACCACGGTGTCCCATGCCACCATGCCCGGCTCATGAGTCTTGGCGGATCGTGGTACCAAGGTTAAACGGGTTTTTCACTAGTAAGTTGGTATCTTAGATTCAAGCAGTAACGTCCTTAGATGGTGAACATACATTAGGCCAATAGGGTTGCTCGACAAGCTCGACTGGTATGAGCGTACGTTGAATTGATCGACATGGAGTGTGTAAGCATTTCACGTGGCCTAACCACTATCGACAAACATCGTACGACTCTGATTCATCGAACGTGTCTTGTGTGGCAAAAATGACCTCAACCACTAATTCATGAATCATTACTGATTGTCTAGACTACGCAGTAGTCCCAACCACCTCCAAACACAATAGGCATTTATGTGTGATAGTCACACAGCAGGTGACAACCAATTCAAATATAAATCTTATTTAAGCATTTCAACAAACACATAGTGCACATGTTATCATACATAGGCATTTTATTCATAAATCACATAGTCGTAAGATAGGTTACATGAAGGAACTGTAGCTATAGATAAGGTGATTGAGAATCCTATCTCAACACCCTCATTAAATACACCTCAATAAGCATTTTCTCATTCAGGCATTTTATCAAACACTTAGACCACATATCAACATACATATAATAAATGAATTATAACATTTATTATAACAAATCCTTTCACAAGGGAGTTGCCACATGTACAACAATCATAAATTCTCAGTCATTAAACATGGCAAGCGTAAATCATAATTTCATACTCATTCAAACATTTCAACAAACACATTGAATGCATTAAAATCAATATAGTTTATATATATGTAATATACAAAAAACATCGTATCTAAGCACATGTGATAACAATCAAGTCAGTCATAAATCATTAACTGACATTGAAAGCATTGAAAACAATAACCTAAATGTTTATAGTTTGCACTTTCCGTCGGTAAACTCGTATCGAACTCAGTTCAAACGTCATGCCTTTGTCTACGACAGAACGACAATCTATAGCATGAAATAGGTTAGCTATTTCACCATTTACTCTATTTGGATCCCTAAAACAGATTAGGGTTAGGATTTCTTACCCAAGCACAGTGTTGAAATCGCCGGTATAGCAATGTAGGTAGGATGATTCAGCACGTGGAGTGATGGGATCGAATCCCGGCAACTATCTCTCTCTCTCTCTCTCTCTCTCTCTCTCTCTCTCTTCTCCTCACTTTCTCCTTCTCTTTTCTCTCTTCTCTCTCTTAGGGTTTGAAATTCGTATGGAATGAGAGAGGGATGAGTTTAGGGCTCTATATAGGCTTAGAAGTGAACTCAATGGCCCCAGGGCCATGGTATACTTAGGTAATAGCCAAAAGTCGACTGTTTTAGGCCAACGGAGCTCATTTGAAGGCCCCTTTTCTACATACGGTCCAGAGAAAGTTTCCAGACAATGGATCTATGTCGGGTTAAGTTTTCGATCTGATCGGATTTTCAGATCGACCGTTGAGGATTAGTTTCAATTCAATAGTCATTGTCACTCGATTAGGGCCACAAGTATACTAACCTGTGCAGGAAAATTTTCTTGATCTAAGGGTGTAATTGGGTTGGATTCTGACGGTCTGAAACCTTAAATTTGGTCTACCTACAAGCGAACAACCCAATTCACTTAAATTTGAATTAATTTTCTAAAGATATTTGCGTTTCTCACATACTTCGCTCTGGGCTCAAGTTGTGCGTTTCGGGATATTATTTGGACTTGATTTCTGAGGTGGTTGTTAAGCCCAGTAATGCGGTCATAACCGTATAGCTTCGCGGTAATTGAACTTTCAACGGGCGGTCCAAGTCCGATACAGAGTTTCAATGTGCTCTCGAGAACAACTGGGTTTTGAGGTTGATCCTAGGTTTTTAAGTAATGTAGCGTTAGCGATTCTACTAGTTTCGGGTCTCGCAGTTCGTATAGAAAGTAGTTCAAGCTAATCTACTGATTTATTCAGTTTAACACTTAATTAATTTTAGTCTAATTTCTAAAGGATTCAGTCCTTAGTGATTTCTACTTGAGGTGATACTCGGGTCTTTGTACGGATTTTTTCGAGACGTTACATGGCCTCGACTTGACTCGACTCGGCCACTAGCTGACCTTAGCTCAAACTCAGCTCGGCTTGGTCCTTGAGCCTTACTGGCCGGCTCGGCTCGATTTGGTCAATGGCTTGGGCCAGTTCGAGCCGAGTTCGCATGTGCAACATTTTCACAAACACCTAGACTGCATCTTCAAAATCCCACTGTATGTAAAACAGCTACAATGGTTTTACAAGTATTTTATCAAACACCTTCTGAGCAACATAAAAATAAGAAAAAAAGGGTTTTTGTTTCATATACATACTTTCCTTGCCACCGGCCACACTTCGTTGAGTCATTTCATCGAACACTTGGTGAGCAATATCAATATCAAAGTAACCGAGTCACCGAACCGGTTCGATTCGAGTTGGGTTCAATCTAAGTCGAGTCGAGCTGGGGCAGTTGGACTCAACTTCGAGATCAAAAAATCAGCTCGACTCGGCTCGAACTCAGCTTCGAACCGAGTCGACTCGACCTTTTTAACAGTTCGTTGTAGGGCACGGTTCCAAAAATGAAGCAGATCCAAATCTCAAGTGGGCCACTCCACAAGAAGCACTAGTCATTGAATCCCACCATTTAAAACCTCTCCCGGGCCATAGGAATTTTTAACAGTGGACTTTAAAAACTTCTTGTGTTCTGTGTGACCTTATCAACAGCTTTGATGGAAAATAAACGTTATGGTGGGCCGTAGGAATTTTTTTGATGGACGTTCAATGACCACTCTTTCTATGGTGTGGTCCGCTTGAGACTTAGATCTTCTTAATTTTATAAAATATGGGAAAAACTTTTGGACGGATTAGATATACAAAAAATACATCATGGTGGGCCCCACGGTCAGGGACTCACCAACTAAGCTGTTACCCCGGACTCACCAAATCCGACCCCAAGAGAGAGGAAAAAATTAGCACTGTAGACGAGTCGGTACAACGCCGTTATTTTTTTTGATGGACGTTCAATTACCACTCTTTCTATGGTGTGGTCCACTTAAGACTTGGATCTTCTTAATTTTATAATATATGCCCTAGAATGATCTGGAAAAACTTATGGACGGATTGGATATACAAAAAATACATCATGGTGGGCCCCACGATCATGGACTCACCAACTAAGCTGTTACCCGGGACTCACCAAATCCGACCCCGAGAGGGAGAGTGGGGGAATGCATGAATGGCCACTCTTTTCAAATTCAAACGTCTTCTCCTTCATAAACATATCAATGGCTGTCCATGCATCATCCGAACTCTTCGTCATTCATCACCAACGGCTACGAATCCCAGAAATCTCCATCTTCTACTTGATGGCTCTGATTGTGGGGCCCGCTTGAATGCCTACACCAAGGCTCGGTCCCTCCAAAATGGCAAGCAGCTCCACGCATACATGCTCTCCTCTGGCCTCCTCAACAGCACGTTCCTGTGGAATACCATGATTAGAGGTTATGCTCAAAACGGTCGATCAAAGGATGCAGTCTTTATGTTCGATGAAATGCTCTCTTCTGGTTAGCAGCGTCCGGATAACTTTTCGTTCCCTTTTGTTCTCAAGGCCTGCGCGGATCTGTTGCTCTTGAAATTGGGTATGGAAATTCATTGCCAAGCTGTGGTTGATGGATTTGGAGGTGATGCGTATGTGTAGAATTCTCTCATTGCTGTGTACATGAGCTGTGGAGAAATAGAGATGGCTCGGGTGGTGGTGTTTGAGAAGATGCCTGAACGGACTGTGGTCTCTTGGAACGCCATGATAGCTGGGAGTTTCAAGAATGGATTTAGTGAGGAAGCCTTGGGGCTTTTTGACCAGATGAGAGATGCCGGTGTAGAACTTGACTGCGCGACTCTTGTATGTGTGCTGCCAGTATGTGCCCATTTGAAGGACTTGGCCTGGGGTAGAAGAGTCCATGATTTAGTTGATGAGATGGAGTTTGGGAGTCATCTCGCAGTGAGGAATTCGCTAGTGGATATGTATGCTAAGTGCTGTAGCTTAGCAGATGCACGCAGGCTGTTCGATGAAGCCTATGAGAAAAATGTGGTCTCGTGGACGGCCATGATTGGAGGATATGTCTTGAATGGTTTTGTGCATGAAGCATTGATCCTTTCTCACCTGATGATGCAGTTGTCAGTAATTACGACAAATTCAGTGACTTTGGCTGGTTTGCTGTCGGCTTGTGCGGGTTCATCTTCTTTAAAGCATGGTAAGTGCATACATGGATCGGCTATTAGGCATGTTCTCCAATCTGATGTTGTTGTGGAGATTGCGGTGATCGACATGTACATGAAATGTGGCTGCGTGGATCTTGTATACCGAGTGTTTGCATAGGCTTCAAGAAGAACAGCCCCATGGAATGCGATTTTGTCGGGTTACAATCGCAATGGGTTAGCAAGAGAAGCAATAATGCATTTTAAATTGATGCAGATGGAAGAAGTATACCCTGATGCAGCAACCATGACAAGTCTCCTTCCCTCTTATGCCAATTTAGCAGATTTGCATCAAGCAATGAATATACATGGCTACTTAATTGGGTCTGGATTTCATGAAAGTGTTGATATATCAACGGCTTTGATTGATGTCTACTCAAAGAGTGAGAGCCTTGTGTAACACCCGGTACCGTTGGTACTCGGGTGTTATCTTTTTTTACATAGATCAGATTTGATTAACCAAGAACTTGAACTCAACATACATAGGATGGGGATTTCAGTCGACATTAGGGCTCTCCGTCAGGGTCTCCGGGGGCCAGAACACGACCTACGACAAACAGGAAGGTAAGGCTATTCAAGCACTCTAAATTAAAGCCATTTGTCAATTAATACTGGTACAACACACCTGCCACCCACACTTAACAATTAGTAAGTGGCAAACCAAGCCTTCATCACAACTAGCACCTCATATTAACCGTTGAAAACGAGTATCAGGCCCATTGACTCGATGGATCACGTCATATGGGCCAATAATAGCCCATAAGAAGGTGTAACGGCCCACCTGGGCCTCACCATCAGCCCAAAGTGCGTTGGGATCCCTATTAAGGGTCCCCCAGCATGAATGGACGGTGTGGATTGGGGCACTAACGTCTCAGCGGGCCCCTACATGGTGCGTGTACACTGAGAGTGCAGGTACACGACGTGTGCTGGATCCATGAGGTCGGTCAACTCTCGAAATTTAGAGAAATGGTGGTTTTCCCACCATTTTCATTTTGAACGGAGGATCTTTAGGCCCCAAAGTGGCCCACCACGACCACTTTTCGAATCATCCGAGCCATTCAATTTGTCCGTGGGACTCATACAATCAAAACCGTATATGCTTTTGGTTCGTTGTAAATGGACGAGATAGATGGGTCGCCACTATCCATTGCACTACACGTGGCAGAAATCGCTGTGTGGAACCCATCTGGGATTGCTTGGATGGCCCACGATTGGCCCGATGGCGCCATCCCAGCCGTCTAACTTTCAAGGAGAGGCGTGCTCTCTCTATTCCAGAAATGGCTGGGCAAGGCCTGTGTAAGAAAAAGCAAGGAGCGGCTTTCCACTTCGGGAAGGAAGTACTGGCTCACTTCCAGCCGTTCCTGGGGACACGTGGCTCCATCCCTGCCACTGGTTCGGGGCGAGACGAAATGGGGATGAAAACTCGAGCTTTCTTACGAGAATTAGAGATTCTCGTGAGATATATGGAGATGGGCGTTTGGGACTCGAGAAGGGGGCCCCACACTGATTTGGGGTCCCATCTGGACCGACCAGTCGGACCGGATTGTGACCATGCACGTTAGTTGGTGATCTGCCATTAAAGATCAGATCATCTTCCCCGCTGAAAACCCACACGAAACGACATGATGGACCCCCACCAGATCAGAAAGAGTGCTTTTCTGGTGGGCCTTGAGGTTAGCTTTTCATCCAAACGGATGGATGAACCCCATGCACAACCAATCTCGGGTCCTAGTCGAGCACAGTCAGAGCATTTCTAGCCATTGATGTTCTCCCTCTCCCTCTATTTAAAGAGCCCTATAGCCTGGGGATTCCCACCAACAAGAGAGAGGGAGGGAGAAACAGAGAGCTGAAAGTGTGAGAAGGAGAGAGACAAACCTGGTGCCGCACTGCGTCAACCTGACCCATGCAGGTTGAGTCGAGTCAGTGTAGTCCAGTCGAGTTAAGTTGAGAAAGAGAGATAGAAGAGAGAGAGGGTGTGGCCGTGAGCAGAAGACCAACCAGGTGAACTCAGTGAAAAACTAAGTTGAGTCGGGTCAGTGTGGACCCGTGGTAGCACCACAGACAGGAGAGAGTGAGTGGGGAAAGAGAGGAAAGGAGGAACAGGGAGACCGACCCTCTGTTTCAACGTAAGTGATGGAGGCAGCAACTGCCCCTGTCAAAACACTCTTCCCTGGTTCCTTTATCTTTCTCTCTTCTTGTAGTTGAAAGTGTTATGTTCCTTGACCGAGACCAGGCCAATAAATGGTTGATTCAGGGGCCAAAACCGTGGTAGAAAACGGGCCATGATAATAGCCGGGATTGAACAGGGCTGAAGCTCTGTTTGTAGATAAACCAAGCAATGGTTGTCTTCCCAACTGAGAGGTCAAGCCAATCCGTGGCTGTGGTTCGGACGCTATCAAAGTTTGGACGACAGTGTTTTTAGTCTTGTATGGAGCCCGTTTTATGGCTTCCAGCCCAGGCATTACGCTCAACTAGCAACCTATTCGTAAGGTTTGTTTTGGGTTGAAGCTAGCCGAGATGATGGGTTAATACCACCCTCAGACAAGGCTGGGATCTGGCATCTATCAGACCATGATAGTGGTCATGGTCAGGCCACAGGTGGGTGGTGAAACCAGCCCTCCAATGGGGCCTGTTTAAACTGGAAAACAGGGCTGGAGGCAGTCTTCCGAGGTAGTCCGCAGCTGAGAGACCATTCATGCACTGTAGCTGCTAGTGGGCTGCGCAGGTCGTGGGCTTCACCAAATACAAGTGGGCCGCATCTTGCAACAGCAGATGGACCGCACTTTGCATCAGCACAGGAGCTCCACGTGGGTCTCTGTAACGCCCTGAAAATCGGGGGTCGAGTATAACTCAACTCCCGAGTTCCAATGCATCACTTATGCAACATATTTATGATGTTTGAATGTTGTCTGTATTAGAGCAATAAACATGAGTGAGATTATACCAAAACAGCAATTCATACTCCAGATCAATTGTATAAAAGCAAGCGGAAGACTGAACTATATATATGTGTATGTAAAGAAACAAAATAAACGTTTCATTATCCAGAGTATGAATCCTTCTGAGTCACAATATACAAGTCTGTTTATAAACAAAGTGTCAAAATAAACTAGGTACAATCCCTGTAAATCCCATCGGTCCTGGCAGCCTAGTCGAAGCTGCTAGCGAACTGCATATACGAGAACTCCTCTTGGTCCTCGACATAATCCGGCTCTGCCTCCAAAGTTGCCGGCTCGCCTAAACTCGAGAGCAGTCTGGTTGGTGGTGTGCGCAACACCGTCCCGTAACGTGGGAGTGAGTAGCTAACTCAGTGGAACCATAAAGCATAGGTTAACATGTTCATCAAAGCAGTCAAGCAGTAATGATAAAGCAGGAAATCAAACACTCCTAGTTACTCTTATTAATGCAAGTATGAATGCAGGTATGATGGATGCCCTCACTGACATACTCCCTCATGCGACACCCTCTTCGTTCGCGGCATGCTTTCATCCCTCAGTGCTCCACATCTTCTAGGCACATGCAATGCATGCTGAGCATGATTACCGAGTTGTTATTAGTCCATTTCAAACAGCAGGATTGAGAAACTAAGGTACCTCCCTTGTATCATTCCCAAACATGATCCATTCTAGGGTCGTCAGTCCTAGTTAATCTCAGACGACGGTGTGTTTTCTAGGTCACTGTAAGGGCCGGTGGTCATTACACGGAATCGTTGCACCACTCCCCATCACCTTATCAATACAGGCCTAGCTTATACTCTGTTACTACGGGAAGGCTCGTTGCCTCACCGTAGAATTAAAGTATGCTCGAGGTCACTACACCGGATACGGTCGTAGTCGCTGTACGGCATTACACGGAATTGTTGCACCACTCCCCCATCACCCATCAAGTAGTGTAGGCCGACAGCTCGAATATAGTGTCCCATACCACCATAATCGGCTCACGAGTCTGGTTGCTCACTGGTCACTACGGGGAGGCACGTGGCCCCAGCGTAGAGGTCGAAGCGGCTCGGCCACGGTGTCCCATACCACCATGTCCGGCTCATGAGTCTTAGCGGATCGAGGTACCATGGTTAAAGGGGATTTCACTGGTAAGTTTGGTACCCTAGGTTCATACATTAGTGACCAAACATGGTGAACATACGTAAGACATACGGGTTACTTGATGTATTCGGTTGACTCGAGCGCACAACAAGTTGGGCGATATGAAGCGCAGAAGCACCTCGTGTGGCCAACCACTATCGCCAACTGAAGTACGACGCGGGTTCGCCAACACATCACGTGTGGTGAGATGAATCTCAACCACAACTCCAAGTCTGATACCGGATGTCTGGACTATGGGCATAGTCCCAAGCCCAATCAATTCCCAACCATGGCATGTGAAGTAAAGCATGATAAACAAGATATATCAAGAACACTAGCAATCATGTTGTAAAGCATATCATGAAGCATGTTATGTAACAAGTTACAAAGCATGTAAAAAGCATGTTATAAAGCATTATATAAATAGGAATAAAAATACATATATCTCATAAGTGAGTGGTTAGGGTAAACAACCACATGGAGGATATCATACATGATTCTAAGGTAGTTGAGAATCACATCTCAGCACCCACCTAAGGTACTAACACTTAAGCACTTACACTCACAAGCATTTTTACAAACACTTGGAATGCACTATTTCAACATACATGACGTATGTTAGAGGAAAGTGCACTAGGGCTGTCCCTTTACCAAACTAGCATGTTATACGTATATATGATATTCATACAACAAATAATCATGGCAATTACATCAGCAAATTTTATACGTATAGGGTATTTTCTAGAATACCCATTTTCAACATACATAGTGTTTACAAGGGAACTTGTAATACGGCGATTCTTTTCGCCAAGCAATTAATTTATACGCACATAATATATTTACACAACAATTAGTCATGACAAATACATCGCTAAAATATACACGCATACAGTACTTCTTACAATACCGTGTTTCTACATACACGGTGTATATTAGTAAACATGTATCTAGGCGAACCCTTTTGCCAAATAAGTATTTTATCCATATATTATATAATCATACATTAAATAAACATGTCAAACATTTTTCTGAAAAAAATACGTATACGGTATTTCTACGTATACCTAGAGTATGTGAAATTCCATATTCTACAACGTTAATCGAAACAGGAAACGGAAAGCACTTTGTACATGTGCATTTACATGCAGATCATGAATCTATCATTATCTGACATTGAAAGCGTTGAAAACCGTAACTTATACACTTAAAGTCCTCACCTTACGCCGATAAATGCGTAACAGAGTCAGTTCGTTCACCCTCGCTTTGTCTAAGGCACAACGACAACCTAAGACATGAAATAGGTTAGCTATTTCATAACCTACAACCTATACACTTCAAATCAGACCTAGGGTTAGGGTTTCTTACCTTCAAACAGAATGGATACCGCCGAGAAAACACCTGGAAAGGAGCGGTGTAGGCCGTGCGACAACCAAAAGCAGTAGGAGGAAGATCTCCCACAAATCCCAAGCTATTCTCCCTCTTTTCTCTCTCTCTCTAGGGTTTTAATCCCAAATTCGTATGGCTATGAGAGGGGCTGTTCTAAGCTCCTTTTATAGCAAAAAACATTCTGAAAATAGACTTAGGTTCAAGGGTTACTGCTAATATAGGATATTCGTCACTTTTTCAGCTCAAAAGAGAGGTTCTGGTAGCCCTCCTTGAGCCAAACGTCAGACTTAAACTCACCACCTATGGATCTATGTGGGATTACGTTTTCGACTCGATCGGATTTCCAGATCACACGTGGCGGGCCACTTTCAGTTCGACGGTCAGTGGGCCACGATCGAAATTCCAAGTACATGTAAATGTTCTGAAATTTTCTTAATCCGAGGGTGTAATTTGGTCGATTCGACGGTCGGGTTGCTTATCTTGACGTGCAAACGAACGATGCCGATCACTATTCCCGATATTTTTATTAGGATGGGAATAGTGTTTTCACACTCCTCGCTCCGAATCGAAACGAATGGCCGTGGGACATCGGATGGACCTGATTTTTGAGATGATTGTCAAGTCCAGTGAGACAGTCCTAGTTCCTTAGCTTCGTGTTAATCGGGCTTCCGATGTGCGATCTAGACCTAATACGAAGTTTCGTTTCATTCCCGAGAGCAGCCGGAAATGAGTTTGGTTCTAAACTTTAGGGTAACCTAGCGTCACTTGTTTTGCAAGTTTTGGGTCTTGCAGATCGTATTTAAAGAGATCCCAACGGATTTCATGGCTAATTGAGTTTAGTACTTAGTTAACTTTGTTAAATTTCTAAAGGATTTAATCCTAATTAATTTCTGGTCGAGGTGGTACTCGATCCAGTGTACGGAAATTTACAGGTCGTTACAGTCTCTTTTCTAAGACCAGGCAAACTACCCCATGTAAATATCGGTGGGCCACACCCAGCCAGTGTGGACCCTGAAGAGCATTGGTGGGCCTCACTCAAACATTAGTGGGCTGTAGGTGTTGGGCCATCCCAGATTCAACACCCTGAGTCCCTGGACTCCATCTATATGAGTGTTCTATTTTAATAATAGGCATTTTGTACACATAGTGGGACCCATGTTTATGTGTATAGGCTAGACGCGTGGCAGGCCCCACATGGAACCCACGATAAAATATCCACATCTGCACCATCCATTGCTGGACGGTGCCATACAAGGGCCTACCATGATGTATGTACTCTCCACACCGTCCATGCGTGGTCGTTGTCCCTGGGCTATCCATCTATGGGCAATGGATCTGAACCGTCCATCAACTGACGTCCACGGACGTTGAAGCAAGGCATGTTTGAGTATGTGTGTGTGTGTGTGTGTGTGTGTGTATACACACACACACACACGCATATATGTGCTATGCATGGTGAATTCTACACTTGTGGACCCACCTCTTGGATACCTTCTATATCTGGACCATCCACCTATGTGGGGACCCTACTAGGAGGTGTGTGACCTATACACACCGTCCAATCATGGGACGTAGGCTCGTTGCAGCCAGCAGTTCTAGCTGCTGCGCTAATGCCACCAAGTTCTGTGGGTCATAGTAGCAAGTAGCTGCTATGATGACATCAGCAACCCTGTGGACCCCATCTTAGTGTATGTAATTTATCCACACCATCCATCTAGTGGGCGAACTCGTCCTAGGTGTCTGGAAAGAAGGTGGGGAAGATCTAGTGATCAAATGGGCCCTTGTTAGACCCAGTTTGATTAATTAGCTTGATTTTCCTTGAGTATAACTCAAGACAACCTTGGTTTAGGGCTTTCCAACCTTCCACCTATCCTCGTATATTAAGCATTGGGACTCGTGTCTAAATATTGTGCAGGAAGCTGTGTGAGTGGTGCGGATTCATGATCTTCTTAAGAAAACTTGCCTCTAGGAGCATTCTATGTCTTGTCTGGTGATGATTTCCTCCCCTTAAGCTTTCCATCCCTAACTAGACTAGAAATACAGTTTTAGTAGTGTAAATGGCTAACTAGACTAACGATAAACTGTGTATGGAAATAAACTGTATCTACTTGATTTATCTGATTAACATAATAATTCTCATGCTTACTATTGTTTAGAATAATTATTTCTTTGAACTGCCTAAGTGAATAATCTAGTCATTATGTCATGTATCTTATGTGAATTCAGTTGTTGTATGTCGATAGGAATATATGTATTGTTTCTTATTTTCCTTCTTATTATGATATATGTTGCTATGACACACATATTGCTAAAATCTCTCCATGGAAAGTCCTAACAAAGGAGAGTCCGTGCCTGGGGTGTAACTAGACTAGTTGTGATCTAAGTAGGTCCCTAACATAGAGATTTTGGGAGTGGTGTTTAACCATGGGGTTTACCATCCATGTGGGGTTTCACCTATTCGACTTGGGATGAACTTCACAACCTTTCTAAATACCACCGTTTACTCGTCTTTGCACCATTTATGCCGCCAGGTTTTAATCGTCACATTTGATAACTTCAACATTTCATTCCCAAGCGGCATTGGTGGTGGGCCCTTTATGTTGAATTGATTGACTGCATGTTAGTGGGTACTACACACACCCTAAGACGATAGTCTCATGGGCTGGGGATGGTGGTAATGGAAAACTATGCCCAAGCCGTCGACCTACGCTGGGCCCTACGCTCCTCGTAGTGACCGTGAGCTTATTCAAAAATGGCTGATTGCAATTGGACTAATAATGGGCTGACAAATCATGTATGCACAGTATACTACGACAGCTTGGATCATTATGCCCATGCTATTACACCGAATGTTGCGCTAATGACCAACCGATTGATTTATGATGATGACTCGGATCCTCATGCCCATGCGATTACGCCGAGTATTGCGTTGGCGACCAGTCACATCCATGGGTGACGACACCAATGTTCGACTGGATGTTTTAGTCGGGACATAGGCCGTCTGGATGTTTTCACCGGGTCGACCCTGCATTCATACATCCATGCACCTAATAAGACTGCATATACTGTATTTTGGATTACTTGTGTTCTTTTATGTTATTCGTTGTTTAGGACAGCAGTGTGTAATCTTGAGGGGAGATCACATTGAGTTGGTTGCTCATTCATCAATGTTCAACCGTAAAGAGGGCGCAGGTAAAGGAGACATCGAGTATGCTACAGATCCGGAGGCGGTGACGGCCAAGGAGGAGCCATATGATGAGGAGTCGTAGCAAGAGGCGTCAGCCTACTTCGGGCTAAATCAATAGTTTAGCCATCTATTTTATTTTAATACATTTGAAATTTAAGAAAACTTAAGGTTTTGTAAGTGGCCCCCTGCTGAGTAGGCCTGAATATTGTTCCTATCTTAAAGTCATATATATGCTACGTCTTCATTCCCGCTATATCGCACTTTGATTACGTGGTTGATCGTCATTATCAATAGCTAACTCCTGGGTTCTTAGAATTTGGGTTGAGTACTCGGGTTCCGAAAGTCAAGGCGTTACAAGTTGGTATCAAAGCAGAATATGAGACAACCTGGCTGTGGGTACAACATATGAACTTAACTTAGACAAAACTTAAGAACTTTCCCTTAGGAGAATAACTAGGATGAACGAACCTAGAAACAAGAACACTTAGGCCCCTTAGGCGTTAGAAATAGTGAATATTTGAGCTATGAAGAAATCCCGACTAGTTAGGAAAGACTTAGCATATGAATTACCTAGGGTCCCCTGGAAAATAATAAACTTAGAAACACAAACATTAGCTCCCTTGGAAAATCCAAACCAAAAGTGCTAACTAAAGGATGAATTCCTCGTCATGCAAACTGTCAAGTTCTCTCCTTATAATGCTTCATAGTAGCTAGGAACCATTCTTCTCCCTTCTATTCCTGAACCACAAAAATCTAATCTCGCAGGAAGCCATACCACCTGTGACACGGTCACGTCAGACCCGCACTGTCGACGTTCACCTTATACCAACAATAGAACACCAGAGAGAACGTAGCCCTGTCTACACACCAGGTCTCCCCCCTGGTGTGGCGACCAACGATACAGGGTTAGAAGCAGTGGGGGATTCTCCTTCCCTCCAATACATCCCGTAAGGACTGCCCTTACAATACTTTGAGCGGCGTATGCCTTCAGTAGATGCGCAAGTGGAGTGACCAACAGAGACAGCGGTGGCTTTTGCAGCCTTTGTACAGATGGCTGCCACCATGCAATAGCAGCAAGACATATTTGTCAGGCAACAGCAGGATACGTACGCACTGGTGATGAAGGCCCTTCAGGAGAGGGACCGCAGGGCAGATCCAGGGATAGGGATACCAGGAGTTCTGATGTGTTCGAACGATTCATGTGACTCCGTCCATCGACTTTTGGGGGAGCACCCAACCCGAATCAGGTCGAACACTGGCCGGCGAGAGTTGCCAAGATGATGGGGCCTTTAGAGTGTACTGACTCTCAGAGGGTCACCTTAGCCGTATACTTGCTCGAGGGAGAGGCCGAGAACTAATGAAGTAGCGTACAGAGAGGGGTGTCAGCTGGTTATGGCTGGACTTGGGTTGGGTTCAGGACAAAGTTCCTGGAGAAGTATTTTCCACGATCATGCTGGAGCGAGAAAATCGCATAATTCCTGAAGTTGGAACAGAGAAATCTAACGATCACCCAGTACGAGGCAAAGTTTGATGAGCTATCACGATACGTACCAAAGGCCCTCGAGGACGAGGAATACAAATTGAAAAAGTTCAAGGAAGGACTGAAGCCCAGGATACAATCTCGTTTATGCACCTGGGATTTCGAGGACTTCTCAGAATTGGTAGATAAAATAATGTGGGTGGAAAAAGATTTTGAGTGCACCATCCGCTCCCGCCTACCGGCCTGGGATGCCCCGTTCCGACCAAGACAGCTTCCTCCTGCCCTGCCTGTCCCTGTAGGGAGACTCAGACCACTGATCGGGCGAGGGCCGCCTTTGCCCTCTAGCGGAGGCTGCGGTTACTATAGAAAGAACAACCACAACACCCAGAATTGCTTCTAGAGGATGCGTGATCTGGGCATTCCGCCTCGGGGGAACCAACCACCATAGAACCAGGGAGCAGCAAGGACAGCACCTAGGCCTCAGCAGCCCAGGAAGGGGCCTCCGGTTCAACAGAGAGCTCCCCTAGCACGAGTATATGTTGTTGCTGCCACAGAGGCCAAACAAGACTCTCTTCAGACAATTCATAATACCGCCCACATTAACGGTACCCATGTACTTACTCTTTTCGATTCCGGTGCAACTCTATCTTTATTGATTTTGCTATTGTATCTAAACTAGCATTGAACACCACTAGGATGCATGTTCCCTTAGTTGTAGCATCCCCTATAGGCAAGTTTGAGGAAACCGATAAAGTTGTAGAGCACGTCCCGTCACACTCGTAAATCGCGAGGTTGCTGTAGACCCAATTGTCATGCCTGTCAGGCAATTTGATGTCATCTTTGGGATGGACTGGCTTACGTTGGTACGTGCGGTCATGGATTGTTGCGACAAAACAGTGACTATATCCATCCCAGGGTAGGCCTCTTTCACCTTGAAAGGTAAAGGCAGATGCCGGGAATTCAAGAGCATGTAGGCTCTAGAGGAAGTGAAGTCAGTGGAAGACACCATCAAGTGGATACCGGTAGTCCGGGATTCCCCAAAGTATTTCAAGAAATACCAGGGCTACCCCCGAGGAGAGCAATAGACTTCTACATCGACCTAAAGCTAGGGACTGCTCCGATATCACTCCCTCTGTTTCACATGCCTCCTTGCGAGATGGAGGAGTTGAGAAGTCAGATTGATGAGCTACTAGCTCAGGGCTTTATCCTTCCCAACGTTTCTCCTTGGGGAGCACCGGTCCTCTTTGTCAAGAAGAAGGACGAGTCGATGTGTCTCTATATAGACTACAGGAGACTGAACGACGTAATAATCAAGAATAGATATCCCCTACCACGTATCGACGATTTATTTGATCAGTTGAAAGACGTCAAGTACTTCTCTAAGATAGACCTACGTTCGGGATATCACCAGTTGAGGATTAGAGATGAGGACATCCCAAAGACAGCCTTCAGGACTCGTTATGGGCACTACGAGTTCCTGGTGATGTCTTTCGGTCTCACAAATGGCCCGACATTTTTTATGGACCTTATGAACCGAGTTTTCATACTTTATCTAGACTGGTTCATAATTGTGTTCATTGATGACATCTTGGTCTACTCAAAAAGCCAAGAGGAGCATGAAGAGCATCTGTGTACGGTCCTGAGTGTGCTGAAAGATAACCAGTTGTACGCCAAGTTGTCCAAATGCGAATTTTGGGAGCAGGAAGTGAAATTCTTGGGACACGTAGTAAAGGCAGAAGGAATAGCGGTCGACCCAGGCAAGGTGGAGGCAATATCCAAGTGGGGCAGCCTACTATTGTGACCGAAGTTCAGAGTTTCCTAGGAATGGTCGAATACTACCGATGTTTCATTAAGGAATTCTCCAGAATCGCACGGCTGCTCACTCAACTAACAAAGAAGAGCGCTCGGTTCACATGGGATGAGAATGCAGAGGCAGCGTTCCAGGAGTTGAAGATGAGATTAACTTCTGCGCCGATACTCACTCTCCCACAAGAAGGGGAGAAATTCGTGGTATATTGCGATGCCTCGAAGATGGGCCTTGGTTGCGTTCTTATGCAGAATGATAAAGTGATAGTGTACGCCTCTCGCCAGTTGAAGAAACATGAGGAGAACTACTCGACTCATAACTTGGAACTGGCAGCTGTGGTATTTGCCTTAAAAATATGGAGGCATTACTTATACGGAGAAGATTTTCAGTTATTCTGCAATCACAAGAGCATGAAATACATATTCACGTAGAAAGATCTGAATATGCGCCAGCGACGGTAGATGGAGACACTCAAGGACTTCCACTTCGATATCTCATCCACCCTAGCAAGGTAAACTCCGTGGCCGACGCTTTAAGTCGAAAGAAGAAGCATGAGCTGATAGCCACCTTGATGATCAAGGAATGGGAGATGATGGAATTTGTATAAGACTTCGATATCCAGCTCACTATCGACGAACCTGATACTTTTGTCGCTTTATTGATTGTGGAGCCAACCTTAGTTCGTCATGTGATCTCCACTTAGGACCAGGATGAATGGCTGGTCAAGATGAAAGAAAGGTGCAAGAATGAGCAGATGCCGGACTGGAGGGTTGGTAATGATAGCAGTCTTCGGTATTAGAGACGAGTATGTGTCCCAAACAACGCCGAATTGAGGAAGGAAGTAATGGTAGAAGCCCACCATTCCAAGTTAGCTATCCACCCGGGGAGCACAAAAATGTACAACGACGTAAAAAGGAAACACTGGTGGAGCAATATGAAGAAGGACATCGCTGACTGTGGCAAAATGCATGGTATGCCCAAAGATCAAAGCTGAGCATCGCAAGCCTGCCGGTCTTCTTTAGCCACTACCCTTAGCCGAATGAAAATGGGACAACATTTCTATGGACTTCATATCTGGCCTCCTAGGACGCAAAGGAAACACGATTCGATCTGGGTCATTGTCAATAGATTGACAAAAGCAGCCAGATTCCTCCCGATTCACATGATAGACTCCACCGATAGCTTAACAAAGTTATACATCTGAGAAGTCGTGCGATCCTACGGAGTTCCGTGAGAAATTATATTGGATCGAGACTCCAGATTTACTTCTACCTTCTGGAAGAGGCTGCAGGAAGAATTGGGTACAGAACTCAAGTTCAGTACGACGTTCCATCCTCAAACAGACGGACAGGCTGAAAGGGTAAATCAAATTCTGGAAGATATGCTGAGAGCATGCGTCCTGGACTTTCAAGGCAATTGGGACGATCACCTGGCACTGGCAGAATTCGCATACAATAATAGTTTCCAGTCTAGCATGGGCATGACACCATATGAGGCTCTCTATGGCCGCCTTTGCCGAGCCCCTCAGTGTTGGGTAGAAATCAGGGAAAGAAGTTTGTTGGGTCCCGAGCTAGTTCAGGCTACTACTCAGGTCATTAACGTGGTCAGAAAGCGTTTATGTACCGCCCAGAGCAGACAGAAGAGCTATGCAAACAATCGACGTTGCGACCTAGAATTCATAGCTGACGACCATGTATTTCTGAAGTGTCACCTATGAAGGGTTTGATGAGGTTTGAACAGAAAAGGAAGCTAGCATGGCATTTCATCGGTCCATTCGAGATTTTGGATTGTGTGGGAGCTGTGGCGTACCGCCTTGCACTACCTACTGCACTGGTTGACATTCACAACGTCTTTCACATATCCATGCTGAAAAACTATACCACCTGATGAGTCGCACATCGTTAGTTGGGAGCAGATCGAGCTGACAGATAATGCCTCTTACATCGAGGAACCAGCCCGTATCTTGGACCGCAAGGAGCAGGTCTTGCGGACTAAGACTATACCTCTAGTCAAGTTGTTTTGGTCGCATCATTGGGAGAAAGAAGCAACGTGGGAGCGAGAAGCAAAAGTTAGGAAAAAATACCCTCACCTGTTTGATAATACACCTCAGGTAATTTCGAGGGCGAATTTTTTTTTTAGGGGGGCAGATTGTAACACCCTGTACCTTTGGTACTCGGGTGTTACCTTTTTTTACCTAGATCAGATTTGATTAATCAAGAACTTAAACTCAACATACACAAGATGGAGATTTCGGTCGACATTAGGGCTCTCCATCAGGGTCTCCGGGGGCCAGAACACGACCTACGACAAGCAAGAAGGTGAGATTATTCAAGCACTCTAAATTAAAGCCATTTTGTCAATTAATACTAGTACAACACACTTGCCACCCACACTTAACAATTAGTTAGTGGCAAACCAAGCCTTCATCACAACCAACACCTCATATTAACCATTGAAAACGAGTATCAAGCCCATCCACTCGATGGATCGCGTCATATGGGCCAATAATAGCCCATAAGAGGGTGTAACGGCCCACCTAGGCCTCACCATCAGCCCAAAGTAGGTTGAGATCCTAGTTAAGGGTCTCCCAGTATGAATGGAGGTGTGGATTGAGGCACTAACGTCTCGGCAGGCCCCTACTCGGTGCGTGTACACTGAGAGTGCAGGTACACGACGTGCGCTAGATCCATGAGGTCGGTCAAACGGCCTTTGACCGACCTTCTCTCAAAATTTAGAGAAATGGTGGTTTTCCCTCCATTTTCATTTTGAACGGAGGATCTTTGGGCCCCAAGGTGGCCCACCTCGACCACTTTATGAATCATCCAAGCAGTTCAATTTCTCCGTCGGACTCATATAATCAAAACCGTATATGCTTTTGGTCCTTTGTAAACAGACGAGAGATATGGGTTGCCACCATCCATTGCACTACACATGGCGAAAATCCGCTATGTGGAACCCATCTCAGATTGCTTGGACAGCCCACGATCGGCCCAATGGCGCCATACCAGTCGTCTAACTTTCAAGGAGAGGCGTGCTCTCTCTATTCCAGAAATGGCCAGGCAAGGCCTGTGTAAGAAAAAGCAAGGAGCGGCTTTCCACTTCGGGAAGGAAGTACTGGCTCACTTCCAGCCTTTCCTGGGGACACGTGGCTCCATCCCTGCCACTGGTTCGGGGTGAGACGAAATGGGAACGAAAACTCGAGCTTTCTCACGAGAATTAGAGATTCTCATGAGATATATGGAGATGGGCATTTGGGACTCGAGAAGTGGGCCCCACACTGATCTGGGGTCCCATCTGGACTGACCAGATGGACTGAATCGTGACCATGCACGTTAGTTGGTGATCCGCCATTAAAGATCGGATCATCTTTCCTATTGAAAACCCACACGAAACGACATGATGGACCTCCACCAGATCAGAAAGAGTGCTTTTCTGGTGGGCCTTGAGGTCAGCTTTTCATCCAAACGGACGGATGGACCCCATGCACAACCAATCTTAGATCCCAGCCGAGCACAGTCAGAGCATTTCTAGCCGTTGATGTTCTCCCTCTCCCTCTATTTAAAGAGCCCTGTAGCCTGGGGATTCGCACCAACAAGAGAGAGGGAGGGAGAAACAGAGAGCTGAGAGTGTGAGAAGGAGAGAGACAAACTTGGTGCCGCATTGCGTCGACCCGACCCATGCAGGTTGAGTCGAGTCAGTGCAGTCCAGTCGAGTCAAGTTGAGAAAGAGAGATAGAAGAGAGAGAGGGTGAGGCCGTGAGCAGAAGACCGACCAGGTGAACTCAGTGCACCCTGCATCACCTTAGCCGTGGAAAAACTAGGCTAATTTAGGTTAGTGTAGTAGCACCACAGGCAGGAGAGAGTGAGTGGGGAAAGAGAGGAAAGGAGGAACAGGGAGACCGACCCTCTGTTTCAACGTAAGTGATGGAGGCAGCAACTGCCCCTGTCAAAACACTCTTCCCTGGTTCCTTTATCTTTCTCTCTTCTTGTAGTTGCAAGTGTTACGTTCCTGGACTGAGACCAGGCCAATAAATGGTTGATTCATGGGACGGAACGGTGGTAGAAAATGGGCCATGATTGTAGCTGGGATCGAGCAGGGCCGAAGCTCTGTTTGTAGATAAACCAAGCAATAGTTGTCTTCCCAACTGAGAGGTCAAGCCAATCCGTGGCTGTGGTTCGGACCCTATCAGAGCTTGGACGACAGCGTTTTTAGTCTGGTATGGAGCCCATTTTATGGCTTCCAGTCCAGACATTAGGCTCAACTAGCAACATGTTCGTAAGGTTTGTTTTGGGCTAAAGCTAGCTGAGATGATGGGTTAATACCACCCTCAGACAAGGCCGGGATCTGGCATCTATCAGACCATGATAGTGACCATGGTCAAGCCGTAGGTGGGTGGTGAAACTAGCCCTCCAATGGGGCCTGTTTAAACCGGAAAACAGGGCTGGAGGCAGTCTTTCGAGGCAGCCCGCAACTGAGAGACCATTCATGCACTGTAGTTGCTGGTGGGCTGCACGGGTCATGGGCTTCACCAAATGCAGCTGGGTCGCATCTTGCAACAGCAGATGGGCCACACTTTGCATCAGCCTAGGAGCTCCACGTGGGTCTCTTTTTTAAGACCAGGCAGACTACCTCATGTAAATATCGGGGGCCACACCCAGACAGTGTGGACCCTGAAGAGCTTTGGTGGGCCTCACTCAAACATCAGTGGGCTGTAGGTGTTGGGCCATCCCAGATTCAACATCTTGAGTCCATGGACTCCATCTATATGCATGTTCTATTTTAATAATAGGCATTTTGTATACATAGTGGGACCCATGTTTATGTGTATAGGCTAGACGCGTGGCAAGCCCCACATGGAACCCATGGTAAAATATCCACATCTGCACCGTCCATTGCTGGATGGTGCCATGCAAGGGCCTACCATGATGTACGTACTCTCCACACCGTCCATGCATGGACGCTGTCCCTGGGCTATCCATCTATGGGCAATGGATCTGAACCGTCCATCAACTGACGTCCACAGACATTGAAGCAAGGCATATTTGAGTATGTTTATATATATACACGCATATATGTGCTAGGCATGGTGGGTTCTACACGTGTGGACCCACCTCTTGGATACCTTCTATATCTAGACCATCCACCTGTGTGGGGACCCTACTAGGAGGTGTGTGACCTATACACACCGTTCAATCATGGGACGAAGGCTCGTTGCAGCTAGCAGCTCTAGCCGCTGCGCTAATGCCGCCAAGTTCTGTGGGTCACAGTAGCAAGTAGCTACTGTGATGACATCAGCAACCCTGTGGACCCCACCTTAGTGTATGTAATTTATCCACACCATCCATCTAGTGGGCGAACTTGTCCTAGGTGTCTGGAAAGAAGGTGGGGAAGATCTAGTGATCAAATGGGCCCTGGTTAGACCCAGTTTGATTAATTAGCTTGATTTCCCTTGAGTACAGCTCAAAACAACCTTGTTTTAGGGCTTTCCAACCTTCCACCTATCCTCGTTTATTAAACATTAGGACTCGTGTCTAAATATTGTGCAGGAAGCTGTGTGAGTGGTGCGGATTCACGATCTTCTCAAGAAAACTTGCCTCTAGGAGCATTCTACGTCTTGTCTGGTGATGATTTCCTCCCCTTAAGCTTTCCATCCCTAACTAGACTAGAAATAACAGTTTTAGTAGAGTAAATGGCTAACTAGACCAATGATAAACTATGTATTGAAATAAAGTGTATCCACTTGATTTATTTGATTAACATGATAATTTTCTTGCTTACTATTATTTTGAATAATTATTTCTTTGAACTGCCTAAGTGAATAATCTAGTCATTATGTCATGTATCTTATGCGAATTCAGTTGTTGTATGTTGATAGGAATATAGGTATTGTTCCTTATTTTTCTTCTTATTGTGATATATGTTGCTATGACACACATATTGCTAAAATCTCTCTATGGGAAGTTCTAACAAAGGAGAGTCCGTGCTTGGGGTGTAACTAAACTAGTTGTGATCTAAGTAGGCCCCTGACATGGAGGTTTTGGGTGTGGTGTTTGACCATGGGGTTTACCATCCATGTGGGATTTCACCTATTCGACTTGGGATGAACTTCACAACCTTTCTAAATACCGCTGTTTACTCGTCTTTGCACTATTCATGCCACCAGGTTTTAATCGCCACATTTGCTAATTTCAACAGTTCATTCCCAGGTGGCATTGGTGGTGGCTCCTTTATTTTGAATTGATTGACCACATGTTAGTGGGTACTACATACACCCTAAGACGGTAGTCTCATGGGCCGGAGATAGTGGTAATGGGATACTATGCCCGAGCCGTCGGCCTACGCTGGGCCCTGCGCTCCCCGTAGTGACCGTGAGCTTATTAAAAAATGGCTGATTGCAATTGGACTAATAATGGGCTGGCAAATCATGTATGCATAACATACTATGACAGCTTGGATCATTATGTCCATGCGATTTCGCCGAGTGTTGCGTTAATGACCAGTCGATCGATTTATGATGATGACTCAGATCCTCATGCCCATGCGATTACGTCGAGTGTCGCGCTGGCGACCAGTCACATCCATGGGTGATGACCTCAATGTCCGTCTGGATGTTTTAGCTGGGACATAGGCCGTCTGGATGTTTTCCTCGGGCCGACCCTGCATTCATACATCCATGCACCTAGTAAGACTGCATGTACTGTGTTTTGGATTACTTGTGTACTTTTAAGCTATTCCTTGTTTAGGGCGGCGGTGTGTAATCTTGAGGAGAGATCACATTGAGCTGGCCACTCATTCATCAATACCGTACAGAGGGCGCAGGTACAGGAGACATCGAGTATGCTACATATCCGGAGGCGGTGACGGCTGAGGAGGAGCCATATGATGAGTAGTCGCAGCAAGAGGCGGCAGCCTACTTCGAGTTAAATCAGTAGTTTAGCCATCTATTTTATTTTAACACATTTGGAATTTAAGAAAACTTAAGGTTTTGTAAGTGGCCCCCAGCTGAGTGGGCCTGAATATTATTCTTATCTTAAAGTCATATCTATGCTACATCTTCATTCTTGCTATATCACACTTCGATTATGTGGTTGATCGTCATTATCAATAGCTAACTCCTGGGTTCTTAGAATTCGAGTTGAGTACTTGAGTTCCGAAAGCCGGGGCATTACACCTTGATCATGCTATCAATCTCTTTGAGAGGCTGCCCAACAAGGACATTGTCTTTTGAAGTGCAATCATATCAGGGTGCGGAATGCACGGGAATGGTAGAGCTGCCATTTTGTTTTTCAATGAGATGATGGAATTTGGGGTGGAAACAAATCAAATCACATTCACCTCCATGTTGTATGTGTGCAGCCATGCTGGTTTAGTAGATGCAGGATTGCATTTCTTCAACGACATGGTCTAAAATCATCACATGAAACCACGTTTGGATCACTATGCATGTATTGTCGATCTTCTTGGTCGTGCAGGCCAGCTTGGGGAAGCACATGAGCTGATTAAAACGATGTCGTTTGAGCCCAATCATGCAGTGTGGGGAGCATTGCTTGGTGCATGCGTAATACATAAGGATACTGCCTTAGGAGAGGTTACTGTTATAAGACTCGAGGCCCCGAAATCTGGTTTGTACACTGGATAGCCATTGGCCGTAAGTCCATGGGCCTTGAGAATGTTTTGACTTGATCATAATGTTGTTCTATTATCGATCCGCAAACCGTATTTCAACCCAATGTCCGAATTTTAAGATACAGACTTAAAATTTAACAATCTAAGAAATGACAACTATGTCCTTATTTTATCTAGCGGAGCTCCACCATCGAGTTTTCAAAATCCGTTAGGTCCGAGAGCCTAACCATTGTGGCCGTAGTCAAGTTACGGAGTTACTGGTGAAAACGGCAAGTCAATAGGACACCTGGATTGTAAGTTATGCATAGATATGTACATGTCTATTTTGAGAAAATATATTCAAATTACCTCAATGTTTTTAAACTTCTTGGAATACGTTAGTTCAAATTACTTAGATAACATTGATATATTGCTACTATAAGCTTAAACTTTTCAAAATCATCACAAAACATCCCATAACCCTCCTTTTTTAAACAAAAGCTAATTTAAAACCATTTTCAAGTCCATACATATGAAAACCTTTTTACAACATTCCATTTTTCAGCACTCTTTCTTGTTGAGTGTGAAGTTGAGAAGAAGAAAAAGAAGAAAATGAAATAGAAGCTGAGGTTAGGAGCCAATCCTCTGATAGTTATAGGTGAGTGCATAGATTAGGAGCATGCATATGTGTACGTTGGGGTTTCCTTCAAAACCCTTTTGCTGGATTTTCATTTAGGGTTAGAAAATTGCTAAAAGTTTTGTTTTACGGTTAGATAATTGCTGAATTTTCTGTTTTAAGGTTAGATTTTCGCTGGCTTTTCATTTAGGGTTAATAGATTGCTGGAATTTCTGTTTTACGGCTAGATAATTGATGGATTTTCTATTTTAGGGTTAAGTATTGCTGAATTTTCTGATTTTAAATTAGGTATTGCTGAATTTTCTTGAAAGCCCTATAAAAGATGAGATTTCTGATTTAGGGTTAGGTTCTTACTGGAATTTCTGATGGAGTTGGTTAATTTATTGCTGAATTTTCTTGAAAGCCCTATAAAAGATGAGATTTTTGATTTAGGGTTAGGTTCTTGTTGGAATTTCTGATGGAGTTGGTTAATTTATTGCTGGATTTTCTTTTAAAGCCCTATAGCAGACTAGCTTTTCTAATTTAAATTCATTAGGTTATTGTTGGATTTTCTTAAGGTTATGGTTGGATTGTCTGAGTTAGTTGATTTGTTATTAATGGAAGATTAGATGATAGAGATGATTTAGTTTTGTTTGAAGTCATACATATTTCTAACGGTTTCTCTCTTTGTCCCTTATAATGTCCGCCCGTTACCTGTTTGACAAAATGTTTAAAAGAAATATCCTTCATCCTTTTAATATAGTTAATTTTTGAGAAATAGCATGCTTGTGGCATGAAGTCTTCTAGCAGAATAAATTCCGGATTAGATTGAGATTGGCTAAGTCATGTGCATATCGTATACATGATTCATAGTTGTTGTATCATTGTATGATTAAAAGTGCATGAGTCATATTATGATATGGTGATCATAATGGGTTGTGTTGCGACACACGATGTGTTTATGATGAGTATGTAAACCGTCTAGATACATGATGTATTACATGAGACCCCTATTAGGAACTTAAATGCATGAGGATACCATATGAGAAAGGTCGTCCTATACTTGCCTTAAAAACCATGACATATTGTGTTTGTGTTTGAACTTATGCATATGGTGATTATAAATGCGATGAAACATACTTTGTTATGACTTGAGTTGGACACCACACCGAAAATGTGTAATTCGACAAGACATGATTAGAAGGTCCATGAATGAAAGTCCCTAAATCCTGATTGGTACCATTGGGAGCAACCAAGGCCTAGACCGGGTGGAAGAACAGATCGTTGGAATGCCGAAATACCAAAGTAGGTAGTGCCTCCTACCGACGTGTGTCGATTGGTTGAGAGGTTTGACCTGACCTATTTATGGGTAAGTAAAGATAGGTTGTATGTGACGAGTTCGTAAATTGTTCGCTATCGTTTTGCCAGGCGACTTATGATGTAACGCCTTGAAAATCGGGGGTCGAGCAAAGCTCAGTTCCCGAGTTCCAACGCATCACTTATATAACATAGATAATGATGATTATGATGAGTGCATTGAAACATGAGTGGGATTAAGCTAAACGGCATATCATACTCCAGAGTTAACGTAATTAGGCAAGCGGAAGACTACGATATATATATAAAGTACATAAGTATTTCACAATTTTCAGAGTACGAGTATGTCACCAGGTTGAACATATACATGTGATATTTCTAAATTGTGCCAAATACCAAAAATATAAAGTATTTGAATAAATCATATAGCCCTGTACTCCCGTCGAATCAGCACGAGGTCTACATAGACCCACCTGAGAGCTGATCGTAGGAGAATTCTTCCTCCTAATCTACGAAGTCCATTTTAGCTACATAGAATCCGTCATTACCTGCATCTACAATAGAATTTGGGTGGTGTTTTAAAACACTATCCCAGGTAGGAATGAGTATCTAATTCAGTGGAACTATAACGCAAAGGTTAACATGTTATCAATTCAGTCAAGCAGTAATGATAAAACAGTACAACAATCATATCCTAAGTACTCTTGTTAATGCAAGAATGGTATCTGATAATGATGCATGCCCTCGCCTGCACTCCCTCTGCGATATTATCTCACGATCGCGGCATGCACCACTTCCTCTGTGCTCAACTCCAACGCCAAAGGCACGTACAAATGTGGTGCATGTACGTGATTAGCCGAGTTCTTAATTAGACTTATTCATACAACAGGTTTGGGAAGCTAAGGTACCTCCCTTTATATCATTTACCCAAATAATGATTCATCTAGGGTCGTCAGTCCTAGTTAATCACATACGAGAGGTAAGTTCACGAGTTTATACCATAGGTTGCTACGGGGGGCTCATCACCACAGCATAGACTTAATTCATACTCGAGGTCACTACCACCAACGCCCTACCAACTAACAGTCTATGTTCGAAGGCTCGTCACCAACCCGACTGGGGACCACAGCCAGGCTACACCGGGGTAGGCCTATTTTATACTCGAAGTAACTATGGAAAGGCTCGTCGCCTTAGCATAGTCTTAGAGTATACTCGAGGTCACCACGAGAGGCTTGCCACTAAATCGTAGGCCGACAGCTCGAATACAGTGTCCCATACCATCGTATTCGGCTCATGAGTTTGGGTTGCTCATTGGTCACTACGGGGAGGCTCGTCGCCCCAGCGTAGGCCGACAGCTCGACCACGGTGTCCCATACCACCATGCCTGGCTCATGAGTCTTAGCGGATTAAGGTACCAAGGTTAAACGGGCATTTCACTGGTAAGTTTGGTACCTTAGGTTCAAGTAGTAGCTTCCATACATGGTGAACATATATTGGGCCAATCGGGTTACTTGACAAGCTCGACTGGTACGAGTGCACGTTGAATTGATCAACATGAAGCATGTAAGCACTCCGTGTGGCCTAACCACTGTCGATAACCAAAGTACGACTCAGATTCATCGAACGCGTACTGATTCGGGAGTTATTACCGATTGCTGGACTAAGTCATAGTCCCAATCACACTCAGTTGCAATTTATACATCACATATGATATGCATAGCAGCATTGAACAATAATTCAAACATTTCAAGCATTTGAGCATTTCATAAAACACATAGTACACATGTTATCTTACATAGACATTACATCCATCAATCGCATAGTAATAAGATAGGTTACATAAGGAAAACTGTAATTATAGAGAAGGGGATTGAGAATCCTATCTCAGCACCCTTGTTACATACATTTAAACAAGCGATGTCTCATTCAGGCATTTTATCAAACACTTAGAATACACCTTTCAACATACATACATTAGACTAGTTATAATATATATTGTGGCAAGCCCTTTTACAAAGGAGTTGTCACATTCACAACAAGCATATATTCATAGTTAATAATCATGGCTAGCACAAATCCAAACTCCATATTTATTGAGACATTCTCACGAACACTTAGTCTACACACTTCAACATACATGACGTATGTTGGTTATAACAGGTATTAGGGCAAATCCTTTCACCAAGGAGTTGACACACATATAACACCCATGTTTTCATGACGAATAATCATGGCAAGCACGATTCCAAATTCCATACTCTTTCAATCATTTCAACAAACATATGGAAAACACTATATTCGACCTAGTTCATATACAGGTGTAAAGCGCGGGAACATCGTAACAAAGCATGTGGCAGCAAATCATGTCAGTCATAAATCATTAACTGATATTGAAAGCCTTGAAAACCATAACCTAAACGTTTATAGTCTGCACCTTTCGCCGGTAGACTCGTAACGAACTCAGTTTAAACACTAAGTCTTATCTACAACACCACAATAACCTATAATAGGGAATAGGTTAGCTATTCCACCATTTGTTCAATTTAAATCTCTAAAACAGGCTAGGGTTAGGATTTATTACCCAAGTACGAAGTCAGATTCGTCGGTATAGCGACACGGATGAGGTGATTCAGCCCGTAGAGTGGTAGGAAAGAATCCCAGGAACAATCTCCCACACTCGCTCTCACTTTCTCTCTCTTTCTTCTCTCTTCTCTCTTTAGGGTTCACAAATTCGTATGTGAAGGGAGAGAGAGGGTTTAAGGCCCTTATATAGGCCTAAAACTGATGGGATGGCCCTAGGGCCACAATGACCTATATTTAACTACATTAAAATTTTTATTATATTTTTTACTTATTTTTATATGAAACTAGACTTATCAAGCTTCAATCTGATTTTTGAATCACCTAAATCGGAGTTATAACGAGGGAGATATGACTTTTCGAGGTCGGACGAACATTGTAAAAAATGGGATAGAAAATGGGCCACCCGGCCCGCTGTGGCCTGCTGGCCGATGAGGCCTCACTGTCATGGCGATGCCATCGCCGCTCGCTGTCCTATTTGGTGGTGGTTTCGCCACCCGATATTTGAAACGGGTGTATTTTACAAACTGAAATGAGTTACGCGACGTGCAATATATTATTTTGGGGTAGGAGAAGATATTTTATCCAAATAACCTATTTATTTCATGAGATTTCAAAAGGTTAATGGTCAAAAATCTATTTTATTTATTTATTTACTATTTATGGTAATTTTTAGTTTAAGTATTATTCTTCATCACCTAAACTTTAGGATTTGTGTCTAATATGAAAGTACTTAGAAAAATTTGAAGAATAAGGTGGTGAAAGGTGAGATTTTGAAGAAAATGGATAAAAAATGGATTTTGGACGTTAGGATTTAGTTTTGAGAAGTTAATAAGGTGTTAAGATCGACCCACTACCTAAGGACATCTAACTCCAGGTTGGCAAAAATCCGTGGCGTTACATATGACTTCTCGCTGTTAGGCGGATAATGAGGTTCAACACAAGTGGGTTAGACTAGTTCGGTCCGTGAACTATGTAGCCCCACCTCTGTAGTTGACCATGGTGGAAAAGTCTATACAAGTGGGTAGCAATCATATGCGAGTCCCACCTCTATTTCAGACTTTGGTGATCCAATTGGAAAATGTGGAAAGTTGTGGAAACATTGAAAGAGTATGTATGTTACAAGTGGGTAGAAGTCCCACCTCTGTATATAAAAATGATTTAGAACATAATACATGTATCGATCCAGAAAGCCTGTGCATTCCTGTGCATTATATGAGCATGACATGAAACATGCATTTTCACTACACACACACACTCACTGGGCTTAGTAACTCAAGCTTTCCTTTTTACTTTTTTTACAGGTGAGAGTAGGGAGCTGCAGGAGTAGAGGCTACAGACTCCAGTTGTCCTTTTATTTTATACATATCAGTGTATATATATTTTTTGTAATACCCTGAATATGTACATCAGATATAGTAAATATGACATTGTTTATGTTTTGGTTTTGGCTTGATGTGCTCAGTTGTACACAGTAATATATGTTTAATATGATGAAACTTTGAGAAATGATACGTGTTTGCCGTCTTTACTTTCAGAAATTCTCCTTGTGGAGCCCTGCTTATGGGAATTAGTATGTGATAGTTAGAAGTCCCAAAATCGAAGTTCTACGGAGGCTGTCAACCAAAATTTGGTGTATAGTAATCATGGATTACCAATACTAGATTTAGGGTCGTGATAACTACTAAGCATCTTTTCGAACTATAGCCAGAGAATATTGGGAACTATATATTACTAGCGAACATTTATGCTTCATTGGAGAGGTGGGAAGATGTTGAGGCTATGAGGAATATGATGAGTAAAAGAGGATTGAAAAAAACACCTGGGTACAGCTCAATTGAAGTTAGGAATATATTGCAGGATGTGCTGCCAAGATTTCTTAATGTGGGGGCATTTTCATGGGACATGGATTGCGTCCTACCCCCGCCTGGATGGTAATCTGTCCGGGTGGGGCTTTGTGGGGCCCACCATGATGTAAGTGTTTTATCCATGCCATTTAATGATTTTTTCAGAAAATTTTAATATGTGAACCAAAAAATGAGGCAGGTCCAAGGCTTGAGTGGACCACAAAGTAGGGATTGAACGTCCACCATTAAAAGCTTCTTAGGAGCCGGAGAAGTTTTGGATCATGCTGATATTTGTGTTTTCACTTCATCCACGTCTACATGACCTTATGAATAGGTTTTATGGTAAAAAAAACATCACGTGGGCCCTTGGAAAGGTTTCAATGGTGAGTATCATATTAGTGCAAGTTCCTTTGTTGTAGTCCACTCAAGCCTTGAACCTGCCTCATTTTTTGGTTCACATACTAAATTTATCAAAAAAAAATTGTTGAACGGCGTGGATAAAACACTCACATCACGGTGGGCCCCATAGAGCCTTGCGTCCATTTCATGACTCTGTTACTTGTGCTTGTGTTGCCATCTCTTACTGCAGTAGCCGAATCCAGCCCAAGTGGGTTGGGCCCTGGGTGTGCGGGGCTAGCCTACCCATTTTCATCCCTATTATCTACAGGGAAGATGAGTTCACGAGAAGTGTCCACTAAGGACTTAAAATATGTGCAGGTAGATGTCCTGATTCATTATTTTTCTATGAAATATGTAAATGTAAAAGGAAATAGAAAAGAGAGAGAGAGAGAGAGAGAGAGAGAGAGAGAGAGAGAGCCCTCACTAATTTTTAAAATGACACGGGTATCTTAAGTTTACCTCATAGACTAAGTAAAAGGATATGGACAAAACACGAGACCATATCACCATGCGGCCCCTTATTCGTCTAGGTGGGCTGTAATGGCCGTATAGTCATATGGCCCACATTCATGGACTTAAACAATTCTTTTTAATCATTTTAATCATGCATGCTAACATATCATTGCCTTAGCTATGTTAAGCAAGCTTTGCTAAGCAAATTTTTGGCTGAAGTTGGATACAGTAGTGAGTTGAATAAGACGTTCAATTTATTTAAGAGAAAAATGATAAAAATCAATGATATTTCTATTATTCATAACGTGGAGTTGCAGATGCACTCCTTTCAAGTCCAACTTGAAAGTAAGGTATTTCCAGACTATACCCATCTGGAAGTGATTAAACCCATTAGGATGGCAAGTGTGGTGTAAGTAGAGCATAAAGGGTAGGAGTTGGGCCTTCTTTCTAAATGGTGGTGGAGGTATGCTGGCTAACCTCGTGCACTTTGGAGGAAGATGATTAGGAGTAAAAATTGGGTGGGGGAGGGGTGTGGGGGTGGAGGTGGTAGAAGGGACAACCTTTTGGGAAAGCATTTCCAAGATTTGAGATGTTACCAAAGGTTGAGATTTATTTTTTATTTTTATTCTTTTTAAACACAAAGCTAACATTTGAAATATCTATAGTATTGGTTGATATTATTGATATTAGAATCAAGCAGATACAATAAGCCCATGGAGTTATAAAATTCCCTGGTAAGGAATATTAGTAGATATATCGCGATATATTTTCGATACAATATATTTATTCCATGTATCAGTATCATCAATACGAGCGATAATGTATTGATGATACCTAGACAACACCCATTTCTCCCTAAAACTGAAAAAATTGAAAAATCTCAAAACAGACCAACTTTTTCTCTAATTTCTTTGTTAGGATCCATTCTAGAGTAGATTTAAGTGACTCGTTTTGAGTTGTTGCGGAAGAAATGACCTATTTAGGTAAGCGATTAGGTTTAATTTTCTACATATGTCATTACTTTATTATTTTCTTGCATGTTGCTTCCATTACAATGAATCATTGATAATAGTTATTCAACAGGATTTAGCATATTGTCTGAAACCCAAGTACCATTACAGTAGGAGGCTAGGCGACGACAATGACTTAAAGAGGATGATGCATGACGTGTATGAGAAACTATTCTCGAAGTGTTTGGGGAAAGCAAACTTTGAAATAGGATATAGACTGTTATGTTCACTTGTTATTAAGTTCCGTAATTTTGTAGCATATAAATACTTGACAAATTTTGATAAATTTATTTTGTAGATAGTGAAGTTTCGAGATGAGAGGACCCTATTTCAGAAAGAATATGTAACTAAGTCTAGGTCGACAATGATGCCACATGAGTTATAGCATTATGTAGCTAGTTTTCTTATATTTCTCAATTATCTAGTACGCAATGGCGTTTCTATGGAACTAATGGACGATCAACATTAATTTGCAGGCATGTGGTGGTCTTTTTACGGGAGCAACTGCTCAGACTTTCAACACTTAGCGGTCTGCGTATTTGCATAGACAATGTTATCATCGCTGTGTGAGTGGAACTGGAGCACATTCTTGCTTATTTACACAAATAATTGGAACATGCTAGGGTACAAGAGACTCCGAAATCTTGTTTTCTGCCACTACAATATGGAGCTGCAAGAGAGTCAGCTATAGGCAAACGAAGTTGGAGTTGCAAATAAGGAACCGCTCGACTCAATGATTATCAGCCACTACGCGTATCTTGAGGAGGGAGAGAAGCAGGATGACCCACTTTACGAGTGGGTTAAGTCAGCTAACCTAGAAGGTGCAAATGGATATCCTTATGTGAGGATAGCTAGTGAGGCAGCATCTTAGGGCATTAATATAGATGTTGTCTTAGAAAGACAAGAATCACCTCAGGAACATGATTCTTTTGACCTGTTGACACGGGGAAAGACAACCGGACATCAAGATAGAATGGCACATTTTGGGATTATATCTTAGTGACACAGACTTGTCTGACGATGGTGGTTGCAACAATGGTGGTCCGAGTGAGAGTCAGATGCCTTTTAGTCCCATTCATCTGCGAGAGAGAGTTTAATCATGCCACTTAAGATGAAGAGTATAGTTCTCGTCTTGTCCCAACATCAGCTTCTTAGCTGAAGGATTATCATGAGTCGTCATTAGATGCAGTAGGGTCCATGGATGTCAATAGTGGGCAAGATAGCTTCAGTTATTTGCCACATTATGGATATGGACTTGGATCATATAGGTACGGTTATGCTCCTCATGGATATGAGACGAGCGACCCAAACAGCTATGACACACAGTCGTAGTCATCGGACTATGGATATGGGCATGAATATATCTACGGATATAGACAATAGTGACAAAGATATCTAAAATATGACTAGGCCAGATGTATCTAGGAGCGTTATACGTACCTACTCTATTTTCAGCTATAGATCCATATCAGCGACAAACGGTGAAGGTTACACAATACCCATGGATAGGTGTACTCATTTGTTTGGATATGATGAGTACCAGCTATACTTGAGAGAGTATTTGAGTTTGTACCATTCTACCATGACCTGGGTACAGTATTACCGACTCATGGAGCAGTAGTACTATAGTCATCCTAGTGGAGATGAAGACGATGATTTTGGAGCCGCCTTATAATACTCTATGGCTCTAAGGTAGAGAAATAGTGGCCAGTGTGCGTAGATGCATTGTTGCTTCCTTTTATTTTATTTTATTTTTAACTTTTAGATGCATTGATTATGTTTTGATATTTGTATTGCATGGTTTATGAATATTATGAACTCATTTTGGATGTTACTACATCAGTTTGATTAGATAACACACAGTTTAAGACCCTATACAAAGGAATCTTCTTATATTTGTTTGTTTGTGATGTTTTGAGTTCTAAGCATCTCTTTTAGCATCTTCTGAAGTTTCATTTCAAAATTCCATCATTTTCGCAATGTTTCCCCAATGTTTTCCTTAAACAATGATACATTCCTCCATAAATGTGATATTTTCCTTCTGCTACTGATGTTTCTTGTTTCCTAAGGGCATGATACATGATCACTGTATGAAGATTTTCAATTTTAAAGTGGGGCAAATATTTTTATGAAGGTATCCAATTCAAAGGGGGAAACTGGGGCAGGATTTAAGAGGTTGTGGATTGTGGAAGGAGAAAATGGGAGGAAAATATGTTTAGCCTAGTGGATAAAAAGATTTTTTTTTAATTGTTGACAATTAATTGGGCTAAGGTGCTTCTTGAAATCCATGGTTCCTTAAGAGGGGAGTGTTTTAGATTTTGTAACTTTGGTGGCTTACTTTCCTGGCTATGCAGACTAGGATCACTTGACAAGTGGCTCGATATCACACATGTATGCACTCTAGATGCGGTTCTCTATCATGTGAGAAGAAAAAAATTTATTTACTTCTTGTTAGAAGTTATTAAATGTTCAATGCAAAAATAAATCAATAAATGTAGTCGCTTATATCAACTTTTTCTTTCTCATTTTTAGCTTAATATTAACTTTAAATGCTTAAAAATTATTTAAATGATGCAACTTCTATATATCTTTATTTGTTCCCATTTTGTTTTAGAGTTGATTTAGATATTAGAGGAAACTAAAGAAAAGTAAATTGTGGTACATATCAATTATATAAATTTTATTTTTAAGTCTTACAAATTTTGTTTATGTTTTATAAATTATTTTTTAATAATATTTTATTTGCTTAATAATATGATTTTTATTTTTATTTCTCTATCTTTCTCCAAAGAGAGAGCCTTGAGATCTTCTCACATTTAAGATGAAAATATTATTGTATATCATCATCTTAGAACTTGATGTGCCAACTGAAAAAAGTCAGTGAAGTTGATTTGCATACGCTTGATGCTTTATCTAATTCCTCACATATATCAATTTAAGATAAGAAACTACTAAGCTCTTATAAATTCTATATATTGCATTTAATATGAAACTAATTTAGTCACAATTCTAGCTAAGCTACTGTTTGACCTAGTATTTAGACAAATTTCAAAAGCAAGATTTCATATAATGTTTTTTTTTTTTTTCCTTTCCTAACCATATATGATTCTTGTTGAGCCTACTATTAGATGTGATATTTGAAAAAAAAAATCAACGGAAAGGCCTCATATAAATGTTCTTCAAAAAGGCATTTTTAACTGTTCATCAAATTATCAAAACAAATTTAATTATCATGGCATATCTAATTCTCAACATTCCATAAAGGTTATTTCGTACCATTATAATGAAATAAGCAAACAATTTGTCATCGAATACAATGTATAATAGCCATTAGATATGGGGATGTTTTTGGTTATCCGCCAAAAAATCTTCGAATTGTTGGCATTTGGTTTGTTCTGTCACGTGTGGTTTGTGTGGGTGTGCCAGAATTGTGTGAGTGTGCCAGAATCGATATAGCAGCTCGATTCAAACTAATTAACTTTGACACCAAGTTTGTATGTAGTTTGGTAATAAATTAGGGCATGTTTAGCCCAATACGCTGGATGGAAATGGATGGTATTAAGGGGAATTTGATCCCGATTTCCATCCGGCATTAGTTTGGGATGGTTGATGGTGCTTCAGCGCAGACGACCTCGTACACTCAACCGGCTGCCCAAGGTATTCGTGAAATCCCAGCTGCAGACCTCGCCCATCCCTCGAAACAGCGTGGGATACGGGATGGGATGGGCGATCTTCATTTTAGATGCCAATCTCATTACCGCGCCCTGATGGAAGAGACGACTTGAGATGTAAGGGCCACCGCTCGGGACTTCTTCATATATACTGGAGGATTAGTAGTTCTAGACAAATGGTGTCCGGTTCTTCCTCACTAGTGGCGAGAAGGTTCAATTTTCTTCCTCATAGTCGGCGAGTAGGTAGGAATATCCATCTTTGAAGGTAAGTCTGATATCTACAGCTGATGCGTACAAGTACTGATTAGAATAAAGGTCAATGATTGAGGATTTGCGACTAGAGGTAGTTGAGTTTGTATGCCTATTATATAAGCTCAGCAACAGGACTTGGGATCCTCTTTCGAAGAGAGTCGAGAAAAACTTAGGCGGCTTTTATCTATTAAACCCTCGTGGCCTTAGAAATATTATCTGCTAAATGGATACATATTGACATGTATGCTATCAGAAATATGATTGTGGATTGTTGTTGTTCCTGAATTGAAAATAAAAATAAAAATTGGTGTTGTGCAATTTCACCCTGCCGACATTTTTTGTAAGATGTCTTCTGATATGCATTGTTGGAAGCTTTCTTTCGGCTTTGTTTGAATGAATTCATTGCCGACTGTGGATACTTTGAATCATTGTGTTTTGGTGTATTACATTTATGAGTTCGTCAAGGTATTTTCAATGTAGCTTTTGGTTACATCACTGGGGATTTTTACCTGCATCTAAATGAAATGGAGTGGCCATGTCCATTAGGGAGAGAGTAGCTGCATTTGCAACGGGGGTTGTGGTTATTTTTTTCGTTTTGTATATTATTATTAAACTCTAGATACAGCCGGTGTATATCCGTTACCGTTAATGAACTCCACTGAAACTTTGTTATGGTATGCAAACTTGATGCATGATGTTTCTTGGCATTTGATTGTTCTTATTTATGGGATATAGATGACAAAAGTGAGCTGGGAAATTTCTGTATTTGTGGATAGAAATCAACGTGGATGAGAGAACCAGATGGGCACCGATTACTAGCCATGACTATAGTGATAGTGTCACTAGCCAACTGAAGTCACCAACAAAAATGGGCATTTGGTATTGGTGACCTAAATGAGCAGGTCACCAACTAACCCCACCTCACAGTTGGCCCACTGTGATTTTCAGCCATTTGATCCACATACTGCGCACGTTAATGAAGTGAGATCCAAGGCTACACCGGACCACACCGTAGGAAGCGTGGGTGCTAAGAAGGCCCATTGTTACACCAAGCATGCATGGCTACATGGGAGTAGCAATAAACTGGGCATTACCAAACACTCCCACCATTTATAACTATAGGATGACCGAATCCCATGACCCATCCAAACACATTTCCAACAACATCCCCAACTATTGCAATCCGGTGGAAGTGTTGGACAACCATTAACAGTCTATCCATTAGCTTAAATCTTATTCCATCCCATATAGAGTACTAAATAAAAACTACTTTAGTTAGTGAATGACCAAATAATTATAATTTATAATAATCATTATTGTCCAATTTCTTGCACCGTATAGTAGAATGACCTATATTTTTTATGGTCGATTGACCAGTATCACCTGTAAATAGTGTAAAATCAGGTTGATAATTCCTTGACAATGGATATCCAATTAGGATATGGCTTGTGATATATTGAATAATAGTTCGACCGAGGACCTGACCTGCTACCTCATGGATCAATTGTACAATTTGATTATGATCCTAATTTTGTTACCTAGCCATAAAAGGTGGCTCTGGACCAACCGAGTATTGTTTCTCATTATAAGGTTGATTCCTGAGTACATGCTGTCCATAAGTATTTTTTGAATCCTGACTTCAAGGATAAAGTTCCTATTCTAACGTTCAGGGTACTTGAAATCTCCAGGCGGTGGTGAATTTTGCACCTCATGTACTAAATCAGGGATAGGAAGCATATTTCACCGTAGAGGGGTAGTTGTGGCACTGGCTGTACCAAGGGTAGTAGTGCCATATTCCTATTAGAACTACTATCGACTTGTTGTTGAGGTGCAACAAGTGCCCTTTCGGCAAACATATTCTTCATGCTATTCGTGTTATTAGTATGGCTAACCGTCCACCTATTAAAGGCTTTTGTCTAAACTCGTGACTGTTCAGCTTGAACATGTGATAATTTTATGATGTGTTGAATTTTCCTTTGAACTTCAATTATCTCGGCCGACATGATATCAAGAGATTCGACCCGATATGTCGATGCCCTATTGAGGTCTAATGGTGGTGGAATAGGTATCGGATTGGGTAGTGGCTTCACTTGCAACTCTTCCTCTTAAGCAACAACAATAGTTTCATTAGCTGCAACAATATTAATTATTGCAGAAGTATTATGACTACCTCTTTGGTTCATTATTCCATAGAATTATTACACCGATAAGTATACTCGCAGCAAGTGTCCCACCTGGTGTGCAAGAAATTGTTGATTTTTGTACGGCCGGTGTAAAAAAAAAAAATGAATATTTATGACAACTAAGTAGATTTGTAGTCTCATTGGGCACGCAAAAAATTGTTGCCACTTAGTTTGTTTTCTGTCACGTGCAGTGTGTGCAAGTGTGGTAGAATTGATATAGTGGCTCAATTGAAACCGATCGACTTTGACCCCAAAAACTAAAATAAGCAGATACGTCAAATATGAATGTATGTGACCAAATTTTGAGATGATCGATTGCTTACTCAACCACTTGTAGAATATTTATAATGATCAGGCAATTGTCAGATGGTGGGGTTCTTCCTTCGAAAATGGGTTGTGCTTTGACTTTCACAATAAATGACTTTTTAGTATACTAGTGCAGTAAAAAATTAAAAATTAAAACCTCACAATTGGTCGCTAAGAACGACTACAATAATGCATCTCTTAAAAGAACTGCTTGATATTTGCTAAAAGACATATCTAACGTATGAGCGTGGATTTGGATTACATCTAAGAAGTGTAGCTAAGAATTACTCCTTGTTCCGTGGATTTCTTTTGCTATTTATAAATTTCTCCTGTTGCTCTTTTTCATATATTTCTTTTGTGATTGTTCCTCTTTTGTCAATTGTACTTTGCTTCTAATACTCTCGATTACATTTCTTATCTTCACCGTACTTCTGGCTTTTTAAGCATTTTGGTTGCGTTATTTGATCGACCATTTGATGACGTCTAATACCATACCGGTGCTGTGTAGTGTAAAATTAGTGCCAATTATATTTCCGCAAAAACACTTCAAATATGTTAAAAAATCTTACCTTTCATGCAATACCACATGTCATCCTTTCATTGTCTCTTCTCGAACAATGAATCAAGTTGGAGGTCCATGGGTGGCCAACCAAGTCGGTAATTGTTCTTCAATTTTAAGCTAGGATTAAACTTTTGGTTCCTTTGTCTGAACGGCCCAAATCTTCCGCAAGAATTCCACTTTAGGTTCCTCCATATGAACGGCCTAGGTCTTCTGCAAGAATTCGATGAAACTGTGGAACTTGAGTTGTGCGCTGAATATAGCGGGTAAGCATTCTGTGAACGCGGATTTCCTGTCAAAGCCTTTCGTAGGAAGTTTAGGTTGGGCTCATTGTGATGTTTATGAGAAATCCACCCCGCCCATCCATTTTTTGAGCTCATTTTAGGACATGAGGCCAAAAAAAGCTAGATCCAATACTCAAGTGGGTTGAAAATGTGAGAATTGAACGTCCACAGTTAATATATTTGCGGGGCACTTCTGATCTTTGGAGAGGTATATTGGCACCGCTTCTTTGATTACAACAACAATAACATGACCAATATGAGCATATTCTGTTGTAATCGGATGTCTTAAAAAAGTATTTCTCGCACTGCTCGACCAGTCGAGGGGGCTGCTTGACCAATCGAGGATAGCTCGACTCGAAGTCCAACATGTTTTTTCTTTTAGGTATCTGGGCCACTCGACCAGTCAAGGGTCAGGCTCGACCGGTCGCGGGTGCCCTTCGACCAATTGAGGACCTGTCTCGACTAGTCGAAGGTTACGCAGATAGTGCACGGATTCTGCGAGAACTGTGTAAATTTGAGGCGGTTTCACAGAGGTGCGAAAGGAGAGTTTCCTAAATTATAAATAGGGATCCCTAGGGCTATTTTAGGGCACATTAAAGCTTTCTAAAGGGGTTCTAAGAGTTCCTAAAAGGGTTTTAGGGTTTCTAGAGGGTGTAGCAAGGGTGAGATTCAAAGTTGTTTGAATCGGGTAAGTCCTTTCTCTTTGTAATTTATGCTTTCATAGTGGAATTCTGTCGCTTTGTGCCATGATTTTTTCCGGCAAGAGTTTTCCACATTAAATCGTTGTATTCTCGTGTTTGTTTGGTGTCATTAGATTGCTATCCTACATCTAGATCTGTGAGATTCCGCAGCACAAATCCCCAACATATTCATGATTACTAGCTCCTATGATTCGAATACACATCAATTATCAAACCCCATTATTATCCGCTACATTCAAATGGGTCTAACGTTAAATCATATCATTTTTTTAAAATATGTTCTTTTAATGCAAAGGTCAAAAGGAAAATGAAAGAAATATTGCCATTCCAAAAATAAAGACATCTTTGATTGTCTTTTTCATAACAAATATCAATGTGTCTCCACAACTCTATCCTTAAATAATGAATTGTGTTTGTATAAGCATTTTGCACACAACTATTTGAATAGCTACTTTGGCTATAGTTTCCAATACTCTACTCATTTCATAAAGTATTCAACAACAAATACCCAATATTTGAGAGATCCCTTCCTTGGAACTCATACATGTTTCTCTAAGTCTTACTACAATGGGTTTGGTGACAACTAATACTATGGCCAATCCCATCGAAATGGGGATAATGAGGTTGAGTCATCGCACAAATCTATGGGCCGGAGGCATAGATATACTTCACAAGTATATTTCTATCTTTTTACTTATTTTGCTTTTGAATGTATGGCTTGTGTTTCGTACTTGTTACCTTGTATTTATAAATGATATGAATTTATTTTGAATATAGTTGCATCATTTTTATCAAATAGTATATAAATTAAGACCCTTTACAAAAGAAACTTATTATATGCACTTGTTATCTATAATCTTTTTGTTTTTATGTGTATATTTATGTCCTTTTCAACATCCTTTGAAGTTTCATCAAGAAACTTAATTAATTTCTCAATGTTTTTTCATGTTTCCTAAATATAAAAATACATTATGTGATGCATCCATCATTTCTCATGTGATAACTAATATATTCATGTATCTTAAAGATATGATACATTCATCCATGGCAATACGAAAGTATTATTTATCAGACTCTTTCCTGTGATGTGGTCCACTTTGCCTTTGAATCTACTTGTTGTTTAGGCTCATGCCCTAAAATACTCGGTGGAATGAATAAGCAGAGTGGATATAATATTCACATCACAATGAGCCTACAGATGTACCATAGGCAATCCAGGAGGGTTAGGTGAGTTCGGCTTGAGTCAACATTAGCTAGAACCTAACTCACTCAATAAATGGGTCGGATCGAACCCAATCTATGAAATTGCCTTGTGGCCTGACCTAACCCATTAACCAAATCAAAGCTGAATCGGGCCTAACCAATTTACTTGTAATCAGGCCAAGTTCAGTAAACATAGGCCCGACCCAAAATGACCACACCCAGTTTAAGAATGGAATACGAGGCTAAAGGTACATTGAACCCATCTTAATTAATTAATTAATGATACCAACATTAGTATATATGCACATATATATCATGTGATGTATTTATATTTATCATCTATTAATTTATTTTGGAATTCAGATCCTTTGCTTGCCGCAGGCAAGAAAATCTTGTTTATTGCAGTATGATTGGGCTACATCATCATACATTGCATTAAATGCATTGGTGCTCAAAACGTGAGTCATGACATGGACCAATCAGGATTTAGGAAAATAAGATTTTTTTGCCTGTGACAAGCAAAGGAATCGGATTCTTTATTTCATGTTTTGAGCCGGGTCGGACCCGGTTTGATCATTTGGCCAAACCCATCGATCAGCTACATGAGGTATGTCAGATGGGTCAGTTTTTAACTTGAGCCCAGGACACATTTCTAACCCCAGACCGACACAATGCCTATTTAGCTGCCTAGACCCACATCATTATTGGCTCGGGCCGTTTGACCCGCGGGTTGACCGGATCCATTGCCAGCCTCCAACATGAATGGGTTTTATTAATTTATTGTCGGCCGGGTCCGACTAAAGACCCGTTCTAGCCCACGAGCTGTGCCTGTAATCGGATCCGCTTAGGCCCGACCGGTCCATTCCCACCGTTCCTGCCTGTTCCATCTATCCTCGCGCGACTAACCTCGGCACTTCTCCCTCCTATCAAATTCAGATATTTGAAGTGGTAAATCTCGGAAAAACTGCTAATTATAAAATGAGATACAATCGCATCCGTTCATTATCTTGGTCCTACTATGAACGTCCCACTATAAATAAACCTGTTCAATTCAATCATTATCTAGTCCCTCCTACCAATATCTAATCTTCACCGTTTCTCTCACGAGAGAATCATCTTAATTCTTGGACTCGACGTCATATTAGAAAATAATTCCATCAATTATACGGATCAGATCTCTCACAAGTGTACTAAATTGGCACGTGTACCGCGACTCTCCTCTTCCATATCCCCTCAACGCGAATCGCATCAGTTTATAATTCGTCCCCATATCAGATCCCAGGGAGCAGATTAGGTGCGGCCCCCGTCTTATCCAACACGGTACATACCTGACTATGGGGCCCGTATTTTTGTAGTTTTTGTAAATCCACACCGTTAATAAGTTTCTAAAGATCATATTATATATGAAGTAAAAAATAAATTGGTTATAACTCTCAGGTTGACTACACCATATGAAACAGTAGTGATTGAACACTCACCATTAAAAATTCCTGGGGCCCATATTAATGTCCATAATTATGTTTAATTTCCATCCAACCTGTTTATAATGTCACAAAGACTTGGATGAATGAAAAAAACAAATATCAGATTGATAAATAACTTTTTTTCGGCCCACAATTTTTCAATGGTCATTAAATAATTTTTCATATGATGTGGTCCATATGTAATTATTATTTGCTTCGTTTTTAAAAAAATGATTTGAAATGATCTTTAAAAATGGATGGACAGCGTGGATTTACAAAAAATACATCAAGGTGGGCCTCACGGTCAGGGCCGCACCGTGTTGGGTGAGACCGGGGCTGCACCTAATCCGCTCCCTCAGATCACCGCCCCTCTCTGCTCTGCTTCCTGCAGCGGTACAAAAATCAAGACCAGAGCCGAGCATATACACCAGCTTCTCTCCGTCTCTCTCCCCCTCCAAACCCCCAAAACCCTACCCAACGATCCTCAGCCATGGGCAGCGGCGTACGCGGCCCCCGCAATTCATCCTCGGGCGGAGGAATCCGCGCCTTCTCCTCCTACAGAATCTTCGTCTCCGCAATGCTTACTCTCCTCTTCATCGCCACTCTCTCCGTCCTTCTCTCCCCCACCGCCCCAAATCACGATCCAGTAAAATCGCAATCTTTCCAAATCGCAATCATTCTCTATCTCCTTTTCACTAACTAATGTTTTTCTCTCTCTTTCTTTCTGTCATTTCTGCAAACAGATCGACGGCTCTTCAGGACGCCAATTGAGCGACGCTGGCCCCGTACGGACCTACGTCAGTCGTACATTCCTGGCCCTCAAATCCGATCCGTTGAAAACGAGATTGGATCTGATCGACAAGCAGGCCAGGGATCACATCGGTCTGGTCAATGCCTACGCGGCCTACGCGAGGAAGCTCAAGCTTGACAACTCGAAGCAGCTCAAGATCTTCGAGGATCTCGCGCAGGATTTCACCGATCTCACAGCCAAGCCTTTGTATCGATCTTCGTTGATTGAGGTGGACGGCCCGATTGATGAGGACGTGCTCCGGCAGTTCGAGAAAGAGGCGAAGGACCGGATCAAGGTGGCCCGCCAGCTGATTGCTGAGACGAAGGAGTCGTTTGATAATCAGCTCAAGATCCAGAAGTTGAAGGACACGATCTTCGCAGTCAATGAGCAGCTCACCAAGGCCAAGAAGCTTGGTGCGCTCTCCAGCATGATTTCTGCTAAGTCAGTCCCAAAGAGCTTGCATTGCCTCGCAATGAGATTGGTGGAGGAGCGGGTGGCCCACCCAGAGAAGTACGTTGACAATGGGCCGCCACCAGCGGAGTTTGAGGATCCGAGCCTCTACCACTACGCAGTCTTCTCCAACAACGTGATTGCCACATCCGTCGTGGTGAATTCTGCTGTCAAGAATGCAGAGGAGCCATGGAAGCACGTGTTCCATGTGGTCACCGATCGGATGAACTTGGCTGCGATGCAGGTCTGGTTCAAGATGCGGCCTGCTGACGGGGGTGCCCATGTAGAGGTGAAGGCGGTAGAGGATTATGAATTCCTGAACTCATCCTACGTGCCTGTGCTCAAGCAGCTTGAATCAGTGAACCTGCAGGCAGAGGACGCTGCCCGGGACCCAGCAAACGTGAAATTCGGGCACCCCAAGTACATGTCCCTGCTGAGTTACCTCCGATTCTACCTGCCTGAGATGTACCCGAACCTGCACCGGATCTTGTACTTGGACGACGATGTGGTGGTCCAGCGGGACCTGACAGGGCTGTGGAAGATCGACATGGATGGCAAGGTGAATGCAGCAGTCGAGACCTGCTTCGGCTCATTCCATCGGTACTCGCAGCACTTGAACTTCTCGCATCCACTCATTCGGGAGAAGTTCAATCCAAAGGCGTGTGCATGGGCCTACGGGATGAATTTGTTTGATCTTGATGCTTGGAGAAGGGAGAAGTGCACCGAAGAGTACCATTATTGGCAGAAGCTGGTGAGTTTCCTTTTAATTTACCATGTATTATTCTGTTCTTAAACTTCTATGATTAGAGATTTTAAATCTTATGATTCAGTTCAAGTATCACAGTCCGAAACAAATATGCTGTTTGAATTTTGACTAATACCATGCTTACATAATTATGTAGTTCTGTACTAGTAGAACTGTAGAACTTGTTGAGGTTTCCACTCATTTTCTACATTTTGTTATTAAAATCTGATGATTTGTAAATCAAATCTTATGATTGGGTTTGATCTTAATAGGTAATGATTCCAACTCGACTTGAATGTTATTTGACATATGCAATTTTCTATGCCCAGATGCGTGAGACAAGGCAGCTCATGTGCACACCACACATCTGCCATCCTGGCCAACAGGTGCAATATCAAAGCTGTCCATCAGATGGGTCTAACCGAGTAGATGTTCTTGCACAAAAATAAATCTGGTCCATTCAGCAGGTGGACCAATTTTTTTCTCAGCCATATATTGTTTATGTAGAATGTGGCCCACCTGATGAGTAGACGTCCTGAGTCTCATGCAAGAGCATCTACATAGTTGTACTCTGATGAATGGTTTGGCTACCAATGTGCCATGTTGGCCAATATGTGGCATGTACACGAGCTGCCTTGTATATGCGCGTGGGCTTAGCAAAGCTCTTGACATATATTGTGCTTAGATGAATAATACACAGTTCTGTACTAGTATAACTTCATGAGCTTCCTTCCACTTGTTGTTAATATCTGGCAGTATCTGATTCAACTCTTATGATCGACTTCTTGTTTCATAGGAATGATTCGTAATTCAATTTGAATCTTATTTGACAAAATTCAATTATCATTATAATCGAAGCCTTGCCCCAACTAATTGGGATTGATTATATGAATCCTGTTTGACCGTCCAAGCCCTATTTGACAAAAGTCGATGTTATGTTATATATATAAACAAATTTGGGTGATAGACAAAGGTGTCGGTCCATTGGTGCCTTAGGTGTGGATTGTGGAGCATATGCATCACACGTAAGATCCGCCTTGCAGTTTTTTTTTTTTTTCCTCTTAAATTACTTTTTTTAGACATCCTTAGATAAAAGAGTGGTATTTCAGGATTGATCGTTTTGTGTCACCACACACACACACACACACACACACACGAATAGGTTTGAAAGTTAGTTTTATCTTATGGATTGAGGGTGATGACATGGAACTTGACAATGTATGGCAATATAGCTCATATGATTCAATTCAAACTTCTTATAAATGATTAACAATTCAATGTGAATCTTATTTGACAAACACCTTTCATGCGCCAATTATATGATTCTGTCAAATCAATACTGTGAAAATTGAAATGTAAAGTTGTGAGGGATCAACTCAAGTCAATTGTAAATGATAAGAATTTTGTGATTCTTTAGGAATTTAAGAAAATATTAGAAGTATTGGAAAACTCAAAGTAAAGAATACAAGATACTCACTAAAAATGCACAACATTAAAAACAGTTCTGACTTCTATTTCTATCCTAAGGCCAAACAAAACACGAATACAAAATCTCACATAGAGCTATTTTGACTACGAACGGTCAGTTTATTTCATCACAGCTGCAATTTGAGACCACTCAACAAGCTTTCTTTCCCAATATGCATCCAACATATGTTCAGGGGATGGACAGGAACAGATCCGCCTTTCTTTCCTTCTATTTCCACTGGTTCTTCAGGAAAGCTTTCCCATCACTCTTCCCACCCATCACCACTTCAATAGTTGCCAGCACTGACCAATTCACCAAATTCCTCATACTTCCTGCTCATGCTAAAAAAACGCTTCCCCCTCTTGTAAAATAGCTTGCAGAACTGAAATGCAGTTCCAAGCTAGCAGTGGCAGATAATGTGGGAGGCAAGAAACTGCCAAGTCAAGGGTCATACAATTGCTAGGAGTAATTTCTGTGTTGGATGAAACAGTTGCAACCAATTGAGTTGACTTGGGGGCAACTAAAGTATTTATAAAGCTGGTGGGCAAACCTAGTTGTTGTTGCCAAGCCTGATCAGCAGTGTCACTGCTTTCAGCCCAGTGGGAGTCATCCCAACCTTCCCACGGTTGAATCAGATAGAAGTTCATCAGGAAGACCTCTAAACACCACACTGGTATAAGCAAAAACAAGCTTAGAACTTTAGTAAAATTTTCATTGTTCACTGAGATAAAATAAAGCGTTGAAATAAGCTCACACAATGAAACCCAAATGAACACGCAAGAAAAGAAAAACAATCTTTTTTTTTTTGGAAAATAACAGTCAGAGATGATTTTAAAAATTAAAACCTAGACTGTGCCTAGAACTGTTTATGTCAGTGGTTCTGTCTGAAATGGTTCAATTGTCGGTCCAGCCGGGCGGACCATGACATCTACTTTCTACTTAATCATACAACAAAAGCATTCGTAGTAAAGCAGTTAGGATTATAATTTCCTAGGCAGGAGGTCATTTGGTTTTTAACTTTTTTATTCTACCCAGCTCCATGATTTTATTTTATTTTTATGTCTAAACTTTAAAAAGAAAGCAGTTGACCAGTTGACCCGCCCAGCTCAGCACCTAACCCGAACACTTGGCAAAAATCCTTGCATCTCGTTTTCGTGAGGTGATTGGTGATGTTATTTTTGAAAATCAAGGGGCCTTCGTGACAGGTCGCCAAATCATGGATAGTGCTCTAATAGCCCACGAGTGCTTGGATTCCAGATTCAGAGAAAAGAGGCCGGGAGTTATTTGCAAGCTAGACATCGAGAAGGCTCATGATCACGTCAAGTGGGATTTCCTCAACCATTTGTTGAAGAGGATGGGATGCAGGAATAAGTGGAAAAGATGGATTTGGGCCTGTTTTGGGTCTGAGGCTTTTTTGGTGTTTTTTTAATGGGTCTCTTAAAGGCTTTTTTCAAGCCTTCTAGGGGTCTCCGCCAAGGGAATCCACTCTCCCCGTTTCTCTTCTTGGTTGTGGAAGAAGCTTTCAGTCGGACGTTGGCAAGAGGCCAAGAGATCAGTCTCATTAACGGGTTCTGGGTGTCTGGGATGGGAGAGCCCATTTCTCAAATCTAGTTTGCTGACGACGCCATCATATTCTGAGACATCAATCCTTTCATGATGGATGATCTTTGCAAGATTTTTGTGTGCTTTGAGGCGGTTTTTGGCTTGAAGGTTAATTTTGGTAAGAGCGGGCTTCTAGCCATTCATCTACCTAAAGATGAGATATCCTTCCTAGCTTCAATTTTTGGTTGCAAGGTTGGGTCCCGCCCATCATCTTACTTGGGGCTACCTTTGTGCATTGGAAAGCCCGCCACACATCTTTGGGACAAGATAGAAAGAATTGAAAGAAAATTGTCCAAGTCGAAGAGATCTTGCATGTGAAAGATCGAGTTACAATCGAGTACAATTTGTTTCTCGCATCAATAGTCTGAATCATAAATTATAACATCTGGATCATAGAATCATAGGATTCATCTAATAAAATGACTCCAATGAAATGGGATGCCAACCACAAGCTGTTAAACCTGGTAAGCAGTTAATCCCGCCACAGGCAAGGTCAGCTGATCACTTGGCATGGCATGTCATAATCTCAAATATCATGAATATAGGATTTTCATGGTGAGGGTCGTAATACAATGAGGCTTGATTCTTGAGGATGGATAGTTTAAAGGTTAGTTTTCTCCATGGCTACCAGAAAGCTGGTCTCCCCTAAAAATACCTACTTTTACTGCTTCCTGTCCTTTTCATGCATCTGTGGGTTCTATTATAGAAGTTGTACAATGAGACATTTCCTGCATCCATTTCTCACATTGCTTCCTGCCATTTGCTTCTCGGTTTGGTAGTTGTGGTTTTTATCTAATATAACATAGGATGACCAAATACTGTCGAATATAATATCCCAAGATGAATTCTTTACTGCAAGTTTCATTGGTCTTTATTGTCGATACAGATATAGTTCATCAATACATGTAATTTCTATGTGAATTTGTAAATTCAGTTAAAATTTGGTGCTGATTCTTATAATATGGTTTATTTGCAGATGCAGTGTTTTTTGTTTTTTTATTTTATTTTTTAATTATTATTATTATTATTATTACATATTGAAAGAAATTGTTGCAATTTCTGACCCAATTAGAATTTTCAAAAAAAAAAAAACTGATCCAATTATGAGTTCGATCTTAACCCTTTTAAGTTTGTGGTGTAATTTCTATCTGTAATCTAACGAATGTTCGATTGAACCCTGAGAGTAAGAGATTTCTACTTCTTGCAGAATGAGGATCGGACATTATGGAAAATGGGTACACTTCCACCAGGCCTGATCACATTTTACTCGACAACGAAGTCATTGGACAAATCATGGCATGTGCTCGGGCTTGGGTACAATCCGAGCATAAGCATGGATGAGATCCGCAATGGTGCAGTTATACATTTCAACGGGAACATGAAACCATGGCTCGACATTGCAATGAATCAGTTCAAGCACCTCTGGACCAAGTATGTTGACTATGAGATGGAGTTTGTGCAGATGTGCAATTTCGGCCTCTAGGTGACAACTCTCTCACTTTCTTTGAAGAGGTATGCCAAAATAACTTGAGGCCATACTGATTTTACTCTGTTTCCAAGCGTCCTTGATCAAATTTCTTCAAAGCTTCTCTGTTAGTAAGAGCGTTCTCTTTTAAATTATTCATTAGCAGTTGTTGAAATCCTACGATTCAATTTCAATCCCACAGAGAAGTATTCATGATTCTACGTGAAGCTTTTGACAGAAATCCTACATGAATCGTAAGATTCAGTAAAATACGAAATGCAAATAGAATGTCGGTACATTTAATTGTTTTATTGTAAGTTTTTGTCTCGTTTATTGAAGGGGGTGAAATGGAATTGAATGTTCGGCATTCTGCGATTGTCTTCTGTCTAATGTTTGGTTGTTCTGACACTCTGTTGAGTGTGGTTGAAGTCCTTTTGTTCATTTTGAGTTTCATATTAGACAATCCACGACCCGACGTGAATCTTGTTTGGCAGATATCCTACTTGAATCATCAGAGCCACTCAAAAAATCAAATTGAATGGGGATAGAATATCCGGATTTTTCATCTTTCCTATGTCAGTTTCTTTTTTTGGAGCACGCTCTGGTGCTACTGGTTGCACTGTTAGTTATGGTGGTATGGGGCAAATGTGGGGCCCAGTGATACATTGATGGAATCCAATCCAACCTGTCCATAAGAAATGTCGCCTCAGAAAACCCCCCACAGCATGAAAATCAGCCTAATCCAAAACTTAGATGGGCCACAGCACATGGAACATATTGGGAAGGAACCCATCATTGATTTGTGTGGAGGCCTACCATGTTCTGTTTATATAATCAAGGCCATTCAGATCCATCTTCCAGAAGGGTCGGGCCAAAATTCAGGCTGTTTTGCAACTCAGGTGAGCTGCTCTGAAATTCAAGGTTAGGGTTCCTTTTGCTGTGACCCACCTTAGATTTGTATTAGGTTGAGTTATGGGTCCTAGAGGTTTCCTGAGGTGAGACATCTGATAGACGGGCTGAGCTTTGGGATCGGCCCCACATTTGCCCGTTACCACCACAAGCTTATGGTGGTACCGGTACAGCTCGACCCCGCCCTTTCATTCTTATGTTATGGTTTGGAGCTGTGTCCAGGAATTTCATCTTTGATATGGGAAGGCTATCTGCTTCCTTAGTCATTCTGATGGCTGTGTTTCACCCAGACATTGAACTATGCATAGGAATTTTCTATATTAACTGAAATTTGACAGGGAATACTAAAATGTAGTTGATTTTATCCTTCTTCTCCAAATTTTGGGAATTAAAGAGAATATATATGAATTACCGGAGCACTGAGAAGGCCTTAAAACATTGAATTTGATCCAACCAAATGCTATTGTAGTTATGATCTTATTCAATTTTCTGAATCTTCAGAGGTTGCTAAGCCCTTACACATGTGGGGTGCTACCCATCCACAAGCAAGCACACATGCAGATGTGGCACATGTGCAAGGTTTGAACTTTTTCCTCCAGGCGGTTGCCCTATTAAGATCTGGCCTAAAAACCAGGCTGTCTAACCCCTCATGTGGACCATGTTGTACAAAACAAATGGGTTCTAGCATCCATTTCTTTTGTACACTGGCCCGGTGATGAGTGTAACAGCCTGAATTGCTAGGCCAGACAATCTGAACGGCGGGGCCCACCTGATGTAGTGGTCGCAGGGCATGCTTGTGCTAACACATGTTTGTAAGTTGATTCGTGGACTTTGCCAACTATCCTTGTTCTTCATGTGCAAGTTGAATTTGTGAAGTAATTTCCGCTGAGACTCATTGCGTCCTGGCACATGTACTGTAGAGAGATAGCTCTACCATATTATAATTCGACAGTATGATCGCCCAAGCTGTAAAATGATACACTGAGATGGGGAGTTGAATCACCATTGCTTGTATCATCTGATTTCAGAACCCTAAAATCCTAGGATATCTTTAGTTTGAAGTTTTAAGCCAGGTAACTGATGTAGTGATTGATTTTTTAAAGGATCCAAGTAATGAGTGTCATACTTCAATACAAAAATCCACTACAATGCAATGCATTCATTCACTGATGCTTCATTGAATCCTATTTACTCTAAAGGTGTGTTTGATTTTCAAAGCCTCCTGCAAATACAATACAGTGTAAATGAGTAATAATTATTCTCTTGAGTAAATACCAATGTTTGATTTGATGCTTGCCTTTTTCTTTTTCTTTTTTTTAGTCCTAAAACCAAGGACATTGTCAAATATATGTGGCTTATCCACACCATCCATCTGTTATCCTAGCTGAAACTAGTGCATGACCAAAAAGATAAGGCAAATCCAAAGCTCAAGTGGACCACACCACAGGATTTAGGGAATCAAACACTTAACCTTTAAAATTTTCTTAGGGCCACTGTTTCCTTTGGTGTGGGCCACTTGAGTGTTGGATCTGCCTCATTTTTTGGCTCATGTCTCAAAATGTTACGCTAAAGCTAAAACGGATGGACAGCCGTGATACATCATATATTTCACTGTGGAGCCCACAAATTTAAACTAGTTCTTTTGGACCAATTTTCCAAGCAAAGATACATGTGAATTTTTGAGTGGGTGGGAGAGTAATAATTATTCATTTACCAGGCATTACATTTGATTCGGTGAATTAGTAATTATTACTTCTCACATTTCAGTTTTGAAAACCAAGTCAAAAAGATTAGTTTAAATTTTTGGGCCCCACACTGATATATATATATATATATATATATATATATATATATATATATATATATATATATATATATATATATATATATAAAAGATATATTTGTGCCTTCCATCCATTTTAGCGTAACATTTTGAGGCATGCGCCAAAAAATGAGGTTGATCCAACACTCAAGTGGCTCACACTAAAGGAAATAGCGGCGCTGATAAGTTTTTAACAGTGGATGTTCGATTCCCTAAATCCTTTGGTGTGGTCCACTTGATCTTTGTATCGGCCTCATTTTTTTGATCTAGCCATAAATTTAGGTGGCATAACAGATGGACAGTGTGGATAAGCCACATGCATCAAGGTGGGCCCCAAATATATTTTGTAGTGCCTCGGTTTTTTAGCTAAAAAAGTAACTGTCAAATCAAGCAGGCAACAATGTCACAATTATCAAAAGAAATTGTAACGCCCTGAAAATCGAGGGTCGAGCATAAGCTCCACTCCCGAGTTCTAACACATCACTTATGCAACATAGATAATGATGATTAAATGTTGTCCGTGTTAGTGCATTAAACATGAGTGGGATTACGCCAAAACAACATATCATACTTCAGAGATAGTTAAATTACGTAAGCGGAAGAACTATGATAGATATATAACATATATAAACTGTTGGAAGTCTCAAGAGTGTGAACATGTTATCAGGTTAAATATATACACGTATACTTTCCAAAATGGACAAAAAATGAATATACATGTGTGTTTCAAAAAGACAAAATAACAGTGCAAGGGCATCTAGTCAGTGTCCCTATAGCCCTAACAATCAGGACACGGCTCACATGAACCCGCCCGATAACTGCATGTAGGAGAACGCCTCCTTGTCATCCTCGAAGTCTGGCTCTGTCTCGTAGGCATCGCTATCACCTGCAACTAAGACAAAGTCTGGTTGGTGTTTAAAACACCCTCCCAGAATGTGGGAGTGAGTGATCAACTCAGTGGAACAATAAAGCAAAGGTTAACATGTTATCAATTCAATCAAGCAGTAATGATAAAGCAGTACAGCAAACATGTCCTAGATACTCTTGTTAATGCAAGAATGATATGCGATAATGATGTATGCCCTCCCCTACACTCTCTCAGCTTCTTCATCTCACGGCGGGCATGACAAACTCTCGAAAGTGCTCTTCCTCACCAAAGCACATGCAGTGCGGTGCATGCTCATGTTAGCCAATACTTAATTAGATTGATTCATACAGCAGTGTTGGGAAGCCAAGGTACCTCCCTTGTATTATTTGCCCAAACAATGATCCATTCTAGGGTCGTCAGTCCTAGAAAATCTCATACGATGTTGCGATTCTAGGTCGCTACAGAGGGCTCGTCACCTAATCAGTGTAAGCCTAGTTTATACTCTGGTGGCTATGGAAAGGCTCGTCGCCTCAACGCAGTCTCAGAGTATGCTCGAGGTCACTACAAAGGGCTCATCACCTTATCAGTATAGGCCGACAGCTCGAATACAGTATCTCATACCACCGTATTCGGCTCACGAGTCTGTGTTGCTCACTGGACACTACGGGGAGGCTCGTCGCCCCAGCGTAGGCCGACAGCTTGACCAAGGTATCCCATACCATCATGCCCGGCTCATGAGTCTTAACGGATCGAGGTGCCAAGGTTAACGGGGCTTCTCACTGGTAAGTTTGGTACCTTAGATTCAAGCAGTAGCGTCCATACATGGTGAACATACATCGGGTCAATCGAGTTACTTGACGAGCTCGACTGGTAGGAGCGCACATCGAATTAATCGACATAAAGTGCGTAAGCACTCCGTGTGGCCTAACCACTGTCGACAACCAAAGTATGACTCGGATTCATCGGACACGTCTTGTGCGGCGAAGCAAACTCAGCCACCAAACCAGGACCGGTTACCGACTGCCTGGACTACGTAGTAGTCCCAAATGCATGTAAATATAACAGGATAACACATGTGGTAGGCATATCAAAGTTAAATAATTAATTCAAGTAACGTAACCAATTGAACATTTCACAAAATACAAGGTAAACAATGCATTTCATGCTAAATCTTACAATTTAATCTAAGTTACATGAAGGGATATATACACATAGCTAAGGTAGTTGAGAATCTCACCTCAACACCTATATAACATACACCTTACCAAATATATACTCATCCAGATATTTTCACAAACACTTAGACTACACACAATGTATGTTGATCATAACATGTATTAGGGCAAATCTTTTCACTAAGGAGTTGTCACGAATACAACACGTATATATCCACGACGGATAATCATGGCAAGCAAAAATTTAAATTCCATACTCATTCAATTATTTCCACAAACACTTAGACTACACATTTCAACCTACATGGTACAACTCAGTTATAAGCTATATCAGGGCAAATCCTTTCATAAGGAGTTGTCACGTATTCAACAATCACATGTTCACGGTGAGTAATCATGGCAAGCACAAAACCAAATTCCCGACATATCTCGTCATTTCAACCTACACATGGAATAGCCTATATTTAACATAGTTCATATATAACCGTAATGCGAGGAAAACACCGTATCTAACATGTGAAACGACAACCCAGTCGGTTATAAATCATTAACCGACATTGAAAGCCTTGAAAACCATAACCTATACGTTTATAGTCTACACTTTTCGCTGGTAAACTCGTAACGGATTCAGTTTGAACACTCTAGCTTCATCTACGGCACAATGACAGTCTATAGTATGAAATAAGTTAGCTATTTTATCACATACCCTATTCGAATCCCTAAAACAGATTAGAGTTAAGATTTCTTACCCGAAAACGGAATCTGTATCGTCGGAATAGCGATACGGTAGTGGTAGCTAAGCACGTGGAACAGCGAGATCGAGTCTCGAGAACAATCTCCCACACACTCTCTTTCTCTCTCTTTCCTTTTCTTTTCTCTCTCTTCTCTCTCTAGGGTTTGCAAATTCGTATGTGAATGGAGAGAGAGGGTTTAAGGCCCTTATATAGGCTCAAACGTGAGCTCAATGGCCCAAGGGCCATGGTATACTTATGTTATAGCCAAAACTCATCTGTTTCGGCTCAACGGAGCACTTCTGAAGGCCCTTTTTCTGCGTGCGATCAGACTTAAGCTCCTTGACATTGGATCTAGGTTCAGTTAAGTTTTTGGTCCGATCGGATTTACAGATTGGCCGTGGCGAACCAGTTTCAGTTCAACGGTCACCGGTGCTCGATCAGGACCACAAGTGTACTGACATATGTTGGAAATTTTTCCTAATCCGAGGGTGTAATTGGGTCAGATTCTGACGATCTGAATCCTTATATTCGGCCCGCAAGTGAGACGACTCAATTCACTTAAGTCTTAGTTCATTTTCTAAAGATATTCGCGTTTCTCACACATTTCGCTCCGAGCTCAAGTTGTACATTTTTTAATACTGTTAGGACTTGATTTCCGAGATGGTTGTCAAGCCCAGCATGGTGGTCATAAACGTATAGTTTCGTAGTAATTGGACTTTTGACGCGCGGTCCATGTCTGAAAGGAGTTTCGGTGTGCTTCCAAGAGCAACTGGGATTAGATATTGATCCTAAGTTTTAAGGTAATGTAGCGGTAATGATTCTGCACGTTTTGGGTCTTGCAGATCATATTTAAAGTGATTAGTGCTAATTTCACAAGTACTCTAGTTTAGCACTAGCTAATTCTCGCCTAATTTCTAAAGGATTTGGTCCTGAGTGATTTCCGTCTGAGGTGAAACTTGGGTCTTTGTATGGATTTTTTCGAGACGTTACAATTTACCCCCCTTAAAGAAAAATTTTGTCTTCGAAATTAATATCTTTTCGTACTCCTAGAGAATCTAAGGGTAGTTCTTACGGACATCGGCTTCTGTCTCCCAAGTAGCCTCTTCCTCAATGTGATGCGTCCATAACACCTTTACCAACGGGATAACCCTACTACGCAACACCCGTTCCTTCCTGTCTAAGATGCGTGTTAGCCGCAGAACATAAGTAACATCCTCACTCAACTGTACCTGCTCCCATTTGATGATGTAGGAAGGATCAGGAACGTATTTTTTCAACATAGATACATGAAATACGTTGTGCACGCCCGCAAGTGGTGTGAGCAGAGCAAGACGGTATGCCACCTCACCCACTCGATCAAGTATCTGAAATGGGTCAATGAATCGCGGCGTAAGCTTCCCCTTCTTTCCAAACCGAAGGACTCCCTTCATGGAGGAAACTTTCAGAAACACATGGTCCCCGACCTCGAACTCTAGCTGCCGCCGCCTCGTATCAGCGTAGCTCTTCTACCTGCTCTGTGCTGCCAGAAGTCGACGCCTGATAATGTCGATATTCTCTGAGGTCGCCTGAACCAACTCTGGGCCAATCAGGCTCTTCTCACCAATCTCTGCCCGGTGCTCGACAGGGTCGCCCATACAATGCCTCATATGGAGTCATGCCAATACTCGCCTGAAAACTGTTGTTATACGCGAACTCTGCATAAGGAAGACAATCGTCTCAACTGTCCTTGAAATCCAGTACACAAGCTCGCAACATATCTTCTAACACCTGATTTACCCGTTCCGTCTGCCCGTCAGTTTGTGGGTGGAATGCGGTACTGAATTTCAACTTCACACCCATTGCTTCATTGATACGAGTCCAGAAGATATATGTGAATCGCGTGTCTCGGTCAGACACAATCTCTAGGGGAACTCCATGCAGACGTACAATCTCCTTGATGTACAACCTGGCCAATTCGTCTGCAGAGTTCGAAACTTTAATAGGGAGAAAATGAGCCGATTTCGTCAATCGGTTCACGATCACTCAAATGGAGTCATGTCCCTTCCTCGTCTTCGGTAGCCCCTATATGAAATCCATAGAGATGAAATCCCACTTCCATTCAACTATGGGCATGGGCTGAAGCAGTCCAGGAGGTCGGCGATATTCAGCCTTAACCTGCTGGCACGTGAGACAACGGGACACATAATCTGATATGTAGGCCTTCATGTTGTCCCACCAGTATGATCTCTTCATATCTTAATATATCTTCGTGCTTCCAGGATGCATCGCCAATTTCGAACTATGTGCCACCTCGAGAACCTCCTGTCTCAAGTCATGAAGATTTGGGACGCATAGGCGGCCACGGTAACGTAAGCCCCCATCCATACCAACTCGCCACTCGGCGTCCTCATCGTCGCTAGCCTGCTCTCGAAGCTCAGACAATCGCTCATTGTCCTTCTGGGCCTCGATAATCCTATCATCAATAAGTGGCCGCACACGAACGTGCGCGATGCTCTCGAACGGCTCCTCCATGGTGAGTTTTTGCTCGAAGTCTCGCACGAACTTTACCATACCTCATTCTGCCACCATCAACGAAGCCGCAAACTCTATGGTCTTCTTGCGGCTCAACGCGTCAGCCACAAGGTCAGCGTTGCCCGGATGGTAGGAAACCTCAAACTTGAAGTCCTTCAAGGTTTCCATCCATCGCTGCTGCCTCATATTCAAGTCCCGCTGAGTAAATATGTATCTAAGGCTCGTGTAGTCGCAAAAGAGCTTGAACTCCTCTCTATAGAGATAATGTCTCCAGAGCTTTAGCGCAAAGATGACGGCTGCCAACTCCAGGTCGTGTGTAGGATAGTTCTCCTCGTGTTTCCTCAACTGTTTCGAGGCGTAAGCAATCACCATGTCCTTCTGCATAAGGACACAACCCAGACCAACGTGAGACGCGTCGATGTATATAGTATACTTAACCCCTTTCTCCGGCAATGCTATCACAGGGGCGGACTTTAGCTTGTCCTTCAGCTCCTGGAAAGCTGCTTTCACCTTTTCATTCCAGGCGAACTTCAGATCCTTTCGTGTCAACTGAGACAACGGTCTGGCAATCTTGGAGAAGTCCCTAATAAAACGACGGTAGTACTTTGCCAGACCAAGAAAACTCCTCACCTCAGTAACTGAACCGGGCTGCTCCCAGTCCTGAACCGTGGCTACCTTAGCGAGGTCAACTATTATCCCTTCCTTGGACACCACATGTCTCAGGAACTTGACTTCATCTTTCCAGAAGTCGCACTTCTTATACTGTGCGAACAACTGGTTCTTCTTCAGAGTACCCAAGACTGCTCGCAGGTGTTCCTCGTGCTCTTCCCAACTCTTAGAGTATATCAGTATGTCATTTATAAACACGATGACGAATCGAAATAGAAACGGCCGAAACACCCTGTTCATCAGGTCCATGAACACAACCGGTGCGTTTGTAAGACCGAACGGCATAACAAGAAACTCATAGTGTCCAAAACTGGTCCTGAAGGCCGTCTTCTGTACGTCCTCATCCCTGACGCGCAACTGATGATACCCTGACTGCAGATCGATCTTCGAGAAGTATCGTGCTCTCTTCAACTGATCAAACAGATCATCTATCCTAGGCAAAAGATACTTGTTCTTCACCATTACCTAGTTCAGCCTGCGATAATCAATACACAATCGCAGTGATCCGTCCTTCTTCTTCACGAAAACACGGGCGCTCTCCAAGGAGACACACTCGGTCGTATGAAGCCTGCATGCAACAGATCATCGATCTGTTTCCTCAGCTCCTTCATCTCATATGGAGGCCTACGATATGTGGGTAACGAGATGGATGTCACATCGGGCACAAGATTAATCGTAAAATCGATCTCGCGCTGAGGAGTTAATCCAGGGATCATCCTGAACACGTTCTCAAACTCATGGACTACTGGATTGTTCTCTAATGTTGGCCCATCAACATGCTCTAGTAAGGCAGCATAACGTCCAACACGATAGGGCCAACTGAGCTGCACTGGAAAAGTAAAGACCTTGCCCTCAGGTCCGTAGGCTGCCACGACCTGAGTATCGCAATCAATCTCTGCCTTCATCTCGGTGAGCCAATCCATACCGAGGATAACGTCGTAGTGCCATAGTGGGGCGACAATAAGGTCAACGAGCACTGTCCTGCTACCCAGATCTACTGAGCAACCCTACAAGTCCGGGTGACATCTGAAAAGGTTCCTGTAGCAGTAGTGATTCTCACTCCCTTCATAGGAGTAGTATTTAATACTAGTCGTTTGACTGTCGCGCATGAAATGATGGAGATAGTGGACCCAGTGTCCACCAATAAGAAAACTGGAGTACCTTGGACATGTGCAGTGACTTCGAAAGCCATAGGTGTTGCAGGTGCTGCCTCTGATGCCTCAGCTGTGAGTGAGTGCACCTAAGCTTACTGTGAATGGTTCGGTTGTGGTACCATAGGCCGTTGAGGTGGCCTAAATCGAGGTACAAGCGGCCGAAAAGATGGATGTGCTGGTGCCAACTACAGAGGTGGTGCTGATATGGCATGAGGAAGTTGGTGGTTGATCCTCTGAGGTGGCGAAAACTCGTTGTCCCTCATCCTGGTGAAACAATACCTATCTATATGACCTGTCTTCCTACAGTATGTGCATCGCAAGTCGGTTCGTCCCAGCTGAGCCAGTGGCGCCTCAAGCCTGGGAGGAGAGTCTGCACATGGCCTCTTGTCGAAAAATGGTCTGGCTGGGAAATCAAGTCGAGGCCTAGGGGCCACAGCTGCTCGCATACGGGACTGCCTGTCCCCATCCTTCTCAGCTCGCATAGAGATGTTCACTAGTTCAACATAGCTGGGTATGCTAGCGCAACACATCTTCGAGCGAATCTCGGGTCGCAGACCCTTAGAAAACTGTCGCATACGCATCGGCTCGTCGGCCAATATCAACGGAGCGTACCTGCCCAGCTCCGTGAATCTGTTCTCGTACTCCGCCACTGTCATCCCTTCCTATCGGAGGCGTAGGAACTCACTCTCCTTCTCGTGGCGATACGTAAGGGAATAGTACTTCTCTTGGAAGCGGGTCTCAAAGGCTGCCCACGTCCATAGATATTCGACCGCAACAGTGCAGAGGATATTGTCCCACCATAAGCTGACCTCTTTCTCAAACATGAAGGTGACCAACTCCATCTGTTCTGCCTCAATGCAGTGCAGCGGCTTAAGCATTTTAGAAATGCGGTCAAGCCAATACTCGGTCTCCTCGGGTCTGTGAGTACCCGCAAAAGTAGGAGGCCGCAAGCGCTGGAATCACTCGAAGAGGCCGCTAGCACCCGCATTCCCAGCAGGGTGTACAAAAGGTGCAGGTGGAGCCACACCCATGCCCTGGACAAAAATTCCCCCAAGGCTGGCCAAGAGCTGCTGCTGCTGTTGCTGTATCAACAACATCATTTGCTCGAACCTATCAATAGGAGGAGCCGACTGAGGCGCGTGCGACGTCGAAGAAGATGCGCGGTTCTGCTCAGGAACCAGTGTGCAACAGGTGGTGCAGCAAATGGTGCCACAGGTGGTGTCTTAGATGGTGGCACAAGTAGTGCAGTAGATGGTAGCACAGGTGTCGGCCCATTGGTGGGGCCAGTGGCCGGCTGAGAACTCGGCATAGTGTCAGTGTAAGACGGGCCCGAACTGGGATCCATATGGCTATCGCCGAGGGGAGGTGCCCTGTCAAGTGAATCGCCAGGTGCGAGACGTGTCATGCTTCGCGTGCTCTTAGGTGGCATTCCCTATATACAACATAGAGTGCAACATGTATTGGGTTTTTGCATAACAACACTCAATTTCCCAAGCAACTTACATATTCCATAATGAAAGAAAACTTCATGCATTCTATTTAATCAAAATTGTCACAATACATGAGATGCCTTATATGGATCATGACGGAAAATGCATGTGAGCTAATTTAAACAACTTCAATATTAATCACACTAACAACCCTACCACACTATTAGACCTATAAAAGTTAAACATAGAAAGCAAGAAAGCACAGAAAACATCTAGACGACGATAACATACGACTAGTCGTCCGACTCAGGCGATGGCGGAGGGGCACCCCTGTCCTTCAAGCAGCACAAGAGGGTTTTCAGGGTGCGCAACATCTTCTTGCATTTCTTCTTCACGTACGCTTGATGTTCTTCAAGCTTCTCTTTCACCTCAGCCCGAGTCTCTTGAATCTCCTGTCTGAGAGCGGCCTGACCCTCCTCGACCTGAGCTAAACGGGCTCCTAAAGCAGCCCGATCCTGGTGGTGCTCCTGTGATATACGGGGTCCACTTCGGGTCCTCCCGAATTGTACCGATTTGGCCCCCGACTCCGTTTGAGTCGTTTCGGGTTCCATCTCACGTATATTCTAAGTGTGGAACTGGTTAAATATCCATCTAAACACATCGATTGACGGTCCAGAAAGGTGTTAGGATCATTTCACATTATCACAAAGGCCTACGGGCCCAATTTCTATGGTCGATTTCGATCAATTTTGCCCTTTGGCGAAATTCGGGAATCCTACGTCTGTTTCTACGTTTTCTCACACCCTTTTACATCATTGTGTGTCAGCGTACGTCGTGTGACCATAACCTAGGTCCAATTTAATCCAAATCATGCTCTGCTACCAACTTGTAATGCCCTGAAAATCGGGGGTCGAGCATAAGCTCCACTCCCAAGTTCCAACGCATCACTAATGCAACATAGATAATGATGATTAAATGTTGTCCGTGTTAGTGCATTAAACATGAGTATGATTACACCAAAACAGCATATCATACTCCAGAGACAGTAAAATTACGCAAGCGGAAGAACTATGATAGATATATAATATATATAAACTGTTATAAGTCTCCAGAGTGTGAACATGTTACCAGGTTTTATATATATATATATATATATATACACTTTCCAAAATAGACCAAAAATGAATATACATGTGTGTTTCAAAAAGATAAAATTACAGTGCAAGGGCATCTAGTCAGTGTCCCTGTAGCCCTGGCGATCAGGACACGGCTCACATGAACCTGCCCGATAACTGCATGTAGGAGAATACCTCCTCGTCATCCTCGAAGTCTGGCTCCGCCTCGTAGGCATCGCCATCACCTGCAGCTAAGATAAAGTCTGGTTGGTGTTTAAAACACCATCCTACAACATGGGAGTGAGTGATCAACTCAATGGAACAATAAAGCAAAGGTTAACATGTTATCAATTTAATCAAGCAGTAATGATAAAGCGGTACAGCAAACATGTCCTAGATACTCTTGTTAATGCAAGAATGATATGCGATAATGATGCATGCTCTCGCCTACACTCCCTCAGCGTCTTCATCTCACGACGCGCATGGTAAACTCCCGTAAGTGCTCTTCCTCGCCAAAGCACATGCAATGCGGTGCATGCTCTAGTTAGCTAATACTTAATTAGATTGATTCATACAGCAGTGTTAGGAAGTCAAGGTACCTCCCTTGTATTATTTGCCCAAACAATGATCCATTCTAGGGTCGTCAGTCCTAGTAAATCTCATACAATGTTGCGGTTCTAGGTCGCTACAGAGGGTTCGTTACCTGATTAGTGTAAGCCAAATTTATACTCTAGTGGCTATAGAAAGGCTCGTCGCCTCAATGCAGTCTCAAAGTATGCTCAAGGTCACTACAAAGGGCTCGTCACCTTATCAGTGTAGGCTGACAGTTCGAATACAGTGTCTCATACCACTGTATTCGGCTCACAAGTCTATGTTGCTCACTGGACACTACGGGGAGGCTCGTCGCCCCAGCGTAGGCCGACAGTTCAACCACGGTGTCCCATATCACCATGCCCGGCTCATGAGTCTTAGCGGATCAAAGTACCAGGGTTAACGGGGCTTCTCACTGGTGAGTTTGGTACCTTAGATTCAAGCAGTAGCGTCCATACATGATGAACATACATTGGGTTAATCGGGTTACTTGACGAGCTCTACTGGTACGAGCGCACATTGAGTTGATCGACATGAAGTGTATAAGCACTCCGTGTGGCCTAACCACTTTTGACAACCAAAGTACGACTCGGATTCATCGGACACGTCTTGTGCGGCGAAGCAAACTCAGCCACCAAACCAGGACCGGTTACCGATTGCTTGGACTACGTAGTAGTCCTAAACGCATGTAAATATAACAGGATAATATATGTGGTAGGCATATCAAAGTTAAATAATTAATTCAAGTAACGTAACCAATTGAACATTTCACAAAATACAAGGTAAACAATGCATTTCATGCTAAATCCCACAATTTAATCTAAGTTACATAAAGGGATATATATACATAGCTAAGGTAGTTGAGAATCTCACCTCAACACCTATATAACATACACCTTACTAAATATGTACTCATCCAGACATTTTCACAAACACTTAGACTACACGCATCAACATACATAACATATGTTTATCACAACATGTATTAGGGCAAATCCTTTCACTAAGGAGTTGTCACGAATACAATAAGCATATATCCACGACAGATAATCATAGCAAGCAGGGATTCAAATTCCATACTCATTCAATCATTTCCACAAACACTTAGACTACACATTTCAACATACACGGTACAACTCAGTTATAATTTATATTAGGGCAAATCCTTTCATAAGGAGTTGTCATGTATTCAACAATCACATGTTCACGGTGAGTAATCATGACAAGCACAAAACCAAATTCCCGACATATCCCATCATTTCAACCTACACATGGAATAGCTTATATTCAACATAGTTCATATATAACCGTAAAGCGAGGAAAACACCGTATCTAACATGTGAAACGGTAACCCAGTCGGTTATAAATCATTAACTAACATTAAAAGCCTTGAAAACCATAACCTATATGTTTATAGTCTGCACCTTTCACTAGTAAACTCGTAACGGATTTAGTTTGAACACTCCGCCTTTTTCTACAGCACAATGGCAGCCTATAGTATGAAATAGGTTAGCTATTTATCACCTATCATATTTGAATCCCTAAAACAGATTAGGGTTAAGATTTCTTACCCGAAAACGGAATCAGAATCACCGAAATAGCGATACGGGCGTGGTAGCTAAGCACGTGGAACAGCAAAATTGAGTCCCGAGAACAATTTCTCACACACTCTCTCTCTTTCTCCCTCTTTCCTTCTCTTTTCTTTCTCTTCTCTCTATAGGGTTTGCAAATTCGTATGTGAAGGGAGAGAGAGGGTTTAAGGCTCTTATATAGGCTCAAACGTGAGCTCAATGGCCCGAGGGCCATGGTATATTTATGTTATAGTCAAAACCCATCTGTTTTGACTCAACGGAGCACTTTTGGAGGCTCATTTTCTGCGTGCGGTCGGACTTAAGCTCCTTAACATTAGATCCAGGTCTAGTTAAGTTTTCGGTCCAATCGGATTTACAGATCGGCCGTGGCGGACAAGTTTCAGTTCAACGGTCACCGGTGCTCAATCAGGACCACAAGTGTACTGACATGTGTTGAAAATTTTTCCTGATCCAAGGGTGTAATTGGGTCAGATTCTGACGGTCTGAATCCTTAGATTCGGCCCGCAAGTGAGATGACTCAATTCACTTAAGTCTCAGTTCATTTTCTAAAGATATTCGCGTTTCTCACACACTTCACTCCGGGCTCAAGTTGTGAGTTTCTGGATACTGTTAGGACTTGATTTCCGAGATGGTTGTCAAGCCCAGCAAGGCGGTCATAACCGTATAGTTTCGTAGTAATCGGACTTTCGACGCACGGTCCAGGTCCGATACGGAGTTTCGGTGTGCTCCCGAGAGTAACTGGGATTAGAGATTGATCCTAAGTTTTAAGGTAATGTAGCGGTAATGATTCTGCACGTTTTGGGTCTTGCAGATCATATTTGAAGTGATTAGTGCTAATTTCACAGATACTCTAGTTTAGCACTAGCTAATTCTCACCTAATTTCTAAAGGATTTTGTCCTGAGTGATTTCTGCCTAAGGTGAAACTCGGGTCTTTGTAGGGATTTTTCCGAGACATCATAGAAATAATTATTACTTCCATATGATGCGTATTTACAGTTGGTTTAGAAAATCAAACACGCCCTAAAAAACTTAAATTGAGGAAATGGAAAGAGTGGGACGGCAGTTAGCTACTGACAGGCTGAGTAGTGAGACTGGCTACTGAAGTGATGTCACCAAGTTCTATGGACCTCACCATGATGTATGTTTTGTATCCACACCGTCCATCCATTTTGAGAGATCGTTTTAGGGCATGAGACAAATAATGAGGAAGATCCAAAGCTGGAGTAGACCCACCACAGAAAACAGTGGGGAGAGTGACGCCCATAGTTGAAACCTTCCTAATGTCCACCATGATGTTTATTTGAGATCCAACCTGTTTATAAGTTAACACAGACATGAAAGAAGTGAAAACACAAATAACAGCTTGATCGAAAACTCTTGTGGCCTTTAGAAGTTTTTAACAGTGGGCGTCACTCTCCCCATTGTTTTCTGTGGTAGAGCTTTGGATCTGACTCATTCTTTAGCTCATGACCCAAAACGATATCTCAAAATGGATGGATGGTGTGGATACAAAACATACATTAGCTAAACTGCGTCCCAAAGAGTCGAGCAAGTGAAAGGAAAGAAAAGAAAAGAATACAGAGATGTAGTTTCACATTTCAGTCGATTTTTAAAACCTTGGCCGGGCCCCGACCTGTAATGTGGGTGGTTTGGTCCGCCCAGTGTGGCCTGTTTGGCCAGGAAACCGCTTCATTATAAATAAATAATTAAATAAAACACCAAGCTAAGCTGCTGTGAGCCTAGTGTTTAGAGTATTTTTGGAAATGGGTTTTCTCCAACTATCTTCTTAGAAACTGATTATTCAAAAGGAAAGCTAAATGGGTAATGCAAGAAGAACTGAGATCAGGGTCTGTTTGGTTCCGGGTATTCAGCAATAGCCACTGTAATTATTATTACGATAAGGCTCTTCTTCTTTTTTCTTTTTGTTTTTTAAAAAAGACTAACGGTCCCATTACAGCATTACGAGACCATTTTTCCAATGATGGCCATTACGGCTCTGTAACTATAATGGTTACCACCAGATGCTGAGACCATGATAGGATACAATTAAATGACATGTCAGCTCTGCCTCGGCGAGAAATAAATGTCCCATCTTTCCCGCTCACAGGCCATTTCTGAGGACATCCACCATGCAGAGGGCAAGCCCCCACCATCAATATCACATGCCACAAAAATCAGGCTGTCCCCGCCTGTTAGAGTAGGCAAACAACAGAGTTGGGACTCAACATTAGAGCTGGGCACAGGACAACTCAACTCGGCCGACTCGTTCAGACCCGACTCGACCTGAACTGAGTGGGTGAGTCAGTCTGAACCTAGTCGACTTTGTCCAATCCAAACTCAAACTGAGTCGAGTTCGGGTCACCCAGTAACTCGACTCGACTCAACCCGAAATCCAACTTGGTACTGACTCGACTCAATCCAAAACACACACACACACACACACACACACACACACACACACACACACACACACACACACACACCTAGGTTCTGAGCTGTGATTTCAGCTTGCGGTGCGGATACCCGACGCACTTGACCCGACTCAGTGCTAACTCGGTACCTGTGACCTGGTCCGGGTTAGTCCAGGCCAGACCCAAACTCAGATCGGGTCAGGCATGCTAGACTCAGTACCAAGTTGGGTCAAGTTCGGGTTAGGTCTATTTCAAAACCCGGTCGAGTTGGGTCAGCCCTAATTCGGTCCGACTTGACTTGATGCCCAGCTCTACTCGACATACAGGTTTGGCCCTCTTAATGAGTGGATTGGTCTTGCTTTCTAGATGGATGATCCTAACGTTGGGGCACTCATTTTTTAACAGATCAGATGTCTTGCACAAGTTGCTTGTTAGCATGAAAGGTGGGGGGCTGCATGTCTGGTTAGTTAGCATGCAACCGGCTGTAGGTGATCAGTTCTCAGGGGCCAAAGCAATTGTTAGTACAGTTTAGTAAGTGGATTGATAAAAGATAGTAAGTTCAGATCAAAAGGAATATCAACCACAAGTTACTAAATCAGGTCACAAAGGCTAGCCGTTGGTTTGAAGAAATTAAAAGGTCCCTTTGTATCAGAACAGGAATAGTGTCCAGATGCTAATTCCATGCAAATGGGGCCCATTATTATATGATCAAAATAGGATCGTGGGTAGATAATACTTCAAAAATCACCTAATTTTGTAGTCCATAACCCTTTGATGCAGAGCAATGCTCAAAGAAAAATGACAGATATTTGAGGGCTAGGATCTTCCAATCTCAAAGTTTTAGGTGGGGTCCAGCATTCATGGTGGCCCCATTAATTCAACAGTCTGGATTACCTAACCATACCCCCACTTTTCCAACTGAGCAAGTCTATTTCTTGTTTCCAAATTACAAAGTAAACTTCAACTTGTATCTGGAAATTCCACTGCCATTAGCAGAAGATATGAGCCCTCACCACACAAGTGACAGGGTCTGGTGTGTTATATACAGCCCCTATTTCAGCAGCAAATGGCTGACCTCAGATCACACTTTTTATAATTTGGGTCCACACATTAATTGAGATAATTTAGAAATTTGCCGATATTTTGGTGCATTTGGAACTGTTGATATATTCCACCCTTCTCAATAATGTAGTCATAAGTCTACACAGCTGATTTCAGTAATTTCAGTCCTCTTCTCAACAAGGATTCCAAAATATAGTAATCTACTGGTTTATATGCAAATGTGCAAGTATTGTATCTGAATTCGTGTTTGGATACACCGTCCAATCAAATTGCAATAAATTAGTTGCATAAAGAGGAAATGACCCAATTGTAATCTCCTTCATACATGTGAGGAATGGGCTCCACATTGCAATTACAGTACTTTCTAATTGGATTTGAAAGGGATGCAACCACATCTAAGAGCTAACGGGCCATTTACTCATTACTCAACTTAATCATCACCATTCAATTCAGTTTTGCATCCAAACATGGGCTTAAAACTATAATCTGTAATACAAACTGAGAAAAACTGGACTTCCATTCATCCATCGAAAGCGCTAAACTTATACAACTTCAAAGGAAATCTGTATGCTTAAGGAATGTCTCACTTCATGTAGAAAAGCCTCACCATCATGCATTTCGCATGGGCAACATTTCTCTCTTGAAATGGAAAATTAATATAGAAATCAGCCTATCTTTTCAGCATCGTACCCGCTTCACGGATTTATCTTTAATGGGAAGCCTTTTGTTTGAAGAAAACCAATGTATCAATGGCTCATTGATCACCGGAACTGCATCATTTCAGGCGATCAGAGCTGGGCCGTCTCCAAACCCAATACCTCCAAAGTATATCTCATCATCCTTTTTCGTGTGTGAAAGGACGGACGAAAATGATGTTCAGTCACTGGGGAGACTTATTGCTGAGAGATTCAACTCGATTTGGCAGATTAAAAACCAATACCTGTATAATCATGTATGAGAAGAGAAGTTATAAAAATGTATGGATGCGAGAATGCATTTCCATACCACTGGAAACCTGGCAAAGATGTATGGCAATCTGGACTGTTGATCTTGCAGTCTGCCATCTGGATGTGTTATGTAGATCAGTATTCATGGTGTTTGGACAACTCTGACTTGTCCACTTGTTGTATGTTGGACCAAAGGCTCTCCCTTCAAGCCAATGTTCAGATGGCGGCTGCAATCCAAACGCCTTGCCTTTAGGTATGGCCCACTAAATCATTGGTCTTGATCACCATATTCAATAGCCAAATGTCACTATAGTTGAGATGTTTTGGTGCAGACTTCATGGAACTCATGAGTGAATGCATCGTAATACATTCTACGGAGGGATAATAGGGTCCTGCACAGCAGAAAACAGTCTGTTGACGGGAAGGATTCTATACACGTGGGACCCATGTCTCAGTGGTGCAAACATTTGATTTGATGGGCCCCACCATTGATGAGGATGCTCCTCAAATCTCCCAGATTGGACGATCCGAATCATGGGATTGGTTACCAAAACCAATTGATGGGTTAAGAGAGAAGGAAAATATAGCTATGGTCCACATTCAATGGGGAAAATGCAAAAGAAATCAAAGGTTACCAGGGCATACTGTTAGTATACGCGGAAGTGTGAGCCCTCAAGATCTGACAGTCTACACAATATGAAACCTTCACGAAGCCGAAGATTAACGCTCCAGATCCAGCGGCCCGCCTATTCACTACTGGAGCAAATGAGTCTAATCACCCCTCTGATTCAACGGAATAGATGGCCCCGGATCACGATCTATGGTTTAGATCGTCCCAAAACAAGCTAAATGGGCAAATTACTGTGTACCAGTATTCCTCTTTTACTCTCGTTATTTTTCATGATTTAGACGAGAGAGCCTTATCCCTTTTATAGGAAAGGATGGAGTTTGGATGAGACTAGAAGTTATCTAGTCTTATCCATATCTTCCCATTTAAAATCAAATTCAATTTTGAATTTGAAAACCAACTGAAAAGAAGAGGCTAGAAGAGGCCTAAATACATGGGACCCACCACTAGTGATTGCTCACCAGTGGGCCCCACTGGCCTATGTCCAACACATACCCCATCTGTAGTGAGGCCATTCAAACAAATGTCTTGGATCCTGGATGTCAGAAAAGTACATATTTCCTGATGTAGATGACCCTATAATCCCGCTCCTCTAGATTTGCAAATGTACTGAAAACTATGTACCAAACAAACATAAACCGTACAAGGGAGGGAGTACCTGAGCTTGGCATGGGTTTTCTCATTCGGACCGGCTCCTGTTCCTTGTTATCAACAATGACCACATCGGAAGTGAGAAAACTCTTGGCAACAGAGGCTGCATGCTGCAAACAGCATCTAACTACCTGCTCCAATTTGCAATGCGAGCCCATGAATGCACTAACCATTTCCAAACTATGCACATGTCTGCATGCATGCATGCAAGAACGCAGTTTTGGACACTCCCTACATAGAGATAAAATCCTCGATTCGAAAACCCAATGTTCAGATAGACTCAACTATCTAATACCACTTTAAAGTAGTATCATATATAATTCAAGAACCTACCATATGAATGTAGGAAGATCAGGGGGGGGGGGCCTCATACACAACTTGTTGTGGATGAGAAAATCATGGAACTGGCTGTTCAGGACCCACCATGGTGTGTGCGGGGCATCCAACCCGTCTAGCATGGTTGTCTTACTATAAACAAATGGTGCCCCAAAAGTAGGCCACTCCAACCATCAGGCAGCCCACCATGTGAATTTCAAGGATTTTTAGCAGTTTTCAATTGTTTCTATGTTGTGGTCCACATAAAGATTGGAATGACCTGACTTTTGGGTCATCCCAATTTCATGGTCAGGTGACCTTTGGACAGGTTTTATGCCATACACACACCACAGTGGGCCCCACATGTAGCTAGTTCAAAATTCTCATATACAACTAGTTGTGCATGAGACGCTCTCAAGAACCCATTACAACATAAAATAAACACAATACTGCCTCTTTCTTTGAGAATTCTCAGTATGACCCTTTTTTTTTGTATGTGGGGTGACTAGGAAGTCATAGAAAGTAGCCGGGGTATGGTCCCAATAGGATATAAAATGATGGAGAGCAGATTGAGACGTTTCGGTCGTTCACAACAAAGACTCGAAATGGCTTCAATGAGGGGAACCATGATTGGATTTCAATTTCCCACATTAATGATTATGGATGCGAGCCGTACATTGTGATCGGATTTCAATTTCCTATATTAATGATATTGGACATGGGCCATACGAATGTACGGCCAACCTGGATGAATGTAATAAGGGGCTGTACAATGGTACGATACACCTAGTCTTGAGTTTTGTCCATGTGTCTCTTTATGTAGTCTGTTAGCTGCAATTAACATTCACGTCATATTGTGAGGGGTCCTTTTGGGATTTCTACCTTTTTACATTTAATATAAAGAGGAAGAGGAGACCTAAAATAACTTGGATTGAAATGGTCAAGGGATATTAAGGCCTTTTCACTTCATGAGGACGTTGTCTTAGGAATAATTGGAGAAACAAGATCCGCAAACTCAACCCCAAATAGCAAGGACAAGATGAATTTCGATTATAATGATGATGAACCTTTTTTCTCCCATTTTTTCCCATTTAATTCAGTTAAACTGCATCAACAAATTAATTCAAACTCCAAAAGTTAGCTCGACTTGTTATTCGACTGAGTCGAGTTGACTCAGCCAAGTTTTGAGTCAGCAAATATTGCAGTTACGAACGACCAGCTATTAATATTTGGTTATGCATTAATACAGAATATATCCAGGCAATGCAGCATGAAGGTTTTCAGAGTGATGAGATTTGGTATGCTTGATCCAAGTTTGTAAATTTTAACAGTTATCAAAGAGAAGGCAGTGGTTCTCAAAATACAAACAGTATATGATCAGACAGCAGTAATTAGGGCTTGTCGACAGGCCTACTGGGGTTTGTTTTTGAGAACGGATTTAGAAATTGTCAGGCCTGTCCTGTTGTACCAGCCCTAGAAACAGCTAATTTCTTATAATCAATCTAATCTTGTGAGGAACTTATGGGTGAGTTTTAACCATGGCTACACTTCCAGAGTGGCCCTAAGTCAAGAATCCAATTTCATTCCATTACAAGCACATCCACCGCCAATTCACATTCCACGTAACTCAATCTGCATGCACGTAGACCAATGTTTTAAATATCGTTACAGCATAATATATCGCACCCTTGGGATACGGATACATATCGGTTATCGCATAGGATATATTGGTTGCATCGCGTAATGTAGCGCTGTTGTTGGGAAACATGAGAACATAGGGAAATTGGTCGAATATTTCAAGGAAACTTCAAGGATTGTTGAAAAAGAAATCAATACACACTTAGAAATAAAAACATTACGAAAAAAAAAAAAAAGTGCACATAATAGGGGTTTCTTATGTATGGGGTCCTAATACATGCATTGTCCAACTGAACTGATGCAAGTATATTTAAAGTCTACTCATATAATTTATAAATGTAAGAAGACATGTATGGAAACACAAGCAATACATTCAAAAGAAAAGGAAGAATCACTAGATCAGGTTACATGTTTGATTTTGTGTTTGGATACAAAGATCGTAACTGATTTGTGAGAAATTGAGAAGTTTCGATTTTTCCCAAATTTCCACAACTTGCCCCATCTCCCCCAAATCTCGAAATCAAAGCTCCAAATCTATGATTCTTCATCCATGATTTTTCATGGAAAACATGAAGAATCATAGATTTGTAACCATTTGACATTGATTTAACGTGATTTACCAAAAAAAAAAAAGGATCCAAAATGAAAAAATGCTCACTGGATCGAATGGGTGGGATATATCGGCACTACCTATGCATTTCGTCTCGCATAGGTGGGATGCAAGATATATCACGGGATATATGGGCCAATATCGTCAATATTTAAAACACTGACATAGACAATGACAGGCATGGGCAAATGGAAGAATATATGCATGTTTGCCTATTAGACAGCCCACATTCCTTGTATAGAAAATTTTGTATTTATCATCTTACCTTGTATAGTCGTTGTAAAACTCTATATAATCAATCCTTTAGGGTTGTCTGAAATACAGAAAAAGAAAAGGAGAATCATTCTCCCCAAAGCCTTGCCTTCATTGTTTTTGGATTGTTTACATGGTATCAGAGCAAGACCGATCCTAATCCGGCATCTCTTCATCATCGGCGCCACCGTCTGTCAGATCCGGCCCTCCCCTGTTCAATCCGGCTCATCTCCTGTCAGATCTTGCCCTGCCTTGTCAAATCTGGCACTCCCCACGCTCGTCTGATCTTCCCTAAGCCTGTCCCCACATTCCTGCGCACGTCCTATCCCTGCTACACCTGCTGCACTCACACCTACTGCGTCCGACCCCTCCTGTTGCGCACGCCCCTGCTGCACTCGCCCTTGCTGTTGCTATTGTTGTTGTTGTTGCGCACGCCCTGCGCACGTTTGATCTATTTGTTATTGCTGTTGCTCACACCCTTGTTGCGCTCGCCCCTGCCGCATTCATCCTTTTGCTGTTGCGCATGCCCCTACTGCTGTTGTTGTCCTGATCTGATTCGGCTCATCCCCTACTACGCTCCCTCCTTTTACTGTTATGATCTGTTGCCATTTGTTGGTTACAGTTCTGATCTGTTGGTGGTGATATAAACCCTTTTGCTAATTACTGTTCTGATCTATTGCGGTTTTATGGCCTGCAACCAACTCTCTTGCTGCAAGGTACCTTCTTCATTGGCATAGTTTATATCTTTTCCTATATATGGACAAAGACTCTCGTACAAAGGCCCCACGATGTAGTTTCGATGGCACCAACTATAATCTATGGGCCATCCACTTTCAAAGTTTTCTCAAGGGTCGTGGTTTGTGGGGACCGATTGATGGATCTGTTACTGTTCCCGCTTCCACCGATGCCGACAGAATGGCTGATTGGGAATTGAAAAATGGACGGATTATTACCTGAATTCTTGATTCTGTCGATCAATCAATAGTTGTTGGCCTCACGCCACATCGCACTTCTAAGGCTATGTGGGAGCATCTCCAGACAATATATCAACAGAGTAATGCGGCTAGGTTATTCCGCCTGGAACAAGATCTGGTTCACCTTACTCAGGGTGACAAAAGTACCCAATCTTTCTACTCTACAATGGTTACAATTTGGACAGAGATGGCTATGATGGATCCTGACTTCCCAAATGACTTTAAAATATTCCACACAATGCGCGAGAGTGCGCAAGTTAGACAGTTTTTTATGAAACTGCATCCGGAATTTGAGCATTGCAGGGCTGCTCTCCTGAACCATAGCCCAACTCATTCAATGAATTCGGTTATTAATGATTTATTAGCCGAGGAACAACGACTGCAAGTCCTCTCTCAAGGGACATCTCAGGGACCATCTGACCTGGCACTTACTATATCCACTTCTGCACCAAACCGTGGTTCCACTCCTTTAACTTGTCGCGGCTGTAACAAAGTGGGATATGTCGTCGCTCAGTGCAAAGATTGGTGCGCGTATTATCGAAGGACTGGTCATGGTCTTCAGGATTGTCATTCACGTGCCTACGCATCCTCATTCGGCCGTGGACGTGGTGGTCGAGGTCATGCTCTTTCTGCTACTTCTGTGCCTACTTCCAAGCCTTCTGTTAGTGATACTACATCCACTGGTTCTGTTGAAGGTATTTCCTCACCTTTAACTCCTGCGATACTTCAGCAGATCGTACAGGCCCTTTCTGTGGCCGGTATGTCAGGTATAACCGCATCTTCACCATGGTTCTTCGATTCTGGTGCTTCAAATCATATGACTGGTGATGTATCCCATCTTCGCAATATTCATCCTTACACTGGCAACAGGCTATTTTTACTGCAGATGGAACTAAACTACTAATTCAGTCCATTGGTTCCTTAACTTTCTCTCCTTCTGACCATCGCCAGTTTACCCTTCGTGATGTTTTTCATGTCCCTAAACTCTCCTCGAATTTAATTTCAATTGGCCAACTTACATCCAATAACTGCCTAGTCATATTTCTTCCAAATTATTATTTTGTATAGGATCTGGCAACGGGGAAGGTACTTGGGAAGGGTAGGCAACATGAATGTTTTTACGTGCTGGACTTTCACTCATCAGTTACTCCAGCTCGTTGTTTCTTCTCTCCCTCTTCCTCGGATATTTGTTCGGCAAATAAAATGTGAAAACTCTGTCACTTTCGTCTGGGTCATCCACATTCTGATCGTTTGATTCAGCTCTTTTCTTCTGGCATGTTAGGGAATATTTCTCTTAATAAAAGTAGTTTGGATTATTCTCGTTCTTCTTGTCGCCTTTCAAAAAGTAGGTGTATTCCCTTTCCTCTAAGTACTACAAAATCATCATTTATGTTTGAACTGGTGCATACGGATGTCTGGGGCCCTTCCCCAATTATGTCTCTCTGAACTACGATATTATGTTATATTCATTGATGATTTCACCCGTTACACCTCGATTTACTTTCTGCACTCTAAGTCACAGGTGTTTGAAAAATTCAAAATATTTCATTCTATGGTGGACACACAATTTCAAGTAAAAATCCAAACTCTCCGCTCTGACTCAGGGGGAGAGTATCTCTCCACGAATTTTCGTACATATCTGCAAGGTCATGGGATTACTCATCAGACCACTTGTTCTGATATTCCACAACAAAATGGGGTGGCTGAACGAAAAAATCGTCATATTGTTGAAACTACCAATACCTTGATGACAGCTATGAGTGTTCCTCGTTCCTTCTGGGCAGAAGCTATGATGCATTCAGTCTACTTGATTAATCGGTTGCCAACCACAGCCCTAAATAATAAATCTCCCTACTTTGTTCTCACCGGTTCTCTTCCTACATATTCCACATTTCGTGTTTTTGGTTGTGTATATTATGTTCATCTGGCATCACGTGAACGTAACAAACTTTTTCCAAAATCAGTCAAATGTATGTCCTTGGGATTTGGAGAAACTCAAAAGGGTTTTCGTTGCTATGATCCGGTCTCTCGTCGTGTACGGATATCACGACATGTTGTTTTTCTTGAGTATATTGTCTTTCATTCATCTGTTCCTCCTTCGCCCACACCAAACTCTCCTAGTCTTACTATTTTTTCTGACATTCCGGTTACCTCGAGTACCCCTCCTTGTCCATTGCAGGTTTATTCACGACGACCACGTACAGATCCATCACCTACTACTCTCCCTACTGTACCCGTAACCGATCTGGATCCTATCTTGGTACGTCGTTCCACTCGTGTACATCGACAGCCTGATCGCTTGATATACACTATGTCTGCCATGAATACAGCCCTGGATACTGTATCTATTCCTACTTCATATCATCAGGCAGCTAGTCATGATTGTTGGAAGAAAGCTATGGCAGAAGAACTTGCAGCATTGAATGATAACATACGTGGGATATTGTTACTTGAATTACTGACCAACAATTAATTGGCAGTAAATGGATTTATTCTGTGAAGCTTAAGTCTGACGGCTCATTGGATCAATACAAAGCTCGGCTTGTCACTCAGGGATACAAACAGGAACACGGAATTGATTATGATGAGACATTCGCTCCTGTGGCCAAGATGAAAATTGTTCGCACTCTTCTGGCAGTATCATCAGTTCGCTCATGGCCCCTCACTCAGATGGACATGAAAAATGTCTTTCTTCATGGAGATCTCCAAGAAACCGTCTATTTGAAACCTCCTCTTGGATCTTTAATCACTGCCAATAAAGTCTGTCGCCTAAAGAAAGCCCTATACAGTCTCAAACAAGCCCCTCGGGCATGATTCCAACATTTTCATGATGTTGTTACAGGAGCTGGCTTTACTCAAAGTGGTTAGATCCATCGTTATTCTTGTGCACCTCTGAGCATGGAATCGTCATTGTTCTCGTATATGTTGATGACCTACTTCTGACTGGTAGTGATGATACTGGCATCTCGGTTTTAAAGGAAGTTCTGAAGTCATCCTTCAAGATGAAGGACCTGGGTCATCTGACATACTTTCTTGGACTTAAATTTTCGCATTCTACACGTGGAATCCTGGTCAGCCCGCATAAATATACCAAGGATCTTCTCGCCTTGGCCTCCTTAACGGATCAGAAGACAGTTCAGACTCCCTTGGAACTTAACGTTCAATATGTCCGTGACGATGGTACACTCCTTGCAGATCCCACCTTATACAGTCGTTTAGTTGGGAGTCTGGTTTACTTAACAATGACTCGTCCTGATATTGCCTACGCGGTCCAAGTTGTCAGCCAATTTGTTTCTGCTCTTCAAACCCTTCATATGACTGCAGTATTGCGCATTTTACGGTATCTACGTGGAACTCTGAATCGATCTTTGTTCTTCTCCTCCATGGCTCCTCTAGACCTTCGTGTTTATTCAGATGCTGACTGGACCAGTTGTACTCTCACACGCAGGTCTACTACTGGCTACTGTGTTTTCCTCGGCACTTCTCTCATTTCTTGAAAATGTAAGAAGCAGACCACTGTTTCCAAATCAAGCACAGAAGCCGAGTATAGAGCAATGTCAGCAGCTTGTAGTGAGATTATCTAGTTACATGGATTTCTTTCTGACTTGGGCGTTCATCTGCAAGATCCTACTCCACTCCATGTAGATAATCTGAGAGCCATTTAGATTGTCTCAAATCCGGTTTTTCATGAACGGACAAAGTATATTGAAGTTGACTGTCACTTCATCCACGAGAAGTTTCAGTCTCAAATCATATCGCTACCACATGTCGCATCCCACAATCAGCTTGCCGACATTCTCACGAAGTCCCTCACGTCTGCACGCCACTCATTTCTAGTTAGCAAACTATTACTTGTTGATGACAAGCATTAGTTTGAGGGGGGATGTTAGACCGCCCACATTCCTTGTATAGAAGATTTTGTATTTATCATCTTACCTTGTATAGTCGTTGTAAAACTCTATATATTCAACCCTTTAGGGTTGTCTGAAATACGAAAAAAGAAAAAGAGAATCATTCTCCCCAAAGCCTTGCCTTCATTGTTTTCGGATTGTTTACATTGCCACCATGAATAAGTGACATCCAAACATGTTAGAGCATGTATACATGCATGCATGCGTACAAGTTGAGCCCATGTTTTGGTGATCAAGATTATTTATCTGATGGGACCCGTCTTGGATGGAGATGCCCCAAAATCTCCCAGGTTGGATGATCCTGACCCTTCCACCAGTGGCTTACGATCAGGCAATGAGGGAAAAAATACAACACAATGTTACAAGAGAGAGCCAGAGATTTTGGAAGTTTCTTGGGGCATCCACCATAATCCATGTGCAGCCCATTGGATCAACGGTTTGGATCACTAAACCATGACCTCACTTGCACAGATTCAGTGCATCAGGACACTAAGACACCCCGATGCATCAGGACCCTATAATTCCTCACCAATTAAATGAGCATGACTGGCATGAAGTGAGCAAGTTCATGTCAAGAGCCAGAAAATGCCAAAAGCGATTCACATATGAACAATTAACAAACTCAGCCATGCTGGATGTCCTCATGTCACCTTGGACAGACATGTATGTTCACATATGCAAATCCCATGTAGAAAAGCATGGCCTGCATGGGTGCATGTAAAACCATGGTACCCATGCACGGAAAGTCACGGCCATACATACAAATCCATCAACAAAATCCTTTTTCTGATGAATGGGTGAAGATGAACAGTTAAATTCAGCTACTGTCACCTTACTAATGATGATACCTTTGTTGGGTCCAGAATTCCAGCAGCCATCAAATCCTCATAACAGTCTTTAGCAGCATTGTATCCGTACCGTATATCATCTGTAGACAGGACCTGAAAGAAGAGAACAGTTTTAACAGAACATCTTGTAAAATTTAAGTTTTCAATGAGCAAGCTTAAGTTTAGAAAGAGGAATTATAAATGCATATGAGAACTCTCATGAGAACAAGTGGGAGACCAGTAAAAGATCTGGACCGCTCATCTGGCAGGTGGGCCACAAACATATATTGGTCACGGGCAGCACTTATCTTTCTTCACGAACAGAACTTTAGGATTGTCCAACATACCTGATTTTTGTGCAGCTGGCCAGATGGGTGGCCCAATTCTTGTAGATGTTTGAAACTTGTGTTCAAGAATGTGTGCAATTAGCATTCCTTGTAGATAGAAATTCATGTTTATTTCAGCATTTTGTAGCATCTTATGCATACCTTTTCTACAACGACACTGCCATTTACACCTGCATTTTTTGCTATCATTTTTGAAGGATAAGATAAAGCCCTTTTGAAGATATCGGCTCCAATCTGCACAAGTAGTTGTAGAAAATAAGATGATAAACAATACCCAGAAGCATATACTTTGTTAGAGCTTTCCTAAGCTCACACATGGGTGCAATAAAGCTCGTGTATGCACCAGACATGTGTCAGCATGGCACATGCAAGATCTAATCCATCCGTCGGGTTGGTCCAGCCTTCTACATGTCTTTCCAAAAATAAACTCTGGTCCAATCAGCATGTGGGCCCCAATATTGGAAACATGTGGGTGGGTTAGAAAACTTAACCAAGTTTTTCATAGCTATACCTTTGTTTTGTGAACTGCGGCCCACCTAACTAGTGAATCAACCTGATTCTTGGGCTAGGGCATCAATATAGTGGTGCCATAAGGTATATAATGGCCACCACCATTACCATTACTATATAGGCCGTAACAGCCATTGTGGCCTTTTTCTTCTTTTTGAAAAAAAAAAAAAAAAAACCTATATCAGCCCTGTGACGGACCATTACAGGCCATTTTTTTCCTAATGGCCATTACGGCTCCATAATGTGTGTTAGACTGCAGTCTATCGCAATCTATCAATCCACTGGCAGTGGAAAATGATGGAGATATTGATGGATCTTCTGGAATGCATCTCACATCGCCAGAAGTAGGTCTGCAAAGAAGATGTCTAAAGGATCAATCTTCTCCTAGCTAATAATCCACACTGCAAATCATATGGTCTGATGGAACCCAGATTTTTCTCTATCTTGCCTTCTCTGTTGATGATCACTCTCCCTTCTGATATTTTAATCCAAAATTGCTATTTTCCAACTTCTAGAGATGGATCCGAATTTTGGAGATATTCTTCTATGAGAGATGGTTGTGCAATTACATAACTGCTACAGAAAAATGGGTAGGCAGGTAACTGCCACAATACATATCTCCATGCTGAGTGGGCCCACTTGGATGAAACTATGTTACAATGTATAATTGTTCCCACCATTACGTATACTCTTAACATCCCTCCTCTAATTCAAGGTGCTCCGAGAAGTAGCTTGAGTTTGAAAGGCAAAGAGAGCACTTATTCAAAAACGAGAAAACTTCAACTGTGACATGGTAATGAAATCTAGCATGAGGTCAACTCTTGCTCGGGTGGTAGACTCTCGGGAGTTTCAACTCCCGGTCAAGGGTTCAAGTACCCATAGGAGGTGAAATTCCACTAGCGTGCGTGTGGGGTGTGTGTGTGTGTTAAAAAAAAATAATAATAAAATAATAAATTTTAAAAAAAAAAAAAAGACAACTGTGACATGGTAATGAAATCTAGCATGAGGTGAGTAGGCAGCGTTGCAACTGTCATATACAAGCATATGGTGCACCACAAGACAACTGAATAGGCATGTACTGCACTCTCGATGATTTCTGAGATTTAAACCATTGGCACTTCCAATGACTGATGAATGATCTAGTCGTACTTCTAATGACTGGAGAATGATCTGGTGGCTGAGATTTCTGCCATTGCTCTTTTGGTGGTACACACTTCCGATGGTTGGGATTTCAACCATTTCTCTTCTGGGGGCTCTAGAATTTTTCAATAGAAAACTGATTATGGGGCTCGTCCCTATGGAAAGCACGTAGGAAGAAGAGAAAACAAGTCCAGCCAAAAAGGCTTGGCAAAGAAAGAGGGCCGATCAGAAAAGCCCAGCACAACAAAAAATAAGTCCGGTTAGACAGAAATGGTTAATGGATGGAAATTGCGTCACAGAGGTACACTGATTTTAACTTGCAAAGCACAGAATACAAACACCAAAAAGAGGAAAATTTTGGAAGGGCTCCCATTTCTTCTAGATCTCCTTTCTTCAAAGAGACTGCAAATCAACGGACCAAGAGAAGATAACATATCCGATGGATCTAAGCAATGGTAGATGGGGGTCTTGACAGTTGCTTTGGGATGGGTTCAAGACCAACGGTAAACAGCAATGGCAGGGCATGTCGGATCTGTGTAGATTGGCTGAGATGGGTTTGAGGCTGGAGTAGTAACAAGGCATCAAAGATGATGTGTAACAGAGACAAATCAACGACTATTCTAGCAATCAATGGGGTGGAACTATTTTTCACTGAAAATGGGGGCAATGGCTCTGATGATGGGTTCGGGGCTGCTCTGGCTCATGAACCAACTAGTGTCGGTGGTGTTAATGGGATGTCTGAGCAGATCTGGTGGCGGTGTAGTTGCAGTGCCTGTTTCGGCCAGCAATGGCGGATGGATCAACAAGATTGGGTGCAATAATAGAAGCAGCAGAGATGGGTGGAGAAGGCAGTGATGGAGAGGTTCAGACGGCTATGGTGCAACATGATCATAAGATAAGATGAAAGGTGAGGATCAAAGGCCCCAAATCAGAGGCTCTGATACCATGTTAAGATTGTAGGACCTATATTTTGGAGAAAATGTTATTTGTATTTCATTGAGAGTGACAAAAAATATATAGAAGAGGTGGCAGATCCGTCGATATCTGCAGGAAACCTTAACAAAATATTGAATCCATCCATATAGCTATATATAGTATGCATAGTTGTACATGTATAGTTGTACTTGTACATACATATCCTATACTCTAACACAACTGTGGATGGACCTTGGTCCTAAAATCTTGATGTTTGAAAAATCCCAATATTTTAATTCGTAGCATATGAATGAAAACTAGAGGACAAAAATTAGCAAGGGCTCCCATTTACTGAGAAAAGTTCCATTTACTAGAAGGCTACGACAGTCCATTCAAAGTAATTTTTAGTCATGGACCATTGTTGTATTTTGTTTCAAATTTTATATTAAAAATGAAATTTCAAATATTTTGGTTTCCCTTCACATTTGAAATTCCTGGTGCTTTTGAGTTGTGGGTTTTGTCCTATATAAGATGGGCGTTTTGCCTTAGGGCTTGAGCCTCATTCAGGGGGCATGTGAATTTGGTCCGGGGGGGGGGGGGGGGTTGGGCGCTATGCCAATAGCTCTAATCTATGTCATTGACCACACGCGTGCCTGCGCAACGCCATGCCAAGCCAAGTTCGTGTGCGTGCGCGCGTGCATGACGAGACAGGACAGACTGGGCACAAGTGTAGGTGCGCGTGTACTCGCGTGAGCGTATGTGTCTATGGGAACTCGTAGGACTCTATTTATGCGAGAGTGTACTCGCACTTACGCCTTTTCGTTTTAAACCACAGAGATGTGACTGTTTGGTTGGTCGCACCTGTTGGGTTTAAACCCAACGGACCAAACCCTTTCGAAATGGTGCTTAATGCACCACTTCGGAGTCTATATAAAGACTTTCGATTCATTTTTTAAAACAACGAAAAAATTCTCCCTGTTCTGGTTTACGAATTTTTTATTGTTGCTAAGTTCCTTGTTGAGTTAACTCAGAACTTTCGGGTTAAACTGCAAGTGGTTCGAGCCCGCGTACAGTGAGTGCACCGCTGGGACCGGTCATAGTCGTTATATCCTGGAGGTCAATTGCTCTGAAAACCTATTGCGCTTGAGACGGTGTCCAAGGGGAGCAAATTCTATTTCAAGCCAAGTGACTCACGTCACGCCTCGACTCAATTCAACAAGCCTTCTATCTCAATTTTATTTTTTTTGGTTCTCGATTTTAATAGTCTATTTGATTCAACCAAATATTCCAACACCAATCAGCGGTGGAACCTGCAAGAAGCATGGTTTGCATCATCATACTTATACACCACATGTATGGTATACAATCTGGAGGCAAGAAAATGTCGTCCCTCCTTAGGCACAGAATCCACTCCACCAATTGAAGGGGTGGACTGTTGTTTGTGCCTCCTGTCAGTTATTGGACGGCAGCAACTCATCAATTGTATGCTTGAATACATGTAAATTGATCCAGAGTGTCCAAATAATGGACCTCACTCCAGATGGAACATAGCCCAAAAATCTCACTGATTGGACAATCCTAAATATCCAATTGTCGTTCATCAAATAAGTGTTCACAATAAAATGATTAAAGGTCAAAATTCAACGTGTGAGACTGGATGGGTAAAATCATTTGATGAGTGAAACTTTTTGGGCTGCTCCATTCACAATAGGAATATAAGACCCATGATTTGGACGGATAAACTTCCATGCATGTCATGTGTATGTGAATAAGTGGCTACCATTTAACATGGTCACAAACAGACACCATGGTCTAACCCAAGGTGTCCATGGCTAATGGTCGAATGCCCTTTGGAAAAATAAAGCGAACGCATGAAAAGAAGAAAGGCAGAGCTACGAAAAATCCTCTTGGGATCACATGCATGGTTAAACCTTCCTATACTAGTGGGCCAAGATCAAGGATAGACAGCTCCCTTGTGCTAGTTTGCTTATCAACTAGAGATGGAAATTGCAACAGAAAGTGAGGGAATTGGAAAATTAACTCATTGTTTGTTCATGATCTCTTTGAGCACACGGGCCTTCTGTTTCTCGACTCTCATGTATCCATGAAGGACCCCACGTGTCATGCACACACGGAAATATGAAAATCTATGAACGTCTTGCAAAATCAGATTTGATTTTACCTTGAATTTATGATTTTCCTAAACAAAAAGGACCGATCATCATTGTCACAAATTGTACTGAAGAAGAAGAAAGATACAACAATACCTTCTGCTCTTCATTATCTAGACGCTCCTTAATATCATCCACCTTCATCGACAACCTTAATAGACTACAGCCACCGCCAACCACAACTCCCTCCTCAATGGCTGACTGAAGGGCAAAAGAGTATATTTTACCAAACATTCAAAGACTAACCAATGGCAAGCATCAAGATGAGCAGTACCAACCTTAGTCGCATTCAAAGCATCTTCGATTCTCAGCTTTTTATCCTTCAACTCGACTTCTGTCTGCGCTCCTACCTGTCATTTGGTGGTTAAGCCATAATGTGAAGATGTTGAAGCTAACTCTAACCATATAAAAAAACTCAACTCGACTCGATGTCCAGCCGGGTCGGATCAACTCAAGGACTTGACTGAGGCTATGATAGACTTGATGCATTTAAAATGGTTGAAAAAGCTAAAGTAATTAAAATACCCCCAACAGAACAGAACCGCACAATGTATTGCAGTGGTAGCATTTACCTGCTCTAACAGACAAGGTCACTTCCTTGATTCTTGTATCATGCATTTTTTAGTTTAAAAACAAAACCGCGCTGACTGGGCCAATGACTCAGTTGAGTCAGCCGAGTTTTTTAGCCAACTCGACAGGTCTTGTCGAGACCCAACCGAGTCACACCAGGCAGCAAATTTCCATGAGACTCGGCCTTAATCTTGTCAAGTTGAGTTCACTCAGCTTAGTTTTGATTTGACCCGGCGAGTTTTAGAACTATGACTCTGACTGCAGTAGCTTCTTCGATGATAATTTCCTTTGTATTTTCTAAAAATACAACACCTGAACAATAGCAATACCGCCAGAAAGCCTCGCTATCCTTTCATTCAGTATCTTCTTTTGAAAATTTTCTTCCGAGTTCTGCAAAATAAAGCCAACAATGTTGTAAGTATGCTGATTAGTTACAACATAGATTTCTGTACTTTTCTTCTTTACTCAAGACCACAATATTGAAGCACTCCCTGTCTACCATTGAGCTACGGGCTTGAACCCTTCTGTACTTACATTACATTTCACTAAGCGAGGAACTATATGATTCTCGACCTGATGGCATACATAGTATCCCTGGGTCATCAGATTTTACAAGTGGGGGCCATATAAGGGTGGTGGAAACCAATGGCATGGTGAGCTCCATAGGTGGACCATGCCCCAAAAATCACATTGACAGGAGAATATTAACCCTTCAATTGGTAAGCTGCAACTAGATGCTTAAGAAAGTGCACCAATAGTCCACAGTCAACAGAAAAAAGGACACGGATTCCATAACAATCGTTTTCCAATTGAAGAGAACTTCAAGGCATGATCCTTCTACAGCAGGACCCATCATATCAACTGTCTGGATCATTATACCATGGGGCCCCACTTATACAAACCGAAAAGACAAGGATGGTGTGCATATCCTCTGGGAAAGAATCACGCATAGTTCCTCTTACTAAAAAAGGTACATTGGTCATTTGTATTTTTTTTTCTAGTAATTGTTGTAAGTTTAAGTGACTAACTTATTTCAATCATCAGCTGGTCATCGTATAAGAGCTTCCAATGTTGAGCAGTTTACCACAGCTATGGCATGGAAGCTTCCAGTGTAAAAAAGAGAAAGGAAAGAAAATTTTGAATTTAGCATGAGGAAGGGATACATCACAACTATCGGACTCAAGTTATTGCAGGGAGCTCAAGATAGAATCATACATGAGATAATTTAGGGTCCATTGGGATGGTTCATTTTCCCAGCAAGTGGGGCAAATATGTCAATATCTTTCGAGAAAGTCAACGTGCAGTTCAGATTGACCCTTTCTAGTGTGGCCCAACTGATCAACAGATGGGTGAGTTTTTCCAAAGAGTGGATGGTCGCATAACAGTGCAACTAATGGATAGCTTAGATGCCTCAGACATGTGGCACACTAGCACATGTGCTGGCTGACGGTAAATCACCACCTCCCCAAATTATTTTCGTTTTTTTTTTTTCAAAGAGCTGAGATCAGGAGGAAGCTTCCAATACCAGGAAAAAAAAAAATCTGAATTTAGTACTAGGACCGGATACATACAACCATGGGACTCTCGTCATTGCCTCAGAACTCAAAATAGAAACACACAGGAATACTTTAGGGCCTGTTTGAATGATAATGAAAAACCATCCCAAGTCCATTAGGGCAGAAATGATGAGGCCCTTAGAGAATATCATGTTTCTGTTAATGAGCAGAAAATAACATGTATACTAGCATGCATCATTAGAAATGGGTCACGCACATTGACAAGACTTTGGATTTGAGCAACTCGCTTGTTAACGGCCTCTTGGGTGCTTCCATCAGTAACAATCAACGTAGAATCCTTAGTTATCACCACCTTCGTAGCAGATCCTAAAACCTCATTCCCAGCCTTTTCAAGGGTCACACCCGCCTCATCTCTAATTACAGTAGCTGCAACCAGATGAAGAACTAAACACACGGAACTTGCCACGATCATAATATAAAAATAAATAAATAAATAATGCAAGGTTAGGAATGTAGTGTGCATTCTGGATCAAGGACATATAACATTTACATTCTAGAAAATTCTAATCCCTCTTATCTCAACCCTACTAGCCTCGCATCGTACACTTAGAAATATGTACGAGATCCCAGCTTCCATAAGGCGGGCCCCACCATGGATGTAACCTTGCCCAAAAGTCAGGTAAGGTGTGATGGAGGTAGGCACTGGATCCAAGGAGAAAATGGACAGCTAAAAGAATTTGATTGACAGTCCACATTCAGTGCTAAAATTCAGAGATCAAGAAGATTGCGGACTGGCCTAACTTTTGGGGCACAAAACATCGATGGTGTAGCCGCTTGATGAGTGGCTCAGATTTTGCACACATGTACAAGGGGCAGTGAGTAGGGTTCTCAAGAGTAGAAATAGCATTCCACTACAATCAATTAAGGAAAAGTGTATCTTTTCAAGTTGAAAATTGAAACAGACAGACTCTTGGAAACTATAAATCCGCCGTATTATCTTTCGATAACCAATCCTCTACCTCCGGTCAAGATAGCAATATCATCTAAGTAATGGCTCTTGCGCTCTCCAAATGCAGGCGCTTTAGCAGCAGCTGCCTTCAACACACCCCTCAGTTTGTTTCTGATTATTGGAGCCAAAGCTGCTTGCTCAATGCCCTCTGCAACTATGACAATTGGGTACTTCTCTTTGACTGCACTGTCCAATATTTTAAACATCTCCTTCGGGTTTGAGATTTTTTGGTCAATCAAAAGCAACTGTAAATAAATAAAGAATCATTACCCTCTAATTACCTTGTAGAATAACACACTGTAATAAGAGGACAGTGATCCATTGTAAATCTAGTACCATTAGTAAATTGTAACCAAGACTAGCAAATCTGCCGATCAATCAGAACCAACCAATTAGTAGACCACTTCATGGACACGTCGGGCATCTTCAACCATTTCATCTGTGGTTTTTTTTATTGGGGAACCTGCTCCAGTGGTACTGCTACCACCATAAGCTTACAGGTGGTACCGGGAAGCAGTGGGGCCCAGTGACATGTTCACAGAATCTAACCCATCCTTAAGCTTTGTTGCCTCAGAAAACATACAGAACCAAAAAAATCAGCCCAATCCAACACTCAGATGGGACAAACCACAGGGACGTATTGGAAGGGAATGCCTGTTATTGATTAACATGGGGGGCCCACTGAATGGTGTATGTATAATCAAGGTCATGCAGACTCTTCATCCAGTCCAGATGAAGGGCTGCGCCAAAATCCAGGCTGTTGTGAGACTTGGGTGGACCCCTGTGATACTCAAGGGCAATAATTCCTTCCCAGATCATTCCCCTTCATTGTGTCCCACTTTAGTTTTGCATCAGGTTGATTTTAGGGCCCTGGGGGTTTTATGAGGTGATGCACCTTACGGATTTTATGAGGTGATGCACCTTACGGACGGGTTGGATTCCATGAACACATCACTAGGCCCCACACATTCCTGGTACCACTATAAGCTTATAGTGGCACCGATCCCAGAGGAGCATGCCCCTTTTATTGGACCCATGATCTAACCCTTTTCTGACCATTAAAACAATGGATGACGATCAGATGGTTATGAACTTCCAATCAACGATATTTTTGAGGCAGCCCATCCAAGAGGTGGCCCACTTAGTAGACAATCTGGATCCATCACCTTGTGCAACAAACCAACAATTTGTAGGGTTGTTAATTTGTTATCATTAACTGAACATCATATTGATACCACAACATACCTTGCAGTTGTGAAACTCGACTGCCATCTTCTCTCGATCAGTAACAAAGTAAGGAGACAAGTAACCACGATCGAACTGCATTCCCTCTACAACCTGCAGGCTGTTCTCAATGCTTCTCCCTTTCTCAATTGTAACTACACCCTTCTTTCCAACTTTTCTAAGTGCATCCGCTATCATATTTCCTATAATGTAATCATTCCCAGCACTAACTGCAGCAACATCTGCAAGTTCATGATCTTCAACCTGCAAGATGAGCAGTCTTCTACTTATGGCCTAGTTCCATGAAATGAAAATCAAGGAAAATAATATACCTGGAATCAGCAAATTGACAAAAAAAACAAGTATAATGTTGAAAGGGGCATGCTCCAGTTGTACCAGTACAGTACCACTCTAAACTTATGGTGCTACTGGTCAGATGTGGGGCCCACATGATGTATTCACACCATCCAACCCATCCATTAGATGCATCACTTCAAAAAAAAAAAAAAAAAAACTATGCCCAGTATTCATCCTGATACAAAACTGAAGTGGGCCACAGGAAAGGAAACAAGCTGGGAGGGGATTCTCACCCTTAAATGTGACAGGAACACATCTCAGTCGTAAAACAACCTGATATTTGGACTGACCCTTCATCTGGCCTAGAGAAAGGGTCTGAACAGACTAGATTCTATAGATTCAATATCATAGGCACCCTGCCCTAATCAACAGGGGGCGTTCTCGTTCAAAATGTTCCATGTTCTATGGCCCACTTGAGTTTTGGGTCAGGCTGATTTTCAGGGCTTGGGTTTTTTTTGAAGTGACACATCCAATGGAGCGGTTGGATTCCAAGAAATCATCACTAGGCCCCACATATGGCCAGTACCATCGTAAGTTTGCCATGGTACCATACCACCGGAGCGTGCCCCATGTTGAAATGCAGATGAAAGAACAATGTTTTGCTAATGAGTGAAAGGAAGGCAGATTATATAATACTAAGTTGGTACCATTTTTTTCTGTTTTGGGTGCTAAGCTGGATTCAAAGCCAAGATCGCAGTGTGGAAATGCACTGTCTACCATTGAGTTATGGGCCCGAACCTAGTTCCTATTCTTTTTAAGGCACTAGGGCTATAAGATGGGATTGGGTTGTATTTTGATGACTACTGAATAGAATTGCAATACTTTGTTCAATGAAATCGAAATGACCAAATTCAGATCACCTTTTTCTGAAGTGTTCATTTTGAGTGATTAAGCTCAAAACGGCAATCATGTTGCTTTCAAATTGGACTCAAAAGGAATGCAACTGCATTTTGAGGCTAATATCTCATATTATGAACATTGAAGAATGTGATTAGGAATTGGCCTTTTCCAATGAGCTGAAACAATTGTTGCAATTCAATTGAATCGTGCATCAAATGCAGCCTTAATTATTTAATGAAAAAAGAAAAGACACAAGCTTTGGTTTTTGTGGAGATTTGTATTTTAATCGCTGAGTGAATATATTCTCTCTATCTCAGTCTTTTTTCAGCGATATTATAAAATCCATTTCCACCCAGCCAACAAACAGCACTCACTGGCTCTATTATTTTATTGGAATCATAATTTTTAAGCAACAATCCTAAACATACCTCTCTGGACATCAACCTGAGTTCAGAAATAAGGGCTTCAGCAGTCTTCTCGATTCCACGTGTAATTTGAACAGGATTCATGCCGGAAGCAATAACCTTGAAAAATACATCATATCATAAGGCATCCAGCATTTAGAAAGGCCTCATCCTCATGAGGAGATCATGGTTTTCAGAGATAATCAAGGTGTGGTAAAAAAAAAAAAAAAAAGTGAGTCTATATCTAGGCCCACTTCAGTGAGTTCTCAATAGTCCTAAATCTTACCATCCAAATAAAATATAGTCAGGAAAATAAATGACTATTGCTTTTGTGGGCAACCATAACTAGAGTTGTACTAAAACTGAGTTAGCCCGGTTAGTTCGCTCGACTCGACTCAACTCGAAACTGGGTTCGAGCCAAGTCGAGCTGATTTTTTGAGCTCAAAAAAATTTTGAGCCGAGTCCAAGCTCGACTCGACTCGACTCGGCTCAGAACTTGACTCAGTTCGAATTGATTCGACTAGGATCAAGTTCAATTAATATAAATATTTTGTAAATATTTATATATTTAAATAAATTATATATTATATATATTAAAAATCCTAAAACCTAAACTCGAACTTGAACTCAGCTCAAAAGATCGAGCTCAAGCTCAAACTCGGCTTGAGCTGGCCCAAGCTGCTGACCGAGCTAAGCCGAGTTGGCCAATCAAGCTCGAGGACCGAGCTAAGCCGAGTTCGAGCTGGGGTAGCCTACTGGCCAAGCCGAGCCAAGCTTAACTCGGTTCGGCTCATGTACAGCTCTAAGCATAACTTTGATGTAAAATTTAAAAAAACAAAAAAAAAAAAAAAAAAAAAAAGTGAGTCTATATCTAGGCCCACTTCAGTGAGTTCTCAATGGTCCTAAATCTTACCATCCAAATAAAATATAGTCAGGAAAATAAATGACTATTGCTTTTGTGGGCAACCATAACTAGAGTTGTACTAAAACCGAGTTAGCCCGGTTAGTTCGCTCGACTCGACTCAGCTCGAAACTGGGTTTGAGCCAAGTCAAGCTGATTTTTTGAGCTCAAAAAAATTTTGAGCAGAGTCCAAGCTCAACTTGACTCGGCTCAGAACTTAGCTCAATTCGAATCGAGCCAACTTGGAAGCAAGAAGAACTTCTGCAAGAATTTTGTAGGGGCTCCCAATGAAACTAATAGGCCAATAATCTTTCAAACACTACACATTTTGGGGGGATTAAGAAAATGAAGAACATGCCAATATCTTAAATAAATCAACTTCGAAATGAATCAACTTCGAAATGAACACAGTTAGCAATTATGTTGAGAGTGTGGTGCTCCTAGACGTTAACCACAGTTGGATCATGAAGGCTACTTGAATATCCTCATGAGTTCGGTTGTCCAAATCTAGTCACTAATGGGACTAACGATGATTCAAAAATTAGTGGTAGAAGTTACCATGCTTTCAAGTAGTAGAAAGGCAAACCATTTGAACGATGTTCCTATTATACGTGCACCTTTCTTTCTAAGAATTTTGGATTTTCTATGTTGACAAACACGCAAGAAGCCAGCAGTGGTGACATGATGAGTATGGCCATTTCCCATAATACTGATAAAGTAATACTAGTAATAATGATAGATTAGAAGTTACAATGATAGATTGCAACATGAAGAGGAAAAGAAAAGGGATGACTCGTACAAATTCCAATGCATACCTTCACACCTTCAGTGATTAGGCCTTGAGCAAGAATAATAGAAGTGGTGGTACCATCACCAGCAAGGTCATTGGTTTTCGCACCAGCTTGCCTCACCAACTTTGCACCAACATTCTCTAAGGGATCCTCCAATTCAATCTTCAGAGACAAATCAATATCAAATTAAGAGGGGAAAGCGGAGAAAAGGAAAGAAAAGAACAGAAAATTCTTTCTTCTTCTTTTTTTTTTTAATATTATTTTATTTTTGCACCAATGTTTTCATTGGACCCTCCAATTCCACCATCATATATCCAAAAGAAAACATCCCATTTCTGAAAGGAGAAGATAACACAGAAGAACTACTACTTATTTTTCATGGTGGTTCTTCAACTGATTCTCCAATTCTGGACTCACAAATCCAAGCCAAAACCAAATGATAAACTTCCATTCATGAAAGAAAAATTTAACCTCCACCTTTAGTTCTTTAAGCTGTTTTCCAAAAAAAAAAACAGAAAAGCAATAGAGCAAAAAAATAAAAAAATAAAAATCTTCAAACGGAAAACAGAAAAGCAAACACTCCAATTCAATTTCACCATGCCAAATGAAACCCTTAGAAACTGTTCGAATGATATGGGATTGAAATCTTAGGGAAAAAACTAATTCTCACTTTCATTTAAACCATTATTCTTAAGAACTACAATTTGACCATCATATGCCCAAATACAAACCATATGCAAAAGAATATAAAATACCCATGTCGCATCTTTCTTTTATCAGAACCAACATTTTTCAAGGCATTATCCGTGTCAACTAGCCCAAACCCACATTCAACAAGCAAAAGAAATTCTCAAAATAGGATGCATTTCAAGGGCTTCTCCAATTTAACCACCACAAAACCATTCATAAACCACATATAAAGAAGAGCAAGAACAAAAATAGAAAATGTAAAAAAATGCTGCCTATGTCTAAACTACATTTTTTGTAGTGTTGTCCAATTCAACCAGCACAGACCCAAGAAAAGACACCCATTTATCAGAGGAAAAGAAAAACAAAGCAAGGTGCTGTCCTTTCTGGGCTAATAAGTATATTTTCTTGCCTCCTTAAGGACAGTTTCTCCATCATTTACAATCTTTGGCGGACCATATTTGTTCTCCAACACCACATTCCTTCCTTTTGGACCCAAAGTCACACCAACCAGCTCTGCTACCATGTCAGCACCTGCCTGCACCAAAATCCATTAAACTTCTTCAAGAAACTTCCAAAATAAGTAAATAACTGATATAAAAAAAGGCAGGAAAGGCCTATTTCTTGTTTCAGTAGAAGTCATTCTTGTACAATATATATATATATATATATATATATATATATATATATATATATATATATATATATATATACACATAAACTCATAAATAAACAAATGAAATAATAAAGATTAATGTACTTGCTTTTAGAGGAATTTCTAGTTGCATAGGAACCATGAAAATTATTTATCAAATTATAGGTGTATTGTATTTGGTAGTCCTTATGTCTACCATATCTTTTTTATCATAGTAAATAAAGGAGAGGGGGAGGCGCTAAGCTTAACCCTAATTTTCCTCAAAACATGATATCAGGGCTAGGGTTTTCCATCCTCTCTCTTTCACCAATCATATGAATGCGGCATCTCCCCCGCTCATGAGTGGCTTCCCACCCCCTTACCACATAGACCGGTTATGTTGAATTTATACTGACTATCTAGACTGGGCTAGTGAAGAACCACCGATCTGATGATGTGCAGTGAGGAGGCAACTTGAATAGGGTGTATTCGCCGTTAGGCACTGGATTGCAGGTAGCAATAGTTCTAACCACAAACAGTATTCATCTCCTTCTCTTCTCTTTGTACTCGCTCCTTACCTATATCTCCTCTTTTTTTGTTGTGCCTACGAATCCAGTTGTGGCTACCCTTCTAGAAAACTCGGGATTCATAGTCATTTAGGTTTTTTTCGTTGCCAGCTGGAGAAGCCATCCTTATTTAAACGTTCTCCCACACGATCGAGTCTCCCTCTTGTTCCAGGAGAGAGGACTCTTTCAACAGCTTAAAAAAAGGTCATATAGCCACATGTGTCAACAGATAGTTCTTTTAGTCTTGTATGATATGGTGAGTTGTTGTTCTTGTGAGTACTTGGCAAATGGAAGGAACTAGGTATCCCAGGTCAGTGGTTCTATGCCTTACCCACATCTCAGCTGCTTGAGAGTGGCACGTCACCGCACCGCTGAGCCCGACTGCCACATCAATGAGGCTCCTTTGTTGCCCCATGCATAGACGCAACCCTACTACCGCATGTCAGTGGCCCTTTGCTACTTCACCACAATGTATTGCCACATGCAGCAACTCGCCAGTGGCAGCAGCCCTCCACCACCAGCAACAGCGATTCCCTGCTGGGTAGTAGTGAATAACCTTCACCGCTCTATCATCTTTCCCTCACCCATTCGATAGCCCTCCCAGGGTACATGAGCTTCCTATTTTTCACAACATAGAACTTGGTTGTGATCATCTTGTTGTTTCCTGTGGTGTTACTCGTCGTTTGAATTGTAGTTTGGTGGAAGAACGGACGGTTCTAAAGTGGGAACTCTAGACCATCCCAACTAGTGTATTACCACTGTTAAGCCTAATGGTCACAACCATTTAATGTGTCCCCGTCTACAAAAGAATATATCTAGAAGGAAAGAAGAAATTAGACTATATCAATGGAGACAAGGTCGAACCACAAAAAAAAATGGCCCGTCGCATGAAGATTGGAAAAGCACAACTTTACTTCTATGGCTAGTTACTTCACTCAATGCAACCTGAAATCAGTGGCCCGTTAATGCATATAAAATAGCCAAGCAGATATGGGATACCATCACAAAGATGTATTCTCATTTGACATGACAGCTTGGTTGTAGATATCAGCTCCATCGTGAGATTACAAGCATGCAGCAAGGGGAGGTGCCTGTTGAATTATATTATGCCTCCCTCAATCAGCATTGAAAAGAGCTTTATCACTATATGCACGTGGTTATTATTTCTAAGGAGCTGCACAAGTGGTTGGAAAAGTGGCGTATCTTTGGGTTTTGGGGAGGACTCAATTCTAATCTAGAACCTTAGCAAGTTCAGATTTTGGATGTGAATCTCTCCCCTCACTTTAGATGGTCTATAATTATGTGCAAAGTGAGATATATTGACATGCATCCCTGTTACCTACTCATGTCCCTCAATGATCTGCATTTGTGGTTGGCTATAAGCCAGGATGAGGAGGGAACAACGGTCATAGTTCTTCAAAGAACCCTCCTCAAAATGATGATAGGAACAATATGAAATTGTGTGGAATAGTCTACCACAACACCCAAAAGCTAAGGAATGAATGGCTATAAATGCAATTGCCCAATTAAGCTAATATGCCAATTAAACTAATTAAGGCAATTAACACTAAGGCTTCCAGTAAATGATAGGGTGTAAATATCAATTCCAGTAAATGAGACAACAAGGCCCACTTCATGATTTTGGTACAAATGTACTTAGTTTGTGACAAAAAACCCATCTCGTATCTTTCTTTTTTTCCCTCAATAAAATGCCCACTTCATGATTTATTTATTTTTTTCTAAGCTTACTAAAAAAACCATTTCAGATTTTTTTTTTCCTACTACTTCATCCCAAAAAAAGAAGAAAATGGTTCATGCATCAAAAAGAGAAGGTGTAAATAACAAGTCCAATAAATGAAACAACAAGGCCCATCATAATTTTGTTATAATTCTTTAAGCATATAATGAAAAAACCATTTCATATCTTTTCTGTTTCCTACTACTTCACTCCAAAAAGAAGAAAAAAAAAAGGGGTGCATGCATTAAAAGAGAGGGCATAAATATCAATTCCAGTAAATGAAACAAACGACACCCATTTCATGATTTTGCGAGAATCTACAGTTTATGAAGGGGAAAAAACCATCACAAATCTTTCTATTTTTCTCTAAATACAAGGCCCATTTCATGATCTTTTTTTTTCTTAGCATATCACAAAAACCCATTTCATACCCTTTTTTCTACTACATTCCAAAAAAAGAAAAAAAGGGTGCATTCATAAAAAATAGATGGTGTAAATATCAATTTCAGTAAATGAAACAGCAAGGTTCATTTCATGATTTTGGTAGGAATCTACTTAGTTTATGACAAAAACCCTTCTCATATCTTTCTATTTTTCTATCACTATAAGGCCCATTCTCATGTCTGACCAGGAGCTTCTTTGTAGCTGAACCATCATGGTTGAAGAAGATATCTTTGGCCATGGCTCTTGGATTGAAAGCAGGAGGTGGTCTGCTGCTTCTTGTAATTGAAATGCGAATTGAAGGATTAGAAGCATAAGAAAATGGAATTGGATAAATGCATGCCATGCTCTGTTCTGGTTAGTTATGTAGCAGTTGCTGAAATATGGTGGCAAACAAGCATACCAGCATACAAGCTAGATATTAGATAGACAGAGGAGCTGAACCGGTACAGCACGGTAGAACTGGAGTATGGTACCGTTCTATCTGCATGTTACATGTGGAATGATAATATATCCAATCTTGACCGTTGATATTTTTGTTTTTATTATGGATGAATCAGGGATTAAAATATGTGCTTATTGGTAAATGATTTTTCTCGATTTATTTATCTTTTCTTTGATTTTTCTACCATTACTTTGAAGGGCGAAGATTTGATGGATAGAATCACCTTGTAGAATTTATTATTTTTTTTTGTCATCCGTTATATGTCTCACGAGATGGACGGTCCTGATTGAAACGTGCCCTTGCCAGATGGGCTATGGAGAAAAGGCCGAGGGAATCCATTTCCTTCGGCGGAGGATCCCTCTGAAACCGATGCGGATTGCCTGCTAACCCGACTGCAGTCGTAAGCTACGTGGAGCCCCTAGGTGGAGGACGCGGTTTGGCTAGTGACCCCAACAGTAGCCAGCTAGCTGATGTCAGAGCTCCGTGGGCCCCACAATGATGTATGTGTTTTATACCCCCACCGTAGGATTAAAAGCTTCCAAGGCCCATTGTAATGTTTATTTGCCATCCAACCGGCTGATAAGAGGGACGCGGATTGCGTCCTACCCCCGCCCGGACGTTACCTGTGGGGCCCACTGTGATGTAAATGATTTATTCATGCCGTTAATCGTTTTTCTCATATCATTTTAAGGTATTCTTAGAAAATTGAAGCAGATCCACAGCTGCAATGGACAACACAGGAGGAAGCTACAGTGATAATGACACCTGCCGTTGAAACCTTTCCTAGGGCTACAGTGATTTTTTTTATCATCCAACCTATTAATAATGTCACGTAGACATGGGTGAAATGAAAAAACAAATATTAGCTTGATCCTAAACTTCTCCAGCTCCCAAAAAGTTTTTAATGGTGTACATTAAATCTACACTTTGTAATCCACTTAAGCTCTAGCTTGGATAAAACACTTACATCACGGTAGGCCCCACAAAGCCTTACCCGGACGGATTACCGGGGGTTGGACGAAATCCGGGTCCCTGGTAAGAGGACGTGGGAAAACACAAATATCGGCAACCCCCACTGGGGAATGGATGCCAAGACATCGGTGTTGAAACGGGGTATCTTTCACTCAGTCTACCACTTGAGCTATGGATCTGGGTGTCCTATGGTATGGTTCACCTAAGATGAAACAGGCTCAAATTTGAGCTGATGGCTAAAATGAGCTAGCAAAATGAATAGGCCACGTGGATAAAGCACATACATCATGGTGGGGTCCATGAAACTATGACACAAGGTAGGTGTATGGTGTTGGGGTCACTAGCTAAACAGCGTCCACTGAGGAATGAGGCAGATCCACGCTGGTGGACCACACGATTGAAAAAAGTGGGGCTGGTAATGCCCACCGTTGAAACCTTCCTAGGGTCTACCATGATATTGATATCATTATTTATCTGTTTAAGCCGTCAATGTCATTGGGATGAACTGGAAACACAATCTTAGCCTCATCTAGAGCTTCCATGACCCTACCTATGTTTCAATGGTGTTTCCCATTGTTTTCTCTGTTGTGTGGCCTACTCGAGTCCTGTATGTACCTTATGAGCTCGTGAATTATTGAGTTGAAAAAAACCGTAGATTTTTAATAAACATTACAGCCGACCACCCAACTTCCGATCACATAAAATTTCTGCTCTCTATAATTGCAAGTACGTTTGAAAGTTATTCCTTTAGTGCAACGTTGTGTCACAAATGAATTAGATGTCACAAATGAATTAGATGTTACTTAGTGAGTGTTACCTGTTATCGGGGAAATCTGAATAAGGACTATCAGGGCCGTCCTAAGTTATCTAAATCAGTTATTAAAGCCTTGGGAAGGAGAACATCGCGTCAAGTGCAAGCCGACCTCTGAATTATGACTATAAGCAGGCCAAGATAGGTTCTTATCCTCGTTCTCGTCCTCATCTAAAGATGGCATCCAAAGAACCCTGACTCTAAGTGTTCCGATGGTAAACTCCGACTGCTATTCCTCGGTCTCAGGCTTAAGCAAGACGATGCCGAGTCCAGATCGTGACGCTTCGAGTGTCAAGCCAGGAGACTAACCTAAATACGAACGTAAGTGGAGATCTCGCCCAGGGATACGAGCCCTTAAGACACGATACGCTACACGACCCAAAGATTGCGGATAATATCTCCACAATTACAATATCCGCATGATTGAGTAAATTATGCCGAAATTAACAGACGCGATTCTCTCTACTCACACGTATAAATACCAGGGGACCCCATTGCAATAGGTACGCAATATCTTGCACCCTCTCTCTACATTACAGGACTTAGACCTAGATTCCCTAGCCTGAGTTAGGCATCGTGTAACGCCCTGAAAATCGGGGGTCGAGTGTAACTCAACTCCCGAGTTCCAATGCATCACTTATGCAACATATTTATGATGTTTGAATGTTGTCTGTGTTAGAGCAATAAACATGAGTGAGATTATACCAAAACAGCAATTCATACTCCAGATCAATTGTATAAAAGCAAGCGGAAGACTGAACTGTATATATGTGTATGTAAAGAAACAAAATAAACGTTTCATTATCCAGAGTATGAATCCTTCTGAGTCACAATATACATATCTGTTTATAAACAAAATGTCAAAATAAACTAAGTACAACCCCTGTAAATCCCATCACCCCGGCACCTAGTCGGCCGCCAAAGAAATCGCATATACGAGAACTCCTCTTGGTCCTCGACATAATCCGGCTCTGCCTCCAAAGTTGCTTCTACTTTAAACTCGACAGAGTCCGGTTGGTGTGCGCAACACCGTCCCGTAACGTGGGAGTGAGTAGCTAACTCAGTGGAACCATAAAGCATAGGTTAACATGTTCATCAAAGCAGTCAAGCAGTAATGATAAAGCAAGAAATCAAACACTCCTAGTTACTCTTATTAATGCAAGTATGAATGCAGGTATGATGGATGCCTCATCGACATACTCCCTCATGTGACACCCTCTTCGTTCGCGGCATGCTTTCATCCTCTCAGTGCTCCACATCTTCCAGGCACATGCAATGCATGCTTTGAGCATGATTACCGAGTTGTTATTAGTCCATTTCAAACAAAGGGATTGGGAAACTAAGGTACCTCCTTGTATCATTCCCAAACATGATCCATTCTAGGTCGTCGGTCCTAGTTAATCTCGAGACGACGATGTGTTTTCTAGGTCACTACAAGTCGTCGGTCATTACACTAATCGTTGCACCACTCCCCCATCACCTTATCAATACAGCCTAGCTTATACTCTGTTACTGGGAAGGCTCGTTGCCTCACCGTAGAATTAAAAAAGTATGCTCGAGGTCACTACACCTGATACGGTCATGGCTGGCATTACACGGAATCGTTGCACCACTCCCCCATCACCCATCAAGTAGTGTAGGCCGACAGCTCGAATATAGTGTCCCATACCACCATAATCGGCTCACGAGTCTGGTTGCTCACTGGTCACTACGGGAGGCACGTGGCCCCAGCGTAGGCCATCGACCGGCTCGGCCACGGTGTCCCATACCACCATGTCCGGCTCATGAGTCTTAGCGGATCGAGGTACCATGGTTAAAGGGGATTTCACTGTAAGTTTGGTACCCTAGGTTCATACATTAGCGACCAAACATGGTGAACATACGTAAGACATACGGGTTACTTGATGTATTCGGTTGACTCGAGCGCACAACAAGTTGGGCGATATGAAGCGAGAGCACCTCGTGTGGCCAACCACTATCGCCAACCGAAATGCACGACGGGTTCACCAACACATCACGTGTGGTGAGATGAATCTCAACCACAACTCCAAGTCGATACCGGATGTCTGGACTATGGGCATAGTCCCAAGCCCAATCAATTCCCAACCATGGCATGTGAAGTAAAGCATGATAAACAAGATAGATCAAGAACACTAGCAATCATGTTGTAAAGCATATCATGAAGCATGTTATGTAACAAGTTACAAAGCATGTAAAAAGCATGTTATAAAGCACTATATAAATAGGAATACAAATACATATATCTCATAAGTGAGTGGTTAGGGTAAACAACCACATGGAGGATATCATACATGATTCTAAGGTAGTTGAGAATCACATCTCAAAGACCCACCTAAGGTACTAACACTTAAGCACTTACACTCACAAGCATTTTTACAAACACTTGGAATGCACTATTTCAACATACATGACGTATGTTAGAGGAAAGTGCACTAGGGTTGTCCCTTTACCAAACTAGCATGTTATACGTATATATGATATTCATACAACAAATAATCATGACAATTACATCAAATTTTATACGTATAGGGTATTTTCTAGAATACCCATTTTCAACATACATAGTGTTTACAAGGGAACTTGTAATACGGCGATTCTTTTCGCCAAGCAATTAATTTATACGCACATAACATATTTACACAACAATTAGTCATGACAAATACATCGCTAAAATATACACGTATATGGTACTTCTTACAATACCGTGTTTTCTACATACACTGGTGTATATTAGTAAACATGTATCTAGGCGAACCCTTTCGCCAAATAAGTATTTTATCCATATATTATATAATCATACATGAAATAAACATGTCAAACATTTTTCCGAAAAAAAAATACGTATACGGTATTTCTACGTATACCTAGAGTATGTGAAATTCCATATTCTACAACGTTAATCGAAACAGGAAACAGAAAGCACTTTGTACATGTGCATTTACATGTAGATCATGAATCTATCATTATCTGACATTGAAAGCGTTGAAAACCGTAACTTATACACTTAAAGTCCTCACCTTACGCCGATAAACGCGTAACGGAGTCAGTTCGTTCACCCTCGCTTTGTCTAAGGCATAACGGCAACCTAAGACATGAAATAGGTTAGCTATTTCATAACTTACAACCTATACACTTCAAATCAAACCTAGGGTTAGGGTTTCTTACCTTCAAACGGAATGGATACCGCCGAGAAAACACCTGGAAAGGAGCGGTGTAGGCCGTGCGACAACCGAAAGCAGTAGGAGGAAGATCTCCCACAAATCCCAAGCTATTCTCCCTCTTTTCTCTCTCTCTCTCTAGGGTTTTAATCCCAAATTCGTATGGCTATGAGAGGGGCTGTTCTAAGCTCCTTTTATAGCCAAAAACATTCTGAAAATAGACTTAGGTTCAAGGGTTACTGCTAATATAGGATATTCGTCACTTTTCCAGCTCAAAAGAGAGGTTCTGGTAGCCCTCCTTGAGCCAAACGTCAGACTTAAACTCACCACCTATGGATCTATGTGGGATTACGTTTTCGACTCGATCGGATTCCCAGATCACACGTGGCGGGCCACTTTCAGTTCGACGGTCAGTGGGCCACGATCAGAAATTCCAAGTACATGTAAATGTTCCTGAAATTTTTCTTAATCCGAGGGTGTAATTTGGTCTGATTCTGACGGTCAGGTTGCTTAATACTGACGTGCAACTGAACGATGCCAGATCACTATTCCTGATATTTTTATTAGGATGGGAATAGTGTTTTTCACACTCCCTCGCTCCGAATCGAAACGAATGGCCGTGGGACATCGGATGGACCTGATTTTTGAGATGATTGTCAAGTCCAGTGAGGCAGTCCTAGTTCCTTAGCTTCGTGTTAATCGGGCTTCTGATGTGCAATCTAGACCTAATATGATTTCGTTTCATTCCCGAGAGCAGCCGGGAAATGAGTTTGGTTCTAAACTTTAGGGTAACCTAGCGTCACTTGTTTTGCAAGTTTTGGGTCTTGCAGATCGTATTTAAAGCGATCCCAACGGATTTCATGGCTAATTGAGTTTAGTACTTAGTTAACTTTGTTAAATTTCTAAAGGATTTAATCCTAATTAATTTCTGGTCGAGGTGGTACTTGATCCAGTGTACGGAAATTTACAGGTCGTTACACATCGAAGGGTCCCCCGACCAAGCCAAGGTCTCCTTTGCTCACACTTTCTGTGCAAGATCAGGGTCCATACGAGGCTCGCAGCATTGAGTGGAGGGTGGTCTAGATTTTGACCTCAACATTTTGTGACACCGTCTGTGGAAAATGAAACAAAAAGCTAGAAAGCTTTATCAGAAATTATAAGAGGAAAGAAAATTGTGACAACGATGGAGCCCGAACCTAGCGGACAACATCAGTCTTCTTCGCTGCTACATACCGAATCGGCTCCAATAGGGTCATCCCAATGGACTCGGACCTGAGGAGAAAAGTAGAAGGCGTTACAAAATGAGGTCCAGATGTTGAAGGACGAAATCAATTGATAAAGGCGCAACAAAACCAGCAGCTGCTTCTTGACATAGTGGAAGCCATCCCGGCACCCGAGGAACGACCGCAGCAAGTCGGTTCTTGGGTCAGGGGGTCTCAGGCACAATCCGCGCGAGCTCCCGACCCTACGCACAATGCAGTGTCCCATAATTGGTCTACCCAAGTCTCGGAACCTGCTCGGGATGCAAAGTCATCCTATATGTCCGCAACTTCGGCTCTGGCTCCCACTGACCTCCGCCATCGGCTGGTTAGGGGAAAACAAGGTAAAGCACCCGAGGTAATGGAGGCCCCCCTAGAGATAGTAGCTGAAAATCAGAATCCTTGGAAAGCTCAACTTAAGGAACTCCGTGACCAATTAAAGACATTTCAAAAGAATCAGAAGTTCGCGTCCATCCCGACTGCAGTCCTGGCGATGAAGGAAGAGACCGAGCCTCCCTTCACCTCAGAAATCATGGACGAGGTGATGCCACGGAGGTTTAGGATGCCTCCAATCATCCAATATTCCGGGTCTGGAGACCCGTCAGAACATGTAGAATCCTACCGTTTGTGGATGCAGATCCAGTCGGGCCATAGACGAAATGATGTGCAGAGCCTTCTTGATAACCCTCTCCATGTCTGCTCGGAGTTAGTATCGACAGCTTAAGCCAAAGTCAATAAGCTTCTTCTCAGAGCTCAACAGATTGTTCCTTACCCAGTTCATCTCTGGTAAGAAGAGTCAGAAGCCAATACTCATCTGTTTACCCTCAAACAGGGGAACAAGGAGTCATTGAAAGACTTCATCACCCGCTTCAATGAAGAGGCGCTGTTAGTGAACGACTACGACGACAAGATGGTACTTTCTGTCATGTTTAGCGGACTCAGAGAGGAAAAAATCGTTCTTCTTAATTGGGAAGAATCCGTCAACTACTTTAGCCAAGCTCATCAGCTGAGCTCAGAAATACACTAATGCTGAGGAGTTCTCTAACTCCCGCAAGAATTTTCAAATAGTCAAGCAGTCGTCCAAGGAGAGAGACCAAGGAAGGAAGAGCTTCAATCATCCAGCAAGAAGCCAGAGGATCGTGCCTCTCGCGATCGCCGACCGAGCAGGAGGCCCAAAAGCAAGTTCCGCTCCTACACTCCCCTCAACACATCCCCAGAGCAGATCCTGTTAGATATCGGGGGCTAGAGACTCCTGAACTAGCCGGTTTGCATGAAGGCCGACGAAGATCAGCGAGACAAGCGTAAGTACTGTCGATTCCATCGTGACCACGGTCACAATACGAGCGACTGCGTAGATCTCAAGGACGAGATCGAGACCATCATCCGTAAGGGTCATCTACGACGATACACCAAGGAAGAGAAGTCGGATCGGAGAGAAGAGCAACCCAGCAGGACTGCGGAAGAGCCTGTAGAAATTCGCACGATCTATGGCGGTTCGTCTGGTCGTAAAGCCTATTCTTGGAGCTCAGACCCCGAGCATTATGTCCACTTGGCTGAAAGGCCCAAGAAAGAGCTCCGAGTGAACCCCTGCAGCTTGACCTTCACAGAAGACGACGCACACGGAATTCAGCATCCGCATGATGATGCCCTTGTCGTAGTTATGAATATAGCTAATCGCAACGACTACCGCATCCTGGTCGATACCGGAAGCTCAGCTGACATCGTCTACTCCAAAGCATTCGAGAGGATGGGGATTGAAAGGTCACGCCTCCGACCTGTGAAGACCCCCTACACGGCTTTATCGGAGATAAAGTGATCTCCGAGGGAACCATCTCCCTCCCTATAACAACAGGGGAAGGACAACATCAAGTCACACTTCTGGTGGACTTTCTTGTCATAAACGTGTCGTCGGTGAACAATGTGATACTGGGTCGACCTTCCCTTAACGCGACGAGGGCGGTCGTGTCCACCTACCATCTCATGATGAAGTTCCCTGTAGAGGGAGGAGTCAGATACCTCCAAGGTGATCAGCGCGAGGCTCGGAGGTGTTACTCCATGGCCATAAGGAAGGGTTCGGTGAAGCAGGCCCTCACCGTGAATGTCCTCGACCTCGAGATTCCTACAGAAGACTCCTCCATGGAGGACTTACTGACCATCCCGCTCGAGGAAGCCGACCCGAGCAGAACCATTTAGCTCGGATCGTCACTAAATTTCGAGCAAAGGTCCCAGATGTTGACTTTTTTACAGTAGCATAAGGACATCTTCGCATGGTCGCACGAAGACATGACGGGCATCTCCCTAGATGTTTTGGCCCACCGACTGGACGTGGTCCCGGATCACAGGCCAGTAAAGCAGAAGAGGAGAGCATTCGACGCCGAGAGGTACTCGACTATAGCAGATGAAGTGTCGAAGCTCCTCAGCGTCGGATTCATCGAGGAAGTGCACTATCCAGACTAGATCGCAAACATGGTCCTTGTAGAGAAAGCTAACGGAAAGTGACGGGTCTGTGTAGACTACTCGGACCTGAACAAGGTCTGCCCCAAGGACAGCTTCTCCCTTCCTCAGATCGATCAATTAATAGACAGCACAGCCGGACATGAGCAGCTCTCCTTCCTGGACACTTACTCCGAGATAACAAAATCGTCATGCATCCTCTAGACAGGCAGAAGATGACCTTTGTCACGGATAAAGGTCTCTATTGTTACCGGGTCATGCCCTTTGGCCTGAAGAACGCTGGAGCGACATACCAGAGGTTGGTGAACCAGATGTTTGCCAAGCAGATTGATCGGACCGTAGAAGTCTATGTCGACGACATGCTGGTGAAGAGCGTCAGAGCGTCCGAACACATCGCGAACCTCAAAGAGACTTTCTCAATCCTCCGAGAGTACCGTATGAAGCTGAATCCCGCCAAGTGTGCCTTTGGAGTCGGCTCAGGCAAGTTCTTCGGGTTTCAAGTCAGCCAGATGGGCATTGAGGCGAATCCCGAGAAGATCAAGGTGCTCCTTAACATGAGCTCGCCCCAGACGACAAAGGAAACCCAATGCCTCACCATACAAGTAGCAGCACTCGGTCAATTCATATCCCGAGCCACTGAGAAATGTCTGCCCTTCTTCCAGCAATTGAAGGGTCATAAGAAGGCCGAGTGGACCTCGGAGTGCAAACAAGTGTTCCAGCAGCTGAAACAGTACTTGGGCTCGCCTCCCCTGATTTCCTAGTCGGAAGAGGGTGAGCCCCTATTCCTATATTTGGTGGTCTCCTTCTCGGCCGTCAACTCTGCACTTATCAGGGATGTTAGGGGTAGACAGCACCTCGTCTACTATGTTAGCACGGCAATGGTACCCGCCGAGACCAGGTACCCAAGTATGGAGAAATTAACACTCAGCTTAGTTTTCTCAGCACGGAGGCGGCGTCCATATTTTCAGGCACATATTATTGTGAGCCTGACCAACTCTCCCCTCAGGCAAGTCTTTAAAAGCTCAAGGTGTCAGGTCGATTGACCAAGTGGGCGATAGAACTCGGGGAGTTCGACATCCAGTATCGGCCGAGAACTACAATCAAGGGCTAGGCTGTTGCCGATTTCATAACAAAGTTCACCACTCTGGATACAGAGATGGCAGGTGCGGACACGAAGTCAGTTCCCGTGATCTCGCCAGCTCCCCCGCTTCTCCAGGACGCGACGTCAGACGGAGAACACAGATGGATCCTTTACGTGAACGGCTTGTCCAACTCTAAAGGGGCAGAAGTGGGGATCGTCCTGGTGGCACCCGATTTGACCTCCGTCCAGTACGCTATCAGGCTCGGCTTCAAAGCATCCAACAATGAAGTAGAGTACGAGGCCTTGTTGGCTGGACTCAAACTAGCAGCTAGTCTGGGGGTTCAGTCTCTCAATGAGCGATGCGATTCTCAACTTGTTATAAACCATATCTCCACCGAGTACGTGGCTAAGAAAACCAGGATGGTGGCTTATCTGGCCGAGGCCAAGAAGCTGATAGAGAAGTTCTGGATTTGCATCATCAATTAGATTTTGAGAACGAAAAATTCTTGGGTCGACGCCCTCGCAAGGTTGGCCTCAGCCATAGAAGGGAAGATCCCCAGGATCGTCCCTGTGGAATTTCTGGATAGTCCGAGCATCGACCAGGCTGATCAGGAGATGGTCAATACGGTGGAGACCACTCCGAGTTGGATGGACCTAATATATAACTACCTCACATCTGGTGATGTCCCCCAAGACAAGCTAGAGGCTCGACGCTTGAAGATTAGAGCTGCACGATACGTAGTCTTGGATGGGGTCCTATACAAGAAGGGGCATTCACAGCCCTACCTCAAGTGCCTCTGACCCGATGAAGCAGACTACGTGATCCGAGAGATTTATGAGGGAATCTGCAGAAATCACTTTGGTGGTTGTGCCTTAGCTCTGAAGATACTCTGTCAGGGGTGCTTCTGGCCGACCATCCGGGAATACTCTAAAAACTATGTCCAGAAATGTGACAAGTGTCAAAGGTTTACCGTCGTGCCGAGGCAGCCTGCAAAGGAGATGACCCCTATGAGCAGACTATGGCCATTTGCTCAGTGGGGAATCGACATCATTGGACCCCTGCCCACTGGGAAAGGATAGGTTAAGTTCACTGTCATAGCGGTCGACTACTTCACCAAGTGAGCCAAGGCTGAACCAGTGGCAAAGATTACAGAACAGAAGGAGATCGACTTCATCTAGAAGAATATTATCTACCAGTTCGGAATCCCACGCACTATTGTCTCTGACAACGGGAAGTAATTCGACAACGATAAATTCTTAGGCATGTGAAGGGGGCTCGGTATCTCAAATGCATACTCCTCGGCTCGTCACCCGTAATCTAATGGGCAAGTGGAAGTCGTGAACAAAATCATCAAGCACCATCTTAAGACAAAGTTAGAAAAGGCTAAGGGCAACTGGGCCGAGGAGATCCCTTTCGTCCTTTGGGCTTACAGGACTACGGCTCAGGCGTCTACTGGGAAAACTCCATTTTCACTATCTTATGGCTCGGAGGCGATTGTCCCAGTCGAGATCAACCTCCCCACAGCCCGGGTCAGAAACTACCAGGAGGATCAGAACCCCGAGCAGATTGCAGCAGGCCTTGACTTACTCGAGGAAGCCAGAGACGTCGCCAGACTCCGAGTAGCAGCTCGACATCAACAAGTGGCATGATTCTACAATTCCATGGTCAGAACGAGGCGGTTTCAGCCAGGGGACCTGGTTCTCCGCCGCGTCTTCCAGAATATCGCAGAATTGAGAGCCGAGACGCTCGGACTAAACTGGGAAGGACCTTATCGCGTAGTCAAATCAACAAAGCCATGCTCCTGCCACTTGCAAGATCTCAAGGGGCGTCAGCTCCCTCACCCCTGGAATGTCGAGTACTTGAAGATCTACTAACCATGAAAAGATACTGGTCATTTAAGGCCCTCAATAAATGTACAGCTCGAAGCTACTAGCCTATTAAGGCTCTAAATAAAAGCGTCTTTCCTTCTATATGGTCTGCCCATTCAGTTTATCTACAACGAAAGAGTCACCTCTCATAAGTTGAGGTGAATTCAACGGACCGATCCCTTAAAAAAGGGGTCAGCCCGTTAATTCACGAAAAACGATAAAAGGGTCACCTCTCATATGCAGAGATAAAACCCATAAGTGAACCGATCCCTTAAAGGAGGGGTCGGCTCATCCTGTGTTAAAAATCTACGAAATGACTGTCGCGTGCCATTCATGTATAGTTGACCTCTCAAGGGATTGACTCCCAACATTAACAAATCATCAGGCAACAATCAACACATAAAATTACGCCATCGACTGAGGGTTAAAAGGTCATTACCCAAAAAAATATCATCCATCCAAAAAAAAAAACTATCCACAAACATCCCATATGAAAAATAAAATATATCACTCCCTCCGTGCAGAGGGGCCAACCATCGAGTCAGGGTGTAACGCCCTGAAAATCGAGGGTCAAGCATAGATTCAACTCCCGAATTCCAACGCATCATTTATGCAACATAGTTAATGATGATTAAATGTTGTCCATATTAGTGCCTTAAACATGAATGGGATTATACCAAAACAGCATATCATACTCCATAGGCAATTAAAGTACGCTAGCGGAAGACAGTGATAAGTATATAAAGCATATAAGTGATTGTAAGTCTCCAGAGTATGAACGTCACCGGGTTAAATAATTATATATATAATTCCAAAATATACAAAATGGTGAAGCGTAATGTCATCTATCCATATCCCTGTAGCCCCGGTACGCAACTTCAGGTCTACATAGACTCGCCAGAGAGTTGCATGTAAGAGAACTCCTTCTCGTCATCATAGAAGACAGGCTCTATCTCGTAAGCCTCGTCATCACCTGAAACTACAATAGAGTCTAGTTGGTGTTTTAAAACACCATCCCAGAACGTGGGAGTGAGTGATCAACTCAATGGAGCTATAATGCAAAGGTTAACATGTTATCAATTCAATCAAGCAGTAATGATAAAACAATACAATCAAACATCCTTAAGTACTCTGGTTAATGGAAACATGGTATGTATTAATGATGCATTGTCACGCCCCAAAATTCGGATACCTGAATAGGGTGTCCAGGACCCGAATTTCAGACCCGTGACTTAAAAATAAAGATTAAAAAATAAAGTATGACAATTTCATATGTATTTCATTTTCTCTCACCATAGCCCAAAACTTTAAAATTTCAAACACAGACTAAGATAACTAATTGCATAATTTATTATTACATTGATGCATGATTATTTAACTTAACTTGAAATAAGAAAATCAAGTCAAACATTACTACATTCAGAGTTCTAAAATAAAATAAAATTTATCCTATGTAGAATAACATGCCACGTGTGTCTAACCACATTCCATGCTCCACTACTAATAGTAGTACCCTGCATCTTCAAAATATTTATGACCTGAAACGGTTAAAACATAATGAGTTGACAACTCAATAGGATCACATTAATCCCGAGTTGAAAATCCCACAAGTATTACCAAATTTAACCTCGACATATTAATCAAAATAAGTTAAACACTGGATGTAAAATCATAGTTAATGATTTGACATTCATGCATATGAAATAAATAAATTATTTAACATAGCTTTTCTAAAAATACTAAGATTTAGAGTGAACAAAACACTCATGTGTGTTGATCCTTTTAGGGGATGACCCACGGCAGAGCACTGGTGTTGATCCTTTCAGGGTATGACCCTCGGCAGAGCACTGGTATAACCTTTTAAGGACAAAAGCCTAGGGCAGTGCACCCGTGTGTACTGATCCTTTTAGGGAATCACCCAAGGCAGAGCACCCATGCCGATCCTTTTGGAAATGACCCTGGGCAGAGCACCCGTGTCGTGCTAATCATTTCGAGAATGACCCTGGGCAGAGCACCCGTAAGGATCATTGCATTAAAAATATAATTAATCACATAATAAATATTCATCATCACTCCTAAATAATATCAAATGCAAATAATAATAATAATATTTACATTGGTTCAAATAAAAAAAATATTTCAATGTCTAAATTATATAAGGCAACAGATATGAATTTTTCAACGGGGGAATGATCACCTACCTGATATGGAAAAATAGTGTGATGGAAGGAAAATAATCTGAAAAGATGCTGATTTCTACGTGCACTAACTTGGATTAATCAACTCTGAACTCGATGTTGAACCCTCACGTATACTCTCCCTTTTCCTAATCTCTCTTTTCTTCTCAAAATGTTTCTTTTGTGATTTTCTTTTCTATGGTTTTCTATAGGTAGCTGAGAAATGGGGTATAAAAATAATGTGAGGTGAGTTAGTGGGTTGGGAGTTTAATAGATGGTTTAGAATGAGGAATGAGTCCCACCATGATGATGGTAATCATAGTGAATGGGTTTGTGTGTGCAACCGAATCGCAAAGAACAAGGAAGGAGAGAGAGAGAAACGTGGAGGAGAGGGGGTTGCTTTGTGGATGACGTGCGTCAACACGTCACTTGCTTTGCTGTTTATTTTTTATTTTTTAAAAAAAGTGGGCCCCATAGCTATGATGTGATAAATCCACACCGTTCATCAGTTTTGCTCGACAAGGTTAGGGCATGAGCCAAAAAAATGAGGGTCATCCAAAACTCATGTGGGCCACATCATATGGAACAGTGGGTTGACGGTGGAACCCACTGTTTAAAACAAATAAGGTATTAGATTCTACCCACCTTAACAAAATTTCATCCTCAAAATTTATATGCCTAAAAGAGGTTAGGATACTTTTCTCGAATTTCTTGTTCTTGCTCCTACGATACTTCTTCCTCGCTATGATGACTCCATTGTACCTTCACAAGTGGTATAACCTTCGTCTAAAGTACTTGTTCCTTACGATCGAGAATGCGCACAGGTTGCTCTTCATATGTGACGTTTTCTTAAATCTCTAGCGGCTCCCATTCGATGACATGAGAATCGTCCGGCTTGTACTTTCGAAGCATGGAGACATGAAATACATTATGGATATTGGATAACTGAGGTGGTAGGGCCAGCTTGTATGCTACAACTCCTATTCTTTGTAGGATCTCGAAGGGTCCGATAAAACGTGGAGCGAGCTTCCTTTTCTTTCCAAAACGCATAACTCCTTTCATTGGGAAAACTTTTATGAACACATGATCTCCCACACAAAACTCTAAGTCTCTGCGTCAATTATCTGCATAGCTCTTCTGGTAACTCTGGGCAGTGCACATACATTCCCGAATGATATCAATATTCTTGGAGGTCTCTTGAATAAGTTTTGGTCCCAACAATGTCCTTTCTCCTACTTCTTGCCAGCAGCTTGGTGATCTGCAGGGTCTTCCGTATAAAGCTTCAAATGGTTCCATACCAATGTGTAACGACTCGAAAAATTCTGTACAATGGCCCGAGTATCACCTCAGGAAGAAATCACTTAGGATCAAATCCTTTAGAAATTAGACAAAGTTAACTAAGTGTTAAACTAGATTAGCAATGAAATCCGCTTGAATCACTTTAAATACGATCTGTAAGACCCAAAACTTGTAGAATCATTGACGCTAGGTTACCATAAAATCTAGGATCAAACTTATTACCCGACTGTTCTCAGGAGCACATTGAATCTCTGTATCAGATCTGGACCGCACATCAAAAGTTCGAATGATACGAGGTTATAGAATTAGGACCGCCTCGCTGGGCTTGACAACCATCTCGAAAGTCAAAACCAGATAGTATTCTGGGATTATTCGCTTGAGCCCGGACCGAGGAGTATGAGAAAACCTGGTTTTCTTTAGAAATTTAATTAAATTTAAGTAATCTGAGACTTGGTGTTTGCGGGCTAACTATAAGCAATCAGACCGTCGAAATCTAACCCAAATACACCCTCAGATCAGGAAACATTTCCCATATATGTCTGTGTACTTGTAACCCTGAACGAGTTTCGGTGACCGTTAAATTGAAACCGGTCCGCCACGTGTGATCTGGGAACTCAATTAAAATGAAAACTTAACTCATCCTAGATCCATAGTCAGTGAGCTTAAGTCCGACCTTTGGCTCAAGAGAGGGTTCCAGAAGTGCTCCGTTGTGCTGGAACGGATCCGCTTTGTACATAACCTAAGTATACCTTGATCCTGAGTCTATTTTGGAAAGTTTTAGGCTTATATAAGGACCTTAAACCCTCTCTCATTCTCACCATACGAATTTAAGAAAACCCTAGAAGAGAGAAGAGAGAAAAGAGAGAGAAAGTGTGAGACAAGTGAGGGATTCTTCCTGATACCCTACTCAACTATCCTACGTGCTTAACTACTCCAATCTAATCGCTTTTCCGGCGATTCTGGCTTCGTTTCTAGATAAGAAACCCTAACCCTAATCCGTTCTAGGGTTATAATTGTTGCAAGTGATGAAATAGCTAACCTATTTCATGTCTTATGTTGTCATTCTACCGTTGATAAAGGCTTGGTGTTTAAACTGACTCCGTTACGCGTTTATCGGCGTAAGGTGCGGACTTTAGACGTATAGGTTACGGTTTTCAAAGCTTTTAATATCAGATAATGATAGATTCATGATCTAGATGCAATTTCACATGTACAATGCGATGTTCATTTTGCATTTCAGTTACGTGTGCAAATTATGGCGTATAGTGTATTCTATATATTTGAAAAAAATACCGTATACGTATAATTTGTGAAAGTATGTTTGCCATGATAAATTATTGATGTACATGTTATATATAAGTGTAATACTTGCGCAGCGAAAGAATTCGACCTAATACATGTTTTTGCTAATATACGTTAGGTATGTTAATAAGTGTATTCTAAGTGTTTGTGAAAATGCTTGTAAGAGTAAGTGCTTAAATGATTGTGCTTTAGGTAGGTGTTGAGATAGGATTCTCAACTAACTTAGAGATGTATATGATTTCCTCCATGTTAGTTGTTTAATTTAACCGCTTACTATGAAATATATGTGTTTGTATTTCTTATTTATATTGTGCTTTATAACATGCTTTATGACATGCTTGTTAACATGCTTGAATTACTTTGTTTATTCTGCTTTACTCTACATGCTTCTGGTTAAGGGTTGATTGTGATTGGGGCTATGATTATAGTCCAGACAATCAGTAACAGACTTGAGTTCGGTTGAGATTCATTTGCCACGTAGGATGTGTTTGACGAACCCGAGTCGTACTTCGGTTGGTGACAGTGGTTAGGCCACGCGAAGTGCTTATGCACTTCATGTCGTTCGGCTGGTTATGCACTTGTGCTAATCTGGCTCGTCAAGTAACCCGATCTGTCTAATGTATATTTACCATGTTTGGAACCTACTGCTTGAACCTAGGGTACCAGACTTACTGGTGTAACCTCGTTAACCTTGGTACCTCGATCCGCTAAGACTCATAAGTCAGGCATGGTGGAATGGGACATCGTGGTCGAGCTACCGACCTACACTAGGGCCACATGCCTCTCAGTAGTGACCAGTGACCAACCCAGACTCGTGAGCCAAATACGGTGGTATGAGACACTGTATTCGAGCTGTCGGCCTACACTGATTGGTGACGAGCCCTTTGTAGTGACCTCGAGCATACTCTGAAGCTGTGGAGAGGCGACGAGCTTTCCCATAGTAAACAGAGTATAAACTAGGCCTGTATTGATAAGGTGATGGGGGAGCGGTGCAACGAATGCGTGTAATGTACCACAAACCTCTTTACAATGCCGACACAGGCGCATCATCGTATGAGATTATCTAAGACTGACGACCCTATAATGGATCATTATTTGGGAATGATATAAGGAAGGTACCTTAGTTTTCCAATACTGTTGTATGAAAAGGACTAATAACAACTCGGTAATCATGTTTATATTGCACTGCATGTGCCTGAAAGATATGGAGCACTGAGGGTGAAAGCATGCCGCGGACGTAAGATGGTGTCGCACAAGGGAGTATGTTGGCAAGGGCATGCATCATTATCGCATCTCATCCTTGCATTAATTACAGTACTTAGGAATGTTGATTGTACTGCTTTATCATTACTATTTGACTAAATTGAAAACATGTTAACCTGTACTTTATTGTTCCACTAAGTTAGCTACTCACTCCCACGTTATGGGACAGTGTTTTGGACACCCACTAGACCCTGTCTTAAATGCAGGTATTGATGAGACGCAGGAGGCTGAGCCTGATTACTATGATGATTAGGATGAGTTCTCCTACATGCAGTTCTCTGGAGGATACGCTTAGGCCATTCAAATGACAGGGTTACAGGGTGTACCATTCTAGTTGTACCATTTTTGGTATTTTTTTTGCAACAAATATATGTATACGGTGACTCAGTAAGGTGTTCATACTCTGAAGACCAATTGTGACATTTCTAGCTTTATACATATATATATATATATATATATATCTTTCAGTCTTTCGCTTGCCTTTCATAACTTGATCTGGAGTATGAATTATTGTTTTGGTATAATCCTACTCATGATTAATGCACTAGCACAAACAACATTCAATCATAAGCATTTATGTTGCATAAGTGATGTTTTGGAACTCGGGTATTGAGTTGCTACTCGACCCCCGATTTTCAAGGCGTTACACAATGCTAGCTTGGTAGCTATTATTATATGCGAATTCCACTGGCGGCAGATGATCGTCCCAATTGCCCTTGAAGTCGAGAATGCGGTTGCATAACATATCTTCTAAAATCAGGTTCGTCCTTTCTGTTTGTCCATCAGTCTGCGGGTGAGATGTTGTGCTGCAGTCAAGAGTAGTTCCCAAAGCTTCCTGTAGACTTGCCCAAAACCGCGATTTAAACCAGGGATCTCGGTTAGAGACGATGGATACTGGAGTACCATGAAGTCGGACGATTTCTTTAATATAAATTTTACTCAACTCCACTGCAGATGTAGAAATCTTTATCGGGATGAAGCGTGCGGATTTGGTTAATTTGTCCACGATCACCCGTACAGTTCATGTCGACCTGTCTTCGAAAATCCAACTACGAAATCCATGGATATATGCTCTCATTTTCACTTGGGGACTGGTAACGGCTGCAAGAATCCTGGTGGTCTTCGATGGTCTGCCTTCACTTGTTGACAGGTCACACATTTAGATACATACTCGGCGATTTCCCGCTTCATGTTGTTCCACCAGTATTGGCGCTTAACATCGTGGTACATTTTTGTCTCCCCTGGATGGATAGTGAATCTTGATCTATGAGCCTCATCCAAAATCTCTTGCTTCAACTCAGGTTCGTTTGGAACACATAGCCTTCCACAAAACCTAATCCCTTCATCAGTGTCAATTCGTCATTCTGCATTCTCCTTCTGCTCCTTTTTCTTGTAGCCAAACGTCTCCCTTCTGAGCTTCTACAATACTCCGAATCTAGGAAAAAAGTTTATCATGATCTAATATCAATTCTAGAGATTAATAAGTTAAACTTAGCTATTAAACTTAAGAAAATAAAATAAAATTACACACCAGGGCAGGCTATGCTACTAGGTTACTTAGATACACCTGAGGTTCTTCAAGCTGGAGTTGCAGATCAAACTCCTTGATGACATTTAACATCTCCCACTCTTTGATCATTAAGCTGGCCACAAGTCTTTGTGTCTTTCTACTTAGGGCATCGGCCACAACGTTTGCTTTTCTTGAGTGATATAAAATATCGAAATGGTAATTTTTCAAAAATTTCATTCATCTTCTCTGATGCATATTCAATTCATTCTGATTAAAGAGATACTTTAAACTCTTATGGTCTAAATATAAGTCGAATTGTTCCCCATATAGGTAGTGCCTCCAAATTTTCAAAGCAAAAACCACTACTGCTAACTCCAGATCATGCGTCGGGTAATTTCGCTCGTGAGTCTTTAACTGTCGTGATGCGAATGCAATAGTTTTGCCTCCTTGCATAAGAACACATCCTAACCTCTGATATGACGCATCGGTATAAACGACGAATCTTTCTCCTTTAGTCGGTAATGCCAGAACTGGGGCTGATGTCAACCGCTTCTTCAGTTCGGTAAATGCATGCTCACAATCTTGATCCCACTTAAAGTTCGTATTCTTCTTAGTTAGATTAGTTAGAGGTCTTGATATATTGGAGAATCCTTCTATAAATCTTCGATAATAACCAATAAGGCCGAGAAAACTTCGCACTTTTGACACATTCGAAAGCTACTCCCATTCTAATATTGTTTTAATTTTAGCTGAGCCCATAAATATTCCTTTCTCTAACACCACATGCCCCAAGAATTTTACTCCATGCTTTCATAAGTCATATTTTGATAACTTGGAATACAATTGATTTTCTTGTAACGTCTGCAGAGCGGTCCTGAGATGTTCCTCATGCTCCTCCTGAGTCTTGGAGTATATAAGAATATCATCGATGAATACAATAACGAATCGATCTAAATAAGGTTTCAATTCCCGATTCATAAAGTCCATAAATATCGCTGGAGCATTTGTCAATCCAAATGACATTACTAAGAACTCATAGTGCCCGTAACGAGTCCTAAAAGCCGTCTTGTGCACGTATTTGTCCTTTATTCTCAATTGATGGTAACCGACCTCAAATCTATTTTAGAAAAGAACTTTGCTCCCTTAAGCTGATCAAATAAATCCTCAATCATATGAAGAGGATATTTGTTCTTGATTGTTACTTTATTCAACTGACGATAATCGATACATAATCTCATAGTTCCATCCTTCTTCCTTACAAATAAGACCGGTGCTCCCCATGGCGACATGCTGGGTCTAATGAAACCCTTATCTAGCAACTGTTGGATCTGATCATTTAATTCTTTTAATTCTACAGGAGTCATGCGATAAGGTGCTCTAAAGATGGGTGCGGTTCCGAGCATTAGATCGATACCGAAGGCCACATCTCTCTTTAGAGATAACCTTGGAATATCCTGAAAAACTCCGGGAAACTTCCTAACCACGGGTATTTATTCAATCCCTTCTTCTGATTGCTCGATTCCCACAATAGCCGACAAACCAATCGGCGCTTTCCTTCTTCGTGTCCCACAAAATTTCAGTGGAGATCGTCCTTCTATGTTCAACGTAATCGTCTTCCTGAAACAATCTATCTTGGCACTGGGACAACCAATCCATTCCTAAGATGACATCATATTCCATCATAGGCATAATAATGAGATTTGCTAGGAGTAATTCATTTTCTATTATGATGGGACATTCTTCACACATTTGCTTAAAATTCATAGACTTACTAAGAGGGGTTGCTACGATAATTTTCTTATCTAATCATACGGGTGATATACTAAATGAGCATACGAAGAAATAAGATATAAATGAATGTGTAGCTCCTGAATCGAATAATGCTTTAGCAAGAGAGGTGTAAGCTAAGATAGTACCTTCCACCACATCATTAGTAGCTTCAACACCATGTTGAGGAGTGATATCTGCCGGTTGTGCTGGGTCCTCATAAGCAGAAGTAGTAGTCTCATATATTTGTGCAGCATCATCTTGAGGTGGCGTTGGATCATCATATCTTCGGTTTGGATCCTCATACTCCTGACGTTAGGCTAGATCATTTGTGGATGAAGATAGAACGTAGACATGTCCTTGAGCTTACTTTCTAGCCTCAGTTGCTGATATTGGGAAAGCTTAACCTGTTGTTGCGATTGTTGAGGTGGTCACGGATAAGCTTGAGGGGGTCCAAGCGGCTAGAATCATGGATGTAGCTATGCAGGCCTCTAAGGATAAGGTTGTGCTGGTCTCACAGTTGGTTGAATCATCTGAGGGAGCAGCGGAGGTCGTTGATATGAAGTAAAATGTGCATAATGAGGAGGCAGCCTATAAAACGATCGTGGTGGTCCTTGATTCCCTGGATATTAATGACGAGGTGGTAAAAGACAATGGCGAGCAGGATGGCCCACCTTTCTGCAGTTATGGCAAGTCCCAGTGAATCACGTTGAAAGTTGCATAGTGGCATGACTAGGTATTAATGTTGGCATCATATTTTGCCGCTTAGTTGCTTCATGTTGTGTGAGAGATGAATGAGGCGTGGTCCTAGCTCCACTCCTCATGTCCTTCTTCGGCTCGCGGTTCTTCCAATGCTCATCAAAGTCTTTTTTATTATGCTGGAGAGTTCCAGTGCATCTGCATACGTTTTAATAAGAAATGGTGCCAGTCAAGTACGAATAGAAGATTTCAATCTCTCAACAAACTTCTGCCCTTTACGAAGCTCATCTGGTAAGAGAAATGTCGCAAATCGTGCCAACTCTGTAAACTTTGCATCATATTGCGTACCGTCATATTTCCTTGTTCTAATTATGAATTCTGTAACCTTTTGAGCACGCACATAAGCTGGAAAGTATTTATTTTCAAATTTTGTGTTGAATTGATCCCATGTCCACCTTTCTATTCTCGGGTTCTCATTGGTCGTAGATTCCCACTAATGATCGGCTTCTCCTTCCAACATATATATTATTAATTTAGTCTTTTGTTGCTCGTTACGTCTCATAGCTGTGAAAATTTTCTCCATCTGCCTTTTCCAACCCTCAGCTTCACTTGGGTTAGGCCCACCTTTAAACGTAGGCGGTCTCTGCCTATTAAACTTTTTCAATAAGGACCCCGTCCCTTCAGGGGCTACAAGTGTCGCTTGAGTCTGCTCCTAAGATTGAGTTATAAGCACTTGTATTCCCATAAATGAGGCAAATCCATCCATCGCTTGGAGGATCTTGTCAATAATTCTTCCTTGCCTAGTAGCATCGGGTACTTGAGTCTCCGATGCGGCCCCGAGGTTCATACTCTGATCGGTCATAGCATAGGATAAATAAAAGGAATTATAATTTTTTACTGAATAATTTTAAGATTCTAAGAAATTAGATGGTTCAAGGTAGACATACATGAAGATCTAAGAGAAGTTGAACTAAGATATAGTTTAGAACTATGTGCAGAAATTTCTAGTCATAAGGGTGATATTCTAATTGATGTTTTTAATATTTTTAGACATTATTTTAACTCGAAATTTTTATATAGATATATCTATAAGTCTATTATACCCCTATAAAATTTTATAATATTTTGAAGCCTATAAAATTTTTAATAATTCAAAGAGTACACGCTGTCCAGATTTGGATGATTTCTGGACAGGTTTTTCTTAACCTCAAGTACATATATCAAGGATCAGTATTTTTAATTGTTATCTATTTTTTTATAAAATTATACTTATTAAGTTTCAATTGAGTTTTTGAATCATCTCAATCGGAGTTTTACTTAAATAGTTATGATTTTTCAAAGTCAGACATTTTATATAGATTATTGTTGTCCAACTCAATAAATAGTTAGAAAAATTCTCAGAAATTTCCTAACGTCCAGATTTGATTTTGTATGTTAATATATAGCCTAAATGGGATCTAAGTATTATATCACAATAGATTAAAATGTCCTACGTATATATTCTAAATTTCTCACCTCCTAGTTAAGGCCATTTAGGAAGACTTAAAGTTAAATCTCTATTTTAGGTCCAATATTTAAGATCAACCTAGCTTTGATACCAACTTTGTCACGTCCCAAAATTCGGGTACCTGAATAGGGTATCCAAGACCCAAATTCTAGACCCGAGACTTAAAAATAAAGTATAACAATTTCATATGCATTTCATTTTCTCCCACCATAGCCCAAAACTTTAAAATTCCAAACATAAACTAAGATAACTAATTGCATAATCTGTTATTACATCGATGCATGATTATTTAACTTAACTTGAAATAAGAAAATCAAGTCAAACATTACTACATTAACAGTTCTAAAATAAAATAAAATTTATCATATGTAGAATGACATGCCACGTGCATCTAACCACATTCCATGCTCCACTACTAATAGTAGTACCCTGCATCTTCAAAATATTCATAACCTGAAACGGTTAAAATATAATGAGTTGACAACTCAATAGGATCACATCATTCCTAAGTTAAAAATCCCACAAGTATTACCAAATTTAACCTCGATATATTAATCAAAATAAGTTGAACACTGGATGTAAAATCATAGTTAATGATTTGACATTCATGCATATGAAATAAATAAATTATTTAACATAGCTTTTCTAAAAATACTAAGATTTGGAGTGAATAAAACGCTCATGTGTGCTGATCCTTTTAGGGGATGACCCACGACAGAGCACCGATGTTGATCCTTTCAGGGTATGACCCTCGGCAGAGCACCGGTATAACCTTTTAGGGGACAAAAGCCCAGGGCAGTGCACCTGTGTGTACTGATCCTTTTAGGGAATCACCCAGGGCAGAGCACCCGTGTCGATCCTTTTAGGAATGACCCTGGGCAGAGCACCCGTGTCATGCTGATCATTTCGGGAATGACCCTGGGCAGAGCACCCATAAGAATCATTGTACAAAAAAATTCACATGTGATGCATCTAACTTATAAGAAAACATTTTAGTAAACAATATCAGAGCATCCATAACAAATAATATGGTGATCCTTTTAGGGCAGAGCACCCGTAAGGATCATTACATTAAAAAAATAATTAATCACATAATAAATATTCATCATCACTCCTAAATAATATCAAATGCAAATAATAATAATAATGATAATAATAATAATAATAATAATAATAATAATAATAATATTTGCATTGGTTCAAATAAAAAAAAATATTTCAATGTCTAGATTATATAAGGCAACAGATATGAATTTTTCAACGGGGGAATGATCACCTACCTGATATGGAAAAATAGTGTGATGGAAGGAAAATAATCTGAAGAGATGTTAATTTCTACGTGTACTAACTTGGATTAATCAACTCTAAACTCGATGTTGAACCCTCACGTATACTCTTCCTTTTCCTGATCTCTCTTTTCTTCACAAAATCTTTCTTTTGTGATTTTCTTTTATATGGTTTTCTATAGGTAGCATGAGAAATGGGGTATAAAAATAATGTGAGGTGAGTTAGTGGGTTGGGAGTTTAATGGACGATTTAGATTGAGGAATGGGTCCCACCATGATGATGGTAATCATGGTGAATGGGTTTGTGTGCGCAACCGAACCACAAAGAACAAGGAAGGAGAGAGAGAAACATGAAGGAGAGGGGGTTACTTTGTGGGTGACGTGCATCAGCACGTCACTTGCTTTGCTTTTTATTTTTATTTTTTTGAAAAGTGGGCCCCACAGCTATGATGTGATAAATCCACACCGTTCATCAGTTTTGCTCAACAAGGTTAGGGCATGGCCAAAAAAAATGAGGGTCATCCAAAACTCATGTGGGCCACATCATATGAAACAGTGGGTTAACGGTGGAACCCACCGTTTAAAACAAACAGGGTATTACATGCATGCCTTCTCTTGCACTCCCTCCGCAATTTTCTTCTTACGGTCGCGACATGCACCCCTTCCTCTGTACTCAACACCAACGCCAAAGGCACATGTAATGCGGTACATGAGCGTGATTACCGAGTTCTTATTAGATCTTTTCATACAGCAGGATTGGGAAGCTAAGGTACCTCCTTTTATATCATTTACTCAAATAATGATCCATCTAGGGTCGTCAATCCTAGTTTATCACATACGATAGGCAAGTTCACGAGTTTATACTGTAGGTTGCTAGGAGAGGTTCATCATCGTCTGCGTAGGCTTAATTCACACTCGAGGTCACTATTACCAATGCCCTACCAACTGGTAGTCTATTTTCGAAGGCTCGTCACCAACCTGACTAAGGACCACAGCTAGGCTGCGCCGGGGTAGGCATATTTCATATTCGAGGTCACTCCACCAATGTCCTACCAATTGGCAGTCTATTTTCAAAGGCTCGTCACCAACCCGACTGGGGACCACAGCCAGCCTGCGCCAGTGTAGGCCAACAGCTCGAATACAGTGTCTCATACCACCGTATTCGGCTCACGAGTTTGGGTTGCTCACTGGTCACTACGGGGAGGCTCGTCACCCCAGCGTAGGCTGACAGTTCGACTACAGTGTCCCATACCACCATGTCCAGCTCATGAGTCTTAACGAATCGTGGTACTAAGGTTAAACGGGTCTTTACATTAGTAAGTTGGTACCTTAGGTTCAAGCAGTAGTGTCCATACATTATAAACACACAATAGGCCAATCAGTTTATTAGACAAGTTTGACTAGTACGAGTGTACGCCGAATTAATCGACATGGTACCACTGTCGACAATCATCGTACGCCTCGAATTCATCGAACGTGTCGTGTGTGGCGAAATGACCTTAGCCACTACTCGAGAACCATTACTGATTGCTTGGACTACATCGTAGCCCCAATCACACTTCAAACGATAGCATTCACAAGTGATAATCAATGACAGCATATGACAACCAAATCTAAATATAAATCTTAGTTGAGCATTTCAACAAACACATAATACACATGTTATCTTACATAGGCATTTCATCTGTACAATACATAGTAGTAAGATAGGTTACATAAAGGGAACTGTAATTGTAGAGAATCCTATCTCAACACCCTCATTAAATACATTCCAACAAACATTTCCTCATTCAGGCATTTTATCAAACACTTAGATTACACATTTCAACATAAATGTATTAGACTAGTTATAACATATATCCTGGCAAGCCCTCTTACAAAGGAGTTGCCACATACACAACAAGCATATATTCATAGTTAATAATCATGGCAAGCATAGATCCAAATTCCATATTCATTTAGACATTTTTACAAGCACTTAAACTGCACACTTCAACATATGTGACTTATGTTGGTTATAACCGGTGTTAGGGCAAATCCTTTCACCAAGGAGTTGTCACACTATAACCATATATTCATGATGAATAATCATGGCAAGCACGAATCCAAATTCTATACTCATTCAATCATATCAACAAACACATGGAATACACTATATTCAACATAGTTCATATATATGTGTAAAGCGTGGAAAATATTGTATCTAAGTATGTGATGACGATCAATTCAGTCATAAGTCATTAACTCACATTGAAAGCCTTGAAAACCATAACCTAAATGTTTATAGTCCACACCTTTCGCCGGTAGACCCGTAACAAACTCAGTTTGAATACTAAGTCCTCGCTTACGGCACAACGGCAACCTATAGCATTAAATAGGTTAGTTATTTCACTATTTACTTTATTTGAATCCCTAAAACAAATTAGGGTTGGGATTTCTTACCTGAAAATGGAATCAGAATCGCCGGTATAGCGATACAGTAGCGATGGTTAAGCACGTGAAGGGGTGTGATCGAATCCCAGGAGCAAACTCGCACTCTCTCTCTCTTCTCCTCACTTTCTTCTTCTCTTTTCTCTCTCTTCTCTCTCCTATGGTTTGAAATTCGTATAGAATGGGAGAGAGAGGGTTTTAGGTCCTTATATAGGCCTAGAATTGATGGGATGGCCCCAGGGCCATGGTATACTTAGGTTATAGCCAAATGGCGATAGTTTCGATCCAACGGAACACTTCTGGAGGCCCCTTTTCTGCATGCGGTCGGACTTAAGCTCCCTAACATTGGATCTAGGTCAAGTTAAGTTTTCAGTCCGATTGGATTTACAGATCAACCGCAGGAGACCAGTTTCAGTTCAACGGTCACCGGTACTCGATCAAGGCTACAAGTACACTGACGTGTGTTGGAAATTTTTCCTGATCCGAGGGTATAGTTGGGTTAGATTCTGACGGTCTGAATCCTCAGATTTGGCCGACAAGCGAACGATTCAATTCACTTAAGTCTGAGTTCATTTTCTAAAGATATTCGCATTTCTCACACACTTCGCTCCGGGCTCAAGTTCTGTATTTCGGGATATTATCTGGACTTGATTTTCGAAGTGGTTGTCAAGTCATAACCATATAGTTTCGTAGCTATTGAATTTTTGACGTGTGGTCCAGGTCCGATACAGAGTTTCAATGCACTCCCGAGAGCAACTGGGTTTAGAGATTGATCCTAGGTTTCAGGGTAACGTAGCGTCAGCGATCCTACTGATTTTAGGTCTTGCGGTTCGTATTGAAAGTTGTCCAAGCTAATTCGATAAGTGATTTAGTTAAGTACCTAATTAATCTTCGTCTAATTTCTAAAGGATTTGGTCCTTAGTGATTTCTGCCTGAGGTGGTACTCGGGTCTTTGTAAGAATTTTTTCGGGACGTTACACAGGGGCTGAGCGTCAGGGGCAGTTACGGTAGTAGGGGAAGCATGTTCAGATTCCTCGACCGTAGCAAGATCAGTGTCCTAAGCCTCGTCCGCCACAAGAAGGTCGAGGTTGATGCCGGGATGAAGCTTTTTTACTTCAGCAAGGCAGGTGTCGAAGCCGGTGTTGTAGCCAAAGAGATACAGTTTGTCCAATTCTCTGGTCCTCTCCACCAAGTCCTTATATGTTGCCACTACCGCAACAACTTGCAAGGCCACTCGAGTCTCGAGCTCCCCTCGTAGCCTCTCCTGCTCCGCAGCAGTCGTGGCCTCGAGAACGATTCGCTGCTGAGTCAACCCCTCGGCAGCCGCGTGCTTCACCCTTGCGAGGTCTTTCTCTAGTCATGTGGTGTCAGCTTCTGCATCCTCAACAGAGGCCTCCAGACGCTCGACAACCTCCCGTAGGTGCACGACTTCGAGGTCGGCCACATCCAAGCGAGCTTGGAGTTGATTGACCCCGCCCTAGAGCACTAACTCCCTCGCTCGGCCTTCTTCAGCAACCCTTCTCAGCTCTTCCTGCTCCGCAACCGAAGTCTCAACAAGCCTATCGAGCTCAGCCCTCTGCACCTCATACTCGGCCTTTTGTGTCTCGAGCTTGGTTTTCTCTGCCTCAATCCTTTCCATTTCCTTCAACCTCTCCTTCACCTCTACCATTATCGGCAGCGACTGGTAATAGACCGTTGCGTAGTCATTCATGAACTTGACGCAACTTCAGGAGAGGTGTCGACTATCCTCGATTCTGGCACATGCTTGGATGCCCAAGGGTTCAGCAACGTCATGTGATAACTAGGAGGCAGAGTCTTTGTAGTAGGTTAAGAAGCTCCTCCAACCCCACTGGCTGCAGAAGCTTGGGCAGCCGCCTCATGCGTGGCAGTGTATTCGACCAGGGCGTTGGTTCGGCCAATTAAGAGCTCAACCTCAGCAGCGGCGCGGTGGGCTACGAATCATGCGGGGACGACAGTATCAAGAGTCTCCCCAACCACCTCTCTCTCTATCTCGGGGGGACCTACAAGGACCGAAGGTGCAACCTCGTGGGCTTGCTCCTCTAGAGTCAGCGTCAAGATGGTGATAGGCTTGACTCCGACAAAGACCTCAGGGGCTCATACTTCAGGAGTAAGAGTCAAGGAAGTGGCGGGAACTGCATTGGTTGGGGTTGCGGCATGAACGGCTTCAGCCAGGGCCGTGGCAGGCACGACTTTGGCTGAGAAGGTCATGGCTACAGCCGAAAAAGGTTCAACACTGGGAGCAGAGAAGGTCGTGGCTACAGCAACAACAGGCTCAGCCTCGGAAGTCTTTCTCTTCTTCGGCATCACTTTTGTCCTCGGCTCGAATGAGAGGACAACATCTATCGGAGGGCGCGGTACAACTGGCCGCCTCCTCTTTGAGTCGCCTGTCTACATTCCTGCCCAAAAAAGAAGGAAATCAGTCAAAGTAAAATCTACTGAATGTCAGTAAGCAATCTCCGAGAACCCTTGCCCCGCTTACCCAAAGCAAAGAGAGTAGGCTGGAGTCTGCAGAAACCAGACGACACTAGGTTCTCCCCGTTGATGAGTTCGAACCAGACGCATTGGTCCTCAGCGAGCAATCTGGCTCGGGCAACCTACTGCTTTTGGAGATAAGAGAGTTCTGAGCCCCTTTCGGCTGAACTGCAAGCAGAGACAGATCTCGAGTTAAAACACAGAAGGACAAATGAAGCATATATATATATTGCAATGAAAAGAAGTGCCCGACCTAGGTTGGCAAACTTGGTGGGGACCCGAACCCGCAGTCTGTCCAACTTGGAGGCAGGGGCCTTTCATTTCCTTGAGGCCTGGAACCACTTCCCTTTCCAGTCCTTGTTGGAAGAAGGAAGTTGGGTTACCAGACCCGGGATGCATGGAGGCTTAGCCAAGAAGTAGTACGAGGCCAGCTCTGACCTATCATACTTGGCTATGTACAAAAATAGAAACTCTTCCTGCGTCAGCCTATGGCTCCTCACCCAATGCCAGAAAATAAAGGTGGAGACAAGAGTCCTTCGGGCGTTCGAGACCAGCTGACCTAGCATCACTCTAAGCCGTGCGGTCAGCTCGCGTATGAATGGATGGATGGGGAATTGAAGCCCGCATTGGAGGGCACTGGTGAAGATGGCGATCTCCCCTTAGCAAGGGCTCGAATGTGCACCGAGTCAAGAATCTGATGGTCTTCACAGACTTGGGCCATCTGGGACTCAACCCAGGACGGCCGGGACCAATGGCTTCGCCCCACGCCTGCCTTCGACCGTCCCACGGTATCTCTAAGAGCCCTCTTCGACCTCTTGCCACGGCCTTTGGCCCTTTGACTTGCGATTCCCTGGGCCGAGATGCCAAGTAGTACGGCCTCAAAAGGGCTTTCAGAGTCTCCGGGCCCTAAGGCAGTGTGGTCTCTGGTCCTGAGTCAGAACCAGCTCCTCGGACCTCTTCTACTTCATCAGAATTGCTCGACATTGTATAAGGAAACAAATCTTAAGTGATGGAAGATTGACAGCCCTGCAGGTGATTTTCTCCGGTAGAAATCTTCCCAACTCTGGCGGCTTCCTCCGAGTAGAATCCCTTCTCCAATCGTCAGAAACTCTTTATCTGGTGACAAAAATCCTTTTTCCGGCAGAGGGCAATTTAAAAGGAAAAGGCAAGGGAAATGGAAAGCGAGAGAGCGAGAGATGCAAAAGAAGTGTGAAATGAGAACGGAAGGGGTTTATATAACCCCCCCATCGCTCAGCGCCATCATTGCGGACAACTGTCCTCGAGGTCGAGGCAACTCAGCACTGACACTAGGGGACATGTGGAGAGAGACGATACGTCCGAGTCCGCATTCCCAGAGTCGGGTCGTCTCAACATTATGTGTTATTTATGGCGCAGGCGGCCTCTCGCCCCCCCCCCCCATGGGCACGTGGCAGCGTCCCCTCCGCTCTATCGATTGCGAATCGTAACCGTCGCCACGTGTCATCTATCTGGAGGTCGAGATCTGAACAGACGCAACCACCGTACGGCATGAGAAATTCGAAGCGCGATCGTCGCAGTGATTGCACCCCGGTTATCTCAATCGCCATCATGAGCAGAGACGTGGGGGCATCGTCTCGTTTTCCCAGGCATTTACTCTCAAAGTCTGGGCTCGGACCAAGAGAGTAGGGGGCTTCTGTTATGGCGAAACCTGGATAAGGACTATCAGGGTCGTCCTGAGCTATCCAAATCAGTTATTAAGGCCTCAGAAGGAGAACATCACGTCAAGTGCAAGCCGACCTCTGAGTTATGACAATAAGCAGGCTGAGACAAGCTCTCGTCCGCGTCCTCATCGAAAGACGGCATCTAATGAACCCCGACTCTAAGCGTTCCGATGTTAAACTCCAACTACTGTTACTCGGTCTCAGGCTTAGGCAAGACGAGGCCGAGTCCGGATCGCAACACTCCGAGTGTCAAGTCAGGAGACTAACCTAAATACGAATGTGACTGACGATCTCGCCTAAGGATACGCGCCCTTAAGACACGATATGCTACACGACCCAAAGATTGTGATAATATCTACACGATTACAATATCCGCATGATTAAGTAAATTGTGCCGAGATTAATGGACGTAATCCTCTCTACTCACAGGTATAAATACTAGGGGACCCTATTGCAACAGGTACGCAATATCTTGCACCATCTCTCTACATTACACGACTTAGACCCAGATTTCCTAGCTTGACTTAGGCATCAGAGAGTCCCCTGGCCAAGCCAATGTATGCTTTGCTCACCCTTTCTGTGCAGGATCAGGGTCCATACGAGGCTCGCAGCATTGAGTGGAGGGTAGTCCAGATTTTGACCTCAACATTATCCTTATTGTGTGGAGCCCAAGTTAGTGAATATGTTCTATATCCATGCCATCCATCCATTTTTCAATTCATTTTAGGACATGGACCCAAAACTTAAGAAGATTCAAATCTCAGAAGTACCACCCCACTAGAAATAATAGTGAATGACTGTTAAAAACTTTTTGTGAGCCACAAAAGTTTTGGATCAATCTGATCTTTATAATTTTCCTCTCGTTTAAGGGTATGGTCCACTTGAGATTTGTATCTGCTTAGTTTTTTGGACCACGTTCTCTGAAAATGAGCTGGAAAAACTGATGGATGGTTTGGATATGCAACAAATCATCAACGTGGGCCCCACGGTAAGGATAACACATCATGGTAACACCTAATCCAATCCCGTATACAAACATAGACGTGGTAGTACTCAATCAGCATCATTTTAAATGGTGTCCTCTCACGGGAAAGGACTTGGATAAGGTGAGTCAGGGTAAGTCTGATGCAGGGATGAACGTGATGAGGTCGATCACTGTCTTACTCAAGGATAACTACTCCGAATCTACGGAGCTTCTCTAGACTCCTCACATAGACTTCTCCAATCCACGAAGAAAAAAAGGAAGGAAATTAGAAAATAAATTCTATAAAATTCATAATTTAATTGATAAATGAAATAAACGTGTTCACAACCCTTTAAATAGGGATATTAAGCTATGGGAGAAGTTTCGGAGTCAAACTACAACTAAAACTCCTAGAAATTGCAATTTGCTATAAATAGTAAACTTACTATAGAGAAACGGTCGTGATGTGTACTAGTATGCATAGTTTTTGGCCAAAAATATCATCCTATTTGGCCTAACCATAATGTCCTCCTAATTATTCTAAGCACTCACAACTCCTAAAGCCCAACTGATGAAGAGTTATACTCAAACTAAAAATTACTATAAATAGTAAAAAGAAAAATAAAATGGGATTTCAACTGCCAATCTGATGGTATTTCACAAATTTGGCATGGGCAACCTGGGTAGAGGGGTTGGACCATACCCTTGAATGAGAGTGGCTCACATGCGCATGCGATCCACTCTCACCCACTAAGCTGTTACCCCAGACTCACCCACTAAGGTGCACAGATACCGCTGTCAATGGGCCTGCGGGCTTTTGTTCCTGTCCCAATTCAGGCCAGACCCATGGACCCGGGCTCAGCCCTCACATTCAACTCCTTCAATAATAGGGTTAGGGTAGGCCTTAAATTCAAAATACATGTTTGGCTTGCTTTCCCGATAGGGGTGTAACTCGGAATGTATGGGTCAAGTTAGGTCAACCCGAGCCCAATCCAACCCAACCTGACCGAAATGCATGTATCTCCAACCCGAACCTAAATTGAATTTAATTGGGCTGGTAACGTTGACAACTCGACCCATGACGGGGGTAGGCCATGGCTCCTAAATCCACAGCCTAAGCTTCCATGTGAAAATGAATAGGAAAAGAAAATAAAAGGGCTTTCTCAATCATTCACGACTAATATAAGAGGCCAAGAGGCTTATGTCAAAGTGATCAAGGTGATCCTTTGTCCCTCACCTTTCTTCGTAACTACTATATGGAAGCCCTATCAAAGGTTAAATAAATGAGAAATGGATTATTTTATTTTATTTTGCCTAATCCATGCCTTCTATTTCTAATCTCCAACTCGTGGATAAGATTCTATCCAATACATCTCTTAGAATTTAATTACCGTAGATATGATCTCATTAGACTTTTAACTCACTAAATTAACAATACTTACATGTTTATATAAAAGAGAGAAAAGCAGAGATGAAGAATACCTAGACATTACTTTCATTAAAATAAATTTTAGTTTATTTTCATATTTGAAGGATTTTAATAAACCTAGTAGTAAAAGTGATGTGAAGATTCAGTAGGAGCAGTGAATTTATACAGTAAAATTTTAAATTTTAAGTTAATTTTATTATGGTTTGAATGATTTGATTTGGATGAATGATGATTTGAATGAGAATGTGATAAATGAATATATGAAACATTAATGCACACCTTATAACTTGGGTCAGAGTTATCGTACGGGCTCTAAATTTCGAAGCGTAACAGATTAGTATCAAAAAAGTTTTAATTTCAGCTAGGGCGTAGGGTTATAGTCAACACCAAGTTAATATATAATTAAAATTATCCTACGTACTAGTATTGTGATTTGAAATTTATTTAAAATAGTGAAGAATGAACAAGCTTGGGAAGAATGTTTAAAGCTTCTTAGAAACCTTAGTAAATATCATAGAGCGACCGGCCCAGAGGAGCAACGTAGAACCCGTAATTGTAGCTCACAGTGGATAAGGAAAATACTTGAAAAACTCAAACAATTAAGACCGTGTGTTATTTCTAACCATGCATTCCAACCCTTCGATGCATCAAAACCATCCATTAGATCACCACCTAACGTCCTAATCCCCTGAGTACATAAATCATTTTAGGGTAATATATATTCCATAGTGAGAAAGGGAGACGCGTGTGATTGTACCGAGAGATGCTTCTTGATTCCTGACCTTTGAGTATAGTGGATGTGAATCCGTAGATATACCAAAAGAAAACTAAGTAAATTTATGTTGTGGTTGCATCTTTTTTCTTTTTTTTTTTTCTTTTTCTTTTAATTTTAGTATTGATAAGTTACGCTCCTTGTAGGTGGGCTTGTCAACGGACAGGACTCAGTCAGATCAAGCCCGGCCCACTAAAATTTCAGGCCTCAAATTTAGGCCTCTCCCACAGGCCTGGTAGGGCCATGACGGACACATGAAAGCATGGTTTAAAAATCAGTTTTAGATAAGGTAATGCAGGGGCATTTTCACACTGGCCTCAGTGGGGTGACTTGTGGGATGCAGGGGCACACTCTGGATGGGCGGAACCCATGGATTTGGGGCATGTGTGAGGCAGGTGGCTCATGTGAGGCGAAACCCATGGATTTGGAGCCACAAGGGGGTAGAACAAATGGATTTGAGGCCCACGAGAAGGGTTCGGCCGAGGACGGATTTGGAACCTAGGCTATGAGATAAAGGGATTAATTCATCATGTTCTATCAGTTCAAGCTTCTAGAGCAAGTGATTAATTGTCCAGCATCAAATTGATATTGCCCCCATCATGTCGTGTATGGGGATGTTTCAGGCCAATACAGGTGAAAGAACAGTATTGTTCAGAGGCCGATACTGATACGTTTCAGGGATTACGTACCAGTTTCAGACCATACTCTACATAACCGTCGTCTATAAGACCTGAGCCTAGCTGCAGGCCTGGGCTCAGCCCAAAAATGAGACAATTGTTAAATCAAACTCCCGTCTCATCACATTTACTTTTAGGCCTGAAACCAGTTTCGGATCAGTTTTGAGCATTAAGTTGAATCCCAGTTCTGGTTGATGACAGCAACATAGATGGCCTAGATTTCAGATCATGCCCGGCCCATTAGAAATTGTTATCAAATCCACGTCCACCAGGTGCATTTATTTGTCGGGCCTGAAAATCTGGCACGCGCCCACCTGCGGCATAAATTAGATAGCTTCCTCCACTTGTGGTGCACCAACAACTCGATTGATCGATCATGACATTCTTCCCAAGTATTATTGTCGAATTAAAGAATCATTCAACACAAAAGACGTTGTTGCCTGATGAGAAGAGAGCTTGATTATGGTCACAAATGTTCAAATGAGAGATATTTATTACCTTGTTAAGATAAATTTAAATAAAAGCTCATTTTCACATGGGGTGTGCTCCAGTGGTACCGGGCAGAAGTGGGGCCCACATGTACTCACAAAATCAGTCGCCTCACATTACCGCCATGGTAGAAACATCAGCCCAAATGGAAGCTCAGGTGGGCCACAACACGGGGGTTAAAAGTTGAGAGGGGACACAGACCCTTGATCTGTGTGGGGGCCCACCTTGTCGGGCATATGGAATCCAGGCTGCCCAGACTCTTCATTAGCTATCGAAGAAGGATTCAGTCAAAAATCAGGTTTTTTCTGCAACTCGAGAATAAAGGGTGGGCATCCCTCCCCACATTCTTCCCTGTGACTGGGGCCACCATAGTTTTGGATCAACCTGATTTTCGGGTCCTATGTAACCTGAGGGGGTACATCTGATGGACGATGTGATCCATGGTTTGTCCAACTACATTTAACATTTGACATAAGAAAGCAAGATAACTTAAGAGCCATTTTCCAAAATTCACTTCGGCTACTTCGTTCCCTTGGCTCTTGCCAAACAGCCCATTTTGCATTTTCAAAATTCTCAGCATTGCAGCATAAATTTGGAAGTAAATGGAATTGAAGGTAAATGAAATATATGGTTTTAGTATGTTTTATAATCTCACTTTTTTGCTATGATTCCGGTCCAATTGAAGTGCAATGCCTTCTTTGGCTCCCTTTTTTAAAGGGGAGTAGTACATGTAACAAAGGCGCCGCTGGCTAGGCTAGTAATCCACTGTATAAATGGCACATTGATGATACATCAAAACAATCTCCAATTATTAGTCGCATCACCAAAATCACATTTATAGCATGATCCAAACTGTCCGGCAAGTCGCTCGTTTGTGATCCTTATGCCTATGGCCCACCTAAGGCTCGGAATGTCACCATTTTTTCCTAAAGTATATATTTCAACGGGCACATACACATACACGGAAAATGAAGGAAAAGACATAGGAAGAAGAGATTGTCCATCTTAACAAACCAAAGAAACCCATCAATTCTTTCCATTACTTTTAAGTAAAATAGACAAACTCACTTAAAAGTTGATCTCTATATGTCACCCTAAATTGCTCTGTAGTAAGCACAGTAATATAATGGCGTTCTCTGCCATTGCAACTAAGAAATGACGAAGGAATTTCGCAGGAAAGACCAATAATAGCAACTCTAGGTGGTCTGATTAGAAAGGAAGCTAATTCTATTTCAAGTTGCAAAGAAGCTATTTGTAATCTTTTTCCTCCCCTGTGATTTTTTCCCCTTCTCTGATTGCTGTTTTGGCTCAATGAGGGTATCAAATGAGGTGCAGAAACAGATAGATATGGAAGGATAAAGCATCTGAAGCTATGCCAGTATACAAGCAGAACTGGGTGAGTATGAAGAATGGCAGTCACAGGTGGCAATGCACAGCCATTAGTGTCAAGTCTGTGATCATGTTCAAGTGGTTCTGATAAACAGTGACGTTCAAGTTGTTAGCCTGAAAATGGCCACCCTCCTAATGACAGGGCCTGTATTTTCTAACAAACAGTCATCAGCATTTCGATGCTACTGACATCTATAATTAGGATAATATGATGAATTTTAAGAGCTCTAACTTTTTGTTTTTCACTGATAACAAAACACAGAAATAGTCATTACATGTGCCATGATATTTTATTAAGCTCAAATTTTCATGTTAGCAAACTGCAACTTGAAAAAAAGTTTGCATAGGCACATGTACAAACACACGAGCACAAGGAAGGACTATCACCAGATTGTGGTGATGACCCTTCTCTCATTCCTTCTTAGTGGATTGCAATAACTCCTGCTCCCTGTACTGCTGAAAAAAACGCTCCTGCAAATCCGAAGAAGAAAGATAACATATTATATTCAGTTTAAGAAATTGACTGGTCCGGTTCAAATCATTTTAAGCTTGGATTGGGAAAACAAGAATAAATGTGAAATACTTCAATCAAAGGATTAAACCTGATCTTTTAGTATATTGCCATTCTCAGACATTTATGACACAGAATTTCACCCCTTCAGCTGTGCGTCACCATGTGACTTGCAAGTTTACATGTGGAGTAAATCTCAATTCTAATGGGAGAAAAACTTTGATACTCTAGCAGAGTGTGATGGATAATACACAGGCACTTAGAAATTACTTGGAATTTACAGACATCGCATGCGAAGAGTCAAATTAAACCATCCAAATTATGTTAACCAGTGTAGATGTATCATGAACCAAAAAATAAAGCTTATTTGATTATCCGAATCTCGGACTAGCAGACATTTATTGAAATGTTAAAATGGAAAATCTGACGGTCCTATTTCCACAAACATGTGGCCATGAATCAGAGGATAGGATCGTTTAAACAATCAGATATGGGGACTGTGATTTAGTGACAGTGGACTGCACGATCTAGTCAGTTTATTTGAGTTAATATGTTCCATGTGTACAATTTCTAAGTGCCTGCATATCAAGCATCATATGCAGACTGAGTATCATATAACTTTTCTTTTAACAAATGTAGGAAATGATGCTCTTATTTCACTACCACCACATATGTAAGTCAAGCTAAGGTGAAAAGTAAATTAAAGTTAGTCGCCTATCTGGCAACTTGCATAAGCAGTAGAGAATGCATTTCCTGGTAGTTGGAGGAATAGGCCCTCACAGCACCTTAACCGTCCATGCACCTCTTGGGAGAGATCACATTAGAGTTACAGTCTCAGCCGTCTGATATTGAAGAGCATGCCTCAAAAGACCATGGCTTGGGGAAGGTAAGAAAAATAACACAGCAGATAACAAATGAGCAGGTGACAAGCAGATCATAACAGATACAAGGCAATGCAATTTTGCACTCTTTGAAGTGTCTATGATGCATATTAGGAACATTTGGGTATCAAGGTTTTGCAGTTGCTTTCACCCCCATGAGGATACAATGAACTAATATTAAAAGATAAGTGGAATTTTAGAATACTAATTACTAGCTACCAACTTTATCAAGTGGAGGATAAGTGCTGCAGAAACAAGTGTGTTGAGATTGTCGTGAAAGACTATGAAGGATGTAATAAAGAATGAGGACATTTGAAGTATCCTTGGAGCATTATCAATTATCATCATCTTAGCCTTTCTCCCAACAGTTAGGTATTGGCTTTGAAATGGCATATTGGCAAAAGTTTTTAGATTGGTTGCACATTAGAGAGGCAGACATCAACTTCTTTCTTTCACTTGGGCTCTGGAATTGGCCATAGCAGAGGATCATTGGGAAACTATTGAGATTGGAAAATTATCATGTTTTAAGAGCCTGTTTGGGAGCTTAAAAAATAAAAGGAGCGAAAGTGACATTTTCTTTGAAAACTATTTTCCAAGAAAGAGTTTGCAGAGGAAAGAAAACAAGGGCGAGGCCAGGGAAAAATTATAGGGTTTTTTCGATGACAACAAATTCATGGAAAATGTTTTCCACCAACAAGTGAACTCCCAACCAAGGGAAAATGTCATTTCTGCGGAAAGTATTTACCACCTAAATACTTTCCAAGCTCTCCCAAACAGGCCCTAAAAATATGAGCGAATATTGCAATTTTTTTTAAATGTTGAAGACTTGCTCTCATCGCTATAGTAATTGTTTTAGATACAAGCAGCAGGATAGATCAAATACCCACTGACCACTTCAAACCCTACCTGGTGAATCATCTACAACAAAAGGAGCCGTCATATTCATAATAATATATGATCACAAGCTTCACAACACCCCTATTGAAGCCTTGAACCTTCTTCTATGACATGATAACAAGCCACTCTTCTCTTTTTCAAACCTCTAAAACCACTTACCAGAAAACCTGATTTGTCTCCATTGAGTACTAAATACAAAAATCTACCCCTAACCTTTTTTGCCTACATACCTCTTTCAATTCCACCAAATGTTTTTTTTTTCCTTTCTTTCTTTCTTTACATCCTTACCTTCAGAAAAATGGCTTGTTGAAAGGACCTCAAGATAGCCAATGAAACTCGTAGAGCACTAAGGTAGGAACATGTAGCATGCTGACAAGTTCTTGGCAGACTTGAAATGCGGCAGCCAAAAGGAGAGAGGACTTTACTTTTGACAAAATGACCTTCTTGTTAAACCTTTCCACAACAAGATCCCAAATGAGTCTAGTGGACCTAACTTTGCAAAGAGGAAGGTCCAAATAGGAAACAGGAAGTGAACCCTTCTTACACCTAAGATATGATACAATCTCCTAAAAAAGAAAGAGAACTGCAGAAAAACAGAGCAGCCGAGCGATACAAAAACCACCAAAAAAAAAAAACAACTACACACTCACCATGAACAGGAAAAATGAATGCTCAATCTGAATTATTGAAGACTTAGTCCTCATCAAGGATCTAGAGTCACCTTACTTTGCCAATAGAACAGCTCAATAATTCGCTTCATGATTGATATGAATGAAATAATCTGAGATCCGAGTACAGAAGTCTCCGGATTCCCCAATCAGGTCACAACATCCCAAGGGCAATGACCAGATCTACCACACCTAATCACAGTGACAGATTCACCTTCGATAATGACTGGGCTGAAGTGATGATTGACAACATATTTGATCCCAAAAGCAATGCAGAGGTTTCTGAATAGTTAGAACTAGAGATCCCGACTGACATCGCAAATTCAAAATTGGAATTCCCCGCCTTCAGCAGTGGTCTCCATCTTTGTTTTGGCTTTGAAACACTCGGCACTTCAGATCACCTATTCCCAATTAGATGGAATCATATTTTAGGAAATTCCTTTCATTATTTGTTTGCCTTACTCCAGTTCACAGCGAGATTAAAAGCTTTGTCAACAACCAAACCCACACTGCATTATATTCCAAGAAAAGATTTTCTACATTCTTTCCATCCCTATACTCCAAAAAATAGCTTCAAGCGATGCTTTCCGCAGCACAGTACTGACAACAAAAACTTAACATACTGTCCAGCTGGCAACGAGATTCTCGAATGAATCAGACATTGCCCAGGAAACACCGAACCACTCTAGCCAAGTTGACAAACTCCCATGTGAAAATGCAATAAAGTAAAAGATGAGAAGCATATTCTTCTTAGGAGCCTCACATCAATCAAATACCTATTAGAAAAGAGAATCCCCTATTTTGACGGTTAATTCAATCAACACTTCATTGTTAACCTCTAAAAGCCTAAGAAGGCTATTTGTCCCAATAACAGATAAAATGATGGAGAGCAAATTAAGATGGTTCTAACATGTGCCAGAGATTGCTCTTATAAGGCGGGTAACTTCGATTAGGATTGAATGGCCTTGAAAGAGAATACGAGGAAGACCTAAAAGGACATGAGGTAAACGAAGGCTTGTTAACTTACCAAGGATAGGGCCATAGATAGGAATGATTGCAAAAGTATGATCATAAAACTGACCCCAAATAGCTTAAGACAAGTCTATGATGATGACGATGATAATGACTTCACTAAGGATGCTTTTAGTAACTACATCTTTCCTGATCCCTTGAAAATCCCCAAGATGCCCTTCGACTTTAAAGCCATCTCCACCTCCAACAGAAACTTGGGGTTGGCCAACGATGCAGGCTAAACTAGGCCCAAGATCCATGGGCTAGGGCCAAACCCATTAAGCCCATGCCCCACAGTTGGCCCATCAATAAGGAGACTAGCTAGCAAAATCACTCGCTATGCAATAATCAATCACTCAAATCTTCTTAAATGCATTCTCATCCCTTGGGCATCTCTTTATTACTTTTCCATTTTTATAATAAGCCATTAGTTGTCAATGACATTATAAATCTACCTTCTTTGTACGTTTAGGAGCCTACTTACGAGCCTTAAATAAGTAGTCTCAAAGCACCATTGAATTTAATAAAATCCCTGGATTGTTTCTTCTACTTTGTTTGTGGTTCTCTTGCTTAGATTGAAGGTGCCTACATTTGGGTGAATCCTTCCCATTAGTCGAGTTGAAGCGTCAAGTTGACGAGTTGCTAAAAATGTGTCTACATTCGAGAAAGCCTTAGCCCATGTGTTGTGCTAGCCCTCCTTACCTCCAAGAAAAATAGTAGTTAACGTATGTGTATAGACGGTCGAGCTATCACTAAAATCACAGTGAAATATTGCCTCCCCATTCTTCGACTTGATGATATTTTGAACTCGCTAGGTACTCGCGTCTTCTCCAAGATTGATCTTCGCAATGGATACCACCAAATCCACATTTGACCTAGTGAGGAATAAAAGACGGCATTTAAAATGAAGGATGATCTCTACGAGTGGCTAGTTATGTCATTTGGTCTTACAAATGTACCTAGCACTTCTATGCGTGTCATGAGCCAATTGTTGCACCCTTTTATTGGTAAATTTTTCTACTTTAACAACATTCTTACTTATAGTGTCTAGGAAGGAGCACCTCAACCACCTAGGTCTTATCTTCGCAGTCCTTTTGCAAGCACTTCAACCCTAAAAAGTGCACCTTCATGAGAACATCAATGGTCTTCTTAGGGTACATTGTCTCATCAAAAGGTTTAGAGGTGGACCTAGCTAAGGTGAAAGCCATTGTTGATTGGCCGACACCCACCACTATCTCTTACGTCCATAGTTTTCGTGGCCTTGCCACATTTTATACACAAATTTGTGCGGAACTTTAGCAACATAATAGCTCCAGTTACCGATTGCATGAAACAAAGAGAGCTTCCGTGAACAAGTGCAGCAACAAGCGCTTCTGATAGGATCAAACGTAAGATGATTGAAACTCCAATTTTGCATCTTCTGGACTTTGAGAATGTATTTTGGGTGAGTTGTGATGCTTCTGACATCGGCATTGGTGGACTTCTCAATCAGGAGGGCCATCCAATAGCCTTCTTCAATGAAAAGCTCTCTGATATGAAACAGCGATACTCCACTTATGAGTTGGAGTTTTATACAATTGTTCAAACTATATGGCATTGGCATCACGATTTAGTTAGGAAGGAATGTCCTATACTCTAATCATGAAGCACTCAAGTATCTAGACTCTCAGCAAAAGATGAGCGCTCAGCCGCTCACCGTGTCAAGTGGACCCCGCTTAACTTCAGGAGTTCTCCTTTGTCATCCGTCACAAGGTTGGCAAGGACAATCGGGTTACTGATGCATTGAGCCATCGTGCACATTTTTTGTCATTGATGTCTGTCGCGGTTCTAAGATTCGAAGAGATACGATGTGAGTATGCTGACAAACAAAAATTTCAACAAAGACATTCTCAGTGAAAAGCATGTGAGACACCCACATTTCAGCATTCATGATGGCTACTTGTTCCAAGAGACAACTTTGCCTACCCAGTACGTCCATCCACAAGTATGTGGCAAGAGAGTTACATGCGGGTGGATGTAGTGCTCACTAGGGCTATGATAGGACCCTGGCCCTCTTTAGAGATTGATATGTTTGGCCTCATCTAAAATCAAATGTCGCAAAGATCTACCGATTATGTAGTATTTGCCCGCTCACTAAGGGTCAAAAGAGAAACAGTGGATTGGATGAACTAATGTTGATCCCACGTGCTCCATGGAAAGATCTAAGGATGGACTTCATCCTAGACCACTCGGAAAGTTGATTCAATATTTGTGGTGATTGATCTTTTTTCAAAGATGGCTCATTTCATACCATGTTCAAATACAACAAACACCCTCAAGATTGCTTGGTTATTTTTTCAAGAGGTTGTTCGTCTTCATGGACTTCTAAAGACAATTGTGTCAAATCATGAGACCAAGTTCATGAGCCATTTGTGGAACTCTTTGGCCGACAATGAAGACCAAATTTCAGTATTCTAGTGCCTACCACCCCCAAACCAATGGTCTGATAGAAGTGGTCAACCTCAACTTGGAAAGTTATCACGGTGTCCTGTGCGTAATCATATAGCTACATGGGACCTAATAATATCCATGGCTGAATTTGCCTATAATAACTTAGTTAATAGGTCCATAGGGATGTCACCTTTTGAAGCATAAGAACTTGTATACATCCGCGTCTTTCGGTCGATTTGGTTCCTCCACCCATAAAATTAAGACCAAGTGCAGAAGCTAATGACTTCCTTTGCCATATACAACAAGTGCATGAAGTTCTATATAATATCGCCGCAAGTGATGAAAGTTATAAGCAACATGCAGATGCAAGACGTCATTTTGTCGAATTTGCAAAAGGCAATATGGTTATGGTTCGTACTCATCTTGAACGGTTACCCCCTGAATCCTCAAAGAAGCTCCGCCCTCGCAATACGAGACCGTTCAAAATCATAAAGAAGATTAGTGTCAATGCTTATGTTTTAAATCTTTTACCAAATTTACCTATCAGTCATACTTTCAATGTGGAAGATCCTTCCATTTATTGTGAGCACCATACTGACGATGGTATTGAAGAACAAGTTATCACACTTCCAACCATTTTGCTACCTACAGATACTATAATTGATGGTATCGACGACCAAATCATCTCCACGCGCCAAGGTGGTTACCAGAAGTTTTTCGTCCATTGGTAAGGACAACCTCTCTCCGAAGCTACATGTATCACAGCTACAAACTTCCAGCGCATGAATCCTGACCTATATGAGCAACACCAAGCCATCCACTCACCAAAGCCGAGTTCTTTGATACCAAGGAGGACTGATGTGGGCTAAACTGGGCCCAAGATCCATGGGCCAGGTTCAAGGCTAGACCCCACAGCTATCACATCAATAAGGAGGCCCAAGCCTCCTATTTAAGTAGCTAGGTAGCAAAATCAATCAGCTAGCTATCCAATAATCTATCAGTCAAATCTTCTTAAATGCATTCTAATCCTTAGGCATCACTTTATTATTTTTTCACTTGTATAATACGTCATTGGTTATCAATGACATTATGAACTTACCTTCTTTGTATGTCTAAGGAGCCTATTTAAGGGTTGTACATAAGTAGTCTCAAGGCACCTTTGAATTGAATAAAAATTTTGGATTGTTTCATCTAATTTGTTTGTAGTTCTCGTGCTTAGATTGAAGGTGCCTACATTTGGGTAGATCCTTCTATAACACTCAGTGCTATTCAATAACTGAGTATTGAAAGTCCTCGAGTGTTACCATTTAAATCAGATTTAATTTATATGTGTGTACTTTTGCATCTAGCCACATTTAGACCGATTTCCGGGGCCACAAATTATCTATAAAGTATCATGCGCAACCTACAATTTCAAAAACCAAAAATTTGGTACATTAGTCGCATGTGCAACCCACACCATACATCATTGCGCACTAAAAGTACAATCTAACTCTTAATGTGGGAGGTTACTGGTACAATCACACGTGTGACCCTAGAAGCGTCGTAATACACTCAATTCAAGATTTCAGGACAATCAGACCATTAGATTTCGGGACTGACTATTAAACCTCAAGTTTGATCATGCTTTGCATAAGGATCGAGTTCAAACGACTGGGATTGATTATAGGCGGGCCACTACACCTCAGCACATCTCATTTGTAGATCGACAACACTGCCCTTCTTGGTTGTGCACACGTGACCACAATATTCATGCATGTGCACCAGTGAGCGTGCACCCGCACATCACCAAATCAAATTAAAAAATATATACAAGTTTCTCCCATGGGAGATGGGTTCGAACGATTGTCTTCTTCATTCAATTGCAATTTCATATTCAAACAAGGCTCAATCAAATTGAGCCATCTTCCATAGAGTCGAGCACAAGACGAGTCGACTCGAAAGACTCAACTCATTCGACTCGTTCAAACCCAACTCGACCCGAACCGAGTGGGTGAGTCAATCCGAATCGAGTAGACTTCGTCCAATCCGAACTCAAACTGAGTCGAGTTCAAGTTACCCAGTAAGTAGCCTCGACTCAACCCGAAATCCGACTCCGTACTAACTCGACTCGATCCAAAACCCGACTCATACATTAAAATAATAATAATAATAAATAATAAAAATAAATAAACTAAATCTAATGGTTGGGGTAATGCGGGGTTCATGGAAGTAGCAATTACTGAAGATGGATTCTGCAAGGGGATATGACAGATATGGCGATGGATAGGTTAGAAGATGCAAATGCGGGAGGAATGGTGGTAAATGGGTTTTACAGGTGGGCCCAGAGAAGATGAGGCTAATCGTTGCAAAATAGTCGGGCCCAAAGAAGATGATTGTGTCGTGATCAAAATGGGTTTTTCTTGTGCAAAACACAAGAAGCTGATAGTTGCATATCCAGATGGGAGATGGGTGCTCCAAATGTTGATGTTGAGGCAATACATTGCAGCAAGGCATACACCCAGATTTGACATTTCAGATATGCGATGTCATGTAGCTGATGGAGAGGCTGCAATTCCAATAGGTGCACCTAGGTTATGAGCTGTGATTTCAGCCCGCAAGTACCCACCGCACCCAACCCGACTCAGTACCTGTGATCGGGTCAAACTCGGTCCGGGTTAGTCCAAGCCAGACCCAAACTTCGATCAGGTCAAGCATGCTGGACTCAATACCAAGTCAAGTTAAGTTCAAGTCAAGTTTATTTCAAAACCAGGTCGAGTCGGGTTAGCCCTAACTCAATCCGACTCGACTTGATGCCCAGCTCTAATCTTCCATAGATCTGAACCCTGGAGCCCAACCGTCTGATGAAGGAGGTTGACTTCAATAGCTGCAAATCCGTCAAAACAGGAGATAAAAACCATCTAAATCGTGTACGTGAACTTGGAACCAAACACCACCCGGCGTAGATGAACAATGCCTAGATATTTGTCGTTACATGTTAGTGTGGCCCACCTTGGGGTAATCCAAACCGTCCAAACGGGCGTGCACAGTGAGCTGGTCAAGTACGACAAATTCACACACGTACAAGTGAATGTGTGTGTGTATGCGAACTCGAGCACAGTATCCTCTTCCCGGCACGCGAAACCTATTTAAAATAGAAACCGGGAAATTTCCCATTTTGGAAGATCTAATCTACTCACAATCCCAAGTGGATCATCTTGAACTGATCATGATCGTTCATCTAAGACCATCCCCACTGTTCAATATAGCCCACCTAGATCTGTCTTTAACCAGAAACAGAAAGCTTTCCATGCACAAGACGGTTTCAAAAGATAAATTTCCATTTCCGTTGGTTGTCACAATTGGAGAAAGATTCTTTCTACCACAATCCAAATGAAGGTTGTCTCCTCGAATCTAAGCCATGAATGCAACAAATCCCAACCGTCCGTTTGCCTTCGAACGGATTAGGGTTCAACACAGAAAAACCAACGCATGCGGAATCTTCTCCTCCAGCTGGTTGTTGCGAACGAAAACAGAAACTAATCACAGTCCGTGAAAGTTTCCCCTCAACAAATCTAGGACGTTCATATGTTTAAATCTCAGCCATCCAAACCAGTTGAAGCAGATCATGGTCTCACAATAAATAAACGGCCTCCGCATTTATCTTCTTCTTTGCTTGCTATTCGAATGGTGATCTTAGAAACCTTAGCTTCCAATAAAATCCAGACTATCCATTCACGTTTCTTCATGCACAAGGAGGAGAGAGCAAGAGAAGCAGCCGCTTTTCTCACCGGAATTCCCGGCCATGAGAGGAATGCATAAGAAATCGTTTGATCGCGATACCCACCAGGAAAATCGATCTCAACTCTTGATTTTATGCATCCACAAGCTCTAGATGGTCGATCAGAAGCAACGGCGCAAAGAAACATTCAACCATTGCGAAGTTGCCATTAACAGGCCGTTTCTTCTCCGCCGATTCACCACCATCGTAGAAGCTGATAGGGACCTTATTCAAGAGTCCAATCCACTCGTCGAGAGGCTCACCTGGTCATCTGATAATCACCAAAATACCAACCAAAATTGAATCAGCGATCACGACCATCAATGCAACCCAAACAACGACCAAACGAGTCATGCGCAAACGAGTTCCAGGCCTTGTTATAGTTTGGGGCTAGTCGAGTCTTCTCTCCTTGCGCAAAGACAGCCCGAGAAACCCTATCAAAGATTTATCCGATAAGAAAGCCAGACAAAACCATGAAAGCGAGGTCTAGAGAGAGTCAAGTATGAGAGTGTGAAATCGGATCCACCGGGTCATTGACTCATCCCAAACTCGGTTGAGGCAAGTTTTGCTTAGCTAGTCGGTTTGTGTCTGGTCGAGTCCAATGTTGGAAGTGGGATTAGAGAAGAAGGAAAAGAAGAAAGAAATAAGAAATAAGAAAGAAAGAGATGAAGAGAGATCAGACAAGAGAGAGAGAGAGAGAGAGAGTCAAAGTCGGACTCACTCACCGAGTCAGGTGGGGTCAGGTTAGTCCAGCTACTTGTTGGACATGTTTTGGCAGAAAAGAAAGAAAGAAGAAAGAAAGAAAGAAGAGGAGAGGAAGAAGAAAAGGGAAGAAGGAAGAAGAGAATATAGAAGGTGAGTCAGTCGGCTGAGTCGACTCGGTGAGTCGACGAAGTCTGAAGCGAGTCAAGGCCGAGGCTGGTCAGTTTCTGGGTGATTCAAGTCCAACAGTGCTAGAAATGCATGGGTTGGGGCCGAGGAGCAGCCACACACCGAATTCGACACCATTTTGCACCGAGTTGAGCCAAGTTTGACCGAGTTGGGTTCGAGTTGAGCAAGTGAGTTGTGATTTTCTCTAAATCTCAATTATAATTAGGTTTTTATTTATTTTATTTTGATTTTTAATGTAGGAATTAAAAATCCCCAAAAATATAAAGTTTAGATCTAGAATATAGATTAAAAACCCTAATTATATATTATCAATGCCCTAGGGTTGATCTTAACAGATCGTAGGGTGTGACGTTACGATCTAAACATACAATTCTTGTAATTTTAGGTAGGATTCGCTTCTCTAAGTGCATACACTTCTCTTAACAAAGTTGGAATGAGATTCGACTTGAAAGGTGGGCTTACCCTTCAAGCTTTCCTCTAAAATTCTAGTTTAGTAATAGTTTTTTATTTTGAATTGTCTCATTATTTGGATTAATACAAACATGTGATAGAATCTTTAAATCTTATAATCCACATGTAAATTCTTTAATATACTTGAATTACATGATTTGATCTCTTGAGTTAAGTAATTTATACATGTACACATTCTAGTATCTCAAGATTACATGATTAGACCTTCGATTGGAGTAATCTTCATATGTACACACTTTCATATGTTTAAGATCACATGATTAGGTCCCTTGATATGAACAATTTATATGCTTATGAATTCTAGCATGGTGTTTACTATAAATAGGATGGTGGCATTTGTGAACTTTATGTGTGTTTGTTTGATAGGGAGGAAATTGATTCACAGTGAAGGGAGTTGACATGTTGTATGTATGTTGGACAATATAACTTGGTAATTGGTATGTGGTTGAATTGCCACATTGAAGACTTGATGGGAGATACAACTCATGTATAAGAACTATTGTTGAAAAGTACAAATGTTGCATGGTTGTGGACACATATTTTGGAACTATACCTTGAACTAGTGTGCCCAAGTTGTTGTGGAATTTAAGTAGAATCGTTAGATAAGATTTCCATTATTTAGGATATATGGGTGCCAATGTGGCATATGTGACGAATCCTTGTTGGTGTACTTAAAAGGACTTTGTTAGTATTCTTGAATGGACCTTGTCGGTGTCCTCGAATGGACTTTGTTTATATCCTTAAATGGACCTTGTTGGTGTCCTTGAATGGACCTTGTTGGTGTCTTTGGATGGAACTAAATTGGAAATAACTATAGAAGTGATCAAACTATAATGAAATAGAGAAGGGTAATCCATAATTGGTTGTTTGTAAATTGGAATAATAAAGGATTGGCTAATCATGCATACTTGGCATTTGGACTTTACCGAATGGCCCGATGTAAGACACTTGAGATCCCAGGTCATTGTGCGGCCGTACCTTTATGTATGTTATTGGATGACCCGATGTATTTACTTGTGCTTTTGGACCATTGTGTGGCCGTCCATTTTGTGAGATTTTACCATATGGCTAGTCATTGTGCATCTGTACCTTTTATGTATTTTATTGGATGGCTAGTCATTGCGCGGCCGTCCCTTTGCAATGTGGGTTCTACTCACAATTGTCAGCCAGATGTGCATCCCCAAGCTAAGTGCATTCATGCATCCATGCATTTAAACAAGATTTGCATTTACGAAATGTATGTTGTGATTGTACGCTTTCCATTTGTAAACTATACTTGACTATTATGATGGGTATGTAATCTTGGGGAGTATTTCTCAATGAGATGGCCACTCATTCTTTTATGTGTATTCGTGTATACACCAAACAGGTGGCAAAGGAACCGGAAGGATGCTATGATGCAGCAGAACACTTGGAACTTAAACCATAATCAGTTTATGTTTATGCTTTTGTAGGATTTGTATACTCTTTTCAATTTGTAACAAGTTGAGTGGACAATTAGTTGATTATATAATGCTTAGAACTTTAATGGCAAAGTTCAATTTATCTCATTGGTGTTTGATGCATACCATGTGAATGCAAAAAGTATTTTTAAAAAAAGTGTAACAAAGAAGCATTCGCTCATTATTGAGTTAACACCCTCGAATTCGAGACCTAAGTCACTGATACTCAGGTGTCAGGTTTTGCAGCATTACACCTTCCCATCAGCCGGCTGCAGTAGCCAAGGAATTAGGTCTAACAATCTTCTCTCACTTAATACAATTGAAAACAGCTTCTGATGTAATCTAAAACAAACCACCATGTCTCCTTCACCCATAATATAATTTCTCACTTCCTAAAAAATTTCCCATTGTTTCTCAATTTCCAACTTCCAAGATACAAAAGATGTTTGCATGTTTTCAATAGCCTTTCTTCTAAGCATGACTACAAATACATAATATTCAGATAGAATGACTGCAGAAACATGTATAGTGCCTACCACATTTTCATTCTAGCACATGTTACAGTTCTTCATAGTGTTGTACAATGCCTTGGTTTTTTTTTAAGATATTGATTTTATTGAGGCCACAAAGGTGAGACAAAAAGGAAAACAAAGAAACAGAAAAGATTTTTTTTTTTTTTTTTAAGAAAATACTAATATAAAAGCACCCAGCCAAGGCGCCCACTCCCTTATACTAAGATTAACCCTACTAATCACCCTTTGATTAGAACATAGGGCTGTCAATGGGCCAGGCCTGGGTAGGTCTCAACCTGGATTTTGAACTCTTTCAGGCTGGCCCTATTCAAAATTCTAAATTTTCGGGCCCGAGCCCAGTCCATGGACACCCCTATTAGAACATCTTCTATTCCAATGCCTAAGTAAAAGCCAACATGCTATAGTTTTATTCTTGAACCTATTGCATGATTAACTAACTCTGTTATGATTAAATAAAAATGCATCCACTGAAACCTCAAGCAAAGATCTTAAACAACATGTCAATAACTTATCTCCATACAGTGGATATTGTGGTGAGGTTGTCAATCACAAGCGGCAAACTACTCATACAAAGGTCTCCTAGTCAATTATTTTTAGTGAAATTTTGTGGCATGACATCAAAAACTCATCCAGTTCCATGGTTGATCCATGAACCCTAGACAAATATTCACATATTACAACAACGGCATCAGGAAGGAAACTCGGAATCCCTCGGAGAACGGATGTGGTGCTCTATCTTAATATAGCCATCCGTTGCTCTATCTTGATATAGCCTTAGTTGCCCGCAATGTCTTACCCAGATTAACGGAAGAAGGGAATAATCCATTTGAGGCTTCCCATATGTGGTAGTTCATCCTGACCTATCTGCCACTATCCCCACCCCATATATGAAACTTTGGAAGAGAATGATTGAGCAAAGACAAAGGCATGATACAAATGTATGAGAAAATCAGTTTGGCATTGTGCCTGGGAGGTAAACCACTAAAGCTAAATTTCCTACTCAGACAATTGATGGCGAAATATAAGGAAAGGAAGCATCTCCACATGATCTTTATTGACTTAGAAAAAGCATACGATAGCATCCCTCGAGTGTTGATAAGGTGGGTATTAGGAAAGGAGTTTCAAGAGGATATATTGATATGATTAAGTATATGTATGTATTTGGCTCAAATTTGATGGTGTATGATGTGTGTTGTGTCGAGCACGCCAAAGTCGGATGCGGCTCGATTCAAATCAAAACTCCTTTGACCCCAAGCATCGAGATAGATCGTGAGACCGAGGACCTTGTGGATCGGCTGTCTATTCAACCGTTGACCATGTGAGATCAGGCCATCAGTGAAGAGGAGGGATCGTCCTTCTACAAGTTCTTGTGGATCGGCTGTCTATTCAACCGTTGACCATGTGAGATCAAACCATCAGTGAAGAGGAGGGTTCGTCCTTCTATGAGTTCTTTTTGCCTTTTAGTCGAAAGGATTTTCAATATTCATATGATTATGATCGTAGCTCAACAACAAAATAGTAAAAAAAGAAGATATAACTAGACAAAAGCTAAAAGTTTATTAATGATTTATAATATATGACTTGAATCAATTTTGAGGACGACAATCTGTTAGTCGCTCAGTGTGAATTAAGCTTCATAGCAAGACGGCCGAGAGGTGCTAAAGAAAGTCAATCATTGTTTGAAACTCGGCAAATGCCAAGCTTGTGGCGAGACTGTAGGATGGATGATGGATTTCCAACTATCTATTCAATAAACTGGCAAGAGCCAAGCACGTGGCGAGACAATCGGTGGGAATAATAGTCTATTTGAGGTCTTAGCAAGAGGCTCAATGGAAACAAAATATCACCATGCATGTAGCAAGAAAGCCCCACGGCCTTCTATTCGAAACGTAAACAATCTTCCTTACAATCCAGTGAGATGTCGTGGACAAATGGTGGAGAGAAACTAAAAACTAAAACTACGACCCATGCTATGAGCAACATCGCTGGCAAGTGATGAAGAGTTAAACTAAAATCAAATAAAAAGATAGGCGTCCATGAGGGACAGAGATAGGGAGCGTTGCGTCGTGTTTAGTTGGGTTGGCGAGGGCAATAATACAGACTGAGAGCTTCAATGGGTTAATAGAAGTTCTTGTAGAAAGAATACCACTTCCTGACAATCAACCTATAAATATTGTTCTTCTAGTGAATGCAGGTTTAGAAAGAACTGCTAATCGTCAATTAAGGCTTGACCGATTAGATCAACTCAACAATAACTTGCCACTTCATGTGGGCATTAGGAGAAAAGATCAAAATGACCGACCTAACAGCCATTTTGACCAACATATCCCTTGTAACGGGAACCCTGGGGGGTAATTGAACCTTGGAGCCGAATAGCCCGAGGAGCAACCTTTGGTGCCTCCAATCCTCCATTGGTGAACCATGCAGGTCAAGAACCACAAGCAAAGTGGTCATGGAAGTATTGGGAGCTAACAATTAGCCTATAAATATCGTTCTTCTAGTGAATGCAGGTTTAGAAAGAACGGATAATCCACAATTGAGGCTTGGCCAATTAGATCAGCTCAACAATAACTTGCCACTTTATGTGGGCATTAGGAGAAACGATCAAAATGAGCGACCTAACAGTCATTTTGACCAAGATAACCCTTATAATGGGAACCCTAGGGGGTAATTGAACCTTGGAGCCGAATAGCCCAGGGAGCAACCTCTTATGCCTCTGGTTCCTCCATTCTGCAAGTCAAGAACAACAAACAAAGTGGTCGTGGACGTATTGGGAGTTGCTACATGGAGCAACTAGCACGATTTTTCGTCAAAAGAAACATCTCTTCACATTCTCTAAATGTAAAGAGGCGTGGAAGGAATTGTTTACACCCGATCTGACACCGTCAAATCAAATGGCTAACAAGCCAACATATAGCAGCAACATCCCAAGTAAGACAAAGATGAAATCTTTCAAGCCGTCTTAATAGCCAAAATGGCCAATACAATATTTATGACCATCCTAACGACCAAAATGTCACGTGGCCAAAATGGTTGATACAACATTTACAACCATCCTAACAGCCAAAATTTCACAAGGCCAAAACGGCTTATACAATATTTACGATCATCATAATGGCCAATACGACTGACAATGCCCATAAAGGCAATTAATGCCCAAAACAGTCAATATAACAACCAATAACAGCCGACGACACCACTCTTATGAAAGTCGGTCAAACACCATTTTTATGGTCGATAACAGCTATAAAATGGGCGTACATGAACGGCAGCCAACATGACTAGAGGAAGAAAAATCATTGGGAATCAGTTAAAGATCAAGTCAAGATGGTTGTGGTCATGAGACACGTATGACCGAAGCGATAAGAGAACATAACTGTCATCTACACGTGGCAAAATATGAGAGGCCAATGGCCAACCTGCGGTAACCGCCCTCTACACGTGATGGAACATGAGAGGCCACAACCATTTAGTGGCTTAACCACACTCCAATAACCGCACACAATAAAGAAAGTGGTGCAATAGTTACATAACCACCTCATTACACAAATGGCCGCACCCATTTTCTACGCATGGAAAATAATAATAGGCAACGATCACTAAGTGGCCTAAATGGTTACATGCACCTCAAACACATGATGGGGGGGTTATGAAGATAGCTTTCCACCAACCACTCTAGAAATTATGTGTGTGTATGTGTGTGTGTGTGTGTGTGTGAGAGAGAGAGAGAGAGAGAGAGAGAAGGCTCAAAGAACCCTCAAATTCGGTCGTGCATGATGTGCGTTGTGTCGAGCGCACCAAAGCCGAATGCAAGTCGAATATTACCAAACTCCTTTGATCTCAGGCGCCAAGATAGACCGTGAGACCGAGGACCTTGTGGATCGGCCATCTATTCAGCCACCAATCGTGTGAGATCAAGCGATATGCGAAGGGGAGGGTTTATCCTTCAATGTGTTCTTTTTGCCTTTCAGTCAAAAGGACTTTCGATGTTCGCATGATTGCGACCATTATTCAACAAAACAATAAAGAAAGAAAATATAACTAGACAAAAGTTGAAAGCATATCAATGATTTTACCATATACAACTTACAATCAGCTTCGAGGACGACAATCTGTTCGCCACTCACTGTGAACAGAGCGCCATAGTAGGACAACCAAGAGGTGCAAGAGATAGTCGATTGTATGTTCAAAACTCGGTGAATGTCAAGCTCATGGCGAGACAATTAAATGGATGGCGGATTTTCAACTATTTGTTTGATAACCTGGCAAGAGCCAAGCACGTAGCAAGACAGTCGGTGAGAATGACAATCTATTCGAGGTCCTAGCAGGAAGCCGGCTCATGGCGAGACGGTTGATGAAAGCGAACTATCAAGCACATAGCAGGAAAGTGTCGCAACCTTCTGTTCGAGACTTAGACGATCTTCCTTGCAATCCAATGGGATACCATGGACGAAGGGTAGAGAGAAACTAAAAACTAAAGCTATGACTCATGTTATTAACAACGTTGTGCTAGTGAGCAATCGAGAGTTAAACTAAAATAAAACGATAGTCGTCCACGAGGAATGGAGATCAGTAGCATTGCTCTATGTTTAGTTGAGTTGGCGAAGGTTAGGGCTATTCGCTCTTTCTCATATTTATAGAATTTTTAGACGGTTGGTGAAAAGTTATCTTCATAACCACTTTGCCACGTGTTTAAGAAGCATATAACTATTTAAGTCACTAAGATCATGGCTTATTATTCTTTGCCACGTGTAGAAAACGATTCTGGGCATTGTATAGTGAGGTGATAACGTAATTGTTTCATCACTTTCTTTCATGTGTGCGATTACAAGAGAGGTTATTGGAGCAGTTAAGCCACTGATAGTAGCTTCTCATATTCCGCCACGTGTAGAGGACGATTACTACGGGTTGTCTATTAGCCTTTCATATCTCACCACATGTAGATGGCGTTTATTCTCCCTCATTGCTTTGGTCATACTCGTATATGTCTCATGACCATGGCCATCTTAACTCGTTCTTTATCTGATTCCCAATTATTATCCTTCCTTTAGATGTGTCGAACATCAAACATCGGTCGTGTACAGCCATAATCAACCATATAAATTGTGTTTGGTCAACTTTCATAAGAATCATGTTGTTGGCCATTATCAACCGTTATGACCATTTTGGGCATTGTCAGTCTTATTGGTCATTTTGGCCTTTAGGACGACCATAAATGTTGTGTCGGCTATTAGGATGGCCATAAACATTGTATCGGTCATTTTGGTCATTAGGACAATTATAAATGTTGTATCAATCATTTTAGCCATTAGAGATATTTTAGCCTTTAAAACAGCCACAACCGTAAAAGTTTCATATTTGCCTTAGTTGAGATGTTGTTGTCAGCCTGCCACGTGTCAGCTTCTTAGTCGTATGATCTAACGATGTCAAATTGGGTGTAAACAGTATGAGGGAGCGATAACAAATGTAGAGACCACGTTAAGACAGCCACAACCGTAAAAGTTTCATCTCTGCCTTAGTCGAGATGTTGTTGTCAGCTTGCCACGTGTCGGCTTCTTAGCCATCTGATCTAACGGTGTTAGATCGGGTATAAACAATATGAGGGAGCGGTAACAAATGTAGGGATCACTAGTGAATAGACAAGTGAGTTCCCAATTGGGACTTGCACCGGCAATCACAAGCCTACACTAATGGTCCTCCACTAATTGGGAATTCACATTTATTACCGCTCCCTCATACACCAGTGGTCCTCCACTAGTGGGAACTCGCTAATTAGAGTAGGCTTGCACCAATGGTCGCCATCGAACCTATACCTTTTGGCATTGGTTATGAACAAGTTGATGGGGCATTTGCAAGAAGAGATCCCATGGTTTATCTTGTTTGCAAATGACATGGTTTTGGTTGACAAGACGAGGGAGGGCGTAAACACAAAGCTAGATTTGCAGAGGGTTGCTTTAATATCTAAAGGATTAAAATTAATCAGACTAGAACAGAGCATGCGGACTGCAATTTTATTAATAATAGGAATGAAAAGGAAGAATTACTCAAGATTGTTGACCAAGAAATTTACCAAAATAACCCCTTTTCATACCTTAGGTCAATAATCCATGAAAGTGGAAAGATTGAGAAGGATGTTACCCATAGAATTCAAGCTGGATGGAAGAGATGGAGATGTGCCTCTGGAGTTTTATGTCATCGTAGCATAACGCTCAAACAAGAAGCCAAATTTTATAAGGATCGCCATAAGACCAGCCATGCTTTATGGGATAGAATGTTTGGTAGTTAAGGAATAGCATGTTCATCTGATGATTGTAGCAAAAATGAGGATTTTGAGATGGATGGTGACAAGACGAGGAAGGATAATATTAGAAATGAATACATTTGAGGGAACGTAAGAATATCACCAATAGGTAAAAAGATGAGGGAAAGTAGACTTGGATGGTTTGATCATGTGCAATGGAGACCAATAACTGCGTCAGTTAGAAGGAGTGAGCTGGTACAAGTTGAAGGCTCTAAACGGGCAAGGGGAAGACCCAAAAGGATGTGGGTGCAGGTAGTAAGATGAGACGTGATGACCTATGGTCTAACTGAAGTTATGGCCCTTGATAGAGTGGAATGGTGAACAAGATCCATATAGTGGACCCCAATTAGAGGATAAGGCTTATATGATGATGATGACATCGTCGTTGACAACGACGATGTCGACGACGACGATGATGATCATCATAACACATGCCATACATATACAGCAATATGGAGCACCTGAAAATCAGGCAGAACGGCTGGGAAATCTTAACCGTCCATTTGATACCTACCGTTTCAATCAGTATAATTTTCTCCCCAATAGTAGGTCGGACGATCGGACAATCTGCGCTGAAGTAATCATACACCATACAACACATTTACAGCGGATGAGTCACCACGATCTATAAATGGTGGTGAACCAGCACCCTGTCTTGATCATCATTCAATAAAGGAATATCATAACTCCTTGACAGAACCATGGCAAGGAACGCAATTTCAGGAGCACGGAAAAGTACTGTGATTTTGGATTTTTTTTCACTCATGTAGAATTTCAAAAACAAAAAATGTGAAATGGGACGTTCGTGTCTTATTGGAAAGAAAGATCTCTATCGTATCCACGCTAATACCGTTTCATGAATTCTAGAAATTCTGGAAAGACCCAGAAACTGAAACAAACATAGAATGGGATGGAGAAATCAAACATGGAAAAACCCAGAAATTGAAACAAACATGGAATAGGGAGAGAGAGAGAGAGAGAGAGAGAGAGAGAGAGAGAGAGACGTACGTTGCCGCCTAAGAAGAAGTTGTAGAAGAGGGTCGCAGATGCGATGGACCCCACAATGAGCGGTGGGGTTATCAGCAGACTCCATCTTCGATATATCATCTCTTCTTCTCCGCTCTTCTCTTCGCCTCTCTTCGGTTTCTGCTGCTTTTTCTTTCTCGATCTCAGACCTAATCAGAAAAGTTATGATCGTGTACGCGAGGACAGTTGCATTATACTCGGGTTTTTCGGCTTGTAGTAGTAAGGGAGACGGATTGGCTACTCCCCATGACATCAGCCAATGGCCGACGGTCGGTGCTTTGTGGGCCCCACCATGATTTATGTGTTTCATCCATGCCGTCCATCTATTTTTATATATCATTTTATGTTACGAACAAAAAAAAGAAAAAAAAAAAAGAGTAATATAAAAATCTCAAGTGGACCACATTACAGGAAAAATGTTGAATGAACGGTGACCATTAAAAACGTTTTGGGGGCATAAAAGTTTTGGATCAAGCTGATATTTATTTTTTCTGGTCATCTGGGTCTTTATGACCCAATCAACAGATTGGATGTCAAATAAACAGTACGGTGGGCCTTAGGAGGATTTTAATGGTTGATAAAATGTTCTGTAAAAATGGATGATCGAAAAGGATGAAACAAATACATCGTAGTGGGGCCTACAGAGCACCGACCATCAGCCACAGGGCTGATGTCAGGGGTGTAGCCAATCCGTCTCCGCAAGGGAGGCTAGAGGTGGGCATTTCTTACCCGATCCGCCAGATCCGACCCGATTAGACCCGATTCGGCCCGTTCCAAACAGAATCGACGGCCAAGATTAGGCCTGATCGGGTTTGGAATTTCAAATCCGTATTTTTTCGGGTCGGGTCCGGATAGACCTCTGTCCGCACCGACCCGACCCGGATACCTAACCCGGAGGTACCCGACCCGACCCGAACAGACCCGACCCGTTTTTACAGTATAAAATAAATTTTTATTTTTTTAACCCTAAATTTCTTACCCTACCCGTTTTTACAACGACTCTCCCTTTCTCATTTCCCCTCTTTTCTTACCCTAACGGCCTAACCCAACCCGAACGACGGACGATCGCCGCCCGACGGACGATCGCTGCCCGACGGTCTTCTTCTTCAACACCCGTTCTGCTGCCTGCCCGACGCCAGTCTCCTCCTTCGTGTTTGGTGAGGATTCCGTTTTGAAAGTTTCTTCTCATTCCTCATCTTCTTATTTCTTCTTATTCTAATGAATCCCTGACTGTGGAGTGAATCTGATGCATCTGATCTGCCTTATATCCACGTCGTTCATCTGTTTTGACAGATATCCATGCCGTTCATCTATTTTGACAGATTTCCACGCCGTTCATCTGTTTTGACAGCTCCCCTAAAATGAGGGATGTCCAAATCTCGGGTGGACCACACCACAGCAAACATCGGTGGTTGGTTGAATGGCCACCATTAAAAGATTCCTGGGGCCACCGAATGTTTATTAGCCATCTGTTGATAAGATCCAAAACATTTGTGGCCCACAGTAGTATTTTAATGGGGATGGTCTGATTTTCAGGCAGGAATAGATGTCACTCACACATCATGGTGGGCCATGCAGAGCATCTTGTCCATATAGTTACTGTGAGGAACTACCTGTTATCACTGTAGCATTTTCCTACCTATATATGTACACATGTATATTCATCATATTTGCTACTCGGTGGAAGTTTTTATTTCGTTGATGATTTGAATGTTGGTAAGTCCACTGTGATGCTCTAATTTTCTAGTATGTCTGAAGGTAGATCTCTGATCACAGTCCATTTTTGTCCAACCTTTCCTTGGTTTAAGAAATTCTTATTTCAATCAATCGAACTTTGGAAATTTATGAATTGGGGCTCTTTAGTGTTGTATGGAAAAGCGCCATTTCATGTCCACACCAGTAATTTTTCATGCTTTTTTGCTATTTCTACTAAAAAGTAGAAATGCCAAAAGTTGCAAATTACTTTCATTGTATAAGGAGCCAAACAGATCTTGGTACATAGGTTTCGTGTCTACAATTTCGATGATATGTTAGTGTGGATAAATTTTCTAGTGGAATACAAGCCATTCTTCATGGATAGAATTAGTGAGTATAACTATGATCCTTTCCAGTATCATTTTCCTAATTGCTTATAACACAAATGAACACTTCACATACAACAGCTTCACATCTGCATGTGAACAAGGTTTTGCAGAATCTTATCTTTCATGCTTCAAAAATCTTCTGCATCTAATCTGTTAGATAAAGGTGGAGGATGCTCTGTAAATTTGGTGTGCTCAGACTGTATGAAAGAATTTAATGTAATATTTGGGACCTCTTTTGATTTTTGAACTCTTGAGGGAATTATAGACGGTAGCACATTTGTTTCCTTCTAATAAAATATATGAAAGATAAGGATCCAGTATCTCTTTGAATGAAAATGGGGCTTCAATTCTAGGGGGTTTAAGGCTTTAAGCGCATGAACTTTCCTAAACTGAATAGGAGATCTCTATTGACTTCAATCCTTTTCAGTTTAGTTTTTCTAATTGATCATACAATGAATGAACATATCACATGCAAAAGCTCCATTTCTGCATGCGAACAAGGTTTTGCAGAACCTTTCATCTGTAAAGCTTCATAAATCTGTTGCATGTAATTTGTTAGATAAATGTTAACAATGCTCTGTAAAAACAAACTTTAATAATGCGGGCCTATATACAAGTTTAAGGATCATTATGCAAGAGAGGGAGGGCAATGTAATGGTACTTTTACATTGCATAAAAGAATAGCTAGGTGCGTGAGCTAGTTCCGTGCAATTTAGAAAATGGTAGAGACTTCTACCGTACACATGGCACAGTTGTATGGCAATCTAGGTTGTCCAATTCGCTGACCCTACTGTGGATGGAGCATAACAAAAAAATTTGCACTAGAAGATAATATTAATCATCCGATAATATTAACTTCCATTGTGCCCTTATCTCTTCTCCATCTCCATTTGACTGTCATCTCACATCAATTCTATCCATGAAGAATAATCAATCCTCCTTTGCAACTTTCTACAAACCATGATATCACCACACCCAACTTCTCCAGCATGTCACATGTTTTGGCAAGTTTCCATGAGATACCTTAATATTTACATACCACCCATAAGTCTGATGCTGCATTTGGGACCATCCAATGCAACAAAAAGGGTATTTTGTGGAAATTATATTAAGACAAGGTTCTTTTTATTTTTTTTTTAAAAAAAATCCTTTTGACTTGGGTGCAATGACACGTTTTCCCAACACCACACACACACACCCAAAAGATAAAAAGAAAAAAAGAAAAAAAAAATTATGTCTATGTAATAAAGCACTAAAGTAGCACTAACATGTGTGAAGCAACACTGAAACAAGAGTTTCAAAGAAATGGAGACCACTAATCTTCATTTGCTAGTAATTCTATTGGTTTTCTTCTCTCTTCTTTTCCTCAAATGCTATCCTTAAAACAAGTAAATCTATACTCACTCACTTGTTGTCTCGAGAAAAGGCCATTATCCTTGTATCATCATTTTCTTCTTGCTTCAGGCCTCAGTTACTTTATGCGGTCACATGCATTGGAAGTCTGTTGCTTGAACCACAACATCTTTCATCTTTGGACAATGGGCACCATGCATTTTAAAATTTTGACCATGCAATCATTTTTTTGGACAAATCCCTGGTATATTTTTTAAACAAGGATTAGGCATGGAACTAGTTTAAGTCTTTTTTTTTCCCTTTTAAATTTGCACTTATGATGCAAAACAGAGAGAGAGAGAGAGAGAGAGTTAGCTTAAAGTGTAAAGTTATTAAAATTTTTTTTTTTTCTTATAAATGTATGCAACAAAGAAAACCAACACATAAAACAAAGCAAATTTATGTGGTTCAGCATTATACTTATTTTATGAACGAGTTCCCACCAAAATCACCATCTTCTCAAAAAGGGTCAGAGTGGATCTTACATAAACGTTATGGTGGGCCCATTAAGATTAAGACAAACATAGATTCCATATTTTCCTTCTTGAATGCTCTCTTTACCGTTCATGATGGAGGCGGGACTTTATTTTTAGCATGGCCCACAATGGCTTGTATGAGCAATTACTTTGACCATTAGATGGGCAATCCTAATTTAGGCTAAAACAAAAAATCAAATTTACTTGCATGATTTAGATGGCCCAACACAAAGAAAGTAGTTGGAGGACCCTTGATTTTTCCAGGGTCCACCAAAATAATTATATGAAATCCACTCCCATCATTAGATGCCACACTTAAATTTAGACATGTGAAGCCCAATCATGATTCATATAAGCCATGCCAAGGAAATTAATTTAGAGGGCGATAACTGCCCTATACACAGTTTTCAATAATGTGGTCCACCTAAATTTTATGAGAGTGATTTTTTGGTAACTTGGCCTAACACGAGGCTTGTATGAGCTGACTTTTCCAAGTCACAGTACCTTGGTTTTGATGAAGCATGTTAGTTGACTTTTCCATTAGGACCCCATTTATTTATTTATCATTTATAACAGCTCAATATTTGGCAAACCATGTGGATCTTCTTCGCTTTTCTCATTATATAGTTAGCTTGTTAGTTTATAGTTGTGATTTGTTAGTTTATAGTTGTGACTTGTTAGCTTATAGTTGTGACTTGTGATTCTGAGTTGTGATTGTGACATTTTTTCTTCTTAAATTATTATTGTGACTTGTTAGTTTATAGTTATGACTTGTGAGTGTTATTCGTAAGTTAGATAGTTAGTTACCCGTTTGAGGATTTCTATGTGGCCATACATAGATATAGTGTGTTTTTAGTGGCATAGAAATTGCTCAAATTGTCCATTTTTGGACAGTTTAAGGTTAGATGGATAATATGCTTTCATATAACCTATTTAAATGTTCATGCCTGATCCGCATTCCATCTTCTCGTTTCTCTCCAGATATGTTTCTTTCATTTCGTATCCAATGCCAAATATCTTCACATTGCTTTAGATATTTGGCATCGGAATATAACGTAAGACCAACTTATCTGGAGAGGCATGGGGAGATGCTGCCGGATTTTCGGCGTGGACGTTTAAATGGGAATATGAAAGTATTACAATCTATCCAACCTTGGATGGGTAACTAATTTAGGATTTAATTGTTACTTGTAAGTTAGATAATTAATTACCCGTTTGAGGATTTCTATGCGGCCATACATAGATATAGTGTGTTTTTGGTGGCATAGAAATCGCTCAAATTGTCCCTTTTTGGACAGTTCAAGGTTAGATGGATAGTATACTTTCATATAACCTATTTAAATTTTCATGCATGATCCGCATTCCATCTCCTCATTTCTTTCTGGATATGTTTCTTTCGTTTCGTATCCAATGCCAAATATCTTCACATTGTTTTAGATATTTGGCATCGGAATGTAACGTAAGATCAACTTATCTGGAGAGGTATGGGGAGATGCTGCCGGATTTTCGGCGTAGATGTTTAAAGGGGAATATGAAAGTATTATAATCTATCCAACCTTGGATGTATAATTAATTCAGGATTTAGTATAACTCTGTTAGCATTAGATTGTTAATGCTAATATAATTTAATATATTTCAACTATCAGATAGAAAGCGAGGGTCTTTCCAATACCCTGTCCCCGACCCCTGGTGGTCGATTAATTACATCACTGATGATCCTTGAAGATGAAAGATTAGGTATTGAACATGGAGAGGTGCCCATCGACGTGGTTGATATTAGTACCACACAGTCACATGTTGCGAGAAATACGAAAAAGAGGTCGGCTGTGTGGGAAGATTTTGAGGAAGTAACCCTGAAGAACATGCAAGTGAAGATATAATGTAAGCACTGTAAGAATCAGTACACTAAGCAAGCAGATGGTTCGACCACAACATTGAAGAAACATTTGACAAGGTGTTTTAAAAAAGCGAGAGGTGGGCTATGGCAACAAACACTTTCATTTTTGCAATCTGCTGGCAGTCCATCAGTGTCCATCTACAAGTATGACAAAGAGTCGGTGAATGAGTGGACGGCCAGATTAATTATTTCAAATGAAAGGCCATTTCAGATGGTAGAGAGTCCTGCTTTTGTTGGACTAGCCAAATCCCTTAACCCCAGATACGAGAAAGTCTCTCGCACAACAATCAGGAGGGTGTGTATGAAGATGTATGAAGGCGAGAATGTCAAGTTGAAAGGAGAGTTGGCCACGATTTCCCGAATTAGCCTGACATCAGATTTGTAGACGGCATCCAATCAATGAAAGGGATTTATGTCTCTAACTGCTCACTACGTTGATGTCGAATGGAGGCTTTGCAAGAGAATATTAAACTTCCGTTATCTTGCGCTGCCTCATAGTGGTTTGATGATTTCAGACTGCATACACAGATGTCTAATGGAGTGGGGAATTGAGAAGAAGATTTCGACAATTACACTAGACAATGCCTCTGCAAATGATAGTGTGACAATGAATTTGCACAACCAGTTTAAGGCCACCGGTGACTTGTATTTTGGTGGAAAGATATTTCATGTTAGATGTTGTGCCCACATCCTAAACTTGATTGTACAAGAAGGCCTTAAAACAATCGATCCCACGATTAAAAACATAAGAGGGAGTGTGAAATACATACGGGGGTCACCTTCACGATTACATACATGGAATGAGATCGTGAAGCGGTTGAATTTGTCAACTCAGAAAACGATGAAGTTGGATGTCACGACACGTTGGAATTCGACTTTTGAAATGTTGGATTCAGCGATAGATTTGAGACCTGCCTTCTCTCACTACGCGGAGCGTGATAGTGCATATATTTGGCTGCCTTCTGAAGATAATTGGTTAAAAGTTGAATCAGTTCGTAAGTTCCTTTCTGTTTTTTACAACAGCATGAAGAAATTTTCGGACTGTGAGTATCCAACAATAAATATATTTCTGCCTGAACTTTAGAAGGTAAAAGATGCATTACGTAAAAGCAGTAGTGGACAAGACTTTTTACAATTCATGACCATGGGTATGCAAGTAAAGTTTGATAAGTATTGGTCTGAGTGTAGTCTGGTAATGGGTGTTGCGGTCATTCTTGATCCCCGGTACAAGATGTTTATGGTTGGCTACATATGTAATAAGTTATATGGTATAATGGGTGTTGTTGAGGCTGAAAAGATTTCTGGTGCAGCCAGTGAATTGTACAATTTGTATGCATGTGCCGCAAAAGAACAATCTCCTCAAGTGGGTTCTAGCTCTGCTGTTGATGAATTGGAAGAAGACACGACAGATGATTTCATGTCTTACTATACGCAGCTGAAAGGGACTCAAGTACAGATGCATAGATCAGAACTTGAAGAGTATCTTAAGGAGGATATTCTAGTTCTAAACAAAGGCGATGATTTTGATGTTTTGGAGTGGTGGAGGTCGAGATCTGGTAAGTTGTAGTACCCTGTGCTCTCGTTAATGGCACGCGACATATTATCAATTCCAATTTCAACCGTGGCTTTAGAATCCGCTTTCAGTACGGGGAGTAGGGTCATAAGCAAGTATAGAAGCTCACTTACACCTGAATCGGTTGAAGCGCTCATTTGTACCCAGGATTGGTTACATCCGATGTGGGGAAAGAGACCTCTATTGATGAGGAGTTCAATGAAGAGGAGAGTGAAAAGATTGAAGAGACAGTGCCTGCAGCTGTAATATGATTTTGATGCCTTCTAATTTTGTTATATCATGTTATTTGTAATTTTGTTAAAATAGTTACACTGAAGTTTTATGGTTATGTTTTATAGGTGGTTGAATGTTTCTCTTTTTTCATTAGTAATATTCAATTAGATAATGTTGTTTAAATCTCTTATTATATTGTTAGGTATTTGCGTTCATCTATAACTTTAATTTATTCTTCTTCTTCTTTTTTGTCCTAAGCTAACTAGATATGTCATCGGAAGATGATGCATCGGCAGATATTTGGGATTATGGGGTCCAAACCTACTCCCAGGATGGAAAGATAAAGTTGAAATGTAAGTTGTGTGGAAAACAATTTGTCAACAAAACAAATCAACTCAAATTACATTTGGCTTGTCGGGGAAGAGACGCCGCACCTTGTTGCAAAGCTTCTCAGGAAGTCCGAGATTTATTTGGAGTCATTTTCGATTCTAATACAAAGACTTCCCACACTCCTTATCCTATAACTACAACCAATACAACTAACCAAAGAATATATAGAAGTAGGCCTATTATAAATGAAGAAAGGTTTACAAAGGAACTGCAACTGGCTCTAGCTCTAGTTCCCGGCCTTCCACAACCACCATTAGTAGAGAAGAAGAACAAGATAAAATTTTAAGGGAGCAAGAGGAACGTGATTATAAAGAGGCCATTAAAGAAAGCATGCAAATGACATACAGATCAAGAAGTACCAGACAACAACACGCACCTCTAAGACAACATGATGCTGAAGCAGGCACAAGTAAACCATCAAAGTTTGTTAAAAGTCTTAAAGATTTTTAGGCTATTAGAATCCTGCATAAAATCGGATCATAAAAAGCGTCTGAAAAAAGTTCTTGCATCTGTGAATGAGGACGATGGGAAGGGATCCCCACCATCCGATTCAGCAGAGGTGAACGACCTTTTTTGGACACATCCAGCTCGGAGTCGCCCAAGAGTTCTCCTATAGTTGAATCAGTAAAAAAAGAACCGAAGGATGAATCAAACGACGAAGGTGAAGGTGGAGGAGGGGTTACATAATAGAGAGAGAGAGAGAGAGACTATTACGGACAAGGTTCATTTAGTTACATGCCACAAAGGCATTCATCATATAGAGAGTATTGAATGTATGAAAGTTTTACCTAATCTAGTTGGTGTTACAACATGTATAGTGTTCAATTGTAGTAGTGTAATTTTTGTTTTATACAGAGAACTCATTAAGTTGTGTGTCTGCAAATTTCAGTGCATCTTTTAATGTGGATTTGGAGGCTAAGGACCTGTTTCTTTCACCAGTTTCTGGTGTAATATAAAGGAAATGTTCAATGCTTATAATTACTTTATATATCTCCTAACAACAAATGCATTTTACTGTCAAGTCATGTGTTTGGATTATCAATAGTAAACTTGTAATGATAACATTTTTGTATTACTGTACAGTTTGATTGAATCACTTTCAGCTCTTCCTTTTGGCTATAAATAAGCAACCACCAAAAGCCTTACATGTTGCAGAAAAGATGTATTTGCTGAATCAGGTGAACCACTTACCCAGTTTTCCTAACTGCGTGGGGCCCAAATTGATGTATTTGCTGCATATCAACACTATCCATCTTTTTTTCCATATCATTTTAGGACAAGATACCAAAATTCAAGAAGATTCAAATATCAGGTGAACCATTCCACTAAAAACAGTGATGAATGAGTATTTGTAGGCCACAGGAAAACTACGGAACTGAACCTTGCACAATCCGATCCGACTCAGTTTTTCTGACCGAGTTGGACTCGGATCGGGTCAGACCAGCACGTATTCAGGTTTGTCCGAGTCAGCTGAGTCAGACTCGGTCCCGGTTCTATCCGAGTTCGGGTTGGGACTTTAAAAAGTCAGATCTAGTTGGGTTGGGCCAAATCTGAGTCGACTCGATCCGATGCCCAGCTCTAAGGGAGGCCCTTTTTTTTTAAGCGGTGTTACCCGGGTAATAGTCTAGTGGGTGTTACCCTAACCGTGGGGCCCACTTTGATGATTTCTTGTATATCTAAGCCGTCCGTCCGTTTTTCCAGCCCATTTTAGGAATTTTTACCAAAATTTAAGTGGATCAAAATCTAAAGTGGACCACACCACATGAAATAGTAATAATTGAGTGCCTCACCAGTAAAAATATCCAAAGGGCCCGTAGAAAGGTTTTTGCATCAAACCTGTCAATAATTCCTCAATGGAGGAAAAATACAAAGATTAAATTGATCCAAAACTGTTATGGCCCGCAAAAAGTTTTTAATGACCATTGATCATTGTTTTTAGTGGTGTGTTTCACTTGAGAATTGAATTTTCTTAAGGTTTGGGGTCTCCTCCTAAAACGCATTTACGTACAACAAATACATAAAGGTTGCCCTACACGGTTAGGGTAACACCTACTAAGTTGTTACTTGGGTAACCTTCGCTCCATTTTTTTTATAATCTCAACCGTTGGCTCGCTAGTTTGCTTCTTAGACAAGCATCTTCTGACTTTTCTCAATCGAGTGTGAATTGTTGCTCTTATTTCTTTTTTGCTGTCGATTTGTATGCTTAAAATTGAAAGGTTAAGATCTTTCAATCTTAGAGATTTTTGGATCATGACCCCATCCAATATTAGGGAGAGGACGTGGGATAGAATTGCATTTGGTCCTCCGCAGGATTTTTGATGAATTTTGAAGTCCAAAATCCACTTACATGTGAGCCCTACTTTGATACATGTGTTTTATTCGTGCCTTACATTTATACTCAACATTCTAGTTACGTATGTGAATAAGTGACCGCATTAGTTGTGAATTTAGTTCATTAATTACAATTCCATAGTCCATTAAATGGGGTTTTGCTCAATATCTAATGTTTTTCCTGTAGCAAGAATCTTATCCCAAGCATGAGAATTTTGATAGCCATTTATACTTAACATTCTAGTTATATTTGTGTAAAAGTAACTGGCATCGGTTGTGAATTTAGTTCATTGATTACACTTCTATGGTCCATTAAATGGGGTCTTGCTCAATATCTAATATTTTTCCGTAGCAAGAATTTTATCCTAAGCATGGGAATTTTGATGGCCGAAATACCATGATACTTTCAAACATGCCATTTAATCCCATGGACCAAACAGGCCCTATGGATCCAATAGACTAGTGTCTGGATCACCGCATAATGGCCCGCCTTGCTGCCAACTAAAAAATTCAACCGACAATCTTGAGAATTGAATTTAGCACAGGCGATGACAATCCACAATGTTTATCTATACTGTAGGATCATTTTAGGACATGCGCCAAAAAATGAGGCGGGCCCAATGACCACACCATAGAAGCAGCAAGGACAATAATGCCTACTGTTACAATCTTCCCAGCACCCACCAAGATGTTTCTTTGCCATCCAACCTGTTGATAAGGTTACCCAGACCTATATGAAGTAAAAACACAAATATTAGCTCGATCCAAGACTTAAAATCCCCCAAAAGGTTTTCAATGATAAGCATTCAATCTTCATTGCGTTATGTGGTGTAGTCTACTTGAGCTTTGGATTACTTTTTCTCTCATGTTGATCTCACAAAATGGATGTATCATATATAACACATACGTCATGGTGGGCTTACAGAACTTGTTGACGTCAACACACTAGGCAATCCGCTTCCATCCTCGAGCCCTGAGTCTAGATACAAGGAGCCCATGGATGGATGATCAAGATTGTTGGCCGTTCGGACTATAGCATACATGGGAGAAGCTTCGTAGCTCCAACAAGATGGAGATAAAACTTCCTAACGTGCTTGGTGCAACAACAGAAACTTGGATGGAATTAGAGAATTTTCAACTGTCACGTTTGGAATGGTGGATTGTAAGTTATTAAATTCCACGTCTTCCATGTACACTTTCGATATTTTGTTTTAACTTGGATGGGTACAGTGGATCCCCTCTCTCTCTCTCTCTCTCAAGTCTCGACCACGAATTGTGTCTTACCCCCACCTGTCTCTAGTTGGTAACCGGCAGGGGCTCGGAGTGGCCACCATGATGTAGGAAACAAAGGAAGTGTTTTTCTCTTCTTCATTTTAGTCATACATCCATCCTTAGTATTACTCATGATCAAGTAATTGACTATACAAAAAATGCAAGAAACCCACTGGCACATGATTGCCAACACAACTCACATGCCAACATGATCAGGGCCCAAACTACACCTTAGCACAAGTATCATGCATTGGTATGAAGGGATGTTTGCAAGCAACTAATGATTAGAACATACAGAGCAAATTGATTCCATTCAACACAAAGGACACAAAGTCATGAGGTCTTGTTCAAGTAAATCAGGGACCATGATCGATACATGCTTATCAAACACTAGTAATATGCCAAAACAAATATTACCAAACATTGCATTGAAGGCCATTTTTTGGGCATTATTCGAGAATGAAGTTTGCAATATGTTATTGCGGTCTTAAGTGTAGGGTCCAGACAAATCAATTATAATTCACAAATTCAAGATGAGAGTTTTGGCCACGATAATATAGATATGAAATTATTAACATGTAATACAACATATGGAAAATAAAACAAAATGAAAGTGGAAGAAGAAGAAGAAGAAGAAGAAACTTAAGAATGTACAACTTCGAAAGGTGTTTTTGAGAAGCACACACTACCATCTTCCATCACAAAATATCAGTAGTATATCATGTCAAACCCCACAATCCACTAGTTCAAGCAGCCAAAGAACAATCATTCATTGATAAGAGTATTAATTTAGAAAACATAACCATCTTTTTCAAGAAGAGATAAATGGGATTTGAGGGTCAAGGAAATTTAGAAAACATAACCATCTTTTTCAAGAATAGATAAATGGGATTTGAGCGAGGGTCAAGGAAATCTGAAGCTTTCCTACCTAGGTCACAACTACTTGCAGGAAAAAAGGATAAAAATGATAAGTTTATTCTTTCATTGGAAAGTAATACATGTTGTGTTTTTAAAATATAAATAATTTTCAAAAATAAAAGTTACTTTTAGTAAGTAAATAAATATATTAATTATTTGAACTTTCAATAAATAGTGTGTATAGTCAGTCAGTAAGAGAATGGGTTTTTGCTTCTGCAACTAGGGTTCAAATTTCCTCAAGAACAGTATGAAGTGCACGCGGAGTAGGGCTGCTTAGGTGCTTTATTATGTGCGCTTAGCACTTTGCATGTGCGCATCGTCACATGGAGCCAAAAGAGCCTTAGTTTTTTTGGCATGTGGTTCAAACTTTTTGGTTCATGGTGTAACTTGACTATCCTTAAATATTATTAACCTTAGTGTTGATTGAGAGTGATTGTGACATATGGCGCCTATGCCAGGCGTCTTTCATGTGGCAACAATTTAAAACTGTTGGATGACCTATTTTTTGTTTAAAAGAGTACAGTAATAACCGCCATAGGATAAATGGTCATGTCTTTTCATGAAAGGATGTTGTTTGTTATGAATGGGTGTAGATGTTTTGAAGAGGCACATTGGTATCTCTACAGGAAGAACTCCATGACCATTCAATTACTATAAATCCTGGATACTATAATCTAAAAGGAATATTCTCTTCATTTTCTAAATAAATCATCCATTGTGCAATACTCTGGAATCTGACTTTTTACTGTGATTTTCCAAAACATTTTAAAGGTGGATTAGTGTCAAAACTAGAGATCTATTCAACACATAAATGTGTAATTTTTCTTGTTGAAATTCGAATTAAGAGTTCATTGTATCCTGAAGACGATTTGCACATTTCCTTCGTTTGCACTTGCTAGAACTACTAGAAAAATGACGGCAAATTCGTCTTGAGAAATTGACAATTCAAGTCGAGCCTTGAACCTGAAAGATCTAATTGTCTCATTATCTTTTTCCTTTATCCTCTTTGTACAGAGGTTGTTATTATTCCAACATTAAAGACATATTTTAACTATAGTCACAATTGAGGCAATTCACTCCATTCAAGTTATGAACCAAGATTTTGTACAACTAGATTGTTTCGACGGTCAATTCTTCTCAAGATGGCAGCAGAAGATATTTTTCTTTCCGACAAATCTTAAGTTATCATACATCCTTGACGTTGAACTGCCTTATCTGCCCGAGCCAAAAAATAACGACTTAGAATAAGTGAAGGTGGAACGGAGGAAAAGGAAGGAGGATGACTTTCTGTGCAAAGGTCATATCCTAAACGCCCTCTCTAATTCCATTTATTATTCACATCGTAAAATATTGTTTGTCAAATACCTATACACAAAATTAGATTAAAAAATATATAATTGAAGAGGTAGGTACTCAGAAATTTCTGATCGACAATTATGTTCACTTCAATTTTAAAAATGATTAGCCAATTCTCACCCAAGTAACCGAACTTTAAAACTTGGCTGATGAATTGAAGCTTGGTGGTATAATCTTTCTGAAGCATTCATAGTCGGTGTAGTAATAGTAAAAATATTGAAACATGATGAGAAAAAGTACAATCTTGAATGTCTTCAACAACATCTTCGTATAGAAGAAGGGTCCAAAAACCAATACAAGTGAGAAAGTGCTTCAAAAAATCATTCCAAAGCATATATAGTAGAAGAAGAGAAGCCAAAATTTCAAAACTCTAAATCCATTCCCCCAAAAAATTGATACAAAGTTTAAGAAGAGGGGAAAGAAAATGGGCAAGTGTCACTTCTGTAATAAGTCAGGACACTACATAAATGAATGTTGATATAGGAATAAGCAATTGAAAGCTCAGGCTAACATTGCAGAAGACCAACTTGTAACAATGGTTACTGAAGGCAGTACAGTAATATCCGATGGTGAATGGTGGATAGATACTATTGCTGACAGATGTCTTCATTCTGTTTATTGTTGTTCGATGACATAGAAGTTGGTCGATGAGATCGAGTTTTTTTTGGGAATTTTAGCCCAAGTCATTGAACTGTTTTTGTCATTTTTCGATGACATCGAAGCTAGTTCGATGTCATTGAAGGTTTACGTAGATTCGTTTGCGAAAACGCAAATTCTGCAATTTTTGTTTCCTATTCTGACTCTACTTGTTTCTAAAGCTATATAAAGGGTTGTATGCGAAACTAGGAGGTATTCTAAGGAAATTCTAAGGCATTCTGGGGTTTCTAAAAGGGTTCTAGGGTTTCAAGGGATGAAAAAAAGGTGAGGTTTGAGGATTGCTCGAGCCAGGTAAATCTTTTGTCTTTGTAATCTATACTTTCATAGTGGAATTTTCTATCGCTTTATGCCGTAATTTTTTTCTCTCGAGGGTTTTCCACGATAAATCTCTGTATTTCTTGTGGTTGCTTGGTGTTCTTGGATTGCTATCGTAGATCCATCTCTGTGTGATTCCGCAAACTAAATCTCAACAAGTGGTATCAGAGCTATCATTGGGGCACAGATCTGAATTTGCAAGATTAGCATCAATAGGAAACGCCAAGTTTGATATTGAGAAGTACTCAGGCAAAAATAATTTTGAGTTGTGGAAGATTAAGATGATTAGTCTATTAACCAAGCAAGGCGAAGCTAAGGCTCTTGAAGAGCGGAAATCGACTATGAAGGATGAAGAATGGGAGACTCTAGATAGTAATGCTTTAGCCTCCATCCGTTTGTGTCTCACGGATGAGATTCTCTAAAATGTTACGAGGGAGAAAATTGCGGCTAAGTGATGAGCAAAGTTAGAGGATGTCTATGCGAAAAAATTCTCTGAAAATCGCCTACACTTGAAGTTACCGTGGTATAACTTTGGGATGACAGAGGGTGGAGATCTGGAGGCCCACATCAGCGACCTTAATAAATTGGTGTGCAAATTGCTGGATATGGAGGAAGTGATTAAAGACAAGGAACAAGCATGTATGTTATTAAATTCTCTTTCGGCATCGTATGAGTCATTCAAGGATACGATGTACACCGCAAACAAAACCCTGAGTGTCGACGCCATTATCTCAGCTCTTTAAGGGAAGGCCATGAGCAAGTTTAACGGCGACATGGGGACATCTTCTGATGCACTGATTACGAGGGCAGGAATTTTGAACAAGGTACAGGATCTTCAAGCTCTAGATTCAAATCCAAGGGCAAGGGCAGAGGAAAGTTAAAGTGCTGGAAATGTGGGATAGAAGGACATATAAAGAAGGACTATGTAAATCCTAAATCTAAGAGAGAAGAATCTGATGCTCCGTATAGGGAGGCCAATGTTGTCACGTCAGATGGATCGAATGGATATGATGGTGATGTCTTGTCTTTGTCTACGATCAGATGCCCATACGATAATTGTAGGGGCGAGTGGATTCTAGACACAGGGGCATCCTTTCAAATGACTTATCATTAGAGTTGGTTCGTCAGCTATAGAGAATGCGATGGTGGACAGGTGTTTATGGGCAATGACAGTGCCTGCAATGTTGTGGCTATTGGTACGATGCACATCAAGATGTTTGATGGGACAGAACGTACCCTGACTAAGGTTAGACACATTCCCGACATGAAGAAAAGTCTGATTTCTCTCGGTGCACTTGAGGCTATAGGGTACAAGTTCACGGGTATTGACGGTACCCTTAAAGTATCTAAAGGGGCATGAGTAATCATGAAAGCGCAACGACTCGATAATCTTTACAAGTTGATCGGGAGCACTTTAACAGGTGGAGCTGCAATGGCTGTAGTGAATTCCACCTCTACACGTGTGTGACATGCTAGTCATGACCACATGAGCGGGCAGGGCATGAAGGCTGAAACGTGCAGACAGAGATACAGAGCAAGTGGAGCAGCCATCTGTAAGAAGAATCATATAACATAATCGCAGGATATCGGCGAGTACATTGACGTCTCCAACATCGCATATCCTTTCGTTAAAGACAAGAGGGATCCGTTTACTATTCAGATAGCTTTAGGTGAGCCTAATGCTGAGAAGTAGAAAGTAACTATGGATGATGTGATGAACTCGTTGTACCAGATCAACACATGGTAGTCGGTGGAGCTTCTAGTGGGTTGGAAAGCGGTTAGATGCAGGTGGATCTTCAAGAGGATACAACATATATACAGAGCAAGGCTGGTAGCGAATGGTTATGCTCAGAGAGAAGGGATTGACTTCTTAGAGATATTTGCGCCAACGGTATAACAAGTGCCTATCAGATTCATGTTGGCGCTGGTTGCCCAATACGATCTCGAGCTGAAATGATGGATGTGGAGACTGCACTTCTGCACGAAAAATCGAAAGTGTTGTTATTCATAAAGCAACCAGAGCGTTCAAAGTTTAAAGGGGCTGAGCAAAAAGTTTGCAGGAGGTGGTGGTACAACCCGTCGCCTAAGTAGTGGTATAAAATTTGATTCTTTCATGGTGAGTTAGGAATTGTATGTTGATGACATATAAATCATCAATCATGTCATATTTGGAATCAACGTACTAAAGAACATTCGAGATGAAAGATTGGGGGTCGCAAAGATGATTCTTAGCATTGATATTCATAGAGACTGAAAGAGGAGCAAGCTTTGATAATCACAAGTAGAATACCTTGAGTAAGTGCGATGGACCAGGCAAAACCGGTGATCGTTCCCTACGTGGCTCACTTCAAGTTTTCCTCAAGATATGTCCCAAAACAGATAAGGAAAAGCAGGATATGTCTCGTGAGCCTTATTCAAATGCGGTTGGCAGTGTATGCCATGGTCTGTATCAAACCATTATTTCACAGGCAATCAGTGTTGTGAGCAAATACCCCGGCAAGCAACATTGGGAGGCAATGAGATGGTTACTTCGATACATTCGAGGTACAGAAGACTACGTCTTATTTTTTAGAAGACATGAGCAAAGGTGGTTGGGCATGTGGATTCAAATTCAGCAGACATGCTCACCAAGATTGTTCCTATAGAGAAGTTCAAGTTCTGTGCAACTTCTCTGGGCTTGGCGATGGCATAAAATAAGGATAAAGTGTGCACGAGAAGCGTTGATGAAGCTATGATGCAATGCAGAGATAAGATAAGAGGACAATGAGCTATATTTGAAGATTGAAGACATGATGGAGATTGTTGCAAACAGATGTCTTCATTTTATCTATCACTGTTCGATAACATCGAACCAGCTTCGATGTCATCGAAGCCGATCGATGACATCGAGTTTTTTCAAAAAATTTAGCCCCAGTTGTTGGACTGTTTTTGTCATTTTTTTATGACATCGAAGCTAGTTCGATGTCATCGAAGGTTTGCGTAGATTCATTTGAGGAAATGTAGATTTTACGATTTTTGTTTCCTATTCTGGTTCTACTTGTTTATAGAGCTATATAAAGGGTTGTATACGGAACTAGGAGAAATTATAAGGGAATTCTAAGGCATTTTAGGGTTTCTAAAAGGGTTATAGGGTTTCAAGGGGTGGAGAAAATGTGAGGTTTGAGGACTGCTCAGGCTAGATAAGTCCTCTCTATCTTTGTAATTTGTACTTTCATAATGGAATTTTCTGTTGCTCTGTGCCGTAGTTTTTTCCTGCAAGGGTTTTCCATGTTAAATCTCTGTGTTTCTTGTGATTGCTTGGTGCTCTTGGATTGTTATCTAAGATCCATCTTTCTGTGATTCCGCAGACTAAATCCCAATGGATACTAATGCAATCATTCACATATCGAAGGACAGAAACATTTTCAAGACATATGAATGAAATAGCGGTGAAGACCGCTTGAGTTGAAGTCGGAATATGCCAATATCTCCTAGAGGGGGGTGAATAGGACTTTTTAAAGATTTATAAGTTATATTAAAAATCTTATCACTCTAATCCTATCATGTATGGAATTTTCAGGATTACTCAAATTTAACTCTACTAGCTTCCAAGCCAGGTAGAGATACAATCACAAACTAATCAAGATATAGCAATATGCAACTTGGTCTATATTGGATGTGATTGTGTATGTGTGTACGATGTGATCAAATATATGAATATGAATGCATTGTCATGAATCACACATATAGAAAAGCAGTCACAAACACAGTCATTTTATAGTGGTTCGATGATAAGTCTACTCCACTCCCGGCTGCTGCACTCAACCCTTGAGTGTACCGGATTTCACTAAGGAGGTTTCCCAGGGTTCACCTCAAACCTAAGGTTTGAAATCAGGTTCACCTTCAACCTTTACATAGAGGTTTCTACTTGGTTCACCTCTAACCCTGGAGTTTTACTGGTTCACTCCTAACCAGATGTTTATGCTCTCCATAGAGCAAGGGTCCACATAACGCACCCGGGAGTTTTACTGGTTCACTCCTAACCAGATGTTTATGCTCTCCACAAAGCAAGGGTCCACACAACGCACCCACCACGTACACTCCCGTTGGAGGCCTCCTTGAGGACTTCAAAGGGTGAGAACCACTTAAGACCCAATCCTAGAAAGGAATGATCGCAAGTGTCCTCTTGAACTCTAGATACTTACAGATAAGTTGATGAGTTCCGTTAAGCACAACGCCGAAGATCTCCTCCTCCTTGTTGATGAAAAGTCTTTTGCTTCCTTGATCTGCAACACAAAAGGTATACCAGAACTAGGCTTAGGGTTGGGTCAAGGTTAAGATAGAATCCTACTCTCTAAAGGTTTACCTATAAGGAAGGTAGAGTAGTTCCAATCTTATACATTCAAGGCATCCTAACTTAATGATTTGCCATTAAGGTAGTAGCTGAAGGATCCTTGAATGCAGAAGTTCATTCCCCAATCCACTCTATTGAATATCAGTGATGATGGTGGATTGGAGGATGAACTCCCTCGAGAGAAAGGGCTTTAGATATAGGATATAAGTTGAAACACACAAAAGCTCTCTCTTTTCTCTCTTATAGCAACAAAAAACAAGTCCTCTATATATAAGCAAAAAGCTCCAACGGATATAAAACGGTCATATTTATGATAGAGTTCGATATCATCGAGCAGGTTCAATATCATCGAGCGTATACTCTTGATAGCATCGATGGTCTGCTCGATGACTCGGACTCAATGTCATACGCTTTTGAAACTTCTTGCCAATAGGTCCATGAATCGAAGCTATTGTCGATGTCATCGGATTTCGAACTCCAATTCCATCGATGACAGGTTCGATTAATCGACACTTGAAAAATGAGAGGGACTTGACTTTAAAATATTTCAGGTTTTCATGAATGATCGGGGAAACCATCGAGATCATCAGAATTTGAATGTCGATGATATCGAGATCAGAGTCGATGCATTGATAAATCCAGCGGATTTATCTTTAAGCTTGATGGACGATTTGTGTCCTTGTTCGATGCAATCGACTTGGTGTCGATATCATCGATATTTGAATATCGATTCTATCGAAGGGCCCCCGATCATAGTTAAAAACAACCTGAGATATCTGGCAGAAGAAATGCTACCACGATCGATATCATCGATGGACTTAGATGTTATCGACATTTGAATTCGATCATATCGAAAGATATCGATGCAATCGAAAACTTTGAGATTTTCTTTGAAAAACAGTCTTGTCTGGATCTTATCGAGCCACTCTTGATGGACTCGAGATTTGAATATCGATGATATCAATAGATGTATCGATACATTGATAATTCGTCCAGATATGTTATGAAGTTGCTGGACATATTTGTACTTATATCGATGATATCGATATGTGTATCGATACATCGATAAATCCGTTCAAATGAATATTTAGTTGCTGGACACTTTTGGTCCCCTTATCGATAATATCGTTAAGGTATCGAGGACATCGACAGAACAAGTTGATTATATCGAGGGTGTTTCGATAAGATCGATAAGGCGAGAAAAACATAGAGATTTTTCTATTTTGAAAAAAATTTCTCACCTCAAAAATCATAAGATGTCTATTTTGTTTTAAGAGTTTTAATCACCTAGTGTTTTGGGACATGGGATGTGAGGCTATGATTTACTTATTGCGAGTTTCAACATATCTGGTTGAGGCAGATGCTTGAAATAATCTTCCTATCAAGTTCTGTAGCCAGTCTGACTTACCATTCACGTAACTTGACAAAACAGAGCACAAGTAGGTGCACTTTCAATGAAGGTATTGCAAATGGGCAATAAGTAAAGATGAGTAATAATGTTCGTACGAACATTGTTAGGAAATAAATAGTGGAGCTTCAGTTTACATCAGGCAAAAGACCGACACTAACATCTGTATTACATGTACCTGATATGTCTAAAAATCTAGTGTCAAGCGATCTTTTCAATAAGAGATTATTTAAAATAGTGTTTGAGTCTGATATGTTGGTTGTCACCGAGAATTGTATGTTAGTAGACAAATGATATTCACGTAATTATATGATTAGATTGAATATCGATAATAATAATGATGTTTCCATTTATATAGTGGATTCTGTTTCTTTATGGCACGCTAGACTAGGTCATGTTAATTATCATTCAATGAAAATAATGATGATCTGCAGATTTATACCAAGACATAAAATAGAATAATAAGAGAAATGTGATGTGTGTGCCCATTATAAAATAACAAAAAAAAACCCTTTGCAAGTGGCATTAAAAAATCACAATCCTTGGAGTTAATTAATTCTGATATATGTGATTTAAATACAACTTAACTCGAAGTAGAAAAATGTATTTTATCACATTTATCAATAATTTCACTAGATTTTTCTATGTATACTTGATAAAATCTAAAGATGAAGCCTTTGAAATGTTAAAGCTTTATAAGGACGAAGCGAAAAATCAGTTGAATATAAAGATTAAAGCCCTCAAAAGTGATAGAGGGGGTGAGTACTCTTATAATAAATTCAACGACTTCTGTAAATCAAATGGTATAATTCATGAATTTACTACTCCCCACACACTTCAACAAAATGGCCTGGTAGAACGAAAAAAAAATAAAATATATGTTAGTTGAGATGATCAACTGTATGATATTAAATTATGGATTACCATTGAATTTGTAGGGAAAGCATTGTTAGCAGCAAACCATATACTAAATGCAATCCCACACAAAAAACTGGATGTCTCCCCATATGAATTGTGGAAAAAAAAATAATAATTCAGTCTTTATTACTATAAAGTACGGGGAAGTATAGTAGAAGTCAGGATAATTGATTTTAAAATAACAAAATTAGGTCATAAAAGAATCAGGTGTGCCTTTGTGGGTTATGAAATTAATATTCCCGTATATAGATTTTTTATTTTAGAACAATCTACTTTTGTTGATAAAAACATGATTATAGAGTATGGGGATGTTATATTTTTTGAAAATACAATATACAAAAACTATATAAATAATTATACAAAAATGCAAGTTGGTGAGAATATAATAGAACCAATGAATGAAAAACCTAACAACATTCATGATGAATCTAATACTCATCCATAAAGAAATGAACCAAGGAGATCGCAAATGGTAAGAAAAGAAACATTTTTTAGCACATATTTTTATATGTTCCTTGTATAATGGGATATAAATGAATTAAGAAAGGAGATCGCTATACCACTAGGTATTGAAGGTGATCCTTCAACACTTAGTGAAACTCTCTCATCTCCCGATGTAAAGTTTTTGAGGAAAGTAATCGATAATGAAATGAATTTCATAGTCTCCAATAACATTTGACATTTGGTCGATCTTCCGTCTGGTTTAAAGCCTATAGGATGTAAGCGAATTTTCAAAAGAAAATTCAATCCTCATGTAACTATAAATAAGTTCAAAACTCGGTTGGTAGCCAAAGGCTTTAGACAAAAGAAATGTATCGATTTTTTCGATACATGCGCTCCTGTTGCTCGTATATCTACCATTAGGACTTTAATTGCTCTTGTAGCAATTCACCACCTAGTAATCCATCAAACGAATGTCAAAACGGCATTCTTAAATGGTGATCTAGATGAGGAAGTCTATATAAAATAACCCAAAAGGTTTGTTCAACTTGAATAAGAGAAGAAAGTGTGTAAATTGGTCAAATTTTTCTATGGGCTAAAACAAGCTCCTAAGCAATGTCATGAGAAGTTTGACCAAGCAGTTCAATCTAATATTTATAGAGTAAACTAAGTAGATAAATGCATATACAATAAAGGTCAGATCATTATCTGCATGTGTGTAGATAATATACTAATATTTTTAGCAAATGTGAATTGTGTTAAATAAATTAAAAAGTTTCTAAGTACCAACTTCGACATGAAAGATATGAGTAAAACCGATATAATATTAGGTATTAAGATTTATAATCTTAATGATGGAATATCCTTAACACAATCTTATTTTCTAGAGAAAGTGTTAAAGAAGTCTAACCACTATGATGGTAAATTGATATGAACCCCATTTTATCCAAGTATTAAATTAATTAAAAATACTAATAGATGTAAAACATAACAAGAATATACTAGTGTTATTGAGAGTTTAATGTATGCAATAAATTGCATTAGACTCGATATAACATTCACTGCAAGAATGCTAAGTAGGTATACCGGTAATCTAGAAAAAGTATATTGGAATGCAATATTAAGAGTTTTGAAGTATCTAAAAGGAACCATATATTATGGACTACATTGTAAGTAGTATCTCTTTGTACTTGAAAGGTATAATAATGCGAGGTGGAATGCAGATATCATATAATCTAAATCTAAAAGTGGCTAGCATTTACTCTAAGAGAAGGAGCAATATCATAAGCATAGAAGAAACAAACGTGCATATCTCACTCTACAATGGAAAGTGAGTTTATAATTCTTAGCGCTGCTTGTAAAGAAGGAGAATGACCAAGATACATGCTGATCGGAATTCCCGTATTGGCCATAACTTACTCTTGCCATATCTATTTTTGTGATAGTCAGACTACTCTTTGTCGTACTATGAGTAAAACTTATAATGGTAAGTGTAGAAATGTAGGTCTAAGGCATAACTTTGTTAAATGATTGCTCATAAATGGAATAATCACATTGGAATATGTTAAATCCATCCAGAACTTAACATATCCATTGACAAAATGTTTATGGAGATATCAAATAAGAATAACCATTAAAGAAATATGATTAAGGTTTATAAAGATATAACTTTCGTTCTTGATGACAACCCTATATAAGTTTTAAAATATAAACTAGGTTCAATGAGACAAACAAGTCAAGTATGTTACTGAAACATGCACTATAAATAATTTGAGTATTATTCCTAAAACTCTAGTGCTTGGTTTCTGCATTTCATATGATGCTGAGTACTAACTCTTAATATGTCTATAAGCAGACTTTATTGAGATAACGCAAAATTATCTTTGATAGATCTATCTGTATGAGTAAAGAAGTGAGGCTGCTTTTAAAGAGATTAGGATCGTCTCTAGAATATTCATGACATTAGGATACACACAAGGCTAAAAAAGTGTGAACTTTTAGATCTCCAGTTATATATGAATAGATATGTATTATGTGTCCGATGAGTCATATAAAGTCTTTAATTCAAGACTAATGAGTCACTAAGTACCTGACAAAACCTTGATACGTATTCACTAAAGTAAATGTTCAAATCCATAAGATACATTTACTTATGCACCTATTTATACTGATATACCATTCGTTCTCCTATTTAGTTTTATTTTTAAAATTGTGGGAAATTTTTGTGTTTTTATAATAAAAATAAAAGTTATTTTCAATAAGTAAATAAATATATTAATTATTTAAACTTTTCATAAATAGTGTGAATAGTCAATTGGTAAAAGAAGGGGTTTTTGCTTTTACAACCAGGATTCGAATCTCCTCAAGGATGGTACGAAGTACGCACATGCGGTGTAGACTGTAGGGTTGCTTGGGCGCTTTATTAGGCACACTTAACACTTCACATGTGCGCATCGTCGCATAGAACCAAAAGAGCCTCAGTCTTTTTGGCACGTGGTTCAAACTTTTTGGGCCATGATGCAATCCTTAAGTATTATTAATGTTAGTGTTGATTAAGAGTGTGACATGTGACACCTATGCTATATATCGCTTATGTGGCAACAATTTTAAACTGTTGGATGATCTTTTTATGTCTAAAAGGGTATAAGTACCATAGGACAAATGGTCATGTCTTTTAATGAAAGAATGTTGTTTATTATGAATGAGTGTGGATGTCTTGAAGAGTCACATTGGTATCTCTACAGGAAGAACTCCACGACCATTCAATTGCTATAAATCCTGAATACTATAATCCAGAAAAAGTATTCTCTTCATTTTTCAGATAAATCATCCATTGTGCAGCAGTCTCGAATCTGACATCTTACTGTGATTTTCCATAACATTTTAAAGGCATATCGGTGTCAAAACTAGATATTTATTTAACACTTAAATGTGTAAATTTTTATGTTAAAATTCAAATTGAGAGTTCATTGTATCCTGAAGACAATTTGTACATTTCGTTCGTTTGCACTTGCTTGAACTACTAAAAAAATGAAAGCAAATCTGTCTTGAGAAATTGATGATTCAAGTCGAGCCTTGAACCCAAAAGATTTGATTGTTTCATTATATTTTTCTACTTTCCTTTTTGTGTAAAGATTGTTATTATTCCAACAATATATAAATTCTGAAATTTGAAGCGTATAACTTATTGACTCTACTTGTATAACAACGCTAAAACCCATTTTGATTGTAAATGTCCGATGACTTATTTATACCAATCCTTGATGAAAACTTAGGGCAAGGCTATGAAGACGGTGGATGAGTCACCTGTCTCTCAAATCCGTTGTCTAAAAGCAGTTGTAGTCGTACAGGGCTAGAAAGGGAGGTGGTGGAGAGATATATTACCCCTTGATACAGCGTCGACAATGAATCCCGTAGCGCTTTTCCAAATCCACTACATGTGGGTTGAAATTAGCTGAGGAGAGAGACGATAGACTTCTAAATCCTAGGCAATTACAATGAATCCCACAGGATTTTCTCAATCTATGCTTTGTCGAGTTCAATATTTACCTATCCCCTTAGCATTGTTTCTAAGAAAGTAAAACACTTGAAACCAACGCGTTTCCAAATACACGCTTGATAGCTTGGCGAACACTATTCCACCTACTCTCATCTAATGCTATGAACCAAACATGCCCTTCATGATCACCCAATACCATGACAACTACATGCACAGGTTCCTTTTTTAGGTTCAACATGGATATATTTATAGGCACGGGTAAAACACTTATTGGCGGTATGGTATCTCTATATACAAGACTCGAGCATATCGCATTGCTCTCTAGTTAAATGAAGTTGAGGGGAGTCTAAGCCAGTTCAATAACTGATATAGAATTAGCCCCAAGCACTGCCCTTCAATATATGGGTTGGGTGTAAGTCTAAATTAATTTAATTTGACTACGACTAAAGTAATTAGATCCAAAGGTAGCCTATGTATTTGTAAGTCGAATTTGATTGGTATAAGTTAATTTGACTTAATTTATAATTCATATTTAATATTAACTAATTGTCAAACATTCATTCATATGTTTTTAATAAAAGTTTTAAATTTTTATTAATTACCATAGTTACCTAAGCACAATAACTTTTATAGTTTTGGTTTGATATCTATTAGTAAAAATTAATTGAATGCATGCATTATAAATTCTTGAAATTGATAGACCATTTTCATAAAAGATACAATTAATAACTCATACCACAAGCTTCTTAGTTCAATGGCAATTAGCACATACAATTTGCTTATTTGCTTATTGTGGATTTGTAAGCATCGACCGTAAAGTGGTCTGCACATATGTTTTGAGTTACCAAAAGTGGATCAAGCTACACAATTTAATCGAGGTTACGCATGCGGTGGGACCCCCTTTGGTTGGTATGTGATTATTAGTACATAAATGACACCATTACAATATGTTTACACTTGTCATGTGGTGTAATTTTAAAAGTGTCGTTTCATGAAGAAACTTATTTATGAGGATATGTATGGAGGGTAAAACCATATGACGGGTTAGGGTTTTCGGAAAACCACTCTCTCTCTCTATAATATATATAAATCATCTTGGTTTCAATTTTATCTTCACAGTTGCAAAACTCATCCCATTTGCAAGTCTAGCATAAAGAAGTAGAACACAAAGGAAGGCTACAATTTAGTTTGGCATTCTGCAACAATGAAAGGTTTTGCAGGTATGGTTTTCATCTGTATCTCCATTAATGATGCATCGACTTATAAATCAAACAAAAAATATTAGGATTTTTATAATCTTAATTCACAAAAATGGGATGCATTTGAAATAGAAGTTTAAATTATTGTATTAATCATGATCGATACAAAAATTAACCTATTCACAAGTTTTTTTGAAGAGAAAAGGTAATCTATTTTGTATGGTCCGATCACTATTTGAAGTAAGGCGAATCAAAAGAACTTATTTCATGTTGTTTTGACAGAATTGAAACTCTGAGAGGTAATCGATGTTGTAATACCAGTAATCGTTAATTGCCAATTATGTTTTGTCAAAGGGCCTTTGCAATCTTAATTTTAGATGAATTTTTAAGGGTTTTTAAAGTTTGTTTTGTGGGACCAAAAATCAAAATGAATCTTTATTTTACCTTAATACCAATTAGTGAAATATAAATTACCTTCCTCAAAAGATTGCGATTGATAATAGTTACAAATCTTCCAATTGTAACAGGTTTGCATGGCCATTTCAACATTCCAAAGAGACGAAGGCGAAGCGTTAAAGTTCCATTAGATGGTAAGAAGCCATGGTTGATGGTTGAATGATACAAAAGGAAAGTTATGTAAAAATACCAATTACTAGGGCTTATCGAAGTCATGTTATAACTTTGGTTAAGTTATTTTTAGTCGTCCAAGTTCTAAACCATTTAAAAGTCAGATTTAAGACAGGATAGGAAGGGTGGGTCAAGATGGGCCCTCTTTGAGAATAATTGAGCCCATGCTTTTAATACATACCCCGCTAGCTAGACATGCTTTACCATGCAGTTCAACAAACCCATTTGCTCGGATGCAAATTGCATAGCGGCCCACTCTAATGTACTTGTTTTATAAACATCGTTGTCCATTTTAACAAATCATTTTAAAGCATGAGCCAAAAAAGAAGGCAAATCCAAGGCTTAGTAGGGGGCACCACAAGTAGTGATAATCACACCATTGTTGAAACCTTTGTAAGGCTACCCTGATGTTTATTTGCCATCTGACCTTTTTATAAAGTCACATAGACTGGAATGAAGGGAAAGTACAAATATCAGCTTGATAAAAAAGCTTTTGTAACCTAGAGAAGTTTTCAACTGTGTATTCAATTCCCACTATTTCCAGCGGAGTGGTCTACTTGAGATATGGATTTGTCTTTTTTTACTCTTGTATTGAAATAATCTATTAAAATGGATGGACAAAGCGGGTAAAAAGCATACATCACCACAGTGGCCCCACAGACCCCCTGCCAAGGGAAACGGATCTGCTACTCCCCTGCCACTAGCCAATGGCCAGTGGATGGTTCTCTGTGGGCCCCACCATAATGTATGTATTTCATCCATGCCGTCCATCTATTTTTCTGGATCATTTTATGGTATGTACCCAAAAATGAGGTATATCCTAAACTTAACTGGACCACATTATAGGAAATATCGTCGATTGAACGCCGACTATTAAAAACTTTTTGGGGCCTTAAAAGTTCTGGATGAAGTTGATCTTTATTTTTTTCCCTTTATCTAGGTCTGTATGACATAATCAACGGATTGGATTTCAAATAAACAGCACAGTGGGCCGTAGGAGGATCTTAATGGTGGACATCCACTCACTATTGTTTTCCTGTGGTGTGGTACACCTGAGATTCATATCCCTCTCATTTTTGGAATCAAGCCCTAAAATGATCCCTAAAAATGGATAAACGGCATGGATAAAAGGCATATCAAGGGAGTAGCCAATCCGCTTCCCCTGCCAAGGCCGAGTTTCATGTCCCATCGTTTTCTCCCCTCTCATCATCTCCTTTCAACAGGTGTACTCAGCTCTATATGGTATAGTCAGGTTTTAATTCATGGCAAGTGGGGCCCATGGCTCAGCAATCCATACCATTGATATTTTGTGTACCATCTTAGATTGACCATGTGGCAAATGTCTCTAGCCTGGAAGATCTTAGCCACAGATCTTGGACATCTCCTAAGGTTAATTTGGGTCATTGGTCTATTTCTATTCCAAACATCTATTTGAAGGCCACAAATCAAAGGGCCCTTACTGTCCCAACAGCTCCACTTTGAGGGCAGTCCATGTTTTGGTCCTCAACGGATCAATGGTCTGGATTACGTGTGCAGATTAGGCGAATCTGGCAAAGATATTAGTGGGTGAGTCCTTGACCGGTTAAGATTGATGTATGTATTATATATCCACTCTGTCAGACACTTTTACAGCTCATTTTTAAAGTATGATTCCAAAAATAAAAAAATTCAAATCTCTAGTAGTAAATGTGGGGATTCGCCATTAAAAATATTTTGAGGCCATAGTAATTTTACATCAAGCTTATATTTGTATTTTCCATCATCCAGGCATACTTGACCTTATCAATGGATTGGACGGTAAAAAAACGTTACGATAGATCTTTGAAGAATTTTAACGGTGGGTGTTCAATGACCACTGTTTTCTCTGGTGTGGTCTACGTTAGATTTTTGAATTTGCTTATTTTTAATAACATGCCCTAAAATATTCTGATAAAATTGATAGACGGAGTGGATAATATAAGACATACACCAAAGTGGGCCCCACGGTTACATACTCACCTACTAAGCTATGAGCTGTTAACCGGGGCGCACCTAACCTGCGCCCCCGGCTTCTGCGCCCCTGGTTTACACTGACGTGGATCCCACTTGTCAGAACAGTCCAGGATTCACTGACATGGACCCACTGGTCAGAACGGTCCTGCGTTACCCTGACAAGGACCCCACTTCACGCTGACATGGACTCCACTGGTCAGAACTGTCCGGGATTAAACCGGCATGGACCCCACTTTACACTGACATGGACCCACCTCGCAGAACTGTCTGGGATTACCAAACGGATAGGGCCTGTTTGGCCGGGCAGGTGGATGGGATTAGGTTGTATTAGGATGCATTGGAAGGAGCAATCCCGGGACTTGGTCAGGCGTGCCAAATAAGCAGTAGTTGAATATAGCAATCTTATGGGATTGCCAGCAATCCACTGACATCACCGTCATTACCTTGTAATCCACCCAATTCCTCTTAATCCCGTCTGTTTTGCTTGGGGTATGTTTGGTTAGACGGAGCAATCCCGGAATTGGTTGACATAATTTCGGGATTGGTCAGGCGAGCCAAACATACTCGGTGGTGAATTCCCTGGATGGGATTGCCGGCAATCCACTGACACAGTCATCATTACTTGCCATCCACCCTAATACAATCCAATCCGTCCAAACACGCCCTTAGCCAATGGCTGGTGGTCGTTGTTATGTGAGACCCACCATGAAGTATTTGTTTCATATATGCTGTCTATCTAATTTTTTAGATCATTTCATGGTAAGAGGTAAAAATAGGTATACGCTAATATCAAGTGGACCACATTATAGGAAACAATGTTGAATTAACGTTAACCGTTAAAATGTTTTGGGACCATAAAAGTTTTGGATCAAGCTGGTATTTGTTTTTTCCTTTATCTGAGTTTGTATGACCTAATCAATGAATTTGATGTCAAATAATTAGTACAGTGAGACTTAGGAGGATTTTAATGGTGGATATCTAATTAATATTATTTTCCTGTGGTGTGGTACACCTGAGATTTATATCCCTCTAATTTTTGGGATCAAGCCCTAAGATGATATGTAATCGAGCCCTAAGATGAACCGTAAAAATGGATGAACGGAGTTGATGAAACACATTCATCATAGTGGGGTCCACATAGCAGTAGCCTATCCGATTCCATGGTATTACACCGACATGGACCCACTTGTCAGAATCAAAATCATGGTACACGTGCAGACGCAAGTTGCATGTGCCCCCACCTACGGCAAGTTCCTTTAATTAGTAACTATGTGGGGCCTGCATAGATTCTATTTAACAAATCCACTCCTTCCATCAGTTTTGAAAGTTCAAAATAGTTTATGAGTTCAAAAATTAGAGAGATTTAAATCTCAAGTGGGCCACACCGCATGAAAAAGTAGGAACGAAAATGTCCACTGTTAAAACCTTATTGGAGTCGACTATGATGTTTATATGGCATCCAAACCGTTCACAGGGTTTTTCGCACTCAGATAAACTATAGGCAATGATATCATCCTCTTAGAAAACTTCTGTGGCCCCCACAAAGTTTGCAAATGTGGGGCATTCAATCCCTGCTTTTTCATTTGGTGTAGCCCACCTGAGTTTTGGATATAACCGATTTTGATTCATTTTCCAATTTTGAACTTGAGAAGCTGATGGACGGAGTGGATTAGTCAAGAGCATCTCTTTAGCTCCGCATCTTGACTTTTATGGAATACCCAGGGTAAGTGGGCCATGTTATGATAATCCAAACCGTTGATCTGGTGACAATACCGGAGATGGAGTTATATCCTAAAAATCTCCCACATTCTATCTCTAATCGTCATATGGAAAGTTTTTAATATTTTGATATTGAGGATATCTTTAATAAATAGTAGATTGACGGTGGGATATAGCTTCCAACGGTCCAGATTACCAAACCATGGAACCCTTGTCCGAGCTGAAAACACGTGTATGGTGTGCATGTTTCCTCTTAGAAAATGGTACAGTATCCCATGTTAGTTTTGAAACATTTAAGAAATGATGGTGACTCCTAATGTCTACACATGGCATCATTGTAATGCAATCAAGGCCGTCCAAATCTCAGACCCAAATCTGGATGGCTCACAACCAAACCAAGAAGATGATAATAACAATAAAAAATCAATAAGCATCTCGTTCCTCCGAATTTTGACCATTCACCGTTTTATTTTTAACCGTCCATTTGATTTCCATCAATTATATGGTCTAGATTACTTGATCAGTGTGAGATTTACTCCATCCACAGTGGGCCCCACAAATTGGATGGTGTGGATATCTGAAAATCAGTGTTACAGTCAGGGTGATGAATCACCACCATTTTTTAAAACGGTGCAAAACTAACAGGTTCGTCTTGCAGTATATATAAACCAGCGAAATTCCCACATTCTTTTCTAGCTATTTTCTTGCAGTTGCAGTTTTTTGAATTGAAATGGCTCTTCTCCCTTCTTCAAATCCATCTTCTACTGACCAAACCCACCTCTCTGCCTCAGAAAACACCACACCACAATCAAACCTTCAATCCCAACAGCAGCAGCAGCAGCAGGAACCACAACAAGAACAGGTAAAATCTCTTTTCCCAATCTTTTTTCTTCACCCTCTTATTTCCCGCCAAAATTTAATTTAAAAAAGAAAATTCTACCCTCCAAAAATTTAAAAGTAGTATCACTTACATATTAAGTCCTCAATTCAGATGAATTACGGAATTCTGATAGTTCTCAATTCAGATGAATTACAGATTTCTACTCATTGGCAAACCCACCACTTGCTGACGCGTAGGATTTCGTATATCCGTGGGCATATTTCAATGATCCAAGCCGTTCATGTGATGGTCCACCGTGGATGGAGGACACCCAAAAGTCCCCCCTCCCTCCCAGATTGGTACATTACAAACCTCTGATCATTGGGCTATTTTCTTTGAATATGGGCCATTGATTTAAGGGTTAGGATATTCTAGTTTTGGATTTTTTTTTTTTTCTAGGCAGCCCCATCAACTGTGCATGTCATCTGATCAACGGTTCGGATCGCTGAATTGGGTCAGTAAACTGTCAGCTTGCTGATGAGTGGGATGCTATAATTCCTCTTCAATTCAGGGGGAACTAGGATTGAGAGCGGATCTGCTGCCTCTTGAGGCATTTCCTGCCTCTGGATTGTGTACCAGACATGTCGTGCATGGGTGCGATGATCTGAAAGAGGCTTCCCCCGGGCTCTGGCATTGGTTAGCCCCTGACTGGAAGTTGCTTTGTTCGAAATTCGTAATCATCTAATAAATGGACCTTTTTCTCATTGAATGGGAGCTGTTGCTGATTTTTATTTGCATGCCACCAATTAAAGGGCTAGGATTGTCCAAACATTGTAATTTTTGGATCATGGCCCATTCAATATGGATGTACCAAATGAACAGTTCTGTTTTCGTCCTTGCATTCCATTTGTGTGGAAATGACATGGAGGCACTGAATCTGCTTTCACTTGTTTCATTCTCTTTTGCTTCTGTTACTTTTTAATCTTTTAAATTTTTTTTTTTCATTTGAGGTATTATCAAGGTTCAAAATAATGTCATAATACCCTTTATTGATGCAGGACATGAAATTTAAATATGACATGCAAGATTTCAGGCTTAGATCCTACCAATTCAGAAACAATCACACAAATTCCACATCCCACATGAAAATCCGAACATTCAATTAAGGGAATCATATGCGGTCAGTATATGTGTTTGGACCAATAAAAATTATAAGCCGACGATACTCAAAGATGAGAAATAATCATCCACACATGCATAGTAATCCGTCTTTAATCCAAAGGATTCACCAATTTCAAATCAAGGAACCCAAAAAAAATGGGTATATAACTTAGGGAAAACGTAATCTTAGGTTTCATGAAAAATCTATGAGAGGATAAAAACTCGAGCCAAAACGATCCGCGTGTGGACAACAACAATGGCCCATTGACGTGTATGTGATCCCGGCCGCATGTGTGGGCCCACTATTCAGAAAAATGCCACCTTGGCCTTGGTCGACAAGGATGGACTCCAAAACCCCAAATCTCACTTATCCGATGTAGGTTTGTGTTGGTATTCACAACAATCAAGGGCAAGCTAAATTAATGTGGAGAGGAGACTAATAGATGATTGATTCAAAGTGTAGATGATGGAGTGAGATGAGAAGAAGGGATGATAGAAGATGGGTAGTAGAGATGGCAATGGATGGGGGCGAATCGGGATAGATATGGCTTCGCACCATGGTAGTTAACTCTTCGATGAAGGGAGGGCTTACACCCAATTAGGCTTCACAACTTAGAGTAAAATACAAAAAATTTTATTAAGCTTAATGTCTCAAAATAATTACAAGGGAGCTTATTTATAAGAAAACCCTATACCCCAAAAAACTGCACCAGAGAGAACCTATTACTTTAGAGCTTAAGTAAACTAAAATAAAAATCAAAGACAAAAATCTAAAGCGTTCACAATGTTCTAAATAATAACAATAAGTAAAACCTAAAAAATGAAATCAATCCGACGAGTGGGCCACGATCATGAGATCCTATGATGGGCTTTTCTTGACTATCGGGCCCACTTTTCTGAACCAAAACTTGTATTCTAACTATGAGGCCCTCCCTGGACGTCGTCATCGAACCAGATCGATGATGGGATCCTCCTTCTGCGTACGTACGTGCGTAAGGGTGGTGGTGTGCGTGCGCGTGTGCGTGAGATGTCCCCATCATTTATGTAACAGGAATGATCATTGTATGTTCCTTCTGAGTGAATCAACTAGTTTTCCTAACTTTTTGGAGTTGTTTCTTTGATCTCCTGATCTTTCCTTTAATGAAATTTACAGTTATTTTCTTACAAAAAAGTTAAGTAATGGCTGTTATGTTCAAAAGTTATTGTTTCCTTAACAACATCCTTTTATACAACAGAGTAACGATGTTATGTACGGAAGCTGTTGTTTTAACTATAACCGTGTTGTGTTTCGACTATAGCATCGTTTTTCGGTATAAAAGGGCTGTTATTCCTATGGGATGAATATTTTCCATTTTCCATTTTCCATTTTCGTCTGTTTCATGATGGCCTGTTACCGGCTGGCTGTTATGGGGTCATGACACAGTCCTTTAAATCTTGGGCATTAAAAATTGCTCAGAATGAAAGTTGGTATATGTGGGGGCCATAGTAGGTGATCCGGAATGTTGATATGATGGGCCTCATTATTGTGGATGGACCATGCACCGAAAATTCCCCCAGATTGGATGGTCTTACCTATAGAATCTCGGGCTCTTTTTTGTTGAATGTGAACTGTTGCTGTGTCTTTTCTCTTAATTGTCTATTTTTCATCCACCTATTGAAGGGATATGATTTTTCTATCTGGGAGATTTTTCTTTCCTGCATGAGCCATCCACAATGTGGCCTATTATTTGATGATTTGGGTCTCAGAAGCATGGGTCTGACTGTTCCAAACCGGAAACATGATGACTACTTTACAGTCTTTCTTGAGCATTGCAACCTTTTTTCTTCTTTCCCCTTTTTCTTACATGGGTTCTTTTAATTATCTATAAGGGTGAAGTGACAAAAGAAGAGATCGACAGCTACGAATCTGAGCCTTGCTTAGTGAATACCTTTTTGTGAGTTCTCAATTTTCTTTCTTTTGATTACTGCCAATTATTTATTTCTAGCACTTTTGTCTGTTTTGGCTGAATCTAATCAAAGGGTTTCTTTATACCAGGTAATTAGAGATGTGTTTATAATTAGATTGTTGCTTGTTAGTTATGCTTATGGCCCATTTGGGAGCTTGGATTTGGAATGCATTGGAATCCAAATCCCAATTACATTGGAATCAAGGTGATTCCGAATCCTCATTTGTGTTTGGTTGAAATGCACTGGAATCCAAATCTTCCATTTGGAAGCTTGTATTTGGAGGGCATTGGAATTCTTTGGTAAATACACCGGGCTTAGATTTGATTAACTAAATCAGATTCCATATCCCAAATTAGTATGTGTGTGTGCATATATATGTGATATTTGAAAGAATGATTGTAATAGGCTATTAAAATATATACTTTGGCCAAAAAAAGAGGAAATTCCGAGCCTTGGGTGGGCCACAAATGCAAGGATCACAAACAAGTGACTCACCAATGTTTTTTAACCGTCTATTTAGATGTCCAATGTTTGGATGGTTTAGATCATTCTATTGATGTGATTTTAATATTACAACTGATAAATGGATTGTTTTGGGGTATCATCAACATGCCATGTGTCTAGTGGATTAGTAGCCTAAAGACTCCTTTGTTAGATCACATGTGTGACACTCTTGCCCTAGAAAAGGAGGCAAAAAAGGCATTTCCTTTGGATTACACCGGAATCTTAACATTTTGCTGAGATTTCAAAACACATCAAAAAAGTAGATTTGAAATACCTCCGATTCCATTTACATCCAAATCCAAGGCTGCCAAATGCAAAAAGTAGCTATTCGGATTTAAAATACATCAATTTACCACCAAATCTAAGGTGCCAAATGGGGTGTTAGGGAATTCTAAAATCTAAGGCAAATATTTTTCTCTCTTTTAAGAGATTTTGTTTTCTAAAATTTTGAAAAAATTGCTTATTATCGTTTTACACCGAATCCAGTCGAAAGGTTTCCAAGTAACAGGTTACAAGGGAAGGGCTTTTAAAATCACATATTTTTAGGCTAGAATTCAGCCAAGTGGTGCACATGTGTAGTTTGAGGGCATGTCGGAACTAATTGCGGTCCAACTCAAACCGAACACCACTAACCCCTGGTGTCGAGATAGAGCTACTGAATTAAATGGCGGAAGACCAACCATCTATTCTGCCAACTGTCAAGTGCGTTATCAAGCGATTTGCGAAGATTGGGGCTTTTCTCCTAATAGATTCTTTTCGCCTTAGGAATTAAAGACTTTTGAAAGTGTAGCAAAGGTTTCTTCGAACGGAAATGAACAATGGAGTTTAAAAGTGAAACTTACCACTAATAAGGATCATTGTCTTGGCTGAGAGCAGCGGGATGCTTAATCGAGCAACGTGCTGATGAGCAAAGGATAGGCAATGTCAAAATTTCAGACTAATGTTGACTTATCGTATGAGCGTAGGTGGACGATTCCTAAGACTAAGGTCTTTCTTTAGATCTCACACAAGTATAGATGGAGGTGAATTACAACTAATGGCTACGACTAAGTCGTTCTTGCTTAAAGCAGAGACGGACATGACCACTCCTAGATGCTAATAGGTCCACGCTGATGAGCGGTGGAGAGGATAAGTGGCTAGGGGGATTGGATAAGCAACGTTGTGCTGGAGTTGATTGGTTTGGTTTGGTTTATTGATTTCTTGATTTTATCCTCTGATGATCTACCCTTCTTTGCTATTTATAGATTTTCCAGTAGTAATCGTGATAAAAACCGCTATTATGTGGTGACATTGCATATCGCCAGCTGTAAAGTAATGATTGCCTTTATTTGTTCACTCTTTGCCTTTGTCGTATGTGTTCTTATGAAGATAGTCGATTACTGGTCATGCCTCGACGCTGACTTAGCCCTAACAGTTACTTGATCTTATCCATGGGTTACTCAATCGACACGAGTCTTTGAAAACCTAGTCATTAATGAGTTGTCCTTCATATATTTATGGCACATCATGTAGATTTCGTGCTTGCCACGTGGCTACATGATAGGGACATCATGCGCATGCGCACGCCCCTCACCCTACGCACATACTCAAGGAGGAGGAAGGCTCCACTATCGATCTGGATCGACGACGACATATATGGAGGATCTCTTAATTAGGGGGCCGTGTTATTTAGCATTGGAGTGGACCCGATCATCATAGGGATTCCACCATTGGATCTCATGATCGTAGCCCACTACCCTAGATGATCTGGGATTTTGAGTTTTAGTTATTATTGTTATTAGAAACATCATAAACGGTTTTGATTGCATTGATTAATTGTTATTTTTGTTACTTCGTCTCTAAGTGATAGTGTGCACACATGGCATGGCTTTTGGGCTTTAGAGTTTTCTTATAAATATGCAACCTCATGTAGGTTTTTTTTTCATTGAAGTTTATGAATAAAATTCTGCGTTTTTTCTTTTCTATTCCTTGGAGTTGAAGAAGCTAATTGGGTGCGAAACTCTCATTTCCTCGAAGGGCTGACTACCGTGGTGCGAAGCCACAACCACCAAAATCGTCCTCATCTCCTACACCCCACATCCATCATCTCCCACAGCCTTCCCATCTTCAGATTTATTTTTTCTTTGCACCCAAATCCTCTTTTACAACAGATTTTCAGATTCTTGCCCACCAGGGGGCCGAAACTTCGGCGGAACACCACACACACACCGGACTGCGGAACAACATGAAACTTGGCATGAGCGTGGACCTCCCTTGGCCGACCAACCCCTAGCTAGCTGTTTCCAGTTTCGTGGGCCCCACACACGTGCGGACAGGAACCCACGCATGTGCGTCTGGGCTGGGCTGCTGTCCACACGTGTGGACTGTCTCAGGTTATCCTCTCTCCCCTATTTCACTCCTCTCTCGCCTTAAATCCCTTACCCTAATCCTAGATAATCCTAAATTTCAAGTATTTCCAACTTTTGCAAACCCTAGATTTCCCCCCGAATTGAAACATGGTGAATCTCTTGAATTGGGAAACAATTCTTTGCAAGATTGGATAAATCTTACACTCCTTTGGGCATTGTTTGGTTTATAATTTTATTTGATCCAGCCCTAAACTTGTGTAGGCTTGTACCTCCGTAGATTCCCCTTGTTGAATGTTTGATTGCATGTGGGACGTGGAAGTTTGTGATTGTTTAAAATTGGTATGATCTAAAGCTTAAAACCTTGCATGTCATATTTAATTTCATATCCTGCATCAAATTTGGTATCAGAGCTTAGGGTTTTCATAGGGGAATGCATTGCATGTTTAGGGTTTAGTCTATTCATGTCTATTTTGCATCAAGTCTCATCATATATGACTGTTTAGGACCCATCATTCACAACATGGACTGCTGAATTTTCTGTTGTCAGAAAATCCCCAATTTTCATGGCTATATTTTTGTTAACGAACTATTTCAGCAGTTATATTGTTGGAATTTTAGTAGCGTTGTGTAGTTTCCCTCATATAAAGTCCTATAGGATCATTTAGTCTCATTTAGAAGCATTTAGTGTATTAGAGGGTCTTTGAGTTGAGTAAGTAGTTGTATGCTCACGCGTACTGGTCGTGGTTTTGGTTTGCACGCTACACTAAACATGGAGTAATTGCAAGAGTCAATGAACAATATAACTCGGCAATTTGAGTCTTTGAGTAGGCGCTTGGAACAACGTATTGACCAACGCTTTGAACAACTTAATGTGTACGTTACCCAACTAGAGACCTCCGCCCAGGCAAACTCCATCATTGGGGAAGATGCCCAATCTTAGGCAGGTGGTCAGGAGGATAGACAAAGGAATGGAGGTGGCCAAGGAATTGGTCATGGGTGCGCACTTGTGCACCCACCCCTCGAGGGGCATCATGATCACTATGACCCAGATGTGCAACTCCTCCAAGGAGTTAGAGTAGAGGCCCTTACGTTTGATGGCCACTTGGACCCTAAAGCTTTTCTAGATTGGTTGGCGGATATGAACTACTATTTTGAGTGGTACGACATGTCGGATGCTCGTCGAGTCCGATTTGCCAAGATGAAGCTTGTGGGCCAAGCAAAGAGGTTTTGGCCTACTGTGGAGTGAAAGAAAGAAAGGTTGAGGGAGCCCCCAATAGTCCATTGGGGAGAAATGAAAGAAACTCCTAAGGAAAAGTACCTTATTTTCTCCTATCACTTGAGGTTGGTTGAAGAATGGCAGTCTCTTCGACAAGGTTCTATAAGTGTGACTGAATACATTGAGAAGTTCGAAGAGTACTTGACCCGGTGTAAAGTTGATGAGAATCCCGTACTCACTCTTGCTCGATTTAAGACGGACCTCCGTTCTAACATTAGGAGAGAATTGCTAGCCAAGGACATGAACACTCTTGAATAGATGTATCAAGTAGTGTTGGAGGTTGAGCAATACCTCAAAACACCTGTGAAAAGGCGGTTTGAGCCTCGTGATTCTGGCGCTAAGGCCAACCCTTTTGGGGCTAAGCCTAGCACTAGATATCAATACAAGCCTTCTAGTAGTGTTCAATTTGGGCCCAATGATGATAAGGGTATAAGAGTTGCCGGGTCTAGCTCGCGCAAAAGTGATGTGATTAGGTGTTTTAGATGTCAGGGGTTTGGTCACTTTGCCCACAAGTGTGGTACGAGAGAGGGCACTAAGGTGTTCCTTATTGATGGGCAAATAGAAGTAGTGCACCCAGAAAGTGACGGTGAGGAGGAAGAATATGAGCCAACAGAAACCCCTAGTGATGAGGAAGAGGGAGCGCAAGAGTCTACGACCTTTGCAGTTGTGTGTTGCGCCTTTGCACAAGTAAAAAATACCGATGATTGACGCCGCAACTCGACCTTCTATACTCACGCAAAATGTGGTGATAAGAGCTGTAATATGATCGTGGATAGTGGTAGTTGTACCAACGTGGCATCAACTAACACTGTGAGCCGTTTGGGTTTGAAGCTTGAAGCCCATCCTCCACCCTATAGAGTGTCTTGGGTTGATGAAACTTCCAGTCCAGTTTCGTACTGTTGTCTTGTACTCTTGTTCCCATTCAGTTTGGAGCATATAAAGCCACACTTTGGTGTGATGTTGTTCCTAGGAAGCCTTTTGATCTTGTCCCTATGTCCCTGTCCCATAGGTCATCAGAGTCTGCAGAGTCCTTTGCACATCACATTCATTCATTGCATCAAGAAATCAGGCGAAAGATCAATACTAATAATGAACATTACAAAATTTCTGAAGACAAACATAAACGATTAAAGGAATTCAATGTAGGGGACTCTGTGATGGTCCGCATCAAGCTAGAGCGGTACCCTCAGGGAGCCGTTCATAAATTACACGTGCGTAGCGCTGGACCATTCAAAATTATAAAACGAAATGGTCTCAATGTGTATGTGGTAGATCTTCCAACTTCCATGGGAATTAGTTCCACATTCAATGTGGATGATCTAGTTGCATTTTAGGGGACCATTGATACATTGTCCAACCTTGCACCGAACTATCCTGATTCCCCAGACCTTTCCCTTGATTCATAGCTTCTTCCCGACCAATCTTCCCAACCTCATGGATTCCCCAGACCACTGATACTTTTCCTACTAAGGCAATTGATAGATAAATATAGGGAAAGGAGGATGGATCTCGACATGGTCTTTATTAACATTGAGAAAGCATGATAGGGTCCCTAGAGAGTTTATCTTGTGGATGTTGGGAAAGAAAGGAGTTTCAAGAGGATATAATTGACATGATTATAGATATGTATGAGGGAGCGGTAGAAAATGTGAGGACCACTAGTGGAGAGATAAGCGAGTTCCCAATCTCCTGAGCGGTTACCTGAGCAAAAAAGATAAGAAAGAAAAAAAAAAAAAAAAAAGCGAGTTCCCAATCCTTGTAGGGTTGCACCAGGGGTTGGCATTGAGCCCATACCTTTTTGCATTGGTTGTGGATGAGATAACCATGCATCTGCAGGAAGAGAACCCATTGTGTATGTTGTTTGCATATGACGTAATTTTGATTAACAAGATGAGGGAGGGCATAAGCACAAAGTAGATTTATGGAGGGATGCTTTAGAACCCAAAGGATTTAAAATTAGTTGGATTAAAACAAATATATGGGGAGAAATTTTAGTAACAACAGGAGTGGACACGACAAATTTGTTAAGATTGTTGACCAAGAAGTATCCCAAAAAGACCACTTTCGATATCGTGGGTCAATAACTCATGATTGTGGAGAGATTGAAAAGGATGTTGCCCACAGAATTCGAGCTGAGTGGAAGAAATGAAGATGGGCCTCTGGAGTTATGTGACTATCTTGTACCAATCAAATTGAAGGGGAAATTTTATATGATAGCTATATGATCAGCCTGCTTTGTGGGACAGAATGTTGGGCAGTTAAGAAGCAACATGTTCATAGGATAAGTGTAGCTGAAATAAGGACGTTGAGATGGATGAGTGGCAAGACAAGGATGGACATAATTAGAAATGATTGCATTTGAGTAACATAGGAGTAGTACCAATAGGTAATAAGATGAGGGAAAGTACACTTAGATGGTTTAGTTATGTGAAACGGAGACCAAGAACTGCATTGCATAGGATAGGAGTGACTTGGTGCAAGTTGAAGAATCTAATAGGGATGGGAAGGCCCAAAAGGATGTGGTTGGAGGTAGTAAGAAAATACTTGATGACCTATATTCTTACTGAAGGTCTGAAGTTATGGCCCTTTATAGAGCAGAATGGGGAGCAGGATTCTTGTAACTGACTCCGTTTGGTTGTGGAAATGCTTAGATGATGACGATGATGAATTTACATTCCATGCCCTCAGATTTTACCTATTAACTTTTGCATCTGGTTCCAACTCTCTCAGAGTCTCAGCTACTGGGTGCTATCTTCCAAAAATTGGTTCGACTATTGTAGACCTTTGTCGCTAGTGGATGCTATCTGTTCCAAAAAAAGTTATGGCCCTTCATCTTATTGTAGATCTTTTTCACCAGTGGATGCTACCTGTTCCAAAAATTATTTCATACTGTTAATGTTCGTTACTGTTGATTTTTAATTAGCAAAATCTTGTAACTGCACTCCTGCCTTGTTTTCATGCACATTTCTTTTTCTTTCCTAGTTCGGGTGGAAAGAAAAATGAAGTGTTTCATCCTGGAAAGGCATCCGCTATCTTCTTTGTTAAGGATTCAGGAATTCTAATGTTCTGGTTGCTGCATAAAATTCTCTGTAGTTCCCTCCTTACAGTACATCTGTCGAACATGTCTTGTGATAAGGGCTGCTGATCTGGTGGGCCACTGCTTATCCGATTACTGTTGAAGTCCAATCCCCTTGCTTTTCAGCCAATCAGATCAACTATCATGATTCCAAGACATGTTTGCCACGTGTATTATGAAGAGTACATTGCATAAATTTTTATGCAGTCTTTGTATTAGCATTCCTGTTGAATTATTCTAACCTGTGTGGGTCTGGAAACTGGCTGAGTTTGAACTGTATGGATGGAACTATTCTAAAGTTTACTTTTATAAAATTTTATTGTGAACATTCTCATGTTTTAATGATAGTGGGGAAAAAGGTACTAGTTGTGGTGAGATTTGACTTCTCATTTGATGAATGCAAGGGATCATTGGATGAAAGAAAAAGAATGAAAGAGAAAATTTTGAGAATGGCTTCCCTCCATGAGAACACATATACACGTACTTTATTAAGATGAATTACAATATATTTACACTATTAAGACGATTTACAATATATTTACACCATGAGTTACATAAGTTATAAGATATTATAGTATATGGTAGATGGAAGTGGTACATATGTTTAGTATATTTTTCTTAATATGGTGTTCCGTTGGTGTACACAAGTATACTACTTCATTAACACTCCCCCTCAAGCCAGAGCATGAAAGTCTATCATACCCAACTTGTATGTTATATTCATCAATTATGCTTTTGGAAGAGGATTAGTAAATATGTCGGCAAACTAATTGTATTTGATATATGGAATGATAATTTCTTTGTCATCAAATTTCTCTTTGATGAAGTGGTATTCGACTTCAATGTACTTGGCGCATTCATGGAGCACTAGATTTAGGGATATCTATAGGGCTGCTTGCTTGTCAATTCCATAGGTTCTTGAACGGGAAGCGCTAATTCATCCAACAACTTTTTAAGCCATGTTAGTTTGCAAGTGGTGTGTGCTATTACCATGTATTTAGCTTTTACACTAGATCAACAACAATAGCCTGCTTTTTTACTTTTCCAATTGACCAGGTTCCCGCCAATAAAAGTACAATATCCTGAAGTTGATCATCTATCGTTTGGATTTCTAGCCCAATCTACATTAGAATATGTAGCCACTCGTAAGTGCCCCATGAGAAGCATAAAGTATCACATAATTTGTTTTGTTGTGTCGAGATGTATTAATTGGCGTGCATACATAAATCGATCGATAATTCGAACATTAGGGGCAACATTTAGACTGGTTATAGTTTGATAAATCGGCTTTCCAACATTTTTTTTTATAGGATTTGAGGATCTAGAGCAGGTCTCCATCTTCTAGCAATTTACAGTTTGGCTCTGTAATCTATCGCATGGTGGAGAAGAAGGAAAAAGGGTTGTATAGAGAATTATCCCCTCTCTAATGCCCTAATGATATTTTATCAACCTAATAAACATGAAGGAATGGTGTCTTGAGGGAGCATGAAAGTGCAACCCCTTCCCGTCCAAAAATAAAAAAATCCCAAACACTTGGACACACATGCATACACAATTACACGCACAATCTACTATCCTACACTGCCCTTCAAGCTAGAGCAAAAATGTTGCACATGCCCAACTTGCTCATAATAGCTTGAAGATGAGAAGGATGAATGGTGTTTTTTAAGATATGAGAGTTGATAATTGGTTTGAAAATGAGGAGTATGAAGAAGCCTAGAGGAAATCATCTTGTGAACAAAATGACAATCAACCTCCATGTGCTTTGTTCTTTCACAATATAATGGAATTAGAGTAGAAACAAATATGCATATCGTAAAGAAGATATTGGAGCCAAATAACCTCACAGGTAGCACGAGCCATGGATCAATACTTTGATTTGGCTGACGAACGAGCAACCACCAATTGTTTCTTACTTTTCCATGAAACAAGGTTGCCTTGCCTCTGACAAACATAGTAACCAAAAGTGGAACGATGATTATCAATGAACTGACCCAATCTGCATCACAATATTCCTGGATGTCAAGGCAACCATGGTTGGCATACAAGAGCCCTGAACCTGGAGCTCATTGCAAGTAATGAAGGATTTTGTATATGGCATCTAGTTGGTGACACTAAGGAGGCTGCATGAAATGATTAACCATGCTCATAGTATACACAATGTCAAGTCAAGTAAATAAGCTTCCAACCAGGCATTGACACGTGCTAGGGTTATTAAGATGTAGAATTGGTATGATGATGGTAGTTGACCTCAAATCGCATAGAAGCCAGTCAAGCATTCAACGTCCCCATCTCATGAAGTATCCAAAGCATATTTTCTCTGAGAGATGAATATACCTCACTTCGATAAGGTAATCTCAATCCCTAGAAAGTATTTGAGCAAGTCTAAATCATTAATCTTGAAGGAACTAGATAGAAACTACTTACATTGGCAATCTTTACTTTTACAATCACTAGTAAGAACAATATCATCCATGTAGACGACTAAGACAGTGAAAGATTGACCAATTCCTTTAATAAAGACAGAATTATCGCTGTAGAGAGTAGAGTGCGTGCATATGTGTATGTGAGTGTTTAGAATTTTATATGCAAGTCTCATTTATAAGGGTGTGCATGTGTATGTTTTGGTGCTCCCTCAGGACACACTTTATGCTAATTAGGTTAATAAAACATCATTACTGTTTGGATGAGAGATAATGCTCTACCCTCTCTCCAAAGTTTCTCTTTTCTTTTCCTTTTCGTCTTCCTCTACCATGTGGTTGATTACATGGTATCTGTTTAGATGAGAGATAATGCTCTAGACAACCCTCTCTGCAAAGTTTCTCTTTTCTTTTCCTTTTCATCTTCTTCTTCTCTACCACGTGGTTGATTATGTGGTATCTGTTTAGATGAGAGATAATGCTCTACACAACCCTCTCTCCAAAGTTGCTCTTTTCTTTTCCTTTTCGTCTTCTTCTTTACCATGTGGTTGCCTTCCTTTCTTTTTCTTTTCTTTGTCTACTTTTCCTCATTTTACCTTTCCACCTTCTCTCTCTTTCTTCTCCTTTTCCTTTTGTTTCCATTGTCCACCAAACAATCAAATCTTGTAGAGAAATATTCCTCACTTGTGCTATAGTATCGAGGTGATTGATAATTTCGACTGTTTTTGGGATCTATAGAATATGGAAGTCAGGACAGAGCAATTAGATAGTTGCTTTCTCAATCATTGTGCAATGCGTCATATGGAATTGGCTCCTTTTTGTTACCCACAATATACCCTAGCTTTCTTTACCAATGACCATCTAGGCAGATTGAGACCATTCAAGGTAGTTGTGGCCATTGAGCCTAACAGTGGTGATATGGTCTGCTACCCTAGTTTTTTGATCTTTTTGAACTTATGCCTCCCCAAAAGAAGCACCGTGTTGCAGTAACAATGTGATGAATGAAAAAAAATGGCACTGGCTCAAGTGATATACCCTCTTATCTGATTGTAGCATGCTAATGTAACAAGGTTGATGAATCTTTCTCTATGAGATCTTATTTCTAGGTGGACAATGGAAACAAAAGGATAAGGAGAGAAATCAAGCATAGAAAGGAAAAAGGAAGGAAAGAAAGGCAAAAGAAAAGAAAAGGAAGAGAAAGGAGGGAAGAATTGGGGATCTTAGTGTTCTAATACCATGTGATCTATCACCTGGTGGAGAGAAGAAGAAAGAAGAAGAAAAGGAGAAGAAAAGAGAAGCTTTTGAGAAAGGGTTGTTTAGAAAATTATATTCCCTCTCACACCCTAATGATATGTTGTTAACCTAATGAACATAAATAAATGGTGTCCTATATATATGTTTATGTATATGTATGTATATACATAAGCACATGCTCTACTCTATGGGCTCAAGAAGTGTATCAATTAGTTTACAACCTGGAAGGCTAGTCTCTTCAAATAAATTTGGGACATTTCCTTTAGGAAGGAGAAATCCTTTCTTTCATCACGTAATTTCAATGCCAAGAAAATATTTAAGAGGTCTTAAAGCTTTGATTTCAAAACAATTCTGCAAATGATTTTTTAGCACCCTAATAGTGGCTTCATCATCTCCAGTGAGGATTAAGTCATCAACATAAATAATCAAGATATGATTTTGCCATGTTCTCATTTGAGAAATATAAAATGATTTGAGCTACATTGTTCAAACCTAATTCTTAGGATAATATTGCTAAACTTATCACTCTAAGCTCTTGGGGATTGTTTCAACCCATAGATTACCTTTTTCAAGTGACAAACCTTATGTTCCTCTTGAGGCTGGTGGGGGAGAGGGTGCTTAAGCCTTAAAGAGGAGTTCCTGAGGCTGGTTAGGTTATCTTCCAGAAGAGAATATTCCTATCGATTGGTTAGGTTATCTTCCAGAAGAGAATATTCATATCGAATGGTTAGGTTATCTTGTAGAAGAGAATACTCCAATCGATTGGTTAGGTTATCTTTCAGAAGCGGATATTCCTATCGATTGGTGTTATCTATGACCCTTGACTTAGTGGTTTGGACTCCTCCATGTCCAAGGAACCTGTCAAACGAGGAAGTGGGGAATCTCATTCGACTCTTGGATTGTCTTAGAGCTATTGTCCAACCATTAGAGAGAGGTCAGTTGGTGTGGAATAAGGAGAGATCGGGTCGGTTTTTGGGCCGCTCTTTTTATAAATTGATGTAGGGGTCCTCCTTCAGGGAGAACGAAGGGTACACTTCTTTCGTTTGGCATTATGGTGCACCTGCTAAGGTAGCGGCCTTTGCTTGGTTGGTAGGGAAGAACAAAGTGCTCACAATTAATATCTTTAATAGAGGAACATGGTGATTCCCAACATCTGTGTGTTGATGCGGAGTCGGTTGATGTTCTTTTCATTCGTTGCCCCTTTGCTAGAGAGGCATGGGAGAGGTTATTGGCTACTTTCAATGTGGCATGTGTGATGCTGGGAACAATGGAAGACTTTCTTCTAGAATGGAATGAAGGCGGAATAAGGAAGAAAGGGAGGCTGATTTGGAGGTTGTCTCTTTTGGGAGGTATTTGGATTTTGTGGGGGAAAAGAATAATCGGTGCTTTCAAAATCAAAGTGGATTATTGCAGAGGTTTTCAGAAGAGCTAAGTTGGATATTATGGGGTGGGCTTCATGCTTAGAGTCATGTGTATATTTCTTTCCCTTGTGTATTGGGTTGCATTGTTGTTATTTGGCTTTGGGTTTCTCTTGGTTTTAGTAAATATTTCTTAAAAGGTAACACTATCAGGGATTGAACTAAGAATCACTCACACGCACTATATTGTCTCTACTAGCTCATCTAACGACTGGGAGACATGTATTGTCACCTTAAAAAAACCTCATGTTCCTCCCTTTCTGAATAAATCCAAGTGGTACTGAAATTTATACCTCTTCTTGTAGATTCCTTTATCGAAAGATATCCTTTATTTTGAGCTGATGCAAGGGCCAATTTATGTTGGTTATCATTGAAATGAGTACTCTTATGGAGTTGAGTTTGGTGACTGAAGGAAAAGTTTCTAGATAATTAATATCGTAAGTCTAGGTCAACCCGTTTGCAACTAATTTGGCTTTATAGCGAGCTATGTTTCCATAAGGTTATGCTTGAGGGTGAAATCTCATTTACAATCAACCATGTGTTTCCCTTTGGGTAAGTAAACCATTTCCCACGAATGATTTTTTCTTTTTAACGCTATCATTTCTTTAGGTAAATCTCAACTACGAATTGTACTTTCTCAAAGAAGTACACCCTAGACTTACTCGAGGCTACTGGTTTTCTTGGATGTAAATAGATTGATACTCCCTTTGAGTGATTGAGTCAAACCGTAAAATGTTGAGATCTACTCCCGATTCGCCAACTTCATTGGAGAATAGTTGGGAAGCTAATTTCTCTCACTCGACCAGACATTATTCATATTGTTGGATTTATTAGTCAGTTTATGCCGCTTCCCCACAACACAAGGTGGTAATAAATGAATTCTGAGATACTTAAAAGGATCCCTGGGAAGAGGCAATAATGCCCTCATGGACATGTGTTGTTATGTATTCCTATGCAAATTGGGTAGGAAACCTGAATGATGGATGATCTACTTCAATATTTTGTAACATTCGTGGTGGGAATCTAGTTACTTAGAAAAGCAATAAATTGACCGTTATTGCTGGATTGAGTGTAGAAGCTGATTGGACAATGGCACACACCCCTTGGGGGAATTAGGGTTTCTAGTTCAAGAATCAATGGAAATAGGATGTAACAATCAAGTAGCCATGCACATATGTTGTAATTTTGTATTCCATGAATGAACTAGACACATTGAAGCCGATTGTCACTTCATTAGGGAGAAAATTACTACCAAGGATATTATCAATCCACGCATCAAGTCCAAGGAGTAGTTAGCTGATGCATTTACCTAGCCTCTTCCAAAAGCACAATTGATGACTATCAATGATAAGTTGCACATGATTGACATCTATGCTCTAACTTGAGGAGACTGGTAAAGGAGCATATACTTGTGTACACCTACAGAGCATGAATTAAAGAGGTGTTGTATGCATTTTCATACTTCTTAGGCATTCCTTATTCTATGATATCTTTTGTAGTATTGAAAGGATAAGGTTGACATATTGTATAGATACACATTTGGTTGTATAATTCAAGCAGGGTGGAAGAAATGGAGACGTGCCTATGGAGTATTATGTAATCGTCATATACCACAACTGAAAGGGAAAATTTATAAGATAGCTAAAAGACCAACCATCCTTTATGGGACAAAAAATGTTGTGCAATTAAGGAACAATATATCCATAGGATGAATGTAGCTAAAATGAGGAATGAGGATGTTGAGAAGGATGAGTGGTAAGAGAAGGATATAATTAGAAATGAATGCATTTGAGGGAATTGGGGAGTACCACCAATAGGTAATAAGATGAGGGAAAGTAAACATAGATGGTTTGGTCATGTGCAACAGAGACCAATAATGGAGCCAGTCAGGAGTGAGTGCAAGTTGCTCTAAGAGGTCAAGGGAAAGGCCATCTTATGGTCCTTGACAGAGTGCAATGGAGGAACATGATTCATGTAGCTGACCCCAATTGATTGGGATAAGGCTTAGATGGTGATGATACATGTGGTTGTAAATCATTTCCAAATGATCTCTATAAATGAGGGCTCCCTCCCTCAGGGAGAGTAAGCTAGTCACTCATGTTCGTCTTCTCTATTTTTGTGAAATTCCTTCTCATCATTCTTTTTAATTCGCAATCCAAGGAGACTTTGATTCTCTTAGTGAGTGTGGGCCCAACATACGCCAAAATAGTGGCTTATATTTTATGTCACGAACCTTGAATGTAAGGGTGTTGTTTCTTTATCTCCTCTTAAACCATTTATGAGATGCTTCGTATTTCCACTTACAATTTATATGATTGTAATAAATTAATCATGCATCATCAAGTAAACTAATGAAGTATTTATTCTCGGTGGTTTACTTTTAACCATTGCAATGGAGAATTCTTGCTTCATCTCATACAGAAATATTTTGGGCCATAATTATGCCCTAACCTCGTTATGTTTTTATATCTTGACCGACAAAGCACATGCACATCTTCTAGATATAAAAATATCACTTTTGGTTTAACTCATAGCAGCTTATTCTAAGTGCTATGTCTAGATAAGAGATGAAATGAGAACATATGTTTTCATCTTGCCCAGGGATGAAGATACTGCATACAACGTGGCGAAGTACAAAAAATATGAAGCCGACTATCTTCTCCGACTTAATGCAAAATACTTTTCAAAGAAGGCCATGGATGGAGGTAAATCACCATTTCCAAGTTTCCACATGAAGGCTATACAATATGTTTTAACCATTTATAGGCAAATCGTAACAATAAAGTTATTTTGCATAAACCATTTTTCTTTTTCTTTGTTTCTTTCTCTTTTGCCTCTTAAGTAATTTTCATCTTATTATTGGTAAAAATTGTATTATCATCCTGTATCATTGTTGGTAATCATTTCATTATTTAAATAAAGAGGTGACTCTTTTTTCCCGCTTTTTAATGTATAGAAAATGTCAGGTATGGCATTCATGTTTTGAATGTCCAACGAACATGCAACTTTCAAAATCTCTAACCAAGTTGTTCTTTTCTTCTTTTTCATTTGACACCCTCAAGATATCTCCTGAATGTTGCATATGATGGCTTATTTATTTATTTATTTATATCATATGAGTATCTGTATAAGATTTTTCTTGTTACAAAAATGTAGCCATAAGCATGATATACGATCCCTTGCACACATGAAGCACTCCATCTTAGGTTGTCACGGCTATTTGGGGTTTGCTTTCCTAACCTTGTTTCTCCAAACATTTCGAAGGCCCCATCTTTCATTAATTGAGAAAGGACTCATAGCCCCTTCTTACGGTCTCTATCCAATTCCTTTTAAGTCTTCCTCTAGTCCTCCTTTTAGACCCTTCAAGCCTAATCAAAGTTCACTTACTGGTCGAGTTCATCTTTGATTTCTTAGCACATGGCCAGGCCATTTCAATCAATATACCCTAAGGACCTCCTTCACTGCATAACCTCCCCATATACTATATCATATGCCATTTCTAGGTTAACAAAACCATCCGATATGTTTGTTTCGTGTCTTGGTTTTTGCTTTTCCGCCCTCTATCTAATCTTCATAGTGTGGCTTATAAGATTGAGCTTTGTTAAGTGCATATGCATGTGCAATAAAGCTCATGTACACACCACGTATGTTCTCAAGTCTGAGATCCTATCCATCCATCGGAAAGGCGTCACTATATTAATTCCCAAGCCCAAGAATCAGGTTGATCTACTGCTTAGGTTGGCCACATTTTTCAAAATCAATGTACTGCTATGAAATACTTGGGCAAAATTTTCTAACCCATCAACCTGTTTCCAATATTGGGGCCCACATACTGAGTAGACCAGATCTATTTTTGGGAAAACATTTAGAAGGTCAGATCAACCTTATGGATGGATTAGATCTCGCACCTATGTGCCATGTCGGCACGTGTGGTGTGTACAATGAGTTTTGTTGCACACGCGTGTGTGCTTAGCAAAGCTCCATAAGATTAACTCCCTGATAGATGATGAGACGATCTTATTGCGAAGCGCATCCAATAACTGCTTGCATTCTTTTTGTTCGAGCATAAACATGACTACATGAGTTTGGGAATAGAATGGATTTCTCTTGCCTGGAGAAGAGTTGCAGACCATCCATCTTGGTTTCTTACTCGAGTGAGGATTTGTTGGTAAATGTCAGCGAGGTCTGTAAGTCTAGAAGGAGATCTGGATTATGGTGAAGCATGAAATAGTCTTCTGTGTGAGATGTCGAGGAACCTTCTTCAATCAGGCATGCCTCGACTATGTTCAAACAAGCACACAGACAGACGAATAGGAAATTTCAAACCTGCGATTGTATTCGCTTGTACAGTCTTTTTAGTCAACGTAACTTTCCATGTAGAGGTCATGTTATAAATTTGGCAAAAATAACTACTGATTTTTATTACAAAACCAGTGAAAGTACTAAGAAATGTTTAAAGATTTTCTCTCCTCTCTCTCTCTCTCTCTTTCTTTTTCTTCTTTTCTTTTTTATTGATTCAGTAGCTGAAATAAGTTAAAGAAATCCAAATCTATGCATCCTCAATTTGTTAAAGCAGTTGGTTTAGGTTAAGAAGACTCAAGAGCTTTCCTTATTTGGACTTTCTTTGGAATAGTGCCTTTTTTCAATAACTAAGTAGGGATAAAGTCTACAGCCTCACAATCAAGAGCTTAGTTACATCTGATTGTGCTAAGAGCTCTACCCTTCTAGAGTGGTTCCTCACGAACAGATCCTTTCAAATTGATATCTTGAGATGTCTAGGGTGTTTTTTTTTTTTTTTTTCCCCAATGTATTATTTTCCTAATTGATTCTAAAGATCCAAAAACCTAATACAATTTACAAGGTTTTGAGACTTTTAAGGTTTAGGGGCTGTTTGGGCAAACGCCTTTGTGAGAACAAGAAAATAGAATCCATTTTTTCCCCTATTTTCTTCCTTTTATGATTCTTGTGATTATACCCTCAGGGGCTGTTTCGGGCAGGGATTTGTGAAATCCACGGATTTCAAACCTCTACCATTTGTATTTTTGTTCCCAAGAAAACTAGAGACTTGGCAAATCCTCGGAATGAGGGACTCTTGTAAAAGAAGAAAAAAAGTTATGGGAAGGCACACTACTTGTAGATGGAACTAGTTGGGCCCTCTGTTGTGTTTATATGGTGTCCAACCTGTGATGAAAATGGGATGCCCACCAAATCATGCTGATTCAATCATCAAGTGGGCCACCATGTGAATTTCAAGGTTTTTGGGTGGTTGTCCATTGTTTTCTATCATTAGCCTACATGATGATTGGATCAATGTGATTTTTGGGCCATCCAATTTTCATGATGGGGCAACCTTGTTAGATTGATTGGATGTCATACATGCACTATGATGGGCTCCACATATAGTTAGTTGCATGTTTTTTCATTACAACTTGCATGTTAGACTTCCTATTATGGTATTTCCTTGCAATTAGTGCTCTGCTATTGCAATAAATGCACTTAAAGCCATGGATTTGTAGTTTGATTCCCATATGGTGTACTATGCAATTTGCCTAATCCAAATCCAATACAAATCCATGGATTTACCAAATTCACATTCTCATTTCCTTAATCCCAAACACGCCCTTAGTGGTAGAAATTCCATAAATCATGAAAGGAGGATTGCCTTACAACTACGCAAGACTAACACAAGAGTCTGGGCCAATCTTTAAACATAACAAAATTAACTTTCTGACTTGTGCCCTTAACTTCTCAAACTCATGGGTTCTTCACTTTTTTCTATCATGAATTGAATTTTGTTAACTCCTGAAGAAGGTTAGTATCATTTCATGTAGGGAATCTGTTCCGACTCTTAATGGCTTCCTCTTCTCTAAACAGATGATCAAATGCATCATTCAATTGAATTTGGTCCATTCCAACATGAAGAATTGAGGACGCGGATTGGGTACTACCCCCACAGGACCTGGCAAGAGACAAACAGTCATGACGGGGGCTTTGTGGGGCCCACCATGATGTATGTGTTTTATTCACACCGTACATCATTTTGATGGATCATTTTACGACATGCCTTCAAAAAGGAGGCATATCGAAGGCTCAAGTGGACCACACTATAGGAAGTAGTGGGGATTGAACACCTATCGTTGACAACTTCTAGGGCCACAAAAGTTTTGGTTCAAGCTAATATTTATGTTTCCCCTTCATCTAGGTCTATGTGACCTTATGAACAGGTTGGATAGAAAATAAACATCATGGTGGGCCGTAGGAAGGTTTCAACGGTGGGCGTTATTATCACCATTGCTTCCTGTGGTGTGGCCCACTTGAGCCCTCGATCTGCCTCCTTTTTGGTTTCTTGCCCTAAAATGATCTGTCAAAAATGGATGGACGGCGTTAATAAAACACATATATTACGGTGGGCCCCACAGAGCCCTTATCAAGACCATCTATCTCTAGCTAGGTCCTCATGGGGGTAGTACCCAATCCCGCCCAAGAATTGAATCCAATACTGTGTCTGTACTAAACCAGCATCTACAGATATCTGTTATTTTCATTTCTTTGAACTTTGCTAATCCCACGTGCATATGCGATAAAGCTCATGTACATGCAACATGTGCCAGCATGGCACAATAGGTCTAAGATCCAATCCATTCATCAAAATGGCACCACTATGCTGATGCCATTGCCAAAAAATCAGGTTGATCCACTGGTCACCACAGTTAGCAAAACAAATGTACGGCTCTTGAAAACTTGACTGAAGTTTTCTAACCCACCGACTTGTTTCCAATATTGGGGCCTACATGCTAAGTGGACTAGATTTATTTTGGGGAAACATGTATAAGGTCATACCAACCTGATGGATGAATTGGATCTCACACGGTCACACCTACATGCCATGCTGGCACGTGTGGCATGTACATGAGCTTTATCACACACGTGTATATTCAAGATCTGTGCCACCTTAAAACTTTACAAGATCTGAACTTTTCATCTATTCTGCCATACCATGAATGGGTTGTAACCTGAAAAGTTGCCCTAGGTGGGTGATCCTAGCCACTGAATGGATGACTCTCGAGGATTACAAATGGGAGGAGATCCTATCATCAGCAATCGATGGCTTGGATCATCTAACGGGTGTTTTTTTGGTGTATGGGAGATCCATGTTACGGCACAGCAGATGAAACGTCTGGATCTTGCACGTGTGCCATGTGAAGATAGGCACAAGATACTAAGCAGTCTTCACTTTCTGTTTTCCTGTATGGTGATGAAATTCTGATTTAATTGACGTGGTTTCAGTCAGTATATTCGATGTGGAAACAACCATAGAGGATGAGGTTATAAAGTCTAGCAGGTATGGTATACATGCATAATTACATGATCTTGGCCCCAAGATTGCACAAGCGGGACCCACGTTTCTATGCTCCAGACCACGATCTGATGGGACCAGCTGTGGATGGAACACGCTCCAAAGGTCTCTCCGTTGGGAGATTCTAACCCAATCAGCTGGCTGGAAAAGTAGACGGTTAGCGAGGAGAATAAAGCAACGGTCGAAATTTGATGGAAAAGTGAACGAAAGTTATGATCTTTTTAATCTGGGTGATTTTCGGGGTGCGATCCATCCATGTTAGGCCCATCAGACCATTATTCTGGATAAACAAACTAGAGTTTGCTTGAATACATCCGATTTATTGCAATGCAATACATTGGGACTTTAGCCTTTGAATCTGAGCCATCTTCCAATGATCTGAACCATTTATATGATGAGTCTCACTTTCTACGGTGGAAAGTCAACAAATAAAAGCTTTCAGTTGGATTAATTCAACCCTTTCATAATTTGGCTCTTTTCCTTTGAACATGAATGGTCACCATAATCTTTGTATAATCAAAGGGTTGAAATATTCAATCAGAGAGCTTTTTCAGGAATCTCCCATCCAAGAGGAACCTTACTAAGTTAATGGTGTGGGTTATTGAAGAAAATCCAAATCCAATGGCTAGAGTCCTGATGTATCTTATTGCAATGCGTCAGGATGTAGTCGAGCAAACCTTACCAAACTATGGGCCCCACTTGTGCAAAGTACAAAATCAGGTCCCCTGATCATCATCTTCATCATCATCTGAGCCTTATCCCGATTAATTGGGGTCGGCTGCATGAATCTTGTTCTAGCATTCCACTTTATCAAGGAAAAATCAGGATTTGATGACACCCAAGGCATTCTGTAACAGTAATGGTGCCTGTAACGGCCACCACAGTTACCTTTATGATATGGGCTATGATGACTGTTATGGCTCCCTTAATGGCCATTAAGCTCTCTCTCTCTCTCTCTCTCTCTCTCTCTCTCTCTCTCTCTCAATTGAAAAAAAGCTTGAAAAATCTGTATAAGCCCGTAATGGACCGTTATGGGGCTGTTAGGGCCTTTACGGGGGCTGTAATGACTATTACTGATCATTTTTTCCATAACGACTGTTACGGCCGTTATGACCCCGTGCCGTGCAACGATTGCCACTATTACCTTTACGTAACAGCTCTTACGGCATAATACTATAAATATTCATCCTCTGCTATATACTGTCGCAGGGATCCACCTACAAAATCGTTTATAGACCCAGTCCGAAGCACTGAAGATCAAAGCATATCATCGTCTTCTGCGGCCGAAGCCTCCTCCAATGCACCAAACAGGCGATACCAATCCAAGAAGAGTGGCTGATAAAGTTTCTTGTGATCATCTCACATGAAAACAGGTATTAACTAGCTTTTCTCATATTTCCTTCAGGTAGAACAAGACAAGAGTATGGATTATGGACTATTTTACTTTGGTAATAACTCTAATAAACTTGGAATTATCTATATATGCTTTAAACCTTAGATATTCATGGATGATTGTGGCCACCTCTTGCATAAGCAAATGCTGTGTGTGGGGCCCTTTGCATCAATGGTTGATATAGTTTGGAGAGGTTGCTACGTTCATACGTGCATAAGGTGGCCCATCAACATGCCACCTCATGCGCATCCATGCCTTCCATCACGTCGATTGTACTGTTTAGATGCCCTGGATTCAGAATCAGGGTGGTCCGATTGTTGCATGCGCCGCAATGTTTGAAACAGGCAAATGGAAGATTTTAACCACTTGATCTTTTGGCCTTTTTCAGTTGAATGTGGATGATTATTTAATTTGCTTAGCTGGCTATTAGCCGGCCGTCAATGGTCTCTTGAACAGGTTATAACCTACGTTGTATCGGAACGTGGGTTACATGAATCATTATCTAATGATATGTGTGTTTATTAGATGTATGGCCAATTGATGCGCACGACATGCACATTGATATGCATGTGGGAGGTTATTCATTAGGCCATGTCATTATTACGTGTGTACGCCTCCCTTGTTGCATCCCTTGTACTATATTGTTGCACGGGATGCTAATTGCCTGCTGATCAGTAGGTGGGTCAGACATTGGTGGGACCCACCTATTAATGGTTGAGATGATGATGATGGCGAGTTGTTGGTTGAGGTGATGGATATGATTTAATTGATGTTGATTGTGGTAGGGTTAATATCGATAATGGTTGTATTAAGTGACTGTCCTTGGAAGGACAGGCCCATCTCTTGAATGTATGCATTAATAGCATGTGTATAATTGTAGCAGCCTAACTAGATTAATTGTTTGAAAAAAAAATAAAAAATTCTCTCTGCCATGAGTTGAATTTAGTGTTCAGGAAGTTTGCGAATCCGTTCGTAAGTTTAGAAAGTGGCAAGGAAGCTGTTGCAGCCCAAGTTTGGGACTTGGGAAGTAGTGGTGCCTGGGTTCCGAATTTGGGGCGTGACATGGTGAGTGGATTAGGTGTTTACCCAGGTAACACTTTTACTGTTGGGCCCACATTGATGATGTATTGTATATCCATGAGGTCCATCCATTTTCCAGTCCACTGGCCCAAAAATTAAGCAGATCCAAATCTCAGGTGGACCACACCACAGGAAACAGTGTTGATTGAATGCTCACTACTAAAAAACTTCTGTGTCCCCACTTGTGAAGATCGGTAATGTTTATGTGAAATCCAAACTGTTGATAAGGCCAAACAAAACCAGATGGAGGTAACATGCAAATAGCAGCTTGATCCAAAACTTTCGTGGCCTGCAAAAAAATTTTAATTATTATTTGCCATTTTTTCCAGTGGTGTGGGCTACCATAGATTAGGATTTGCTTAAGTTTTGGGATTAAAGTCCTAAAATGATATGAGAAAACGGATGGGTGATGTGGATATACAACACCTTCATCAAGGTGGGCCCACATGGTAAGAATAACACCCACTCCCATTGTTTTATCCCTACCTTCAGTGGGTGATAGTGGTGCGCACCATTGAAACCTTCCAAAGGCTTCTTTCTATCATTCCTGAGTCTGTATCTTTGTTGTATCTTTTCGGGCTTTTGCTATGATAAGAGTCTTCCTTGCTTGTTTTTCATTACACACACACACATATATATATATATAGGAAAAGGTTCTATACGGTAGAGCTCATGGGAACTCCCCACATGGAAACTTTCCTAAGTTCTTGTTTTTTTCACTTCATCTAAGTGAAAATGACCGTATAAACAGTTTGGATGGAATATAAACAATAAGATGGAGCCTAAGAAAGTTTCAATGGTAGGCATTCCTTTCCCTCACTGTTTCATCTCGTATGGCCCATTTAAGTTTTGAATCCTCCTCATTTTTAGTGGGATGTCTTGAAATGAGCTCGAAAAAAGGATGAACGGGTTGGATTTATTACAAACATCATATTGGCGCCACCCAGAATCCTTGTCGCAGGAACTTCCTGCCAAAGGCTTTGGCAGGAAATCCGCCTCGTGCACTCACGCCGAGACGCCAGACTTCTTTCTTTGCACGGAAATGGGATTGCGCGCTGAGTTAAACTATGTTGGGCCCACCGTGAATGTATGTGGTTTATCCAAACCGTCCATCCGTTTTTGCAGCTCATTTAAGTGGTTGAAACCAAAATTGAAGCACATACAAAGATCAAATGTACCATAGCAGAGGAAACAGTAGGAATAATGATTTCCACCGTTGAAACCTTGCTATGTCCCACAGTGATGTTTATTTATCATCCAACCTGTTCATAAGATAAAAAAAACATGGATGAAGGTAAAAAACAAATATAATCTTAATCCAAAACTTTCGGTGGCCCTCAAGAAATTTTCGATGGCGGATGTTCAATTCATACTGTTTCCCATGGTGTGGTCCATTTGATATTTCGATATGCTTCAACTTTTTTATCTCAAGACATAAAATTATCCGGTAATATGAATGGAAGGAGTGGATAAAATATATAAATCAAGGTGGACCCTACAGAGTTTAATCCATTTCGTTCATCCATTTTTAAAGATCATTTTAGGGCTTGATCTAAAAAATGAGAGGAATATAAATCTCAGGCAGACCACGCTACAGGAAACCAATACTGATTGGATATCCACCATTAAAATCATCCTAAGCCCCATTGTACTGTTTATTTGACATCCAATCTGTTGATTAGGTCATACAGACCCATATGAAGGGAAAAAAAAAAAAACAAAGATCAGCTTGATCCAAAACTTCTATGGCCCCCAATTTTTTTTTAATGGTCGACGCCCATTCAACAATGTTTCTTATAATGTGGTTCACTTGAGATTGGGATATACCCCATTTTTTATCTCATAACATAAAATGATTTAAAAAAATAGATGGATGGCATAGATGAAACACATACATTATGGTGGGGCTCATGTAGCACCGATCACCAGCCATTGGCAGGTGGCAGGGTTATCATCTAATCCGTTTCCAATTCCCTGCTAGAGCCTTTCCCACGAAGATCTGCTCAAGGAATCTGGGTGGGGCTCATTATGATGTTTGTGTGAAAACCAATCTATTCATTTTTAGATATTATTTTAAGACATTATACTAAAGATGAGGAGGATCCAAAATTCAAGTGGGCCAATGCTTACCGTTGAAACCTTCCTAGGCTCCACTTTCATGTTTATATTCCATCCAAACTGTTTATAAAGTCATTTTCACTAAGATGAAATGAAAACACCACAAAACTTTTGTAGCTATATAAATGTTTCAACCGTGGTCTACTGACTCCCCACTATTTCCTTTCATGTGGCTCATTTAAGTTTTGGATACACTTTGTTTTTTATCAAAAGTCCTAAAATGATATCAAAAAATGGATAAATGGAGTGGATTTCTCACAAACATCATAGTTAGCCGCATACAAAATCCTCGCTTGCAATTCCAAAAATCTCTCTACGACTGGAATCTCAGCAGTTCTCATCTTACGGCTCGCATATAAACTCCTGGTGGTACATTGCCCGGGAGACCAGCTCTCTCTCTGTATATATATTCTAAGGCCCAACCTAATCATAAGGTCACACAAACTTGGATGGATGAGAAATACAAATATCAGCTTGAGCCCAAACTTTTGTGGCCCTCCATAAGTGAAGGCATTCAATCCCCACTGTTTATAGTGTGGTCCACTTGAGCTTTTTATCAATGTCATTTTTGGGCTCATGCACTAAAATGTAGTGGCAAAATGGATGGACGGTATGGATAAAACACATACATCATAATGGGTCCCACAGAGTTCTTCACCAGGCAGTGATTAAGATTTCTATTTCATTGACTGGTCTAAAAGACCAAGCACCCCCATAATATGCTTTCCAAACCATACGCCCACATATGAACAAACAATGCAAGGGATGCCCACCACCCAACTGTTTAACTTGGTGTAGCTCACATAAATCTCTCCCTACTATCCGAGGCTTGACGTAAACGGCAAGAGAATTTAATATTTTCTAATTTGCTATTCTATTTGGAGCCGTTCCTTTGCCGGTCACTCGGTTCGAACTGCGTTGCATGCGTACTAATAACAGTGAGGGATGTGGGTGATGTGTTGGGCATTGTGGGGGCCACCGTGGTGTATTTGTTTTATATCCATGCCATCCGTCCATTTTGACAGCTCAGTTTAGGGCCTGATCCCGAAAATGAAGCAGATTCAGATCTCAAGTGGACCACACCACAGGAAATAGTGATCATTGAACATGCAACATTAAAACTTCCTAGGCCCACTTTAATGTTTATTTTCCATTCAACCTTTTGAAGAAGCCACACAGGCCTAGATGAAAGAAAAACATAAAAATCAGCTTGATCCAAAACTTTTGTGGCCCTCGAGGAGTTTTTAATGATCCTTGATCCTGAAAATGAAGCAGATTCAGATCTCAAGTGGACCACACCACAGGAAATAGTGATCATTGAATAGGCAATATTTAAACTTCCTAGGGCCCATGTAATGTTTATTTTCCATCCAACCTTTTGATGAAGCCACACAGGCCTAGATGAAAGAAAAACATAAAAATCAGCTTGATCCAAAACTTTTGTGGCCCTCAAGAAGTTTTTAATGATCCTTGATCCAAAAAATGAAGCAGATCTCAAGTGGACCACACCACAGGAAATAGTGATCATTGAACACGCAACATTAAAACTTCCTAGGGCCCACTGTAATGTTTATTTTCCATCCAACCTTTTGATGAAGCCACACCTGCGTGGATGAAAGAAAAACATAAAAATCAACTTAATCCAAAACTTTCGTGGCCCTCGAGAAGTTTTTATTGATCCTTGATCCCGAAAATGAAGCAGATTCAGATCTCAAGTAGACCATACCACAAGAAATAGTGATCATTGAACATGCAACATTAAAACTTCCTAGGCCCACTTTAATGTTTATTTTCCATTCAACCTTTTGAAGAAGCCACACAGGCCTGGATAAAAGAAAAACATAAAAATCAGCTTGATCCAAAACTTTCGTGGCCTCTCGGTGGGACTTCTATTCAAGTTTTTAATGATCCTTGATCCCGAAAATGAAGCAGATTCAGATCTCAAGTGGACCACACCACAGGAAATAGTGATCATTGAATAGGCAATATTTAAACTTCCTAGGGCCATGAAATGTTTATTTTCCATCCAACCTTTTAATGAAGCCACACAGGCCTAGATGAAAGAAAAACATAAAAATCAGCTTGATCCAAAACTTTCGTGGCCCTCGAGAAGTTTTTAATGATCCTTGATCCCAAAAATGAAGCAGATCTCAAGTGGACCACACCACAGGAAATAGTGATCATTGAACACGCAACATTAAAACTTCCTAGGGCCCACTGTAATGTTTATTTTCCATCCAACCTTTTGATGAAGCCACACCTGCGTGGATGAAAGAAAAACATAAAAATCAACTTAATCCAAAACTTTCGTGGCCCTCGAGAAGTTTTTATTGATCCTTGATCCCGAAAATGAAGTAGATTCAGATCTCAAGTGGACCACACCACAAGAAATAGTGATCATTGAACATGCAACATTAAAACTTCCTAGGCCCACTTTAATGTTTATTTTCCATTCAACCTTTTGAAGAAGCCACACAGGCCTGGATGAAAGAAAAACATAAAAATCAGCTTGATCCAAAACTTTTGTGGCCCTCGAGAAGTTTTTAATGATCCTTGATCCCAAAAATGAAGCAGATTCAGATCTCAAGTGGACCACACCACAGGAAATAGTGATCATTGAATAGGCAATATTTAAACTTCCTAGGGCCCATGTAATGTTTATTTTCCATCCAACCTTTTGATGAAGCCACACAGGCCTAGATGAAAGAAAAACATAAAAATCAGCTTGATCCAAAACTTTTCACGGCCCTCGAGAAGTTTTTAATGATCCTTGATCCCAAAAATGAAGCAGATCTCAAGTGGACCACACCACGGAAATAGTGATCATTGAACACGCAACATTAAAACTTCCTAGGGCCCACTGTAATGTTTATTTTCCATCCAACCTTTTGATGAAGCCACACTTGTGTGGATGAAAGAAAAACATAAAAATCAGCTTAATCCAAAACTTTCGTGGCCCTCGAGAAGTTTTTATTGATCCTTGATCCCGAAAATGAAGCAGATTCAGATCTCAAGTGGACCACACCACAGGAAATAGTGATCATTGAACATGCAACATTAAAACTTCCTAGGCCCACTTTAATGTTTATTTTCCATTCAACCTTTTGAAGAAGCCACACAGGCCTGGATGAAAGAAAAACATAAAAATCAGCTTGATCCAAAACTTTTGTGGCCCTTGAGAAGTTTTTAATGATCCTTGATCCCGAAAATGAAGCAGATTCAAATCTCAAGTGGACCACACCACAGGAAATAGTGATCATTGAATAGGCAATATTTAAACTTCCTAGGGCCCATGTAATGTTTATTTTCCATCCAACCTTTTGATGAAGCCACACAGGCCTAGATGAAAGAAAAACATAAAAATCAGCTTGATCCAAAACTTTTGTGGCCCTTAAGAAGTTTTTAATGATCCTTGATCCCAAAAATGAAGCAGATCTCAAGTGGACCACACCACAGGAAATAGTGATCATTGAACACGCAACATTAAAACTTCCTAGGGCCCATTGTAATGTTTATTTTCCATCCAACCTTTTGATGAAGCCACACCTGCGTGGATGAAAGAAAAACATAAAAATCAGCTTAATCCAAAGGTTTCGTGGCCCTCGAGAAGTTTTTATTGATCCTTGATCCCGAAAATGAAGCAGATTCAGATCTCAAGTGGACCACACCACAGGAAATAGTAATCATTGAACACACAACATTAGAACTTCTTAGGGCCCACTGTAATTTTTATTTTCCATCCAACCTTTTGATGAAGCCACACAGGCCTGGATGAAAGAAAAACATAAAAATCAGCTTGATCCAAAACTTTCGTGGCTCTCGAGAGGTTTTTAATGATCATGCCACCAATCTATGTGGTGTTGGCAACACTACCTGATCTGCCTTCCAGTGTTCATGAGATGGACATGGATTGAGTGGTGTTGCCTACATCACCCCTAGCGGTGTTGTGGGGCCCACCGTGGTGTATTTGTTTTACATCCATGCCATCCATTGTTTTACTAACTCATTTTAAGACATGAACCCAAAAATTGAAGCAGATTGAAAGCACAAGTGGACCATACCACAGCAAAAACCAGGGATAATGACTCCCACCGTTGAAACCTTCCTAAGGCTATCCTAATGTTTATTTGCCATCCAACTTGTTGATAAGGTCACACATAGGGTGTCAATGGGCCAGGCTTGGGCCTATGAAAATCATTATTTTGAATAGGCCCGGCCCAACAGCCTGCCCCGAAACAGTTCAAACTTTGAGCGGATACCGGTCCAGGCCTGGTACATTGTCAGCCCTAGTCACACGGACTTGGATGAAGGGAAAACATAAATACTAGCTTGATCCGAAGCATTTGTGGCCCAAGAAGTTTTCAATGGTGGGTGTTCAATAACCATTGCTTCCTTTGATATGGTCCACTTGAGCTTCAAATTGCTTCATTATTTTAAGAGATGAGCCAAAAAATGAGGCAGATCCATAACTCAGGTGAACCATACCACGGGAAAACAACAGTGATTGAATCCCCACCATTAAAAACTTTCTAGGGCCTACTAATATGTTTATTTGTCATTTAACTTGTTGATAAGGCCGCACCAACATGGATGAAGCCAAAACACAAATATCATCTTAATCGCCACACCAATGGAAACAATGTAAAATATCTCCTTAAACCTCTAAGTTCAAGTCGTGCGACCCACTTGAGTTTAGATCTGGCTGATTTTTGTATCTCCTGTTCATCTTTGTGAGTTACACCTGACTAATAGGTTTGATGAAATATAGACTGTGGCTCCACGAACAAACATGTGGTTAGCATCCATTCCTCCTGGTGTGACCCACTTGAGTTAAAAGGTTAGCTTTGTTTCCCGTAGCTAGAATCAAGGATAAAACCTAATGGACGGAATCGATTTTACTTAACAATGGAGTTTCAAGTGCTCGATAAAACGTCTAGCTAGCGACTTATGCTCCCACTAGAATACATGTGCAAGGTTCATTTTTTTGTCCCATTGGTCACAATCATGTTTATGTGAAATCCATTCTTTCCATCAATTGCTCTAGATTTAGAGCTTAAGCTTAAAATCGGCTACATCTAAATGGGGTGGGTTTGAAGGGATTTCAAATAGGGTTTGACGGGATTTCAAACCTAGTTTGGCACCATAAAGTAAGTGGGAGTTTTAAATGAGGGGGTTTGAAATCTAAGCTTAAAAGGATGGATTACATCTAGGATGTTGAAGATAAACTTGATCTCCACATCGTTCTAGAGATTGGACTTAAACAAATATGTAAATATTTGTCTAAACCCTCTAGAATACCCATGTATGTGAATCTTCTAGGATTATAACATTACATTAGTTGTAGAAGATTCACCTAACCTCCTATTACTTTAGTCAACTCAAAGGAGCACTTAGTGTTGGGTATTTGATCTTGGAGTTTAAGCCTTGGGAAAGCATCAATATCATGATCAAAATGAGAGCTAATTGAATCACGGAAGAGCATCGATCAAGCAACCTAAGACGGCGTGTCAACGGGGCTCGATTTGACAAGAAAGTGTTATGGAGTGATTTCATGTACACTCATTCCTTGTGTAGGATTGCATGTAAGTGTTTGATTGCCAAACTCGGTTAAGCTCTTATGTAAGACCTTAATCAAGTCCTTATGTAGGGCACCAACATGAGTGAATACATGTAGGTTCTTATGTAGGATTGAGATTCGTTACTAGCCTAATATTGAAAATCACATAAGTCTCTGAGGAGCCAGTCCTTATGTAGGATTGTAAAGGTTAGAGGTGAACCTAATTTAAAATTTCTGATAGTGAAATTTGGTACACTCATAGGTTGAGTGCGTCCGACGGAAGTAGAAAAAGAAAATCGAACCACTATACATGCTTGTATTTAAGATTGTCTTTGAATACTTGTTTAATTATGCTTATGTGATTAATGATGAATTATATGTATGCATGATTATATGAATGTTAGGATTTGATAGTTAACACATCCCATGCACACATGTACATTATTATGTTTATTGACCAGTTAATTCATATAAATATAATTTTGTAGTTTATGTGATTGGATTTACTAATGGCTTGAAAGCTTTAGTGTTAAATTATTTTACTTAGCTTTAATTAAAAATTAATTTAAATAAATTATTAAATTTAAATGACATAAATTTTATTTGGTCCTAATTAGCCTCAGGATATAACATTCATTCCTTAATTCCTCCAAGCTTCTGTATATATAGACCGTAAGCCCATCGCCTCGCGCAATTTCAAACTTAAGTTACACTCATCTCCCTTTTCAAATATGTTTTCGAGGTGAAAATGCCAGCCTAGTTTCATCTCTTGCAAACACCAAAAAGAAGTCATTATTATCACTTTACCTGTATTTATGAGGGAAAAATAAAAAATGCCCATAAACATATAAAGATGTACGTTAAAATCAAGATATAAGATTTAATAAATATTTGGTCATTCCAAGGTGGGGGCATTAAAGAGGATTTGCCAAACCATTCGATTATTGGAGTTCAAATGGGCAATTGATTTGAAAGTAGGAGGGAAGGGGTATTTGGTCCTTATCCCTAATTCGTTTCTTAATAGGCTATTCATGAGTTGAGCTAGCTTGAAAAACTCGCTCGACTCGGCTCAAGTCAGCTCGGATTGACTCGACTTGAATGACCAATTCGGGTCGAGTCAAGCTAATTATTTGAAGCTTGAGTTGAGTTCAAGCTAAGTTCAAATAGGGGGCATTTCAACTCGACTCGACTCGAACTTGAGCTCGACTCAGCTCGATTAATAAATATATTAAAGTTGTGGGGAATGCAGAGAAAGTTGAAGTGGGATCTATTTGCTTTCACTCCAATAGCGAAAAGTTTGATGTTGGTGTTGACGATCTCTTGAATCCAAAATGGTATATTGTATGGAGCACTCATATGAATAGACATATCCTTCCTAAATATGTTGTGAGCTACAAGTCCTCAGATCATTTGCAAGGTAACAGAAACTGCCCTTTTGTCTGAGCAGTAACAATAAAAGTGGGTCCCGCTTTTCTGTGGTCCCAGGTTTGTTCAAAATCCTATCTATTGGAAAGTATGACCTTGATAATGGGTAATTTAGAACATACAATTAAGGATACTTTCGGCCCATGGTTCTTCTATCATAGGGTCCACACAGATAGATTTTCTAGATTGCTGAAGGATGGACTACACCCTGTTTCGGTTGCCGGGCTAAACCAAAAATGAATTTAGCTTGGTGGAGTGTCATGTAAAATGCCTCTTTAAAATTTTTTATTTAGCTTCTCTTCTAAATCAATGGAGGAGGATCAAGAACAGAATCCATTACTCTCTCACCCAACAAGCTCGAGCTCAACTCGACTCAAACCACTAACTTGATTCGAACTCGACTCGACAGCTTTGACAAACAAGCCAAGCTTCAATGTTGAGCTCGAGGCCGAGCTCGAGCTCAAGCTCAAGCTCAAACTTGAGTAGAACACGGACAAGCCGAGCTGAGCTTGGCCCACCTCCACTCGACTCGGCTGGATGCCCACCCCTATTTCTTAACTTCTAAACAAAGTTTTGCGAGTGGAAATGGATTGGCTATTCCCCCTGCCACCCGCCATTAGCTGGTCGTCGGTGCTCTGTGGGCCCCACCATGATGCATGTGTTTCATCCATGCCGTTCATATACTTTTATAAATCATTTTATGATTTGAAAGAAAAAATGAGGTATATATCAATCTAAAGTGGACCACATTTACAGGAAATAGTGTTGAGTGAACGTTGACCATTAAAAAAGTTTTGGGGGCCATAAAAGTTATGGATCAAGCTGATATTTATTTTTCCCTTTCATCTGGGTCTTTATGACCTAATCAACAGATTGGATGTCAAATAAACCGTATAGTGAGCATTAGGAGGATTTTAATGGTGGATATCCAATCATTAATTTTTTCCTGTGATGTGGTCCACATAAGATATATATCCCTATCATTTTTTTTATCAATCCATAAAATGATCTGTAAAAATGGATGAACGGAATGGATGAAACACATACATCATGGTGGGCCCACAGAGCACCGAGCACCAGCCACGAGGCTGGTGTCAGGGGGAGTAGCCAATCCGTCTCCCCTTTTAGCTTCTACTGCTATGGATGGAAGATGGTTTAACACATACCTAATATTGGAGAGATTCAAGCTGTCCAATCAGTGGCCTTCAAAGCTACGGTAGAAAACAGATTGGTTAACAATCAACATCAGTGAGAGATAATGAGGAAAAGTTCTTGATTAGGAAAGTCCAGCACGTGTGACTTCTGAAACAAGAACCATCCATGATTGGACCCAGTAAATGGACGATCCCGATTGAGACATAATACTGCCACGTGTAATTTGGAGAGACGGCTGGACGATATTACTCATCCGTCGCGGCTTGTCTGTAACCCCAGCTTTTTGGGGCCCACCGTGATGATTTTCTTCGTATCCTTTCCATCCATCCGTTTCTTCGTCTCATTTTAGAACATGATCCCAAACATGAGAGAGGTCCAAAAATCAAGTGGGCCACGCCACAGGAATCAGTATGGATGAAAACACCAACGGGTAAAACCTTCCTGGGCCCACCATGATGTTTATATTCCATCCAACGTACATACGGTGATTCCCAGCCAGATAAAGAGAAATCGCAAATATCAGCCCGATTCAAAACTTTTTCAACCGTAGGCACTCAATTCCCATCTTTTCCTGTGGTGTGGTCCACTTGAGTTTTCGATCTCCCTCATGTTTGGGATCATGTCCTTGAATGAGATGTTGAAACGGATGGACGAAATGGATCCAGCACAAACATCACGGTGGTGGGTTGCAGCGGATTTATAAAACTCAAGTAGCGTGGGATGTGTATTGCGGCGTACCGAGTAAAAGCGTGTCGAGTAAATTATGTGGACCCCGCAGTGATGTATATCTTATCCACGCCGTCCATCTGTTTTCTAGATCATTTTAGTGTTTGAGAAAAGAAATAAAGCATCTTCAAAGTTCAAGTGGACCACACCGCAAGATACGTGGCCCATCACAGCCAGGCCTATTCCTAGCTCAGGACAGGCGGGGGGTAGTACCTGCCTACTGACACGCTGTCTGTAGCCAGTAGCTACTGAATGGTGCTCTGTGAGTCCCACCATGGTGTATGAGTGTTATCCAATTCGTCCAAACATTTTTCCAGACCATTTTAAGTTACTATAGTAAAGATGAGGAAGATAAAAATCTTTTCTAGATCACACCACAGGAAAGAGTATTGAATAAACGGCCACCATTAAAAGAATTTTAGGGGCCAACAAAGTTTTGGATGAGAATGATATTTGTTTTTTTCTCTTCATCCATGTCTGTATGACCTAATCAATAGTTTGGATGGAAAATAAACATTACAGTGGGCTTAGGAGGATTTTAATGGTAGGCGTTCAATCACCACTGTTTTCTTATGGTGTGGTGTAATTGAGACTTAAATCTATCTTATTTTTAGTTTCTTTTGATAAAATGATCTGAAAAAATAGATGGACGGTATGGATATAATACATACATCATGGTGGGGCCCACAGAGCACTGTCCAGTAGCCACTTCGCTACAGGCAGCGCCAGTCGGCAATCCGCGTCCACCCAATCCGCGTCTTCCAGTTCTGCAATTCCCACGTGCCACTCTACCAGCAACGTCCACGTCAGCTGCTATAAAATGAAGCCCGTCTGGTTCCGTCGTAGAATTCAGCTGCAGATAAGCCTCCTCTCTCTCTCTCTCTCTCCAATAAATTCAGCTACAGAATCCCTCTTTTTCACTATCCAAGGTAAGATATTCATCTCAGATTCTCCTTCATCTCGTGGTAATTTTCCAATGCATGCTTCTATTTCAGTTCATTTCGTCGAATTCCGTCTTGCTTTGATACAGATCATTTTTTTTTTCTTCACGATTCTAGGGTTTTAGGAAGTTCAAATCGTACAAATTCATCTCAATTGAATTATATCAATGCTTAGATATGGGTATTTGCTAGATCTGTAAAGGATTATTAGCGACAACTGTACACATGGCGTGCGCATGAATTTGTCTATCGAGACCTGTCCTGATCGTGGGCCCCATTGTGGTTGGAGCATAGCTAAAAGAATCACCGTTGATCGGGCAATCTCAACCATCCAATTTTGCTCTTTGAAGTACATTTGATGGACAATCTTAACTGATTATTAGCGAAAACTGTACACGTGGCATGTGATGAATTTGTCAATCCAGACCTGTCCTGATCGTGGGCCCCATTATGGACGGAGCATAGCTAAAAGAATCACCGTTGATCGGGCAACCTTAACCATCTAATTTCAAGTACATTTGATGGACAACCTTAACCGATTATTAGCGACAACTGTACATCTGGCACGTGATGAATTTGTCAATCCAGAACCGTCCTGATTGTGGGCCCCATTATGGATGGAGCATAGCCAAAAGAATTACTGTCGATCGGGCAACCTTAACTATCCAATTTCATTCTTTGAAGTACATTTGATGGACAACCTCAACTGATTATTAGCGAAAACTGTACACGTGGCATGTGATGAATTTGTCAATCCAAAGCTGTCCTGATTGTGGGCCCCATTATGGATGGAGCATAGCTAAAAGAATTACCGTCAATCAGGCAACCTTAACCGCTCTTTGGATCTGGGTGTTTGGTTGATTTTGTTTAAATTGTACATTTTATTGACAATTGTACATCAAGTGTACATTTGATGGACAACCTTAACCGGTTATTACCGATGACTGTACACATGGCGCTTTCATGAATTTGTCAATCCAGACCTGTCATGGGCCTCATTATGGATGGAGCATAGCTAAAAGAATCACCGTCGATCGGGCAACCTTAACCATCCAATTTCACTCTTTGGACCTGGGTGGTTGGTCGATTTTGTTTAAATTGTACATGTGATGGACAATTGTACATCAACTATACATTTGATGGACAACCTTAACCGGTTATTAGCGATAACTGTACACATGGCGCATGCACGAATTTGTCAATCCAGACCCGTCCTGATCGTGGGCCCCATTATGGATGGAGCATAGCTAAAAGAATCACTCTCAATCGGGCAACCTTAACCATCCAATTTCGTTCTTTGGACCTGGGTGGTTGGTCAATTTTGTTTAAATTGTATATTTGATGGCGACAAGTTGGATGGTGAGATTTGCACGGGTAGAGTGATTCCTGAGATATGCTCCATATAAAATGAGGCCATGCGAGTTGAATGGTCTAGATTGACTTACGTTTGAGCTATGTGTCTCACGGATGTTTTGCTAAGGGGTTGTTTGGGTGCATGTAAGGTCTGCAAGTGGGAAGTGACTTACAGGTGGTGTTTGGGGACCTTAAGTGACTTACATGCAAAATTGCCAGGAAATTTCATGGAGCTAGAGATGAGAATCACTTTCAGGTGAAAATCACAGCTTAAAAACTCACAGGCAACCAAATGACCCCTAAAACTCCCTTGTGTATTGCAAACTTGCAACTTAGTCTAACTACCTTAAATTAGGAAGAAATATAGATAGAAATGGTAAATATCTTCTTTTGGTGTTAATCGTATTGAAATTCATTTTGCAGGCATTGAGGGAATAGTTTATAGGATTTCAAAGTCATGGCTTCCGCGATTTCAATCGGTCCAAGCAATGTTATATCAATTAGAAGGTTACATGGTCAAAGCTATGTTGGATTGAAACCAGTGACACATCAGAGATTTGTTAATGTTGGGCACTCGGTTAAGCTACCACAGACTGTCATGGTGATACGAGCCAGCGATGAACGTGAGACATCGGTGAAAAACTCAGGGATGAGTATTGAGGAATGTGAAGCGGCTGTTGTAGCTGGGAATGCTCCTGAAGCGCCCCCTGCTCCTCCTAAACCAGCTTCACCAGCTGGAACTCCCGTGGTCCCTTTACTCGTATGTATGGATTTTTATTTTCTCAAGCATCCGAAAATTACCAATGGAGGACATTTCATGTAATTCACTCTTGAGGTCCATCGCCTTTTATAGGGGTCATATGGCTCCATGATCGGACAATCCTAACTATCCATCTGGTAGGCTATACCCTGCATGGTCTTGGGTAAAATGTTCACCACAAGCAGACATTTTGGCCATTCAATGGATGGCCTTTCCTGCATTGAATTTGGATGGTTGATATTTTGGACATTCTATTTGAAGGTCATGGATCAGAATGTTAGGATCTTTCAGTCATGCAATCATGATAGGGCCTATCAGATGGACTGTCCAAATTATCGAACCATGTGGCAACGTGGGTGCCATCCATGGTGCACGCAGCGATGGAGCTCAATTGTGACTTCACTGGAACATGTGAAATCCACTTTAAGAAACCAGTGAAATTCAGATACAACAACCGGGATTTTTTTCGAGTTAACTGTAACACGCCTGTAAATGGCCTAAATACACTTGGTTACTGTTGATTTAATGCAAAGAAGACAGGCTGGATGTAGTTTGATAATTTCAAATGTGATTCTTGGTTAGTTTGGAAAATTCCTCACATTTCCCAAAGCTTCTTTGAAGAAATGGTTTTCACACTGCTGGTATTTAATCCCATCAATGATTGTTTTCTTTTTTCCTTTCTGTTTCATGGCAGCCACTTGCTAGGCGACCTCGTCGCAACCGGAAGTCACCTGCAATGAGAGCTTCCTTTCAGGAAACATCTTTGTCTCCTGCAAATTTCGTTCTTCCTCTCTTTATTCACGAAGGTGGGTGATAATGGACAGATATTTGATAATTGTATGTTCTGTTGGGTGATAATGGACAGAGCTTCAATAATTGCATGTTCTGTCTTGTTCCAACTTTATGATGCATTATTAATTTATGGCTCTCTATGGATGTGCATATTTTCTGTATCTCATCTTATAAGATTTGTAGGTGAAGAAGACACTCCCATTGGAGCCATGCCTGGATGCTATAGGCTGGGATGGAGACATGGTCTTGTTGAAGAGGTGATTTAGCTTTGCGAGTTCAATATACAAATCGAAACATGTGTTTATTGTTGATATCTGGAAAATGGTTTTGAGATTGATGTTCCGTGGACACTTGCAAAGGGTGTTGATTCTGTTGAACTGTGTTATTCAACATGTAAGTAATATGCATGAAAAGAAATGAAAATGGACACCTTACCTCTGTTAACATTTTAAGTAACATTCCTGAAAACATATTTAGAAGAATTTTGATCAAGAGAGAAGTAACAAGTAACATTTTGTGGAGACCTAATCATTTTTTTTACTGCTTTTGAAACAGTTAGTAAATGAACCGTTGCAAAATATGAATTACAAACTGTTACTTTTGTCACTTTGACATGTTATTGAATTCATTTAAGACAGGTGTAATGCCAATTATGTAGCTAATGTCACTAGTTGAAATGAGCAACTTAACATGTTTTCTATGGGGATCGCTAGGGTCCTCTAGATATTGTGTTGTAATATAAAACTGATGTGGTTCCTTTTATGCAAGTTGTAATACATGGCTAATATCACTACTTTTATGTATATAAAATGATATGATGTATGATGCATATTTTTTGATATCTGACTAATCCCATTTTGGTCCTTTTGCCTATAAATCCCAATGGCTTATATACCAGACTTGTCTTCACACTTCATCTTCTATTTTTTGTGTATACAGCCTGAAGGGAATCTAACCAGCAAATATTGTTAATCCTTTCTCCCAATGATTATGATTACTAGTGCATTTTTGAATGAAGGTTTACAAGGCACGGGACGTTGGCATCAACAGTGTTGTGCTTTTCCCAAAAATTCCCGATGCTCTAAAGGTTTTCTGCTTCCTTTCTGTCATCTGCCTCCTCAATGACTTACAATGATGTATGTAACATATTTAGATCTTGTTCTTCCAGTCACCTACAGGAGATGAAGCGTATAATGAGAATGGTCTAGTGCCTCGGGCAATTCGATTGCTTAAAGACAAATACCCTGATATTGTGAGTGGGGAATTTTCGTGCTTGCTTTCTTGCTTTTCTGTTCTCTGTGATGAAATATGTCAGTTTCCCATAACCCTTGATGTCTTTCCTTAGATTATCTACACTGATGTTGCTTTGGATCCTTATTCCTCTGATGGTCATGATGGTATCGTCAGGGATGATGGTAAGCCATTTTGTTATTTCTAAACATCGTGTTCTTTTATTCCATCAACTTAATCCTTTTCAGGTGACATTTAGTTTTCAATTTTACATGTTAGAAACTTAGAGGGCTCCTTTCCCTTATCCTAAATATGTTAAGAGAACTGATTGCCTACAGGAAACTTGTACCATCTTTTCCACCAACATGCCACTTGTCTAGGATATATCCATTCCATTAAAAAAAAAGTAGGCCCCACCATGAAGATCAGCTGACACTAAAATCAGGCCGGTCCGCTTATCAAATGAGCCACACTGTTGGAATGAATGGACAACTAACGATCGAACTCAGCTTACTGCTGCGACCCACCTGGTGAGTGTATGAGCTTGATTTTCAAGAAGGATAATCTTCATGGTAGGGCCTACCTTTTTCATGTGACCGATATCCTACAAAAGGGACTTGTTAGCAAGAAACATGATATGATGCCACAAGTTGTGGTAGGGGTTGCAATTGGTCCGTTTTGGGTCAGTTCGAGCACCTAAATGGGCCAAGAATGCTGATTCAAACCAGACCTGCAAAATACATCAAACCCAAGTCCAACTATCCCATTTAATTGTATTCTGACTGCACTACCAACCTCCCACAGCCCAACTCTGGTTTAAGATGGAATATGGGGCTTATGGTTTGCCTGACCTGACCTAGTTCATGGTTACATATATGCGAACATACATCACATTTATTCATCCATACTTGCTATTTATTATTTTGTTTTGGGTTTTGGGTCTGTTAGGTCATTTGGCTACCCAGCCTATTGATAACCCATATGGTGTGAGTCAAGCTGCTAGATGAACCCAAGCCCGACCCATTTACGTGAGTGCTCTACATTTTCTAGCCTGAGCCTGACAGCTAGCCATTTAGCTTGGTCGAACCTGCCTCAAAAGCGGGTTGACCCAATTGACCTGTGGGCTGACCCGACCCATAGCCACCCCTAGTTGTCGTGCCATTTACTGTTGGTGATCGTTTGCCTTATCTCAATAAACTAGTTTCAGGCCTGCTTGTTTAGTGACAATTAATCCATTTGGCAAGTTGCATCTAAGGGTACATTTGGGAGTACTGGAAAATGGGTGGTGGAATGCTTTTGAGTGTACTTAAAATGAACAAAATATCATTTTGGGGGTGCAAAAGTGTAAAAGTATAACTCATCCATTTGTATCCCCGAACACTCAGTTCAAAACAGTCTCATATTTGACCAAAAATCAATTAGGTGGTACTTCCAAACACGACCCAAGCCATGTAGATCAAAGAAACTGAGATATTATGAACAGTTATGGAGAAATTTACTAATATAGGAAACCATCAGTTGAAATTATTGATTTTTCTTAAATCAATCATGCTAGCAAAGATCTGTTAGCTACTTTTACTTGCAGGAAGTAACTTCTCTAGTATAAAAGGCATATGAAAAAAAGTTTTCAGTTGGAATTTGACACTAGGAACTCCAAACCGTCATTCTTTTGAATGGTAGACGCTAAGCCATCAGTGATGCAGATAAAATCCAATTCCCAAGGCTAAAACCTAATCACAACGATCTTTTCCATTTATCATAATTGGTTTTTGTTTCTTTGGTGTAGCATTTTTGCTGTTGCATCTATAATGCAGGCCGAGGATAAACATCTTATGCTAGAAGTAAGATTCATTTTTATCTACTTGTTACTTTATCAAAAGCAAGCCACCAATTTCCAGTTCATCTCCTAGATGATATAATTCAATAGCCTCAAGTATTGTTCCAATTTGATTTTGAATATTGAGAAAGAATCAAAGATTCTATTAACACTGTTACTCACTGGATACTTTGTATTTTAACAGGAGTAATAATGAATGATGAAACAGTTCACCAGTTGTGTAAACAGGCTGTTGCACAGGTAATAACAGAAGTTGTGTAGACAGTTATTGTGGAATGATCTTACAATGATTTTCTCCCCATCTGTTATTATGTCGGCTTCAAATAGGCTCGAGCAGGTGCGGATATTGTCAGTCCCAGTGACATGATGGATGGCCGTGTTGCAGCAATTCGAGCAGCTTTGGATGCAGCAGGTTTCCCTGATGTGTCTATCATGTCGTATACTGCAAAGTAATGAACTTGTGTTGGACATTCTCTTTTCTATTTCTTCAAAAGAACCTCTGGGGACACCCATAATTTGTTTAAGGATTTATACTATTATTTAGACGTGAAAGTCCATATCTGAAGCTCTATTACTGTATTCTTATTTAATGTATTTTTGTTTAGGTATGCTAGTTCATTTTATGGTCCATTCAGAGAAGCGCTTGATTCAAATCCGCGATTTGGAGACAAGAAAACGTATGCAGTATGAGGTCATCTCAGTTTGTTGTTTTGATTTGTTTTGTAAATGGAACTCAGAAATCTTTATTTGATGTGGCTGGTGAAATTACAGTTACCAGATGAACCCAGCGAATTACAGGGAAGCTCTAGTTGAGTCCCACGAAGATCAAGCTGAGGGAGCTGATATCCTCCTTGTAAGCATTCTTCTTTTGAACTTGAGTCATCCTTTCTTGAAGCTGTTAATGCATTTGAAGTCTTCTTTTATATACTAAAATGTAATTTGGTATGGTTAACAGGTGAAACCAGCCATGCCATATTTGGATATCATACGACTTCTTCGAGAGAACTCTGCTTTACCGATTGCAGCATATCAGGTAACTACAGTTGTTATTACCCCGTTCAAGTAATTATCTTAGCTTTCCTCCCAGCCATTTGGGCTTGGTCGTTAAATGGTACATAAGCAAATGTTTTATGGTTGGTTATACACAAGATGTTAACCTTCCTTTTTCACCCTGGCTCTTGGGTTGGTCATGCCACAAAACATTGACACCACTAAAAAATGACAAATGGTCCAACCTAGTGTTGACCCCCAACCAAAGTGCCACACGTGCATGGCTTAATAATTTAATACTCCACCTCAGTCTAACTAAATTTAGCATGGGATTTATATTTAATGTCAAATTAGAAGAAGATTTCTTTCCTTAAAATTGCCTCTGCCTTCTCATAAGCAAATCATGTTGTGGCTCAAGAAGACTTAGCCCTTGAGGTGATAAGTTGGAATCCTCTATGGGATACTGGATGAAAATGTATCTAATCTCTAGGTTTGACCAGAGGTTTCCCAAGTCAATGTACCTGTGGATCTTAGTCCCTTTAGATGCCACCACATATGCCAAGTTGGTATAAGTCTGAAACATTGGAGCTGTCCATTAGGGGGGACTAGCATGTAATGCCCTAGTCCAAAAATCAGGCTGGTCAACTCCCAAGGTGGGCCAGTTTGTGAAACAAATTGACAGCTAAAAAGGCTTGGCTAAGATTTATATAGCCCTTGATTTATTTTGTACAATGTGTGCACCTGATGAGTGGACGCATCTGATTTTCAGGCTAGGGCACATGCACCCTGGAACCTAATACAGCTAGGTTAGGAAATAAGGTAATTGCATAAAAGGAAATTAACATACCAAATTTGAAGCCATAAACAATCATTAAAAGAGATGATAACTATGTGGAGAGACTCCACATAAGACCTGATGGAGTTGACCCAACAGGTTTCTAGGGCATCGCATCACTATTTTTTTTATTTTTTTTTGAAGTATGGCATCGCATCATTAGATGAATTCCCATTTTATGAAATCAAGAAAAGGACATTATTTTTACTCAATTATCATGAAATTTGTCTGTACTTGATGATCTGCATGTCTTTTCATGGGTCTTAGTACATAGGCAGCCATATCAGATTCAAACTAATCCCTCTTGCTTCACCGACAGGAGACTCAAATCACACTCATCTACTGTTATCAATCTATAATTTCCTAGAAAATAGGAAAAAATTTGGAAACTCCTATAAAATAGAAAACAATCTGAATTTTCCTATATATATATGAAAATGACTCACAACTAGACCTCGGAGTTCAAAATAAAGCATGTGTTTGAATTGTTTAGACAACCTGTCATGGTTTGAAAAGTTGTCCAACACAACTCAGTATCGTTTAAGTCGTATTGATTTTGGCTGAGACAGTACAAGTTAAACCCCTGGTATGCATCATGCATATGACTCGGCCCCAGCTTGTTCTGAATCGGAATGAGTTGGGACGAGTTGGGAGAGCCATCAAAAAGAGAGAGAAAGAGGAGCAATGGTAAGAAATCGTTGTGTATTTTCTGTTGTGTGAGAGTCTAGCCCAAAGAGACCTATCCTACGTGGCTATGCCTAAGCATGTGTACAAGGCAGCTTCCTTACATTTGATGCGACCATGTGTCAGCATGTCTTATAGCTTGTGGATGGAATCCATCCTTCACGGGGCGCCATGTAGCCCTAACCTAAAATCAGATTGGTCCACTAATCAGGTGGACAACCATTTATGAAAAATGTACACTTATGGACGACTTGGATGAGTTTTGTAAGCTGTCCACTATTTTATAGTATGATGGCCTACTTGTTGAGGGAACAACCTGAATTTTTTCTGAAGGTTAAAAACCTGACTTTTTGGGTCGAAACATCTTCAAGGTTAAACCCACCTGGTAGATGGCTTGAATTTAAAAAAAAGTCAACCATGCTGGCACATCTGCATGTGGGGAAGCATGTATAAGATAGCCTTGTTAGGCTCAAAAACCTAAAAGAGGGAGGGGAGGGATCATCCAATTGCATGTTTATTTTAGGTCACATTGGATTCCTGAATGATATGTATCCATCCAATTTTTCCAGTGGCCCAACAGGTCAATGGCCATTGGATTTGCTTTAATGTCTGTCACACGCATGGTCCATACAACTTCAGTTCCCCTAGCTTCGAAATAACTTGCCCTTGACTGGAAACTGTTCCTATGCATTGAGCAGCATCAATTCCCCTAGCTTCGAAATAACTTGTCCTTGACTGGAAACTGTTTAATGGTGCAATCCTATGCATTGGTGAGGCACAACTTTTATTGAAGTCCACTGCACACAACGTTGCTTTCTTGTGCTTTTGATGAATCCCAAATCTCCACTGTAACTCCTTTTTTTAGGAGAGGTTCTACTGTAACTAAGTCTTTTCTGTTAATTCTTGGAAAACTTGCCTTTATTTTTGAACCATAATCAATGTTTCTAGAGGTGCTTTAGTGTGGACATCATTGAGACCCATCTGCCTCTCTATCAATGTAAACACGACTCTCACTCTAACTATTCATCCATCAGTTGATCATTGATCCCCCGGTGTGTTCAAGTGCCAATCCAGTTGTCAACTTTGTTTCCAACTCTGTGGATCCCTTTGTTGATTCAGCTTTTGATCCATCTGATCCTTCAGCAGACATATCCGCTGATACATTGAGCCGTTGGATGGTGGATTTCTCTTGGATGGCAACACTCTCAAGTCTCGAGCATGTATTGTTTGGATCTTCAGATTCAACAGAGCGAGATTCAGCTTGATCATCTGTTTTACGTGGGTCTACCCATGTAGACTTGAATACGTTGAGCTATCAGATGGTGGATTCCTCTTGGATGGCAACACTCCCAAGGCTCATGCATGTCTTCTTTTGGATCTTTTGATTCAACACAGCGAGATTCAGCTTGATCATCTGTTTTACTTTCACTACCGTTCAGGCTTGGGAAACATTTTTCGGCATGATTCTTCGAATATATGGATATCTTTTGATCCGTGCCTTCCCAACCTTCTTCGATTTCTCATATGGTTTATTACAACAATTTTTTCTTCTTGATAACCATGGTATTGTTTCATAATTTCAGGTGATTAGGAGAGTGATATGGCTTGCCATAGTAATCATGTGCGGATGGGTAGGGATCGGAATGAATGATGATAGTTAGGTGACCCAGATACGAATCGGACGTTGGGTAAGGGAGTGAGTTTGGATAGATTTATTGTATGAGGTGTACAAATGTCCTCCTTTCGACGACATCTCAGCAACAAGTTGACAATTCATGGCATGCTATCGCTGAAATCATGTGCGGTACGGGCTGATTTAAGTAAGACTAGTTGATTGTTTTTTTATTTTTTTAAAGATACCTTTATTAAGAAACGGCAGAGCCCAAAGAATACATAAAAAGAAAACAGCAAACAAAGAAAAAAAGAAAAAAAAAAAAAAAAAGGAAATTACATGGGCAGTGCCCCAACCCACTCAACTACATTAGCAAGGGCTTTGGAGAAAATGCCCCGGGAAGGGCCACATTTATCTCGGAAGCATTAGTAAGACTGGGTGATTCTTTGTTGGACAAGTTTTAGTTTGAGTTGTAGATATGGGTTGGTTGTTGCTGAAATTGGGTGGAAAAGGTTTAAGGCTGGGTTTTATGAATTGGAATGAAATAGGGTCAGAAAGGGGCTGTTATAGCGGTGTTTGGTGCAGAAATTGGGTTTGAGGCCTATTGAAGTATGGTTTTGGGGAATTATATGTGGGATGTATTATGGCTGTAGTTGATATTTGGGGCTGGTCAGGGTAGGGATGGGGATTATAAGAATTAGGGTAGGTTTGGACCAAGGTATTCCGTAATGGTAATGGTGGCCGTGATGGCCACCGCCATTACCTTTATGATATGGGTCTCTCTCTTACAGCCCCCTCTAACTCTCTATGGTCTCTCTCTCTCTCTCAATCAATCAATCAATCAATAGGAAAAACCTGAAAACCCCGTATCTGTCCTATAATGTTGATTTTTTTTCTTTGAAAAATGGGCCTTTAATGGTGGTTACAGGTCATTTTTCTGCATAATGGTTGTTACGGCCTTTACGACCCAGTAACATGTAACGGTTGCCACAGTTACCTTTACAGCCACGTAATGGCCTTTACGGCACACCATGAGTTCGGACTGTTTTAAGAAATTAGGGTTATGGGTTATTTGTTTCGGCTTGGGGTGGCAATGAGCCAAGCAGCCTGGCCTAATAAACTACCCCCGAGGGCCAAGCCTCGGCTTGAATTTTGGGCCTGGTGTTCGAGCCGGACCAGCCCAGGCCAATGATGAATGGCCTGGCCCAGCTGATTGGCCTGGTCCAATCATCAAGTGGGCCACTGTTATATAAAAAGAATCGACATTTTAAAGACTTTTGTTTAATTTGTTTAACATGGTACTGGAGCAAGTTAGATTCTTGTTAATTTTATCTTTCTCGTCTCATCAAACTGATAGATTTGAGGGACCACTAGAAATATCTTCATGATCAACCACTTCTTTGGCATTCACATTTTCGCATTTGCTGCAGCCACCGTTCTAATCTCGATCAATCCTCAAGTCATTGCCATGTGTAGAAGCCCATCTTCATTGTAAACATGGTTGCCATCATCACTGGAGATGTTGATCTTTGGGTGAATCGTTGCCTAAGTTTATGTGGTCTAGGTGTTGTGCGTTAAAGTTGGAGGAGCAGCGAATTAGATTGTGGATTGTTGTCCTGTGCACAATCTAGCATCCTCTAAACAAAAGTGTCAACTGTGTTTCTGCTCGATGCACACAAATTTTTTGTTGTAATGCTTGATCCAACATGACATCGAAGATTTCAAACAGGATTGGAGCTTTCCTTTTCCATTGATTGTTTCTTACTATTTAGGCCTTTGTTATTGTTGTGGGTATAGTTCACTCACATATAGTGTAGTGTTGCACTTATGACTTCACATGTCATTGTAGGTGGGTCCCCTTTCAACTGTCTTGAGTGTAGTGCACTTGCCGGTTGTGCAGTATTGCACTTGTGTCTTTCATAGTGTTTGCATGTGAACGAAGGTTTGGTGGCTCAATGGTTATCGAGTTCGGATATGGCTTATGAGCTCAATGTATATCATGTTGTGTTTTATGTTTATTGTTTTGTGAATTTAGTCAGACATTGGATACATATAGCAGAGTGGGTTGTAAGTCCTATTTATTTAAAGGGGATTAAGTCATCCAGTCTTGTGAGTGAAGTGTGTAAGTAGTACAACACCTTGTGCAACTGGGAGCTCTAATATAGTAAGAATACCCTGGCCTTTCTTTTTGTTAATGTTTTAGGGACTACATTTTGAAGATTGTACTTTTGTTTGTTTCATTGAGACTGATAGGAATTTATGGAAGAGGTCGGAGATTTGTAGAGATAAGTAGATATCTTAATAGATATACATATATCCACTCATATAGCTATCTATAGAATGTGCAACTATAGATGTACAGCTATACATACATATCCTATCCTCTAACACCCCACTCAAACCCAAGATGGTTGAAAGAACAACTATCATTTCAAAGGAATGGAGAACTCTTATTCATAAACGAAAGAAAAACTTCAAAGATCGTGTGTCAAGGAAATCCGAGCAACAGTGGCATAAGATGAACAAATGACTTTTGATGACTTCTGGAATGCAAACCATTAGCACTTCCAATGACTGATAAATAATCTAGTGGCACTTCTGATAGCTGAGATTTCAACTTTTGCTCTTCCAGTGGATACACATTTCTGGTCATTGGGATTTCAGGCATTGTTTTTCCAATGGCTCTACAATTTTCTAATAGCAAACTGGGATGGCACCAGTTCCAATTAAAAGTGCATCTAAGAACAAGTCTGAGAAAGAGGAGCTTGTATACACCAATTAAGTATGTGTGCGGAGCACTGAAAGTGATGCTCCTAAAGAACACCTAAATAAATAAAGCAAAAGAGTGGTCAAGGCCCATTCTTCTTCATTTCTTTAATAGGGATGTGTGGAGAAACAGCTATGAGAATCTCAATCGACAATGGGCCGGAATCCGGGTTTTGTTTTCTATTTTGAGCACAAGTAGAAACTAAGTTGCACTGAAATGATTGCACCCATGGGGCACCACAAATAATGAGAACTGAAAGAAGAGATCGATTGTGGTCGGATCTAGGTTGATTCCTAGCGGTGTAAACAAGGCAGTGGATTGTAGATCTGGGCCAATGTCAGGTCCTGACATGCAGCAAGTGTGGATTTGGAGTTCACGGACAGAGATGGCGGTGCCAGAGAAGCTTGATGCAGAGGTGCTAACTGTGGTTGTGGTGCTAACATTGATGAAACAGTGATCTACCTCCACTTCGGACTAGACCCATCTCTCCACCTTCCAACATCCGTTTGCTACACTCATCTCTGGTTGATCACTGGAACCATCATCACTGCTACCTGTCGCACAGCCCCAAACCTGCCATCTCCAATTGCACCCAAATCAGATCCCTATCTCTTTCCTTAAACCGCCATTACCCACCTTATGCAACTCTCGAACCCATCTTCATCAACCCTGATTCCAATCTCTATGCCGAACCTGTCTCCAAGATCTGGTCGACTGCAACCGACGGAACCATTAGAGCTGTAACCTGCTGCGTGTTGCAACCCTGTCTGAAACCCATTCGGTCTGTTAATATATCCACCATTAGAGTTTGCAGCCCCACTACTCTTGCAGCACTCTCCAGCAAACCCATCCCCATCAGCTGCTAGTACAGCACCACAACCCACAAGGGTAACCCACTCTAATTTTCACCTCTATTGTATTACACCTGATGGAATTATCACATTTATTATGGAAACATAATTTCATCTCACTCTTTAAATATTTTCTTCATCGGTTTTGATTATTTTTTTACTTGATCTAGGTTTCCGGTGAGTACTCCATGATCAAGGCCGGCGGGGTGCTCAAAATGATCGATGAGGAGAAGGTGATGATGGAGTCACTCATGTGCATCAAAAGGGCGGGTGCCAATGTCATTCTCACCTATTTTGCTCTACAAGCTGCAAGAAGTTTGTGTGGAGAGAAGAGGTGAACATGTAAAAGAGATTGCATTTCTATTATATATAGAACTTCAGACACGCCTGAAACCTTGTATTTATTTCCAATATCTAATAGGCTGCATGTCCACCACAAATGGAATTCCATAATTCAAAGCCTTATATTTAGGTGTGACATTAAAGCACTTCACACACACACACACACACACACACACACACACACACACACACAGGGAAATGGTACTATGAGGCCGACCTCATGGGTCGAGCTGTGTGGGCCGCACCGTGATGTGTTTTGGACCATGTAATGGTGCATCTAATTGATAGTGTAGATGTCCGAAACACACCACGGTGGGGCCCACAAAGCTTGACCTTGTGGGAAGCTCCCATGAGGTCGACCTCACAGTACCATTTCCCATATATGTATGTGTGTGTGCGCGCGCCCACGTGGGTGGGTGGGGGTTGTGTGTGTGTGAAAAGCAGTGCCAGCTTGATCGTGTTACTTATTGAAAGCCAGTACATGGCCTCCAATGCAAGTAAAAAAGGAAAGGAAAACAGGAAGGGGAGCCATCTCAATGAAGCAAATCCATGGGAGTGATGAAGGGTTGGTTTATTGATTCAGCTCCAAATGTGTAGTGTTGAATTGGATTTCTTCTATATCTTTCAGAACAGCATGAGGATTTCCAGGTTGCAGGTTTTGGAGTGTTTGACGGAGATCGGAAGCTTCTTCCTGGAGTCTTGACATTCTCTTATAGGATCCAGTTGTTACAGTCATGTCGATAAGCTGGTGGTTCACATTTTGAAGCTGGATGGCCCGCAACCATAGCTCATCAAGATGCTTCTCCTTGCATATCCGAGACCGTCAGGTAGATTCTCTGTTGTTGTTGCGAGAAGAAGATGAATGCGAGATGAATTGGCGGATGGAGATGAATTGGTGGATGGATGGTGGAATGTGGAAGTAGGATGAAGGTTATGAGCTGAAGATATTGCTGAAGTGAGCTGGGTGAGCAGTTGGGTTTATCATGGCTTGAGAATTCGATGGCGGCAATTGAACCTGGCTCCATGACCTGCATTTTTGAGCTGAATTTGGGAGGGTGTTGTTGAGAGAGAAGGTTGGGAAGCAGAAGCAGTGGGTTCTTCATAGAATGGAAAAAGATAGGGAATTGGCCCACTTCAGCAAAACTAAGGAAAGCAACAGTAGTGAACCACGCATCCATTGAGAGATGCCAGGTTCTATGGAGTGCCCTGGCCACAGTACATATGGCCCATATGCATGTTGATCAGGAGATTCGAGACCATTTATCTGGTGGACTAGGACATGGATTGGCCACGGACTCAACATTGTAGTTTGCCTAGTCGAAACTGGCTGAGTTGTCTTGAAACCCAGACGAGTCGATATGGTGAAATTCACTCTGAAACTCACTCTTTCTATTGACTGGGTCTCCACTCGGTACGACTCATCAAGTTGGATCGAGTAATCGTGATTCATGGTGACTCGGGCCGAGTCACTTGCCTGGTCAAACTCAAACCACGTGGAGGAAGCTCTACCAACCTACCACACACCTAGTTTTACATGTTTTTGTTATTACTTTTCCATGCATCAATGTGTCATGTGTATGTAATTGGGGCCATTCATAAGGTGAGGCAGCTCATTGGTGACCATATCTCAGCCCAAAAATCAGATCAGTACATTCATTAGGTGGGGCAACTATGTTATAGAAAGTGGACCACCAAAGAAGACCATGGTCCATATTTAGTGTAAACTTGGACCAGTTGCCAGATAGACTGAACTCATTTTGGTGTAAGACCTATTCTGATTCAGGGATGAACGTGATGAGGTCGAGCACCATCTCCCTTGAGAGAATAACTGTTCTGAATCCACGGAACTTCTGTGAACTCCTCACAGAGGCTTCTTGAATCCACAAGAAAGCAAACAAAATAGAAAATAAATTCTATAAAATTCAAAACTGATTAATGAATGAAATAAACGAGTTCATAACCCTTTAAATAGGGATACCAAGCAATGAGAGAGAAATCAGAAGAAAACTACAACTAAAACTCCTAAAATTCGCAACTTACTATAAATAGTAAACTTACTATTTATAGACGGTCGTGATGTCTACTAGTGCACAAGGTTTTCGGCCAAAAATGGTAAGTGTCCTATTTGGCTTCACTAAATTGTTCTCCTAATTATTCGAAGCTCTTTTCACGTTGGGCGCAACTCCTAAAGCCCGACGGATGAAGAGTTATAATCAAACTAAAACTTACTATTTATAATAAAAACGGAATTAGAATAGGGAAACAATCGTCGATCCAGGGGTATTTTGCAAATCTGGCTTGCACAACCCGGCGTGGCGGGGTTAGTTGGCTAAAGTAGCTCATTCTAACCCAAAATCATATATTTTACTCTCGATAACTCATTCCAGATAGTGAGATACGCACGATCTAAGGTTCAATGGTCCGGATCACTTCTGTCATTGATCAGGCCTTTTCTGATCCATCCTGGCTATGAAACTGTTCGCACCCGCTCTACATTAGTCCTCTCCACTTCAAAAGAACTCATCCTCGAGTTATCGTCCTGATCTGGTTCATGATACTTGGTCAAGTTCGCGACGTTGAAAGTCCGTGAGATCGCCGTGTCATATGGAAGATCAATAACATAAGCGTTGTTATTGATCTTTCGGATGATTGGGATGTGTCCGATCTTCTTATTCTTCAACTTGTTGTACGTCCCGGTTGCAAATCTCTCTTTGCGCAGATAGACCATAACGTAGTCGCTCACCTCGAACATTTTTTGTCGTCGATGCTTGTCTGCTTGTTTCTTGTACTTCTCATTCGAGGCATATAGTTTGGTCTGCACTTCCGCATGAATGCCCATGATCCTATCTGCCATATGTTCTACTGCAATGCTCATGCTTGAGAGCTTGGGTAAAGGGACTAAGTCAAGTGTGTGGCGAGACACTCGTCCGTAGATAATCTAGAATGGTGATTTCCCTGTCAAGCGGTTCACCATGTTGTTGAATGCAAACTCTGCTTGAGACAATTCCAAATCCTACTGCTTCGGTTTTTCTCCTAAAATACAGCGAAAGAGGTTTCCTAACGTGTGATTCACAACCTCGGTCTGCCCATCAGTCTGTGGGTGGTAGGCGTTACTGAATTGAAGTCGTATATCGAATTGAATAAACAAAGTCTGCCAAAAGTGGCTAATGAACTTCGTGTCATGGTCAGAAGTAATGGTCTTGGGGACCTCGTGTAGCCATACTGAAAAGGCCGAGCTATTAAGTCTTAGGGGGGGAGGGGGGTGAATAGGACTATGCCAAATTAAAAAATTAACAGCGGAATTTAAATAAATTAAATATTGATAGAAATAAACAATCCCACAATGCTGAAATTAAAGATAACCTCAAATATATGAGTATTGGGAGGTTGATACAGACGTTGTTCTAAGGACAACCTTACACAAAAAACCAAGGGTTTATGGCAGGACAACCTTACTAGAAACGATGCATTGTATCAAAAACTCAAACGTCTGAGAGAATAAAGAAATAAATAGCAAAGAAAGAAATTTATGCTATTACAACATTTCCACTCTTGCATAAAAGAAATTACAACATTCTCCACAAATGCAAAAAGAGAAATTTCAACATTCACAAAAAATAAACAATCATTCAACCACAAGACCAAAAATTATAGTGGTTCGCTTGTGTGTACACCAACTATTAAACAACAACCACACAACTACTCCACTCCTAATATCCTCACACAGTGGATATTAGCATTCACTATGAAAATAGGTTTTTCGAGATTCACCTAAAACCTTCACAATTGTGTCTTTCAAGTGGGCTTACACAATTAAAAAACCCCACACTCTGAGTTTCCTGGATCACCTCAAACTAACCAAAACAGAGAGATTTTTCTGGCACAATCTCAATGAAACCAAAAGAAAGGATTTACAATATTGTAAAATACCTGGATATTCTCCTTTTGATGCAGCCCGAAAGAATTAAATCGGAGTAGAAGTTCAACGTAAAAGTTCAATGTACACACTCACTTATGATACGATTCTAGGTTCTAAATTGATTTTAGATTAAATCAAGTTGGGCTAGCTCTATTTGGTTTTGATTCCAAGAAAAGGGCAAGTCTCAATCCCTTCTTTAAATATAATTGGAATATAAAATATAAAATTAAATATAATAAAGTTAAATCAAGAGAATATTAAATGAGCGTAATATACCTTAAAATGATGACTGATTTATCTCTCAGAGTGGCGTATTGATTTAGCTTGAATTGAATATGAAACTCTGAGATTCATGCTCTATTTATAATAGCAGAAATCGCACTCTCGACTGGTCCCAAGGTCACCACGACTGGTCGTAGGACCAACAGATTTTTAAAATTTGGGTGCGATCAAATAAAGTTGTTCCACGACCGGTCAAGTGGCCTCCACGACTGGTCGAGTCCTGTCCACGACTGGTCATGCGAGACTCAATTTAGTTGTTGGACTTTAAGTCAAGGCTGCAGGACTGGTCGAGCACGAGTCAAGCACTATTCACACGACCGGTCGAGCAGTCTCCAGGACTGGTCGAGGCTTTAACAAAAATTTCTGAAAATCAATAACAAAATTAGGACTGGTCAAAGAATTCTTGGACTGGTCAAGCCAGTGCTAGGATGTAACGCCCTGAAAATCGGGAGTCGAGCAGAAGCTCAACTCCCGAGTTCCAATGCATCACTTATGCAACATAGAAAATAATGATTAAGTGTTGTCCGTGTTAGTGCATTAAACATGAATGAGATTATACCAAATCAATGTATCATACTCCAGAGACAGTTAAATTATGCAAGCAGAAGACTGTGTTAATATATAGAGCATATAAGTGATCGTAAGTCTCCAGAGTATGAATGTCGCTAGGTTAAATAATTACATGTATAATTCTAAAACATACAAAATGATAAAGTGTCATGTCATCTATCTATATCTCCATAACCCCGATGACGTAACTCCAGATCTACATAGACCCGCCAGAGAGTTGTGAATATGAGAACTTCTCATCGTCGTCGTAGAAGTCAGGCTCCGCCTCGTAGGCCTCGACATCACCTAAAATTACAACAGAGTCTGGTTGGTGTTTTAAAATACCGTCCCAGAGTGGGAGTGAGTGATCAACTCAGTGGAGCTATAAGGCAAAGGTTAACATGTTATCAATTCAGTCAAACAGTAATGATAAAGCAATACAACAAGCATTCCTAGGTACTCTGATTAATGCAAGGATGATATGTGTTAATGATGCATGCCCTCGCCTACACTCCCTCTGCGACATCATCTCACGATCGCGGCATGCACCCCTTCCTCTGTGCTCAACTCCAACGCCAAAGGCACATGCAATGCGGTACATATGCGTAATTAACCAAGTTCTTAATTAGACTTATTCATACAACATGTTCGGGAAGCTAAGGTACCTCCCTTTATATCATTGACCCAAACAATGATCCCTCTAGGGTCGTCAATCCTAGTTAATCATATACGATAGGCAAGTTATAGGGCAATGTCACCCCTGATTTAAAAGTAATGGATAGATAACTTTAGGTCACTACGAAGAGGCTCGTCACCTCAGCGTAAGCCTTAGTTTATACTCGAGGTTACTACCACCAACGCCCCACCAACTGGCAGTTTATTTTTAAAGGCTCGTCACCAACCCGACTGGGGACCACAGCCAGGCTGTGCCGAGGTACTCGAGGTCACTCCACCAACGCCCTACCAACTGATGGTCTATTTTCGAAGGCTCGTCACCAACCCGACTGGGGACTACAGCCAGGCTGCGCCGGTGTAGGCCGACAGCTCGAATACAATATCCCATATCACCGTATTTGGCTCATGAGTTTTGGGTTGCTCACTGGTCACTACGGGGAGGCTTGTCTCCCCAGAGTAGGCTGACAGCTCGACCACGGTGTCCCATACCACTATGTCCAGCTCATGAGTCTTAACGAATTGTGGTACTAATGTTAAACGGGCTTTGCACTGGTAAGTTGGTACTTTAGATTCAAATAGTAGTGTTCATACATGGTAAATACACAATAGGCCAATCGGGTTACTTGACAAGTTCGATTGGTATGAGCGTACGCTGAATTAGTCGACATGGTACCCCTGTCGACAATCATCGTACGACTCTGATTCATCGAACTTATCCAATGTGGTGAGACTAGCTCGGCCACTCATTTGGGAATCATTACTGATTGCCTAGATTACACAGTAGTCCCAATCATACTCAAACACTTTAGGCATTCATATGTGATAGTCAAAACAACATGTGATAAACAATTCAAATATAAACCTCATTTGAGCATTTTAACAAACACATAGCACACATGTTATCATACGCAGCATTTCATCCATAAAGCACGTAGTAGTAAGATAGGTTACATGAAGAAAACTATAACTAAAGTGTAACGCCCTGAAAATCGGGGGTCGAGCATAAACTCAACTCTCGAATTCCAACGCATCATGTATGCAACATAAATAATGATGATTGAATGTTGTCCGTGTTAGTGCATTAAATATGAATGGGATTAAGCCAAAACAGCATATCATACTCTAGAGACAGTTAAATTTAGCCAGCGAAAGACTGTGATAGATATATAACGTACATAAACTGTTGTAAGTCTCCAGAGTGTGAACATGTTACCAGGTTAAATATATCAACATATACTCCAAAAAAATGGACAAAATGAATATACGAGGTGTTCTAAAAGAGCAAACTAAAGTGTAATGGCATCTAATCAGCAACCCTGTAACCCCGTCGATCACAAGATGGTCTACATAGACCCGCCTGATAGCTGCATAAAGGAGAAACCCTCCTCATCATCATAAAGACCGGCTCCGCTTCGCAAGCATCGTCATCATCTGAAACTCAAACAGGGTCTGGTTGGTGTGTACACACCGTCCCGTAACGTGAGAGTAAGTGATCAACTCAGTGGAACAATAAAGCAAAGGTTAGCATGTTATCAATTCAATCAAGCAGTAATGATAAAGCAGTAAATCACACATCCCTAAGTATTCTTGTTAATGCAAGAATGATATGAATGATATGATGCATGCCCTCGCCTACGCTCCCTCAGCGACTTTATCTCACGTTCGTGTATGAACAACACTGCCTCAGTGCTTAACTTGCTACGCCTGAATGCACACGTAATACAGTGCATGCATATTATTACCAAGTTCTTATTAGTCCTTTTCATACAGTAGAATTAGAAAACTAAGGTACCTCCCTTATATCAATACCCAAACAATGATTCATTCTAGGGTCGTCAATCCTAGTAAATCTCATACGAAGTTGCGGTTTATAGGTCACTACCACCAATGCCCTACCAACTGACAGTCTATTTTCGAAGGCACGTTATCGACCCGACTGGGGACCACAGCCAGGCTGCGATGGGGTAGGCCTAGCTTATACTCTCGTTGCTACGGAAGGCTCGTCGCCTCAACGTAGACTCAAAGTATGCTCGAGGTCACTACAAAGGGCATGTCTAGGGCTGTTGCATGGAATCATTACACCACTCCCCCATTACCCATCACTGCTTTGTCATCAAAACATTATAGGCCGACAACTCGAATATAGTGTCCTATACCACCGTATTCGGCTCATGAGTCTGGGTTGCTCACTGGTCACTACGGGGAGGCTCGTCGCCACAACGTAGGCCGACAGCTCAACCACGGTGTCCCATACCACTATGCCCGGCTCATGAGTCTTAGCGGATTGAGGTACCAAGGTTAACGGGGTTTCCATTGGTGAGTTTGGTACCTTCAGTTCTAGCAGTAACGTTCAAACATGGTGAACATACATAGGGCCAATCGGGTTACTTAACAAGCTCGATTAGCACGAGCGCACATCAAGTTGATCGACATGAAGTGCGCAGGCACTCCGTATGGCCTAACCACTGTCGATAACCGAAGTACGCCACGGATTCGTCGAACACATCCTGTGTGGCGAAACAACATCATCCACCAATCTAGGCTCAGTTACCGATTGCCTGGACTATATAATAGCCCCAATCACATTCAATTACAACAAAATATCCTAGAAGATAGTTAAAGCAGTAATGGACCAAGATTTCAAATCATACAATCATGTCCGCTTTAGGGCTGTCAGGGCTGTTGCACGGAATTGTTACACCACTCCCCCATCACCCTTCACGGCTTTGTCTTTGCAGTTTATGGAATACAATATAAACATAGATTTAAACATATGCATTACATAGATAAACAAATACTATAATATACGGTACATGGAGGAAAGCATACACATAGTTAAAGTAGTTGGGAGTCATATCTCAACACCTTTATACATTGCAATTTACTAACTACTTACTCATTCATATAATTTTACAAATACTTAGACTACACCTTCTAACATACCTATAATATGCTAGTTATAACACATGTCGTAGCGAATCCTTTCACAAAGGAGTTGCCACATGAACCACGATCATGCATTCACGACCAATAGTCATGGCAAACATAAATCATAGTTCCATATTTATTCGAACATTTCTACAAACACTTAAGCTATACGTTATAACATACACAACGTATGTCGGGATAACATGTATTAGGCTAATCCGTTCACCCAGAAGTTGATACACATGCATCTAGCATATATAGACAACAAATAATCATGGCAAGCACAAATCCGTATTTCATACATATACGGTATTTTCTACAAATGCGAGGAATACAGTATATTCAAAATAGTTAACGTATATCTGAAAAACGAAACGGACAGCTCTTTGTACATGTGTAATAGCATCCACGTCAATAATATAACATTAAATGACATTGAAAGCCTTGAAAACCATAACCTATACGTTTAAAGTCCGCACCTTACGCCGTAGCAGCGTAACGAATTCGCTAGAAACTCTAAGGCTTCGTCAACGAGGGTATATCAACCTACAACATGAGTTGGGTTAGTTATTTCATAACCTACACTACTTGAAACCCGAAAACAGATTAGGGTTAGGTTTTCTTACCTAAGAACGAGATCGGTATCGCCAGTAGAGCGGTACGGAAGAGCTGATTCAGCCCGTGGAATGATGGGATTGAATCCCAAGGATGAACTCCAACTATCTCTCTCTCTCTCTTTCCTCTCTTCTCTCTCCTAAGGCTTTCCAAATTCGTATGGGATGAGAGAGTGAGGGCTTAAGGTCCTTATATAGGTCTAAAACTGATGGAAATGGCCCCAGGGTCAAGGTATACTTAGGTTATAGCCAAAGGACATCTGTTTCAGCTCAACGGAGCACTTCTAGAGCCCCCCTTGAGCCAAAGGTCGGACTTAAGCTCACTGACTATGGATCTAGGTCGAGTTAAGTTTTCATTCCAATCGGGTTCCCAGATCACACGTGGTGGACCAGTTTCAATTCAACGATCACTGAAACTCGATCAGGGTTACAAGTACACGGACATGTGTATGAAATTTTCCCTGATCCGAGGGTTTATTTGGGTCGGTCGACGGTCGATTGCTTATATCGGAGCCCGCATGGCTTCAGTCTCGATTACTTAAATTAGATTGAATTTCTAAAGAAATCCTCGTTTTCTCACACTCTTCACTTCGGGCTCAAGCGAATAGCCCCGGGACACTATCTGGATTTGATTTCCAAGATGGTTGTCAAGCCCAGCAAGGCGGTCCTAATTATATAGCTTCGTATTATTCAGACTTTCGATGTGCGGTCCAGATCCAATACGGAGTTTCAATGTGCTCCCGAGAGCAACTGGGTAATGAGATTGATCCTAGATTTTAGGGTAACCAAGCGTCAATGATTCTACAAGTTTTGGGTCTTGCAAATTGTATTTAAAGTGATTCAAACAGATTTCACAGCTAATCTAGTTTATCACTTAGTTAAACGTGTCTAATTTCTAAAGGATTTGAAGTTTGAGAGGTTCATAAGGGGTTAGGATCGACCCTTTACCTAAGGACATCTAACTCCAGGTTGGCAAAAATCTGGGGCGTTACATAAAGATAAGGGAATTGAGAATCCTATCTCAACGCCCTCATTAAATACATTTCAACGAGCATTTTTTCATTCAGGCATTTTATCAAATACTTAGACTACACATATCAGATACATGTAATAAATTAGTTAAAACACATATTATAGCAAATCCTTCCACATAGGAGTTGTCACACGTACAACAATCATGTATTCCCACATGACAATCATGGCCACAAATCATAATTCCATATACATACAAACATTTAAAGAAATACATGGAATGCATTATTTTCAACATAGTTCATATATATGTGTACTACGCGGAAACATTGTATCTAAGCATATGTGATAGCAATTAAGTCAGTCATAAATCATTAACTGACATGAAAGCCTTGAAAACCATAACCTAAACGTTTATAGTCCGCACCTTCCATCTGTAAACTCGTATCGAACTCAGTTCGAACATTACGCCTTTGTTTATGGCACAACAGTAACCTGAATCACGAAATAGGTTAGCTATTTCATCGATTCATCTACTTGGATACCTAAAACAAATTAGGGTTATGATTTCTTACCCAAAAAATGGAATCAGAATCGCCGGATTAGCGATACAGAAAGGAGGATTCGACACGTGGGGTGGCGGGATCAAATTCCAGCAACTATCTCACACACACACACACACACACACTCTCTCTCTTCTCCTCACTTTTTCCTTCTCCTTTTTCTCTTCTCTCTCCTAGGGTTTAGAATTTCGTATGGAATGAGAGAGGGGTGGCTGCCCAGAACTTATGTCAATGGCCCCAGGGCCATGGTATACTTAGGTTATAGCCAAAGAGCGACTGTTTCGGTCCAACGAAGCTCATCTGGAGGCCCATTTTCTGCATACGGTTCAGGAAAAGTTTCCTGACAATAGATCTATGTCAGGTTAAGTTTTTGGTCCGATCAAATTTACGGATCGACCGTAGAGGACCGGTTTCAGTTCAACGGTCATCGTTACTCGATCAGGACCACAAGTACACTGACATGTGTTAAAAATTTTCCCTGATCCAAGGGTATAGTTGGGTCAGAATCTGACGGTCTGAAGCTTTAAATTTGGCCTGCAAGTGAACGACCCAATTCACTTAAATTTGAGCTCATTTTCTAAAAATATTCGTGTTTCTCACACACTTCGCTCCGAGCTCAATTTGTGCGTTCCTGGATACTATTGGGACTTGATTATCGAGATGGTTGTCAAGCCTAGTAAGGCGGTCATAATCATATAGTTTCGCGTTAATCGGACTCTTGACGCGCGGTCCAGGTCCGATACGGAGTTTCAATGTGCTCTCGAGAGCAACTGGGTTTTGAGATTGATCCTAGGTTCCTAGGTAATGTAGCGTTAGGGATTCTACTAGTTTTGGGTCTTACAAATCATATAGAAAGAAGTTCAAGCTAATCTACTGATTAATTCAGTTTAACACTTAATTAATTTTCGTTTAATTTCTACATAATTTGATCCTTAGTGATTTCTGCCTGAGGTGGTACTCGGGTCTTTGTAGGAATTTTTCCAGGACGTTACATAGGACTAGTCGAACATAGTTCAAGACTAGTCGAGAAACAGTCAATGCACTTATAAAATGACCTAATTGAATTATGTATTCAAAATGACCTACCCAAAGGTCAATCTAGGGTCATCCAAACCTTGCTAGTGATATATGAACATTGAAACTTCTTTTCCTTCGGTTGATAGTTGATCTTTGAAGTTCATAAAGCTTGAGATATTTTCACATGATGAAGCTTAAACTTGAGACCTTTTGAACTTGAATTTGACTTATATTGAAGTTTGAGCTTGAGGTACAAAGTCTAGGAACTTTGTCTTGACTTGAAGCTTGAATTATGAATCTTGAAACATTGAATTCACACTTGATGTTGTACTCGAACATGAGCATGTAATCTTACATTTTTTGAAGTAAAGATCTTTGTTCTTGAGAGATGCACAGTCTTCATTATGTAGATGAGCTACACAGGACACAGATTCCAAGAGGTTTTGGCACTACAAAATTTAATAATTATAGGAGCTAGAAATCATAACACTTATACATACGACCTCCTTGAATAATAGATTCGCCACGTGTGTTGCATCGAGGGTCTTCTTGTATGGGATAAAGTGCGCTATCTTGGAGAAATGATCTACTACCACGAATACCGAATCCATGCCATGTTGTGTTCATGGGAGACCAAGCACAAAGTCGATAGATAAATCCTCCCGATGACCGTCAGGCACAGGTAATGGGGTGTAGATGCCTGTATTCTTAGATTGCCCCTTGGAGGTCTGATAAACATGACAACATTGTACGACTTTTTCCACATCACGTATCAATTGCGGCCAGTAATACCGCTCTTCCATGAGAACTCGCGTCTTATCTTTCCCAAGGTGTCAACCGAGGCCACCTCCATATAGCTCCTGAATAATTTGCTCTTTTAGTGAATTGTGAGGGATGCACAATCGATTCCCTTTGAAGAGGAAACCGTCCTATATATGAAGGTCACCCCTGTGACCTTTTTGACACTTTATCCAAGAATCTTTAAAGTCCTTGTCCTCGGCATACAGTTCCTTGAAACAGTCGAAGCCGACTACCTCGTTGCTCATTGTAACAAATAGTGATGCACGACGACTTAGTGCATCAGCCACATTGTTCTGCTGCCCTGACTTGTGCTTCAGAACGAACGTGAATTCCTGTAAAAATGTAACCCATCTAGTATGCATATGATTCACATTAGTCTGATTATTAATAAACTTTAATGCTTGATGGTCAGTGTACAGAACAATCTCTCTTTGAATCAGATAATGCAGCCAATGTCGCAGCGCCTGAATAACTGCGTACAACTCAAGATCATAAGTCGACAACTTCTTTCGGGCTTCGCTGAGCTTCTCACGCTTGCCTTCCTGTGATAATACACCTCCAATTCCAACGTATGAAGCATCGCACTCAACCTCGAACAACTTGTTGAAATTAAGAACCACCCAGACCGGTGTTGACGACAAACGATGCTTGATCTTATGAAAGCTCTTGTCAGCTTCATCGGTCCATTGAAATGGTCATTTTTTCATGCAATCTTGTAACATCCTGGATTTTTGCCAATTTGGAATTAGACGTCCGTAGGCAATGGGTCGATCCTAACACCTGATTAACTTGTCGGAACCCAATCCCATATTCGAAAAATCGCTTGTTAACCCTTTTCCTTCACAAATCCCACCCTTCTTTCAATTTTCCTAAGTACTTTCACCCTAGACACTATCTTAAACTAGCTAAGTAGTATAACTTGGATCACTTTATATACAAACTACAAAGGACTAAGTACCACCTCGACGTAATCTTATAGACTAAATCCTTAAAATGAGACAAAAAACTAAGTGCTAAACTAGATTAGCTACAAATCTTTGATCCACTTAAAATACGATTGCGCAAGACCCAAAACTTGTAGAATCATAGACGCTAGGTTACCCTAAAATCTAGGAGCAAACTCATTACCCGACTGCTCTCGGGAGCACATTGAAACTCCGTATCAGATCTAGACCATACGTCGGAAGTCCGATTAATACGAAGTTAAGGAATTAGGACCACCTTGCTGGGCTTGACAACCATCTCGGAAATCAAATCCAAACAGTGTCCAAGCGCTATTCGCTTGAGCTCGGAGCGGAGAGTGTGAGAAATGTGAAAATAATTCTAAATTAAATTCAAAATAATGAAATTTGAGACTTGTCGCTTGCGGGTCAGTATTGAGCAACCTGACCGTCAGAATCAGGCCAAATTACACCCTCGGATCAAAGATATTTCCCCAAACATATCCATGTACTCGGAATCTCCGATCGAGATCCACTGACCGTTGAACTGAAACTGGTCCGCCACGTACGATCTGAAAACCCGACTGGAACGAAACCTCAGCTGAACCTAAATCCAATGTCTGTGAGCTTAAGTCCAACCTTTGGCTAAAGGGAGCCCACCAGAAGTGCTCCGTTGAGCTGAAACAGATGCCCTTTGGACAAAATTCAAGTATACCTTGACCATAAGTCTATTTCGGTGTATTTTTAGGCTATATAAGGACTTTAGAACTCTCTCTTACAGCCATATGAATTTGAGAGAAACCCTAGAGAGAGAAGAGAGAAAAGAGAGAGAAAATGAGGGAGAAGTGGGAGCATCTCCCTGTCATGCTTCCCTGCTGCTACACGAGCTTAACCACTCATTTCTAATCGCTTTCCCGACGATTTCGGCGTCATTTTTAGGTAAGAAACCCTAACTCTAATATGTTTTGGAGTTTTGATAGTTGTAGGTTATGAAATAACTAACCGAAAACATGCTATAGGTTACCAAACTGCCGTATACGAAAGCTTAGCGAATCCATCGACTCCGTTACGATTCTACGACAAAAGGTGCGGACTTTAGGTGTATAGGTTATGGTTTTCAACGCTTTCAATGTCAGATAATGATAGATTCATGATCTGCATGCAATTGCACATGTACAAAGTGCTGCCTGTTTTCCGTTTCGATTAAAGATGATGAATATGGAATTTTACATATTCTAGGTATTTGTAGAAAGTACCATATACGTATAAATTTTGGAAATGTGTTTGCCATGATTATTTGTTGTATGTATATATTATATATGGATAAAATACTTAGTTGGCGAAAGGACTCGCTCTAGTACATGTTTTGCTAATATACACTATGTATGTTAAAATCATATATTTTACGCCCGATAACTCATTCCGGATTGTGAGATATGCCCGATCTAAGGTCCGACAGTCCAGATCACTTCTGTCGTCGACCGGGCCTCTTCTGATCCATCTTAGCCATGAAACTGTCCGCAACCCGCTTTACATCATATTCACACCCTAATGGTGTCCCTAACTAATGAATGGCTTGCATCTCATTCATGTGTCTTTTGCACGACAATGTGAGCCCATTAAACAACCCATCATTTCAACCAGAGGCTGTGTGTTTGTTCCCTTGTTTCCTTGCACCAATATTAGGGGTGGCAATTCAACCCTATAGGGTCGGGGCTTGGGCCTCTAAACTTGGCCTGAGGGCTTAGATGTCAAGACCAGTGTTCAGGTTGCACCAAGCAGTGCCAATGATGAATCGCCCATTTGCCAGCTTCAATCATCAGATGGCTCGCAATTACAAAGGAATGATTTTTTTTTTAAAGATCCTGTGACCGTTTGGCTTTCATTATACATGTGTTCTACAAAGGCACTTTTGGATTCGAAGAAATGTTTCAATGATCAAAACATTATATATGGTGGGACTCGTAGTGGATGAAGGAGATATTCCAAAAATATTCTTGCATTTTGACTATTCTAAGCCTTTGATCATCCATTCTTCTTCTAACAAGGCCGGCCTTGGTACACTGGCCCAAGGGAGCCAAGGCCAAGCCAGGGCTAGGGCTTAAGGGACTAGGCCAAGCTTGAGTCAACCTTGGCCTGACCCATTGCCATCCTTAACCATTATGGGCTCACCGGTATGCTCAAGTGTAAAGTTCTGTTTTTTTTTTTTTTTTTCTTTTTTTTTCTCCACTTCTCCTATAAACCTCCTCCTTTTCTTTCTTGAGGTAGGTCGCAATAAGTCTCACTTATTTATAGGATGTATGAGTCGTATTTCAATGATTAAAACTATTTATAGGATGAGCTTTGCCATGGGTAGGTATATATGCCGGGAAGAAATAAAAACTCCTATTTGGAATATTTTAATGCTTTCATAATTTAACTATTTTCCTTTGCTGTCCGTTTGGTTTTTTAATTACAACAGTAAATGATTGTAAATAGGTAATTATTATTTACTCTTGTAATTATGTGTTGACATTACTTACATTTGATTGCAATGATGATTTTGTCACATTGTTTGTTTCACCCAAAAATCATGGTAAAAATGGTAATTTTATAACTTCGAAATATAATGATTACAATTTACTTTACCCACTTCCATTACAAGTAAATTTGACTCTTGAATTTTTGTTTAAACAAACACCAAAAGCTAATAATGATGCCTCATTTACTATGCATTTCACTAGAAATTGGAAAACTAGACAGGTCCTTATATATGGACATTCTTTTAACTGTTTAGTTGTTTTTACATGACTTAAAAATCCCGACCAAATAAAATGTAGTCGTTCTTCAAGAAATATAGGCAAATTTGAAAGCCATGCTTGTGATCGAGGAAAGAATGTGAATATGGTAAACCCATGCACTTGTCAACTTCTTAGGTTTGCATTGGATTTGGCAAATTCCAAAGTCCATTGTTTGGAAATTAAACTGCAATTCCATAGATATGAAGATCATTTATTACATTATAGAGCATTTATTGAGAATTAATTTTTTTTTTTTTTTAAAGAAAAAGAAAAAAAAGAAGAAAAAAAACTTTTAAGAAGTATCATTTTAAGGATTTGTCGAATCTTTACTTTTTCCTTTTTTAGGATTTGGATTTACGCTTCATCCATGGGTTATGGAGGTGTGGATTTAGAAAATTCATGAATTCAGGAATCCCAAACTAAAAACAAATAGATTTGACAAATCCTTACCTCAAATCCCTCACCTCAAACATACGAATCTAGGAATGAATTCCGCAACAACTAGACACTCCCTCAGCTCTAACTATTATTTCCATAGACATTAATCAAAAGTCTAACATCTTCCCGTCCAAAAGATTTTTGAGGAAGTCATCATCAGCTATGCAATGTGTAATACCAACAATTTGGATCACCAAACATCACCCTAGATCCAATTCTTGTAGCGCCATCTTATGTTCTAATAGAGTGTCCGAGGGTATCATAAACCTTGATTTTGAGAATATAATGAGATTGGATTAAAGGATAAGATCATCACTTTCGCAAAATTAGAAAATAAAAAATCAACATATTTCACTTTATTTTTATTAGGAGAATCAATCCTACTACTTCTGGTACTGGGGTTTCCACACTTGAAGAAAAAAAAAAAAAAAAAAACCCGTTGGATGTATAATGTATTGCTCAAATCATTAGTTCGGTATTAGATGTAACTTTTTCTCCGGGCAAGATGCCTAATAATTACAACATTTTTGATAGTTTAGGGTTGAGAACTTGTCAATCAACAAATTAATGTGACTTGTGACTTGTGAGGTATAACAATTATAGGAAATGATGGAGTTATAGCTATAACAATTATAGGAAATGATCGAGTTAGAGCTATAGCTAAGAGTGCTAGATGGTCATCATTTGGCTTTGACTGAGTTAGAGCTATAGCTAGGAGTGCTACATATGGTCATCATTTGTCTCTAATTGATTTGCTCTTAGTTTTTGATGATTGACAATTTAAAATAATATTTAAGTTCAATTGACTATTTTGGTTATATGACACCATGTATTTCTATTCTTTAATTTCATTTATTGTACATCCATAAAGTGAATGAGTAGGATGGTTTGGTTTTAATTTGAGCATAAGGGATTTTTTTTGCCAGAGATGGTAGACTGTTGAAAATATATATGTTTGGCCACACTTGGAATGAGATCTGCATTCCATAAGTCCATGCAGTAGAATCTATATCATTGGAAGTGCTAATATTGGTAATCATGCTTGGTCCCATTTTGTTAATTGCAGTGATGACGGCCATTATCTATATTAGTAGTCTTAGTGAACTGGATTATTCACAATACTGCTTAAGATTTATTGTTCAGTCCCCAAGTATAGGGTTTTGATGTAGTAATAAACTCGGTAAGATCGAGGTCGAATCCCACGAGGACTGGTCGTCACAATTTAAATCTAAGATTCTTCTTAACTAATCCAATGAATAATGAACTAAACTGCTAAACATAATTTTAGGAAAAATAATTAAGAAACAGGGAATAAAATTCAATCAGAGAGAAAGCACCAGGACTTTCAATCCACCCTAATTATCCTAACCCTTGTTTTGTCTGTTGATTCACCTTGACCTTGATTGATACCACTTAAATAGAGAGCACAATGCGTGTCCTAAATCGGACATACTGATCGGTCTAATTCTTTAAGCAATGCCATGAACAATACATCCCATGTCCTTGGTCGGCACATGGTATGCAAAATTCATTAAAGCACCACTGTTCCTTCCTCTATAGGAAACTTGTTCTTGATCGGACAAGCACCTGTAATAAGCATCCAAACAACATCCATCTATACTTTGGTCAAGTTCATAGATGGAGAAGTATGGAATTTAAACCCATAAAGCCCACTCGGAGAAAGAAACAAATTAATTAAAATTCAAAGTAAATCAACCAATACAAGAGCTGATCAAATTAGGGCTTCATCTCACTTAAGTGAGAGATTAGTGACCCATAAAATCCATAAATAAAAAAATAAAATTCATAAAACTAAACACCAAACCGAAAAATCTCTCTCTCTTTCTCCTTCTCTTTCTTCTCTCCTCGGCTCGGATCTCCAATTCTCACGGATCTGAATGTCTTCCCCACGTCCAAAACTTCCCTTTTATAGTCATGAATGGTGGAATCGGTGTGAGTCGTGAACGGACTCAAGTGTAATTTTTCGCAGCCGTGATCGGTGGGCCCCACAGAGGTGTTTTCTGGAAAATCCACCCCGTCCATTGGATTCAGGACGAAATTTCAGTCGAGAAATGGGTGGTTTTGAAGGTCCATTGGCGCGGCCCACAAAAGAAATCTCGAAAAGATCAGATTTGAACGTCGCCAGACAGCCCTTTTGTGGCCTCTGTACCGCACACGTGTGTACGCATGGGAGTGAAATATCAGCATGGGTTTGTAGTGTTCGCGGCCCTCTACACGATGGACGGCTCGGATCTTCCGAAAGATTGACGAACGGGGCCCACAAACGGCCGCAAAACCGGCGGCGACGTGCGTTACGCGGGCGCGGACCCGTCCTCCGTGGTGATGGTGGGTCCCATTTCTTTAATCAAATGGCGAATCCACTCAGTCCACTGCGATGAGAACGAAAAAACCTTCGGGAATGACCGATTTTGGATTGTTTTGGTGTGGTCCACAGGATCTCTTGCTTCACCGTCCGAATCGTATTCAACGGTTTGGATTGTCTCGATGACTTTTATGATAGAAAAAGGGCACCTAGGTCTTGCTAAGGTCCACCTTAGGAACCAAATGGACGGTCTAGATTGGAGGTTTGATGGATGTGTGGGCCCCACAACCGAAATCAGTCCGTCGGTTCGAAGACGCTGGAACGCGGTTTCGCGTTTTCGGTGACGGGCGCGGGTCAGCGAACCGCTGACCGACTGATTTGTGCGGTGCGCCGCTGGTGCGGTGCATGCAGGGTACACACTCCCTCTACTCAAGGTCCACCGTGATGTTTACGAGAAATCAACTCCGTCCATCCTCTTCATCTTCTTATTTCCACCGTCAAGAACAAATTTGAGGCATATCCTATTATCGGTGGGCCTGAAATCAGTGATTCATGGGCTGATTTGTCAGTTGGAGTACTTCCCGAGATCAACAATAGCTGAAATTTAATATGTACGGTTAATTTATTGCCCTCATCTCATGTATGAAGTTTCAAGCTGATCGGATGGCGGGAACCATGTGATCTTGCATTCTGGACCCTTTTCGGGCCCCTTTGGCTTGCTTTCCTCCGATCCCGGGCGTGTATATTCTTCACCATTGGTTTTCTGGAGTACATCTTGTACTATGGTAATTTTGGAACATCAAATCCATGCCTTTAACATCATTTTTCAATACATGCTCCCAATTTCCTCCTGTAACAAAAATATAATTAAAATACTCCATTAAACCTTATCATGTACGTAAAATTAGGCAATGTTCGGGGTCTAATATGCAATATTTGACCCTCATCACAACCGCCAACCAGCATTTTGCTAGTCCCGAGCAAAACATGCGAAAAATAATTTCAGAAATAAAGGACAATTCCTGTAAACTCAAGTGACTTGCGAACAGATAGCTGAGATGTGAAAATTCTAAGATTCATGATCGGTGTGTGAAATTTTCTCTTGGAATCAAGTTTACAGAAACTTCATAATCAAGTTCAAAATATTAATCCATGAATTAGAATAATTCTAAACATTGAGCTCCATGAATGTAAAGTGTAATCTCGACTTACAATCAGTAAGAGATCCAATTATCAATTTCATGATATCATTAGTAATTCATGACAATCAAGCTTGAACCCAACACTTATCTCACGATTAACTTTTCATGTTACTATCTTTTGATTTTCTTTACGAGCAAGAATGATGAATCAGGGAAATCAAATTCTCACCTATAGGAGCAAACCTATAAACGAAAACTTGTCGCTTAACCTTTTTTTTTTTTTTTTTTTTTTTTTTTTTCATATGTCAACTATGGAGAATCAAATCCACACCCATAGGGAGCAAACCTATGATGAAGATTTAGCCTTTTAATTCTTCTTTTACTAAGTTAATCATTCAAAGTCCATCGAACCAACACTTAGTGTGTAAGTTGATGTGATATGTGGAATCATGGCTCAATCAATGTTTACAACTTCTAATCATGGATTAACAAGTCAAAATTGATCAGAAATCAAGCAGATGGCCGAATCCAAGAGTCATAAATTACCCATCACATATCTTATAATGTTAAAATCACAACTATCCTTCAAAATCACCTTGAATTCAATAGAAATTCCAGAAAAAATTTTAAAATTTTCACAAATTTTGCTCAAGACCAAGAAAATACTGATTAGGTAACCTAATCTCCCACCCCCAACCTAAAATCTACATTGTCCTCAATGTAAAAGAAATAAACATGCAATGCACATGAGACAACGAAAATAAAAGAGGAATGAGGGAAAGATAGTACCTGGACGGAGAATCAAGAGACATCCTCAGAAAAAATATCATCGCAAAACAGGTTAGCACAAGAGAGAAATCAACAAAAGCAAAAAAAATAACAAAAAGAAAAACAAAAGAAGATCCTACCTATACCACTTTCGCAGGTACTCTCGATTGCATTTAGCGCATGCAACTAGCCTTTAAACCCCTAGGTTACCCCTAGTGGACGAGTTGTAGTCTCGTGAGGGTTTGCAGTAATGTTACCCACAAACATTGAACTAATCGATCATGCTGCAAGGTTCCTCTTCCGGCCAGTATCGTGATAAGTTTCTCAGTAGATTTCTCAACAGGATCATCCAAAAGCCATTTTTACAATAGGCTTGGACGCCCTGGAGCTCGACTTTCCAAAGAAACTTATGTACCTCATAGGGAATTTTTCGTTGATTCGCCTGAGGTATCCAGAGTATATACGATTCACCTGCGAAAGAAGAAGTTTCGAAGTTAGTATCCCATGGTGAATCAGAGACTACACATAGATGAAAGTCAGAAAAATTCTCAGAAAGTGACGTAGTCTCAACACATTCCGAAGTAGCAGACTTCGGTTCAATTGTTAGCTCCTCCTCCCTTAATGGTAAATATTCAGGATTTGTGGAAGGAAGGGCTTCAGAGTAAGGGTCCTCTCGGTCAGTGATGACTACCGAGATATTGTTTTGCAAGGCATTCACTATGTCTCTTATCATGGGATCGTTTGAATCTGTAAAGTGTGCCAAGCAATCATCCAAAGAGGTGGGACATTCAGCTGAGAGTGACTTATTTTCCACATTAGAGCTCGTGATGATCTGCCCAAGGAATCCATCGTTTTTGAAGGTAAACGGAGGTGTGCTCTTTTGCTCCAGCCCTGCACAGACAGATTGAAGATTAGTATACGAAGCATTGATGTATGGACTCTGTTCATCGATACTACTCAGAAGAGGCGATAAATCGTCATTATTCCACAGTTCAGATGGTGGCCTCAACTGGGTGGTTTCAAATTCAAGAATCATATCGAGTAGCTCGTCCATCTCCCGAATCATATCATCATGTAATTCGGAGGAGTGGTCCAAATACGTTCACAAGAGTTAGAAGGGTCGGTTGTAAGGGGCACTCTACCTTTAAATCGACATGTTAGGTGAGGGGAGTGGCTTATTATGACCAACCACTTCGTGTACGTCTTGATCATTGACTTGGACCAAACTTGAGATTGGTTCCAAGGGAATTGGGTGAACATTCATGATCATCATCCCAATACGCATCATTGTCTAATTACAGTGTAGTGTGCACTTGGGATGGATCGCTTCCTCACATTCTAAATTTGGTTGAGGTTCGAATAAACTAACCTCTACCTCATCGAGAGATCCTGTGTGTCATGTAAGGAAAGTGTGTCATCATCATCGTATTTGAAAGACACCCAAGTATCTCCATCATTCTTTTGAACAAATCATTGAGATCGACTCATCGGGAATTGAACCGTGTGCTCATTAATGGAATCCAACTCCTCATTCCAAATTCCAGATTTCGTTAAAAGCGAGTGAGGATCACTTTCCTCATTTGTATTTCTGGATTGGATTGTAGTTGGGATGAGCGAGCTTCCTCTATCCTTTCAATGCGTCGAATTGAGTGCTTCTAATGATTTCATCAATTTCGCAACATCTTTGGTTTAATAGTTACTAAAACATGAATCCTCTTGGATCGTTTACAGGTTGGAGCTCAAAGGTATGGGATCCAAGAGAATAATTATTACAATATGTTGTTGGTTCAACTTCCTGGCTTTGATGGTTCCATTGGTTATAGTCATACTTGATCATACATGGGAGGATATGATGGTTGATAATAGTCTTCATTCCCATAATTATGATCATATCGGCCCTATTAACCGATGGAACATAACGTTCTAGTCGGTTCTCAAGTCTGTTCTCGATGGAGAGAAATCGTGAGGTATATTTTGAATTTCACAACCTTCGGGCATTTCCCAATAAAACCTATCCAACTCAAAGATATGCATCTACCATCACGATTCCATGGTAGAACCTTAACTCGAGTCTAATCTTTTGAAAAAATCAAAATCCAACAAATGATCAAAGTAAAGGAGAAGTTAGAAAGATGTTACCAGAGTTGAAGTTCCTATGTTAAAAACCTGCACAACAACACAAAACAAGTTAGTGTTTTTTTTTTTTTAAAAAAATAGTACATCTAAGGTTAGAAAATTTCTAAAAACCCTAATTCTAGAAATAAAAAAAAAATAAAAAAATAAAAAAAATAGAGAAATTAGGAAGATATCACCAAATTAGAAGTTTCTATCTCAGAATCCTACAAAACAAGAAATATGTTAGTTTCTAAAAAAAAATAAAAACTTTAACCTAAAGTTAGTAAAATCCTAAGACTATGAATTATGATAAGAGAGAATCCTAAATTCAATTTGGAACAAAAAATGACCAAGAATCCGCAAAAACTTGTTCAAATCCCAAGTATAGGGTTGTGATGTAGTAATAAACTCGGTAAGATCGAGGTCGAATCCCACGAGGACCGGTCGTCACAATTTAAATCTAAGATTCTTCTTAACTAATCCAATGAATAATGAACTAAACTCTAAACATAATTTTAGGAAAAACAATTAAGAAACAGAATAAAATTCAATCGAGAGAAAGCACCAGGACTTTCGAATCCACCCCTAATTATCCTAACCCTTGTTTTGTCTTTGATTCACCTTGACCTTGATTGATACCACTTAAATGAGAAAGCACAATCTGTGTCCTAAATCGGACATACGGATTCTAATTCCTTTAAGCAATGCCATGAACAATACATCCCATGTCCTTGGTCGGGCACATGGTATGCAAAATTCATTAAAGCACCAATTGTTCCTCCTCTATAGGAAACTTGTTCTTGATCGAGACCCAAGCACCAGTAATAAGCATCCAAACAACATCCATCTATACTTTGGTCAAGTTCATAGATGGAGAAGTATGGAATTTAAACCCATAAAGCCCACTCGAGAGAAAGAAACAAATTAATTAAAATTCAAAGTAAATCAACCAATACAAGAGTGATCAAATTAGGGGTCTTCATCTCAAATTTCTAGTGAGAGATTAGTGACCCATAAAATCCATAAATAAAAAAATAAAATTCATAAAACTAAACACCAAACCGAAAAATCTCTCTCTCTTTCTCCTTCTCTTTCTTTCTCCCTCAGCTCTGGATCTCCAATTCTCGGATCTGAATGTCTTCCCCACGTCCAAAACTTCCTTTTATAGGCTGATGGTGGAATCGGTGGCGAGTCGTAGACGGACTCGAAGTGTAATTTTTCGCGGCCGTGATCGGTGGGCCCCACGAGAGGTGTTTTACGGAAAATCCACCCCGTCCATTGGATTCGGGACGAAATTTCGATCGAAATGGGTGGTTTTGAAGGTCCATTGGCGCGGCCCACAAAAGAAATCTCGAAAAGATCAGATTTGAACGTCGCCAGACAGCCCTTTTGTGGCCTCTGTACCGCACACGTGTGTACGCATGGGAGTGAAATATCAGCATGGGTTTGTAGTGTTCGCGGCCCTCACACGATGGACGGCTCGATCTTCCGAAAGATTGACGAACAGGGCCCACAAACGGCCGCAAAACCGGCGACGGCGTGCGTTACGCGGACGCGACCCGTCCTCCGTGGTGATGGTGGGTCCCATTTCTTTAATCAAATGGCGAATCCACTCGTCCCACTGCGATGAGAACGAAAACCTGGGCGGGAATGACCGATTTTGGATTGTTTTGGTGTGGTCCACAGGATCTTGCTTCACCGTCCGAACTGTATTCAACGGTTTGGATTGTCTGATGACTTTTATGATAGAAAAAGGGCACCTAGGTCTTGCTAAGGTCCACCTTAGGAACCAAATGGACGGTCTAGATTGGAGGTTTGATGGATGTGTGGGCCCCACAACCGAAATCATCGGTTCGAAGACGAACGCGGTTTCGCGTTTTCGGTGACGGGCGCGGGTCAGCGAACCGCTGACCGACTGATTTGTGCGGTGCGCCGCTGGTGCGGTGCATGCAGGGTACACACTCCCTCTACTCAAGGTCCACCGTGATGTTTACGAGAAATCAACTCCGTCCATCCTCTTCATCTTCTTATTTCCACCGTCAAGAACAAATTTGAGGCATATCCTATTATCAGGTGGGCCTGAAATCAGTGATTCATGGGCTGATTTGTCAGTTGGAGTACTTCCCGAGATCAACAATAGCTGAAATTTAATATGTACGGTTAATTTATTGCCCTCATCTCATGTATGAAGTTTCAAGCTGATCGGATGGCGGGAACCATGTGATCTTGCATTCTGGACCCTTTTCGGGCCCCTTTGGCTTGCTTTCCTCCGATCCCGGGCGTGTATATTCTTCACCATTGGTTTTCTGGAGTACATCTTGTACTATGGTAATTTTGGAACATCAAATCCATGCCTTTAACATCATTTTTCAATACATGCTCCCAATTTCCTCCTGTAACAAAAATATAATTAAAATACTCCATTAAACCTTATCATGTACGTAAAATTAGGCAATGTTCGGGGTCTAATATGCAATATTTGACCCTCATCATTTATTACAAATATTTAATAAAGATTTGAGCTCATAAATACACACTAGATATTTCTAATTTATCATAATAAAGTGATCACATGTAATCCAAGAAGGAGATTGTTAGCGTTTGCCCTTTAGGTGGGATGCATGCCGTATAAATACATATAATGGACATGAACTGTATGGATCAGTTATATGAGAATCCAAAAGGAGCCCACAAAGGCATGGTCATGCCCTTCTATTTTAGGCCTTCATGTTGCAAAACTCTCTTTAACCTAAAAGGAGACAATAGTCATATGGAATCTCCCTCTTGTGAGGGAGTATGGAGACGTGTTGAGGCGCCGTGTCCTTTGATGGGTAGTATACTCCCACTACAAGTTTTGTAAGTCTCAGTCCCAACTCCATAGTTATTGAGGCACAAAACTCTTCCCATAAGAGAGTAGACATAAATAAGGCTGAAAGTTGGGCACTTTGGGTCAGGTTGGTGCTCAACCCTAGCCCAACTCAAGGTTCCTATACCTCAACCCTAACCCAACCCAACCTCGGGTTGGGAACTCTCAACCCCTCTCAACCCAAGCCCAACCCAAGCGGATACATGATAATATTTTCATTATTACATTAGTCTATTATATTTTAATACATGTCATATTTTTTGTACCTATAATTTTATTAATCATATATGTAGTTATTTATAGTAGAGAACTTCATTTTTCTAAACAAACGGGCTAAAATATATATTTGGGAAGAGGAATCTGGCATATCTTGTTAGCTTGAGTCATCGGAAATGGCGTGGACCAATGAGACCCAACGACATTAGAATTCCTTATGCCTTTAACATAGATGATCCGCACTCAATTATAATTTATAACTTATATATCCATCGGGTTCAGGTTGGGTCAGGCAACTCGAGACCTCAACCCAAGCCCAACCCAACTTTTATCGGGTTGGTGTTTATATAGCCTAAGCTTGAGACCGAACCCAATACAAACCCAACGTCGGGTCGGTCGGGTTGAACCGGCCCGACTTTCAGCCCTAGACATAATGGAGAAAAATCCAAAACTGTGTTCCCCATCTTCTTCGTCGAGCTTCAAGGTTCATCAATGACAGAACATACAGGTATGCTGTTTTCTCTTTTCCATTGATCAGTGCACAGGTGATCTTGTGGGTAGCAGTCCAACAGTTTATACAACAAATATCATTATTCAATTTATTTAAACCTCTATTATTGTTGCAGACATAAGATGAAATTTAATGGTAACATATATTTATAAACTGCCTTCAACATATTTGTCAAAGTAGTAAAGTATATTTTTAGATATCTATGCATATTTTTTCATCTATTTTATTTTGAATAAATATATTGGCATTTTAGTATTATTTTTTTATCTGAAACATTAAAGCGATGTATTTGGCATTTAAGTTAGTATTATGCTAACATGAGTGTCCACATCAAATACTAGTGCAAAATTAGATTAGCCATATGATAGGTCACAATGCTGATGTTTTCTACAAAGAAGTGGGTAGGTTTTTAATTAGGTGGGCCCTACTTGCAACAAGAGTGGCTACCTTTGCCTCATTAATCTAAGAAATTATCTTTAAGAGTACCTTCCCTTAGACTTATTGAGGGCAGTTCAAGTCAGCCCATGGAAGCAAAGGAGTGCCAGGTTGGGTGGGCCCTACCATGATGTTTATGTGAAATCCACCCCAACCACCAAGTAAGTTGACCCACATTAGGCCTAGAGCTGGAAAATGAGTATCATCCATGATTCAGGTGGACCACATAAGTGGAAATAGTGTATTGGGCAACACTCACCCTCCAAACTATTTTCCATGGCATGGGTCAGCTGAATCACGGATGGACCTGCCGTGGGCCAAAATTTTGGTGTGGCATCTGATGGTTGGAGTGGATTTCATATAATCATTAGGATGGGCCTTGTAAAAAATAAGCATGGGTTTCCCAATCGTTTCCTTTAGCGTGGCCCACTTGAATCACGTGTCAGATTGATATTTTAAACCCTGGTTCTAATGTGGGATTACACATTTAATGGTCAGAGTGGATATCATATACACATGCCCAGTAAAAAAAAATCAAGGGCGGGTGCTTCCATAAATTTTTATTTTTATTTTTTAAAATAATATATCTGATTTTTGGGAACAGTTGGGAGAGGGATGCAGCCAATGATCTTTTACTAGGCCTACCAAGATGTGTATATGAAATTCACAAATGGAGCTCAATTTTGGCCTGAAGCCCAAGAGCGGGTGATGCACCTAGTGGTTTGTGTGGATTTCAACATTGCATTGGATCCTCCTAAGCCGCCAAACCCTTTGTGGGCATGGCCCACACACAACTGAAAATACCACTAATTCCAAAGTTTTGTGATCCAATTTTAGGCCTAGTTCTCATAAACCACTCTCATCCGACGACAAGTGGACCATACCATTAAATATAATATATAACCCTTGATATGGACCACTTGAATTACGAATTGTCCTGATTTTTGGGCCTCAAGCCTAAATATTTTTGTGACATCTAATGCCCTGAGTCGATTTCACATAATCATCACAGTGGGCTATGGAGAGAATCAATAGTGGGCGTCTCTCCTGTGCGTGACTTATCCACCCAGGTGCGTGGGACCCCTAACCGTGAGGCCCACCATGATGTATGTGACTATGGCCACACTGTCCATCAGTATTGAAAGCTCATTTTAAGGCATGATCAAAAATTGAAGCAGATGTAAATATCCAATGGACCATCACAGTATAGGAAACAGTGATAATTGACCATTAAAAGCTTTTGTGGCTTCTTGTAGGCCACAAAAGCTTTGGTTATAGATAATATTTGTGTGGTATCTTCATTTAGTTTTTTTTTTTTATTATCTTATCAACCGGTTGGATGGCAAATAAGCATTCCAGTGGAATCCATGAAGTTTTTAATGGCGGGGATTTAATCACGAGTTTCATGTGGTGTGGTCCACCTAAATTTGGGTCAGCTTCATTTCTAGTATCATGCCCTAAAATGAGTTGTCAAAATGGTTGGATAGTGTGGGTTCAAGACACATACATCACTCTAAGCCCCATAGCTAGGGGTCCCACCCACGTCGATAGATACGGGTTGGGTTTTAAACGGTCGGGTTTGGGCTGAGTTTAGCCAAAACTAGACCTAGGCCATTTACTAAATGAGGTTGGATCCAAATTTTAGACCGAGACCCTTTTACTAAATGGGCGGATCTAAGTCTGGTATAAGTCAAACCCATCAAAACCCATTTATAAATGGGTCTAAATCTGGTAGAGGGAGATCCACCCAAACTCATTCATAAATGGGTTGAGTCTAACGGGTTGATTAAGGGATATCTAGACCCTGAACCGGATCCACTTATAAACAAGTCTAATGGATCTAGTCGGGTCTAATGGGTCTAGGTCACATTGATTTTATATCAAAATTATTAATCCATGCCAATTAATAATGAAAATCAAATTAAATCCATCAATTTAGATTCTATGGTGTTTTGTATTCTCGACCGGACACTAGGTGGGTTTCTTGTTTTTTCAAGATACTTGTCAAAATATGTAAGCATTTTTATCGAGTTCGAAACCGGGTCTGGATCAGTGTTCGAGTTGTCGGTATCGCTACAAGTTTCGCTGGCCAGAGATAAAGATATAATATCGTTATCGCCGATAATATTCGATTGATAACTCTGAATGCGAGGAAAAGGGGAAACTTGGCGAAAATGATGGAATTTTTCAGTGAAATTTCAAGACATGGCTAAATACAGATATTTACATATTTATGAATAAAAAATTGTGAAAAGAATACATTACATGATAAGTTTTCATTTAATGGGACCCAAAAAGCATGCGATGCCATAAAAAATCACTTTAATAACAACCAAAATAAGTTTATATATTACAAATGCAGCTGGCATACATTAATTAAGACACGTAAAAGTAAATGAACTCAAAGTAAAAAATAAATATATGATTGATCCAGAACTTTTGTGGCCCATTAATCATCGATCACCACTTTTTCCTTTAGTATGGTCCACTTGATAATTGGATGTGCTTATTTTTTGGATAATAAGCTAAAATGATTTGGTATCTACACCGTTAACTCATTTTGACAAATCATTTTATGGTATGGGCCAAAAAATGAAATGAATCCAAATCTTAGGTGGACCACACGACATGAAAAAGTGATCATTGAATGGCAACCATTAAAAAAATTATGGGGGCTACATAAGTTTTGGAGCAAGCTAATATTTATGTTTTCCCTTCATCCAGGTCTATTAGACCTTATGAATAAATTGGATGGAAAATAAACATCATGATGGGCCCCGGGAAAGCTTCAACGGTGGATATCATTCCCACCACAACTTCCTGTGGTGTGGATCACTTGAGCCTCATATTTGGCTACATTTTGGGCACATTCTCTAGAATAACATATCAAAATAGATGAACGGTGTAGATAAAACAAATATATCATGGTGGGCCTTATAGAGCCCTGACAGACCATCCATCTCTAGGCTCCATATCCGCGCCAATGCAGATTTTCCCAACAGCAGAGTTACTTGAGAATTTTCTGAGAACTCATCATATGTGATGTGAGTCCAAAATCTGAACGGTCTAAGTGATGCAACACTCCGTGAAACTTTTATGGTTCAATTTTTGCTTTCACATAAGATTCAGTGGGCCATTATAAAAGAAAACAATTTTTTCCCTTGATTTGCATCTTTCTTTGTTATGGCCCACCAGAGTTTTAGATCAGGGTAAAATTTGGTTCCGGGGAATTTCATGGGATGCCACATCACATGAGCAGTTCAGATTGGAGGCCCACTACACGTGTGAAAAAATGCGTACGTGACTCATGTAGCCGTCCTTGATGAAAAAGGACGCGGATTAGCTATATGATGGGTTGAGTAGTGAGATTGGCTACTGACGTGACGTCACCAAGTTATGTGGATCCTATCATGATGTATGTGTTGTATCCACACCGTCCATCCATTTGGAGAGAACATTTTAAGGCATGATCCAAAGAATTAGGCAGATCCAAAACTATAATGGACCCCACCATTAGTGAGTTATACCCACCGTTGAAACCTTCCTAAGGTCCACCGTAATGTTTATTTGAGATCTAATCTGTTCATAAGTTAACACAAACATTAAATAAGGTAAAACACAAATATCAGCTTCATTGAAAACTTTTTTGGCCATTAGAAATTTTTAATGGTGACACTCTCTCCACTTTTTACGTGGTGGGGTCCACTCCAGATTCGAATCTTAAATGGATGGGCGGTGTGGATACAAAACATACATCATGGTGGACCCACGAGAACTTGGTGACGTCACTTGATGGCGAGTTAAGCTACTCAACCGTCGATGTCGCATCCAGATAAAAGGCTCGAACCCATTTTTCATCGAGAACCACGAAACCACGGATTCTTCCCCAAATCTCGATTTCTCTGGATTTTATTTTATTTTTTCATTTTCTTCCTAAATCAATTCCGTTAACAATCTAATAGAAGAAAGAAAGAAAAGGGAATCGAAATTTTCTTTATAGGTGCGGAAATCCACCCATTGAAACTCTCTCTCTCTCTCTCTCTCTCTCTCTCCCAATTTTTTGGAATATTTTTAAATATCGTTGGATTGCGATAAACACTATCGGCAAATATATCGGTCGATATTGCACCTTGATTGACAATGGACTTTTAGAAAATTGATAAAATCGTCAAAAATCATATTAGGAAGAAAGCGAAAAAGGGAGTTTGATTATGCAGCAACTCTAGCGATCTGAAATTATCGGCGATAATTGATAATTTCCCAGATAATTTAAACAGCTCGCCGATAATTTCTAGATAATAAGCTAGAGTCGACAAAACCTTTTTTCGTTTCTCTTCCCAATATCACCGATTTTTCGTGATTTTATCGATTTTTTTGAAAAGTCGATTGATTAATCGTGTTCGCAATATCACCGATATATTTGCCGATAATGTAAATCAGATAATCCAACGATGCTATTCGAAAAAATTGGAAGAGAGAGAGAGAGAGAAGAAGAGAGAGAGAGACTTTTTCAATGGGTGGATTTCCACACCTATAAAAAAATTTGATTCCTTTTCTTCTTTCTTCTATTAGATTGTTAACAATTGATTTAGGAAAAAATGAGAAAATAAAATAAAATCCAGAGAAATCTGAGATTTGAAGAATCAAGGTTTCGGGGTTCTCAGATGAAAAATGGAACCTACTTTTGTATCTATGAAGGACTGATGTTGAGTAGCGAACTTGCTACTGAAGTGACGTCACCAAGTTCTGTGGGTCCACCATGATGTATGTTTTGTATCCACACCGTCCATCCATTTAAGATCCGAATCTCAAGTGGACCCCACCACAGAAAAAGTGGAGAGAGTGACGCTCACCATTAAAAATTTCTAATGGCCAAAATGAAGCTGAGCGATATTTGTGTTTTACCTTATTTAATGTTTGTGTTAACTTATGAGCAGATTAGATCTCAAATAAACATTACCACCTTAGAAGGTTTCAGCGATAACTCACTCCACTGTTGGTGGGGTCCATTATAGTTTTGGATCAGCTGCCTTAAAATGTTCTCTCCAAATGGATGGACGATGTGGATACAACACATACATCATGATAGGATCCACATAACTTGGTGACGTCACTTCATGCCAATCTCACTACTCAACCCGAAATAGCTAATCATTTTTCATCGTGACAAATTGGATGAGTCACGCATGACGAATTTTTCACACGCGTAGTGTGCCTCAATGCAGCTTGCTCATGTGATGTGGCATCCCATGAAATTCCCAGGAACCAAATTTTACACAAAGAAAGATGCAAATCAAGGGGAAAATTGTTTTATTTTATAATGGCCCATGAAGTCTTATGTGAAAGCAAAATTGAACCATAAAAGTTTCATGAGTGTTGCATCACTGACCGTTCGATTTTGGACTCATCACTCAAAATTCTCAAGAAATTTGTTTCTCATTAATGCATTGTTGGCCAGTTTCACAAATGCTTCTGATGAGTTCTGAGATGGATTCCAAGTCACCATTTGGAAAATCCCATGCTATGGAGCCCAGAGATGGATGGTCTAATGTCAGGGGCTCTATAAGGCCCACCATATATTTGTTTTATCTACACCCAGAATGTGCCCAAAATGTAGCCAAATATGAGGCTCAAGTGATCCACACCACTTGAGGAGAAGTTGTGGTGGGAATGATATCCACCGTTGAAGCATCATGATGTTTATTTTCCATCCAATTTATTCATAAGGTCTAATAGAACCTGGATGAAGGAAAACATAAATATTAGCTTGCTCCAAAACTTATGTAGCCCCATATAGGTTTAATGGTGCCATTCAATGATCACTTTTCATGTAAGTGTGGTCCACACAAGATTTGGATTCATTTCATTTTTGGCCTATACCATAAAATGATTTGTCAAAATGAGTTAACAGTGATACCAAATCATTTATAGCTTATTATCAAAAATAAGCACGCCCAATTATCAAGTGGACCATACCAAAGGAAAAAGGTGATCGATGATTAATGGGCCACAAAAGTTCTGGATCAATCATATATTTGTTTTTTTTGAGTTCATTTACTTTTACTTGTCTTAATTAATGTATGCCAGCTGCATTTGTAATATATAAACTTATTTTGGTTGTTATTAAAGTGATTTTTATGGCATCGCATGCTTTTTGGGTCCCATTAAATGAAAACTTATTATGTAATGTATTCTTTTCACAATTTTTATTCTAAATATGTAAATATCTGTATTTAGCCATGTCTTGAAATTTCACTGAAAAATTCCATCATTTTCCCCAAGTTTCCCCCCTTTTCCCTGTATTTTTGGTTATCGGCGATAACGATATTATATCTTTATCTCTGGCCAGCGAAACTTGTAGCGATACCGACAACTCGAACACTGGTCGCAAGGCATAAAAAAAAAATCAACCTACCTATTATTTAGATGGGCCATACCAAGAGAAACAGTTAAGAGAGAAACGACCGTAGTTGATTTTAATAGGGCTCACCTTGGTAATTACGTGACGTCTACTTGGAAACTTTGATGCCATGACCTATGTCCCAAAAATTAGGACAATCTGTGTAATTCAAGTGGGGCCACACTGAGAGAAACAATTTGGAGGTATATGTTGTATATCTACGCCCTCCATGCTCATTTTAAAGCTTTGGTTAAAAAATGAAGCAGATGGAATTCTCATGTGGACCACACCACAGGAAAGAGCAGTGATTGAATACTCACCATTGCTCACCATTAAACTTCTTTTGGGCCACAAAAGTTTAGTTCAAGCTGATATTTTATGTTTTCCTTTCATTTAGGTTTGTACGGCCTTATCAACAGGTCATATGGCAAATAAACATTGCAGTGGTCCATATAATTTAATAATAATAATAATAATATTATTATTATTATTATTTAAAATTATTGGTTGGTATGGTTTATTTATTTATTTATTTTTAAATTATTGGTGAGTGTTCTTCGACAACCACGTTTTCCTGTTGTGTGGCCCACTTGAGATTTGAATCTGCTTCACTTTTTGGGACCATGCCCTAAAATGAACTTGAAAAAATGATGAAAGGAGTGGATATACAACACATACATTAAGGTGGGCCCCACAGTCAGGGACTCACTAAACTGTTAGCCCGACTTACCTAATCCGCAACTGCATGTTACACGTGGAGAGGGTGGGCCCCACAGTCAGGGGTCACTAAGCTGTTAGCCCGACTTACCTAATCCGTGACTCCATGTTACACGTGGAGATGATGCAAGTGAACGGACGCGTACTGCGTACAGACAGCGTCAGTAGACAATGCTCTGTGGCCCTGCATGATATATGTGTGTATTATCCAAACCGTTTATCTATTTTTCCATATCATTATAGAGTATGATCCAAATTTTGAAATAGATCCAAATTTCTAGTGTACCACACTGTAAGAAAACAATAGATATTGAATGACCACCATTAAAAACTTCCCAGGGCTTACTGTAATTTCTATTTGTCATCCAACCTTTTCATTAGGACAATCACACCTAGATGAAGAGAAAAGACAAATATCAACTTAATCCAAAACTTTCGTGAGCCTTAGTAAGTTTTTAATTATGAGTGATCAATCACCACTCTTTCCTGTGGTGTGGTCTATATAAGTTTTAGATCTGCCTCATTTTTGGGATGATAATATAAAATAGTGTCAAAAAATTGATGGATGGCGTAGATAGGAAACACACATCATGTTGGGGCCCACGGAACAATAACCACCTCAAGTAAACTGCCATAGGGAGGAATGATCATAAACGTCGAAATGCATGCATGGTAGCTGTGTCTGGCCCACTAGATGTGTGGGCCCCACCTACCCGTCTCTTGAATCTGCCACCCCGTATTAGACCCGTATCCCGATCACGTAGATCAATCTACTGCTTAGGCGGGCAACATCAAAGGGAACAATGGTTGACAATGGGTAGGCTGATCCCACCGTAGAAACATTCAGATGGAATGTGGGGTCCACCTACACACCATCAAACCCAATTCATCAGGAGTGGGCCACTAGGATGAAGGGATAGGCCAAAACTCAGGCCATTAAGAAAACATTGGTTGGCTGAAACACACGAATATACATGCTTTGGTTGTGTTTGTATAATCTCCATGTGATCTGTCCCATCTGAGTTTTCGATTATGATACTTGTAGGCCACGAAAGCTTTGGATCAAGATAATATTTGTGTGGTATCTTCACTTAGGTCTTTTTGATCTTATCAATCGGCTGGATGGCAAATAAATATTCTGGTGGAATCCATGAAGTTTTAATGGTGGGGATTTAATCACGAGTTTTATGTGGTGTGGTCCACCTAAATTTGGGTCAGATTCATTTTTGGTATCATGCCCTAAAATGAGTTGTCAAAATGGTTGGATGGTGTGGGTTCAAGACACATACATCACTCTAAGGCCCATAGCTAGGGGTCCCACCTACCTTGATAGATTCAAGTAGGGTTGTAAATGATTGGGTTTGAGGCGAGTTTAGCCAAAACCAAACCTACGCCATTTACTAATTGAGCTTGGGTTCAAATTTTAGACTGAGACCCTTTTACTAAATGGGCGGATCTAGGTCTGGTATGAGTCAACCCCATCAAACCCATTTATAAATGAGTATGAATCTGGTAGAGGGAGATCCACCCAAACCCAATATAAATGGGTCGAGTCTAACGGGCCTGGTTAAGGGATATCTAGACCTAAACCAGACCCACTTATAAACAGGTCTAATGGATTTGGTCGGGTCTAATGGGTCTAGATCACATTGATTTTATATCAAAATTAATCAATGCCAATTAATAATAAAATTCAAATTAAATCCATCAATTTGGATTATGTGGTGTCTTGTATTCCCAACCGGACATGGGGTGGGTTTCTCATTTTTTCAGGTTAATTGTCAAAGTACGTAAGCATTTTTACCGAGTTTGAAACCGGGTCTGGATGGATCCCTTGCAACATAGATCATACCCACCCATTTACTTAATGGCTTCGGGTCAGATCGGGTCGGGCCTAATATAAAGGAAACTAGATCCAAACTCGTCTGTCCACTAAATTTGTTCTCAGACCCAGACCTGTACCATTTAACAAACGGGTCAAGTTTGGGTCGAGCCTAAATTGGCCAAGTCTGGGTATCCCATCGAGTCCGCTGACCCATTTACAGCCCTAGTTTTGGGGATCCACCAAAGCCACACCACTCTCTCCCAACTGTTTCCTTTAGTGTGGCTCATCTAAATCATAGGTCAGCCTGATTTGTTGGATGTGGGAATAAAGTGGGATTACACATCTCATGGTTTGAATGAATTTCACATACACATCATAGTGGGCCCCACCAAAAATCAGCTAGCGTCCTCTCCCATCGTTTGGAAGAAATTTTTGCCCCATGTGCCCACCATGTGAAATCCACTTCAATTGTATAATCCCACATTAGTTGCAAGGCATAAAAAAATAAATCAACCTACCTGTTATTTAGATGGGCCACACCAAGAGAAACAATTAAGAGAGAAACGACCGTAGTTGATTTTAATAGGGCTCACCTTGGTAATTACGTGACATCTACTTGAAAACTATGATGCCATAAAAACATTTAGACCTATGTACCAAAAATTAGGACAATCTATGTAATTCAAGTGGGGCCACACTGAGGGAAACAATTTGGAGGTGTATGTTGTATATCTATGCCCTCCACGCTCATTTTATAGCTTTGGTTAAAAAATGAAGCAGACGGAATTCTCATGTGGACCACACCATAGGAAAGAGCAGTGATTGAATACTCACCATTGCTCACCATTAAACTTCTTTTGGGCCACAAAAGTTTAGGTCAAGCTGATATTTTATGTTTCCCTTCATTTAGGTTTGTATGGTCTTATCAACAGGTCAGATGGCAAATAAACATTACAGTGATTCATATGATTTTTTTTTTCTTTTTTTAAATTATTGTTTGGTATGATTTTTATTTTATTTTATTTTTTAAATTATCGGTGAGCGCTCTTCGATGACCATGTTTTCCTGTCGCGTGGCCCCCTTGAGATTTGAATCTGCTTCATTTTTTGGGACCATGCCCTAAAATGAACTTGAAAAAATGATGAATGGAGTGGATACACAACACATACATTAAGGTGGGCCCCACAGTCAGGGACTCACTAAACTGTTAGCTCGACTTACCTAATCCGCAATTGCATGTTACACGTGGAGAGGGTGGGCCCCACAGTCAGGGGTCACTAAGCTGTTAGCCCGACTTACCTAATCCGTGACTCCATGTTACACGTGGAGAGGGTGCAAGTGAACGGACGCGTATTGCGTACAGACAGCGTCAATAGCAAGGTGGCTACTGACAATGCTCTGTGGCCCTTCATGATATATGTGTGTATTATCCAAATCGTTTATCTATTTTTCCATATCATTATAGAGTATGAGCCAAATTTTGAGATAGATCCAAATTTCTAGTGTACCACATCGCAAGAAAACAATGGATATTGAATGACCACCATTAAAAACTTCCCAGGGCTTACTGTAATTTTTATTTGTCATCCAACCTTTTTATTAGTTCAATCACACCTAGATGAAGAGAGAAAACAAATATCAGCTTAATCCAAAACTTTCGTGAGCCTTAGTAAGTTTTTAATTATGAGTGATCAATCACCACTCTTTCCTGTGGTGTGGTCTATATAAGATTTAGATTTGCCTCATTTTTGGCATGATAACATAAAATAGTGTGGAAAAATTGATGGATGGTGTAGATAGGAAACACACATCATGTTGGGGCCCACAGAACAATAACCACCTCAAGTGAACTGCCATAAGGAGGAATGATCATAAACGTCCAAATGCATGCATGGTAGCTGTGTGGGTCCCACCTACCTGTCTCTTGAATCTGCCACCCTGTATTAGACCCATATCCCGAAATGTAGATCAATCTACTGCTTAGGCCGGCAACATCAAAGGGAATGATGGTTGACAATGGGTAGGCTAATCCCACTGTAGAAACATTCAGATGTAAGAACTCTATGTAGTGGGCCTTACTGATCAACGATCTGGATTGTATTCTAGTTGGACTGTTTGATTGAGTTAATCAGTGGGCCCCACTTAAGTTGATACGCTGCTCAATCTATCTGCGCAGCACTGCGTATTTGGGGTGGAATGCTATAGCCTTACGCAAGGCAATTTGAGTTGAACTAGGACACATTAATATGGAGTGTAGGAGAGAGTTTTGATGGGTTTCAAACTCTCTCTCCACAATCTCTATCAAAGAAAGCTGGGTCCCGATCCTACATGACAGTAAAATTCGAGTTGCATCTATTGTATTGCAGAAAGGGTGTGAAGGAGAGGAAGATCCTAAGTTCTACAGGAATTCTGGTATTCTTATCCGGCTTCTATGGTGGCGTCTCAGCTAGGTAAGCTATCTGAACACCTGATCGCCATGTCCCATGTATAGACAGATCCGTGGGCCTATTCCGCATATAGATTAAGTCCCACATCAGATGGAATGTATGGTCCACCTACACACCATCAAACCCAATTCATCAGGAGTGGCCCACCAGGATGAAGGGATAGGCCAAAACTCAGGCCATTAAGAAAACATAGGTTGGCTGAAACACGCCAATATACATGCTTTGGCTGTGTTTGTATAATAATCTTCCATGTGATCTGTCCCATTTGAGTTTTCGATTATGATACTCAACTGTATTTACGGTGAAAATGAAGAAAACCAAGTGATCCATTGTTTGGATTTCATCTGCATATCAGAGCCTCATAGGTGACTCCACATATCTTAAATGCATAATAAGTATGATACATCTCAACTTATTTATCATTCTCATGGTGTTTTGTAACAAGGTTTTTAGTCCAGGAGACTTTGGTAGAAACACCCAAATCCATAGCTCCAGTGGTAGATTGAGTGAAAGATACCTCGTTTCAACATTGAGGTTTTGGTATTGATTCCCTAGTGGGGTATTAATAATGAAGTTTTGGTATTGATTCCCTTATGGTCCTACTTTGATAGGCCTGCAAGCTTATATTTTTCAAACTTAAGTTTTTCTAGTATACAAATCAAATTTTAATTTTTTCAGAACAAAAATGCCTCTCACTGTTTGGTGGCCCATGGGATCCTTAATTGTGAAGCCCATCGTAATGTATTTTCCTCACATCTATGTCGTTCTTTTTTGTTAAAATCTCATGATAGGATATAATCCGAAAAATAAAAAAATTTGAATCTCAATTGGACCATAAGAACTAATAGTAATTTACCATTAAATATTTCTCGTGAAGCATAGTAGTTTTTGAATCAACCTAACATTCGTGTGGTCTTTTCATACAAGTCTCTGTTACATCATAACAGCGTGTGATGGCAAATAAATATTCCACTGGACCCATAAAGTTTTTAATGGTAGGAATTTAGTTAATATTGTTTCTTGTGGTGTGGCCCACTTGATATTTGGATTACCTTCATTTTCTGGATCGTACCCTAAAATGATATTTCAATACGGATGGACGGTGTGGATGTAAGGAAAGTATATCAAGGTGAATGATATTTCAATGCGGATGGACGGTGTGGATGTAAGGAGAGTATATCAAGGTGGGCCCCGCAGGTAGGGATCCGAAACCACACCCCTGCCCAAACAGCGCCCGTTCCGCATTTACGCGGAAGAGAGGAAAAAAGAAGAAAAGATAAAAAGAAAAACAAGGGTTTGGGCTTAACTTGCTAGAGCAGATAGAGGGAAGGAGACGCTGAGAGAGAGAGAGAGAGAGGGAAGGAGACGGTGAGAGAGGGAGAAGGAGACGTTGGGTCAGAGCAGGTAGGTGCATTTTCAATGCAGCTGCGTTTTCACCACCCTCTCCCAAATTCGAAATGGATAGCCGTTGCCTGTAACAAAGTAACCTGTGACTTGAAAAACACCTAATTCCTCTGTTACATTTCTTGCAATCTTACCTGATAGAAAGTTACTGGTTGAGACTTTGTTACCTGTAACATTTCTTCCCCAAACACAAACTGTAAGAAAGTCACCTGTAACTTTCTTACATTTTACCGAAGTTACAGGCATCCAAACGGCCCCTTAGTTGTTGTGATTTCCTTTTTTGTTTAGGGGCCGTTTGGGTGCTTGTAAAGACTCCATACCTGAAAAGAGTTTCAAGGATAATCTGTTTATATTCTTAATAATTCTGTTTCAGGGTAGGAGAAATCCCCATGTTTCAGAGTTCATGTGAAGGGATTACATCTTTAGGATTACATCTTTAAAGACATTACACATAGCAGAGCGCGGTGGTTGATAAACATGTACTTTTGTGGGGCCTGTTGTGATGTGTACGGTACATAAAATCCATCCATCATGTGTGTTTCCTTGATGCTAAGGCCACCTGAAAAAAGGCCGATGGATTCGTCAGGTGGCCCACCTGTCATGGATTTACCTGACTTTTGGGCCCATGGCCAAACGAGCTAGTGCGGCTCTGATGGATAGGTCGGGTGTCATACACACAACATGGTGGGCTTCACTCAAAACATAAAATGTTTGCAATGAATCATTTCCCATAAATATAGAATCACATATATAATTATGTGTATACACACAAACACACATGCACGTGTGTGTGCGCGTGCGCAATAAGAATTGTATGTTGGAACTGATTACCATGTAAAGGTTTGCACGCTTATTGATTTTGACCCTTTCAATTTGATGGGCTAACTCTCAGTAGGACAACCTAAAAATTTGAATGGCTCTCTGTGTGTGTGTGTGTTCAATGATGTATTGTACCATTCTTTGATGAGAATGCTGTTTGTCGATTTGATTTGTTAAAGGTCAACTGAATGGGCCCTAATTGAACACAAATCAAACATGATTTGTTAAACAATGGTCCCTTATATTGGAAATACAACAAACAGAAGATGAAAATATAAAAAGGAAAGTGAAGGTTTACCCTTCTTTCCGATTTTTCTCATAATGGTCTAATTCGCTTCGATTTGTCGAATTCCATTCAAATCATTTGTTTTGATCCTAAAATAGGTCTATATCTAGCCTAAAATGACTTTTTAAGATTCTTCCATGGTTTAAATGAAAAGAAAAAGAGGAGACATGAGTAAAAAAAAAAAAAAAAAATCGAAATTGGGGTTTTATGAGCGTATCGGTCTGTATTTGCCGTAGTGGTTGTATCAGCCCTGTATTGGTTCTGATACACCCCGTCTCAGCCGAGACGGGTTAGTTATTTTGTATTGGGCTGATGTGCCCTTGTATCGTGTATTGGCTTGTGCCGATATGGATATGATACGACTGTATCGGCCAATACAATACCAATATTTATATCCATGTTCCCAACTGTGCAATTGTCAACCAGCCTTTTCGCTGTCAACAAAAGTTATCAGCAGTATTCCACAAAGAGCTCCATCTATTGAGGTCTAGGATCATTTGATCAATATGATTTTTGGGCTATAGATAGGCTAACTATTGATTTCATGGTCCTGATCAACGGGTATTTCCACCAATCAAATGTGGTAGAGATGGTTTATACATGGAGTTTCAGTATATACCAAATTTACAATCCTTTGTATTCTTAATAATTCTGATTTCTTTTTCACTCTTCTCCATTTCTTCCTCTTCCAACAATGCCAAAAACCTTGCAAAATGCATGCACCCCAAACTGCAACCAGTCCTTATTTTCAACTTGATTTTAATCTATTCTTTATGATCATTCTTCATATATATATATATATATATATTTTTTTTTTTTTCTCAACCTTGTATTGATTTCCATATTATATTTGCTATGCGTCATTGTAAAAGGCTAAATAGACAAAACCTTATAGATAAAGCTAAAGAAAATAGTTTTAGAATAAGAGTAGAAGAAAGCAAGTAGATAGGTTTAGTGAGGATGATGAAGTGATTTATGCTTATTTGAAAGGTGCATGGAATAGACAGATATGAGTTATATAGCATGATACTTGAGCCCACCTCAACGATAATAGGACCATGTGTGGATCAATCCCGAGCATCAACATTGTTGGGTTATATGTCTAGAATCAGAATCTGATTGGATGATCAAAATTTCAGGTTGTTGGCTTGTGGATAGGTGGTTAAAATGAAGAGAAGGCTTTGATACTCTGGGAAACCGAAAAAGTTCATGAGCATGCACTCTTACTGCGCACATGTATAACATGTAACTCAAATATCAAACCGTCCAAATTGTGGTGTCCACTTTATATTGATTGCAGTCCAAAATTTATATTATCCTAGGTGGACAACTGAAACATTTGACGAACAGTGTAAGTGAAAAATGGTGAATGATCTATATTCAACAGACAGATGCCCATTAATTGGACGTTATGTTGGTTAAGTTGATCTGATTTTGGAATTGTGACCTATTCAATGTGGGTGCGCGACTTTGGATGGTTCAAGTTGAGTTATATTTACGTCATTGGGCCAGTTTCTGTGTGCATCAGTACGAATCATCAACTTTCCCAATGCATCAAATAACTCCCCATGAAAGAAATGAGATATGATAACAATGCTCATCCTCAGAGTTTCTACATGACCGTCAAGTTTTTAGTTCGTACAAGTGGTCCTCATGCTCAATGCTTAAAAGAACTGTATGATTTCCCCCACTTTGGATGGCCTGTGCCCTAGATCTCTGACTATCAAACAGATGGTTAGAAGTTTAACACCATCAACATTCATGCAGAAAAGGCCAAGGATTTGACAATCAGGATCTTTTGATGCTGGGGATTTTTGGTGCCTGGACTATCCACAGTGGGCCCGTCATCAACACCATTGATTGCTCACACAGTCACACATGGGGATAGGGCTAAACTTATACAAACTGAAAAGAAAAATTGTAGAAATCTTCAGCTTGACTTGAAACTGAGTCGAGTTGAGTCAAGTAGAAAGCTTGGATGAGTCTCTTGTGAACTTGGGCAAGTTTTTCCGATTTTTTTTTTTTTCCTTCCAATTCTCTACTATAGTTTTTAACTGAGGATATGGTCCTTGATAGAGTGGTGTGGTGGAATAGGAATCGTGTAGATGACCCCAATTTGTTCGGATAAGGCTTTGATGATGATGATGATTTAAAATATAAATAATATCCAGTTGTGCTGAATCACGAGTCTTGGTCTTCATTCTTTCCGAATTCATGTCGAATTCTTCTGAAGCTTTTTGAGTCAATTGAGTTGTTCTCAAGTTTTGGCAATGTCTTGACCAATTAAAAGTTTCTCGAGTTTTGGCTGAATCGCAATCAAATTTGAATCTACTCTATTATCAGGAAAATCTAGTTTGAGTTGAGCCATCTTGGATGACTCGGGCTAGTTGAGGTGAGTTTTTTCTAGTTAATCTATGTCGTGGAAGATGAATACAATGTGTAGTATGTCACTGCATTAGTAATTCCATCTGGTCCCCTCATCAAGGTGGGCTTGGCAAACATTTTGTGATCAGGACTATTGATCTGGTGGACTGACATGTGGATGAAATGTAGGCTGAAAAATTGCAGTGATTGGACAACTCTTAACCATCCAATTATTATCAGTATCAACGGTTCAATTTGGACTGCTGCTCCAACTATTTCTTTTGCAGGTCACTGATCGTATGGCAGCTGCTGGCATTGTCTCCCTTGCTTCTGCAGCTCCTGCTGAAAGGAATGGCAGCTTATACTATGCTCAGAGGCTTACTGTATGCACCCATCACCTTGCAGCATTCCACCCTTCTCCTCTCCGCTTCTGTTCTCCACCACTTCATCGCCATGCTAAACTGCGCACCAAGAAGAACAAACCCCATATCTTCCTTCCCCACCTCGTCGCTTCTATGGTTACTCTCTCTGTCTCTCTCTTCATATATAGATTGAAAACAAGAAAATCTTTCATTTCCCTTTTCTTTTAATTCTTCATGAATTTCTAAGTTCAGGAAGAAGCTGAAGAGACTTACATTATGGTCAAACCCGATGGTGTTCAACGTGGTCTTGTAAGATTCATCCCCTCTCTGTCTATCTGTTCCCCTCTCTCTCTCTCTCTCTCTCTCTCTCTCTCTCTCTCTCTCTCTCTCTTTTCTTTCTAAAAGCAACAAATTTTAGGGTTGGGGCTGTCCTTTGGAAGGCATGTAACAGCCGCACTTTTAATGGAATGTGGACACCTGTCTCGGATGTCATCTTTAGAGTCAAATGTCTTATTTGGTATTGGGTGGAGGGGATGCCCCTTCTTTGAGTGGTTTCACCCACCTCATTTGATCAGCTTTTGTTTTAGCCTCCTCTGTCTTGGCCCATGGCCTTTTCTTTCATCATCATCTAAGCCTTATCCCAACTAATTGAATCTTGTTTCGCCGTTCCTTTCTATCAAGGGCCATAACTTCAGTTAGACCATAGTTTACAAGTATTTTCTTACAAATTTTATTGTTTGCCAATAAAAAGAAAAAGATTTTATTTTATTTTGAATTGTATGTATTTTGGTTGGATTTTTTAAGGTGGGAGAGATAATTTCTCGCTTCGAGAAGAAGGGATTTCTGCTGAAAGGTTTAAAGCTTTTCCAATGCCCTAAGGAATTAGCTGAGGTTTGTTTTCTAATCTTTGTTCATGTTCTGTTGTTTTTTTGTCATTGTTGGACACATTTTCGATTTTTCATTCTTAGGTGTGAGAATTATATCTTTTTGATATGAATTTGATTTTAATTGGAGCATAACAATTTTATTTATTTATTTTTTGCTCCTTCCTTTTTCTATGTGCATTTGATGTTGCGACATGAATTTGATGATACTGGGAACTTGGTAAAAAACCCCATTTCATTTATCTTTTTTCATGTTTGACTTGTCTTGTGTTTAATGAAATCGTCATCTTCAAAAAAAAAAAATAGAACAAAGAAAAAAGAAAAAAAAGATTATGATTTTATTTGTATTTGATGTTTGAGATGAATTCGAGGATAATGGGAGCATAGTAGAAAAACCCCATTTCGTGTTACTTTCTTTTTGACGCATGAAGTATCATTCTTTTATGTGCTCATTTCATGTTCTTGACACGCATTTTATGGTTTAACATGAATTTGATGATAAAGTCTTGCTGTAAAAAACCCATTTCGTGTTCCTTATTTGTTTTTTCTTTTCATGAATTTCATTTTTTTCTGTGCGTTTGATGGTTGCAGGAGCATTACAAAGATCTTAAAGGGAAATCTTTCTTCCCTAAGCTGATAGATTACATCACTTCAGGCCCAGTTGTGTGTATGGTAAACTTATAGTAATCTCTCTCTCTCTCTCTCTCTCTCTCTCTCTCTCTCTCTTCTTAGTGAATGCATAATAAGAGAAAACATATCAACTCTACTCATTCATGAATACCTGTTTGTGGGATACCTTTTTTCCTTCTATAATAATTTCTTTTGTGCATTGGTGAGGAAGGCTTGGGAAGGTGTCGGTGTTGTTGCATCAGCACGTAAGCTTATAGGAGTGACTAATCCTCTTCAAGCAGAACCTGGCACCATTCGAGGAGACCTTGCTGTTCAAACAGGAAGGTTCGGCATCTTATTGATATATAATGGATTATAAGCATGCATTGTTGATTTCTTGGATTTTGTAAGAAGACAATGTTATATGATAAATCTTGTGCAGAAATGTTGTTCATGGAAGTGACAGTCCTGATAACGGCAAGCGTGAAATAGGTGAGTAATAAAATAATTTATTAACCTTGTTTATCAATAGAATATCGTCCACATGCGTTGTGCTTGTGAAACGTAACAGTCCTTCAAGACGGTTGGTTACGTTATATTCAATATGCTTGAATGGAAACTCAAGGGAATGGAATCTTTCTATTATCTATTTGTATTCCATGTGGAACTTGTCTGGTCATTTTCTTGGTCAACCATCAAGAAACGAGAAGTAACATAAGTAAAAGAGATCTGACAAGTTGGAACAGGTTGAAATATCAGATCTAATAGTCAATCGATCACCTATGCTACCCATATATGGCAAGGATAAGGCACATATTACTCTGCAGAAAATGAAGGGACTTTATATGGGGAAAACCACACAACGTCACTAAAACTCAGCAATATAGCTATTAAAATAAAGGGATAACAGAAAATTCCAGCAATGTGAGTTGCTAACTTTCTGTTAACATAAATTTCGGCAGCTTATATCAGGAATTACGAACCTCTAAACAACTATATATGATGAGACTTGATGCATGATGGACATAAACAAGCTAAACCCTAAACATGTAATGCATTCCCCTATAAGAACCCTAGGCACGCCAAGTGAGTTCAATTCCTTAAAGAGTACACTTTTGTGCTTAAGCAGAAGGCTGGTGTAGAGAATAAGCCCGTCGACACGTTAAGTCGTTGAGTCGCATTACTCAATTACATGAGTGTCGAAGTCACGGGCCTTGAGCGCATCAAAAAAGATTATTCTGAGTGTCTAGATTTTGGAGTTGTGTACGCGTCGTTGTTAGAGAGTCCGTCAGGAGCTAGCAGTGAGTACTTGCTTTTAGACGGATATTTGTTTAGGAGTGACCGCTTGTGCATACCACGCACATCTCTCCGCGATTTTCTTGTCTGGGAGTTACATTCAGGAGGGGTCGTGGGTCATTTCGGTCGAGACAAGACCATTGCCCTAGTGGAAGATAGGTTTCATTGGCCAAGCCTCAAGCGAGACGTGGCCAGAATTATAGGGCAGTGTCGTACTTGTCAACTGACAAAACAAAAGAAATAAGATTCAGGATTATCCACACCTTTGCCAGTTCCATTCATCCTTTGGCAAGGCATTAGTATGAACTTACTATTCGGAAACACGATTCTATATTTGTCGTTGTGGACCATTTTTCTAAAATAGCTCACTTCATTCCTTGTTCTAAGACCTCCGACCCATCTCATGTTGCCAAGCTATTTTTTAGTGAGGTTGTCAAATTGCATGGGTTACCAAAACTATAGTGTCTGACCGCGACGTGCGATTCATGAGTTACTTTTGGAAGACACTATGGCACAATGGATACTAGGCTCCAATTTTCTTCTGCCTACTACCCTCAGACCGATGGTCAGACTGAGGTGGTCAATGGGAGCCTATGGAGTTTGCTTAGATATTTAGTGGGGGAGCGCACCAGGACATGGGACACCGTACTACCTATAGCTGAGTTTGCGTTTAATAGTTATGTCAATAGGTCCACAAGTTTTTTTGAAGTCGTTACTGGTTATAAGCCTAGGAAGCCTATTGATTTTGTCCCTATGTCACTGTCCCATAGGTCGTCAGAGTCTGCAGAGTCTTTTGCGCATTACATTCGTTCATTGCATCAAGAAATCAGGTGAAAGATCACTACTAGTAATGAACATTACAAATTTTTTGCATACCAACATAAATGTTTTAAGGAGTTCGATGTAGGGGACTCTATGATGGTCCGCATTAGGCCCGAACGGTATCCTTAGGGAGCCGTTCATAAATTACACATGCGTAGCGCTGGACCCTTCAAAATTATAAAACGAAATGGTCTAAATGCGTATGTGGTAGATCTTCCACCTTCCATGAGAATTAGTTCCACATTCAATGTGGATGATCTGGTTACTTTTTAGGGGACCACTGATCCTTTGTCCAACCCTTCCCCCACCCATCCTGATTTCCCAGATCTGTCCCTTGACCCATGGCCTCTTCCCGACCTTTCTTCACAGCATCTACCTCCCATACCTAACTTTTGCATACCCAGAGAGGAAATAGAGGATATTCTGGACCATCAGATAGTATCAACGTCGGAGGCGGGTTTCAGAAGTACCTGGTTAAATGGAAGTCACGCCTAGCTTCAGACAACACATGGCTCACTGAGGAGGAGCTTCAGAGACTTGATCCTGACATCCTAGAGCGGTTCAGGAGTTTTTATTTTGCCAGTGGCGAAATCTTCGCAGTCAGGGAGAGTTGATGGGGACATCACGCGCACACGCACACGCACGCTGCCCCCCCTACGCACTTATGCAAGGAGGAGGGCTCTATTGTCGATCTGGCTCGATGACGATGTCTAGGGAGGACTTCCTAGTTAGAAGACTGAGTTTTGGTTCATTAGAGTGGGCCCGATAGTCAAGTAAAGCCCATCATGGGTTCTCATAATCGTGACCCACTAGTCTAATTAATCTCATATTTTAGGTTTTGCTTATTATTGTTATTTAAAATATCATAGATGGTTTAAATTATTTTGATTAGTTATTATTTTTGTTTACTTTATCGCCAAGTAATAGGTTGCGCTCATGGCGCGAGTTTTGGGGTATAAGGTTTTCTTAAAAATAGGCACCGCTTGTAGTTTTTTACATTCATTGAAGATTAATAAAATTCTTGCATTTTTCTACTCCTTTGAGTTCTTGAATTGCGGAAATCCAATTGGGTGCGAAGCCCACCCTTCTTCGAAGGGCTGACTACCGTGGTGTGAAGCCACATCTATCCCGATTCGCCTCCATCTTCTACCATCCATACTTCTCATCTCGTATAATCATCTACGATTCAAATCCGTTCTTTATTGCAGCAGTTTTCCTCTTTATAGCAGAATTCTAGATTCTGGCCCTACAGGAGAGTTAAAACTTCAGCAGAGCACCATGCATAGACTGCACATCGGATCGCCATGAAACTCGGAGGTTTTGAAACCCTCCTCTGGCCGACTAGAGCCAAGGAGGCGGTTTTTTGGATTCGGGGCCCCTTGCACACATGCGGCCAGGCCCTTGTGCACGTGTGTCAGGCCCGGCCTGCTGTCCACGCTCGTGGACTGTCGTCAGGTTCAGAATTTTCGCCAGTTTTATCCCTCTCGTACTCTTTTTCATAACCCTAACCCTAGATTGCATTGTTTCAATTTGTTTACCTGTTTCTTACCCTAGGGTTCTCTGAACTGACATTGGTGAATCCCTTCGATTAGAGACTGATTGCTGTGTATGTGTGGATGATTTTTACTTCTCTTTGAATATCGTTTGGTCCATAATTTTTACTGATCTAGCCCTAGCCTGTGTAGGCTTGGACCCGCATAGATTCCCCTTTCTTGAATGTTTGAACTTTTGTGTGGGATGTGGAAATTTTATGTGAATGTTTCTGAATTAGTTTGATCTACAGCCTAAGATCTTGCATATCATAGTTAATTTTCATGTCCTGCATCGAATTTGGTAGTAGAGCGGGAGGTCTCATGTTCGAGACTCCTCACCGGGGGTGATTAATGTAGTGACATTTTCACGCTGGGCTCGAGTGGGGTCGCTTGTGTGATGCAGGGGCGCACTTGGGGTGGGCGGAGCCCACGAGGGAGGTCTCGTGTTCGAGACTCCTCATTTGGGGTGATTAATGCGCATTTCACACCGGGCTCGAGTGGGATAGCCTGTGGGATGCGGGGACACACTTGGGGTGGACGGCTCATGTGAGGCAGTACTCATGTGATTTGGGGCCCACGAGGGGGGTTCGGCTGAGGTCCTAACCCATGAGATGTGGGGCCTGGGCTATGAGATAATTGGATTAATTCGCCATACTCTAACAATTTGAGCTTTTAGAGCAAGTGGTTAATTGTCTTGCATCATATATGGTATGAGTATGCCTTTTACATTTAAGGTTCACGTACAAACAGGGCTGCAATAAGTGTATGCTACATGTTTATGGCATGTGCATCAAGGGAATGGTTTGCAAGCAATGCTGTAGGAAACCGTTTCTATGAGCAAAGCAGCATGGCCCATTGTGACGCCCCACTGATGTTTGTGTGAAATCCACTCCAATGATTAGGTGCATCACCTAATTTTAGGCCCGGGCCCCAAAATCAACCGGATACATGATTCAGGTGGGCCACACCAAAGGAAAAACAGTTGTGACGGGATGCTGACCCTTGATATTATATCGGGCCCACCATGCTGTGTACGGGACATCCACTCCTATCAGATGTGTCACCCAATTTTAGGCTCAGGCCCCAAAGATCAGTCTGAACTGTGATTCATGTGGGCTACGCCAAGGGAAACAGTTGGAGAAGGAATACCCACCCTTGATTTTTGTGGGGACCATCCTGCTGTGCACGGGACATGCACTCTGAGCACCATATTGTGTCACCCCATGTTAAGCTTAGGGCCCAAAAATCAGGTCCATCTGTGATTCCGGTGGGCCACGCAATGGGAAACAGTTTGGAGGGTGGATGTTCAACTGTACAGTGTTTCCACTTGTGTGGCCTGCCTGAATCATGGATGGACCTGATTTTGGGTGATGCCTCTGATGGTCGGCATGGATGTCACATATATCATATGGGCCCACCTGGTCTGCCCCTCATTTGCTCTCATGTAGCCATCCCCAACGGTACTGCTCGCAGGGATCATCTCTACTGTGTATCATACATTAAAAATTAGCATTTGTAAATTAAAGAGTGACAGGTGAATTGAACCTGTACCTTTTGCTCTGTTCTCATGGTATTTTTGTCACGCTCCATTTCCTGATCCTTGTAAAATCAGGACAGAAATTTGCTAAATGTTGTTCAATTTCCAACAGAAAGAATTAAGTTTCCCGAATTCAACTTTTAGTCTCATTGTTCTGCACTTGAGTTCCTAGATATATTGAGTGTTGAACCTATGGAGAATCTTCAAATCCTTTTGAACTGCAAGTGGCATTGATTGCAACATATTCTCTTTATGCATATCATGCATGTTCAAGCAAAATTCTTTCTTGACTTGATTTCCTTGTATTATCTACTTTTCTTTCAAGATGAAAACTGAAAAGTAAAAATGTTGATACCCCTATTCTTGTTTTGAAAGGTGGAGAAGCTATTTTCAGAACTTGTTAAATGATAATCACTTTGAGAGTATAGAGATGGAAGGAACCATAAAGTCAAACGACGCCAAAGTCCATAGATACTTTCACAAGATTAGGATATTTGAAGTGAAAGAAGCTTTGAGAAAGATGGAAAGAGGAAAGGCCCTTAGACTAGATGGTATACCGATATAGGTATGGAAGTGTATGGTAAAAGAGCCTTGATCCTTCCCAATATATATCTGATGCGTATGAGGAATGAGGAAATGGTTGATCATCTTGTCATCCATTGTTTGTTTTCAAGAAGATTCTGGACTCACTTCTTTTCTTTGCTTCATAATTTCACATTAATTGGGTGATGCTGGGGTCGGTCGAGGAGTTGCTTTGGGCTTGGCATGGCGGGAGTACGGATAAATCTGGGAAAATCTCTTGGAGGTTGACTCTTATGGTGGTGCTTTGGTCTATTTGGGGAGCTAGAAACAGGAGATGTTTCAGAAATGTTGCTAAGGTAGTCAATGAGGTTATTAGCAAAGTTGGTGGCCTTGTAAATGATTGGCCGTGTTTGTTAAAGTCGATTTGGCTTTCCTTTGAGTTAGGCTTGCTCTTTGGTTTTTGGGTTTTTGGCCTGTTTGGGTTTGCGTTCTTTTCTCACTTTAGAGCTTCTAATAAAATTGTTGTTACCTCTAAAAAAAAGCGTATGGGAGATGCTAGTTATTTTGGTTGACGAAGTTGTTCAAGAAGATTGTAAGATCGAAGAAAATGTTAGACAAATGGAGGAAAAAGATACCATAGTACATATTTATAAGAATAAATGAGACGTGCAAAGCTGCACCAATTATTGTGGGATTAAACTTTTGAGCGATAACACTGAAAAGAGTCATTGAGCAAAGACTAAGGCACGGGATAAATATCAGAGAATCAGTTTGGTATCATGCCAGAGGTAACCACTGAAGCTATTTTCCTACTCAGATAATTGGTGGAGAAATATAGGTAGAGGAGGAAGGATATCCACATGGTCTTTATTGACTTAGAGAAAGCTTATGATAGGGTTTCTAGAGAGGATATATTGACATGAATAAGGATTTGTATGAGGGAGCAGTGAGAAATGTGAGGACCTCTAGTGGAGAGGTGAATTCTAATTACTGTAGGCTTGCACCAATCTTTTTTGCATTGGTTATGGACGAGTTAAGGAGGCATTTGCAAGTAGAGATCCCATGGTGTATGTTCTTTGTAGACAATATAGTTTTGATTAATAAGACAAGAGAAGGCATAAACACAAAGCTAGATTTATGGAGAGGTGCTTTAGAATCTAAAGGATTTAAAATTAGTCGGACTAAAATGGAGTATATGGAGTGCAGTTTTAGTAACAAACGTGAGTGAGAATGAGGGTTGTACTTTATTGTATACAACCATTGACACTCAATCTCATGTTTTTTCGGCAGGTGCTTAAACTAGAGTCTTAAGTTTGATTATGATAGAGAGCAATCATCTCTTATTCCATAGCTCATTTCCATCCATCATGAATTAGAGCTTCCTAGAAAGAATGAGGAACAAACACAAATGATAAGGACAAAGCAAATTTTTGAAAGGAAAGAGATAAACTAGCATAGGAATTTTTTTTTTTTTTTAAATTGGATGTTGAATGCGAGAACGTATACCCTGGTGAAGAGCGATTGGTAAATCTCCTTTATTAGACGCTAAGGATGAAGATTCAGGAAGACAATGATTTTCTGATGAAGCAGGAGGATTGGTGAGAGAACATCTAGTGTAGACCTGCAAAGGTGGAGCTGAATGTGTAGATGCATTTCACCCACTGAATGTTCTGTGTCAGGCACAATAGAAAGAGCAGCAGAAATCTCTCATAATTGCAAGGACTCACCCACTTCAGAAAAGTAAGGAGCACGTTCAGAGAATTTGACATCAATCGATATATAAAGTTTATGATAGATTGAATTTTAGCATTTGTATCCTTTTTGATTTCTGAGTATCCAACGAAGATACACTTGATGACCTTCAGTTCAAACTTGTCAAGAACATGATCCAATTGATGTATGAAACACATACAACTGAACATCATTTGAGGAATAGGAAATGTGGGAATACCAGACGTAAAAGGGGATTTACCATCTAAAATAGATGAAGTCATTTGATTTATTACATAGCTTGCAGTTAAGACTACATCACTCCAAAACATTTTCGGAACCTTCATATTCAATAACAACCTCGAGTAAATGTTGATTCTTATGTTCAATTACACCATTTTGTATATGAGGTTTGATGAATAATGCCATGAGATGAGAGATTTAAATTAAATTCAAAAGATACATTCCCTAGTATTATCTGAACATAGAATACACACCTTAGCATTGAATTGTGTTTTCACTTCCATATGAAATTCTTTGAAGCAGGAAAACACTTCATAGTGATCTTTTATTAAATATAATTATGTCATCTGAGAATAATTGCCCTCAAAATAATAAAGTACTTGAAATCAAATTGACTATCACTCTTTTTATCAATACGAGGTGGAAACAAGACTCTATGGTGCATTCTTCAAAAAAAAAAAAGAAGAAAAGAGAGACTGATGCTTGCTTGACTTGTAAGCTTCACACTCTAACTTACATAAGATAATGATGGAACAAGACTCTTTAAACTGCTCAAAGAAGGATGACCAAGCTTGTGATGCCATTGACGAGGTAAGATATCTGTCTGTAGTGCAACTCCACTCGTTCCAATGTTGAGATGGTAAAGACCATTCACTTCATGTCTTCCACCAATCATCCTTCCTGTCATTAGATCCTGAAATTCACAATAGGAAGAATAAAATGTGACAGAACAGTTCAAATATTTTGTTAGCTTACATATAACAAACTCAAAGGAAATTTAGTAATATATAACAGTGATGACCATGAACAGTACTCAACCTATACACTGGTTGTAGTGCATTCAGCTAATGTTACAAAGGAAATAGGAGTAGACTAATCTAACTGAGATAAAATACTATGTGTAGTAGTTGTATAGCTAATAGCTTGAATTTTCGTAATCAATAACCCAAGGAACGCTTTCGGAGGAACCAAGACATCGTACATGACTGAACAAGAGTAGCAGTGGTGGAATGATATTTTAGCAATTTGGCATACTAATCATTGAATAATGTAACCGTGCACCTGTGGTATTTGATTCGGAATAGGTAGAGATGGGCTTGGAGATATAGCTCTTAGAACCATCATAAAAAAATCAAACCGAAATTGCCAAAGCTGGCTTACAGTGAGATCTCAACATGTATCGACTGTGTTGTTAGAAAGATCACAATGAGAATGCTGTTGATTACCACAACCATGGTCGCACCTGCCACCAAAATCTATACCATGACCTCCCTTAGTATTCTTACCTCTAAAACAACCTCTTCTTGAATCTCTACTACCAAATCATCTACCATTGCCATGGCCACCACGACTTCTTCCATCTCCCCTACTGGATGAGGAAATAAATACTGAGCAATCAAATGTAGATGAATTCTGTGTATTTATACTAATTACACACTGAACACGAGCAAATGCTTCCATAGTGGATGGAATTTCTTTTCCTCCAAGATTTTGAGCTCGCATAGGCTCAAACCTAGGACGGAGATCAGAGAGGAATTTGGCAACACGACATTTCTCTCTTTGCTGTCTCATGATCTCATAATCAATCAATAGGGATTGATATACATTTAGTTTTTCCCCACATACCTCACAACACCGAATGATATTCCTCTGTATTCTTATCTTCTTGTTGAAGTGCAAAGACGTTCTAAAGCAACTTGTATATTCGAGTTAAATTCTTCTCGCCTAAATACATTTTTTTTCTTCATATTATTCCCCATTTCTTTTGTTGTTTTGAAAAAGATAGTATTTGCACTAATATGCGATTCCATGCTATTCAAATTTCAAAACAATGCTTTAAACTAAACATCTTCTACCACCCAAGCTTCATAATCTGTTGAACTTTCAGTAGGTTTAGGGGACGTCAAATACTTCAATATCTTTTTCCTGTAAAAAACAGTTCTATTGATCTGACCCATTGTAAATAATTCGCACCGTTTAGTTTGGTCGATGTAATTTCAAGATCCATCGACGTAGATGGAGACAATCTATTCTTGGCATAATTCATGACGGCTATTTTTAGGGGAGAAGAAATCAAACATACAGGAAGAACTAGAATTTAAACTTAACCAACACTTGCTTTAAGAGCTCTTTTTTTTTTTTTTTGTTAACTTGTTAGCACACCCCACTGTCAGTTCACACTTCACTGTTAGCCACCCCCACTAGGGATCGATACCAAGACGCCTGTGTTGAAACGAGGTATCTTTCACTCAGTCTACCACTTGAGCTATGGATCAGGGTGTACTTGCTTTAAGAGCATAAATCAATGATCACCACCACACGTATGAACCCATTGATAACAAATATGAAAAACAGTTCACATTCATTCACGACTTTTATATGCACACTTGATCTTCAAATCTGGCTATAGACAACTTCTACACATACACACTTGATCTTCAAATCTGGCCATAGGTGCATAATGGCCCACTTTAAACCATCACGATTGGTTGTGTGAATAAGCGGGCCGCAAGTACATCTATGGACACAACTACACAACTCACCATATGGTTGTTGAACAAAGATAAAAGGTGATTTGTGTAAGCTAGCCCTCAAAACTACTTAGAATTTCACCTTACAGAAATAAAAGAAGAAAGGGAAGAGAAAGAAAGTGAAAGAGACAAGGTACGCTATGATGCCATACTATGTTCTTGAGAGAGTTTTAGGACTTTTATAATAAAAGCAAAAGTACAAAACCCCTCCAATCTAGGTTATTACATAAGCAAAACCTATGGGCCTAAACTCTATTGTAACACATTTCAGCCCAATAATAATGACAAGCCATAAGATCATCATGGTTCACCTATGAGATCATCAAGGTCCACCAATAGAAGAGAATACATGCAGGAGCATTGATAGGTCTTTTACATTTATGTTATAAGATATGTATTTGATCCGTATCTTCTCCTCTGTAGGATTATTTTTGGTATGATCTTGTTTTGTGAGATGTATTGCAAGCTAATTCTGATTGTCGCACCTTTGATGCAGCGCTTTGGTTCAAGGAGGGTGAAGTAATTCAATGGACACAAGCTCAAGCACCTTGGCTAAGAGAGTGACCTTGCAGGAAGACTCAAAATTTTCATTGAATAAAATTTTGAAGAACTTTCAAGCACCTTTGAGTTCGAGGTCAGATTATTCTTTTCATTGTGTTTCAAACAATGTAATTTCACGAGGTTAAATTTATTATTTGGAGGCTTTTTCAATACCCTTTGAAGGTGCACGTGTATTATTTAAGAGAACGAACTGTTAAGAAATTTACAACTCCATGACTGTTTTTTCTATCTCTAATCGCAGTTTCTAATCCTTATCTAATTGAAAAATAAAACATCTATTATAAAAGCAAACGGTACATCAAGAAAGAGGGAATGTGTCCATGATACAATGACTCGATCTCTCCTCACCTTCTTTGGCTGCGGCATGGGCTATTTCATTGACCTCTTTTTATCTGCATGAGCAAACAAACTGCTCTCTCTCTCTCTCTCTCTCTCTCTCTCTCTCTCTCTCTAAATAAAATAAAATAAAAAACAAAAAAAACAAAACCCAAATGGAACAAGAAGAAGAAGAAAAGAAAAGAAAAGTGTCCAATGTATGAAATGTTCTTTCGACATTTGGGGCCTTTTAAATTGGTGGAAACTAAAAAGTAGATTTAGAAAGGAAAGTGTCACATCTGAAGACAATTGCGGAAAAGGAAAAGGTTTCCTTTTCTTTAGGTCAAACTTCCTAGCAATTCTAATATATTGGCTGACACTATCGATACATCACAGGAAATCCTAACTTGGTCCTTTTATTCTTTTGTAAGTGGAACCCACCTTATGCCAATGGTAACGGTGGTTGTAACAGCCAACATTGTTACCTTTACGATACAGGCTGTTATGGTCTCTCTCTCTCTCTCTCTCTCTCTCTCTCTATTGAAAAAAACCTGAAAAACCTGTATCGGCCCCGTAACAGGCCGTTATGGGGCCATTACAGCCTTTACGGGGGACGTAACGGGCTGTTACTGGGGCTGTAACGGCCTTTATGGGTCATTTTATCCGTAACGGCCGTTACGACCTTTACGACCCCATAACGTGTAACGGTTGCCGCCGTTACCTTTACGTAACGGTCTTTACGGCACACCATGCCTTATGCATGGTTCAGGTGGGTGCGGCATGTGGATCCCTGACTGTGAGGCACACTGTGATGTAAGTTTCTTAATTCCATACCGTCCATCTGTTTTGAAAGCTCATTTTAGGGCATGATCCCAAAAATGAAGTAGATCCAAATCTCAGGCTGACCACACCACAGGAAACAGTGGTGATTGACCATTAAAAATTCTTGTGAGCCACAAAACTTTTGGATCGAGCTGACATTTGTGTGGTCCCTCAATGCAGGTTAGATGGCAAATAAACATCCCCCCCCAGAAGTTTTTAATGGTGGGTATTCAATCACCACTCTTTCCTGCAGTGTGGTCCACCTGAAATTGGGATCTACATCATTTTTGGGATCATGCCCTAAAATGATCTCTCAAAATGGATGGACAGCGTGGATGTAAGGCACATACTTTACGGTGGGCCCCACAGTTAGGGATCCACCCACCTCAGTGGATCCGGGGATTCACTGAAGGTGTACTTGCGCTTAGCAAAACTCACATGTCATCTCTTTTATTATGCTCTTACTGATGTTAACCAAAAGATGGAACGCCATAATCTGCTAATTTGGGTGTATGATTTTCAATTTTGCAGGTGCTGGAACCTACCGAAAAGGGAAATGTGGCAATGCTCATCATAGAGAAGACGGGAGTCCTTCCCATGTAATGGCAGTCATGGTAAGAATTAGAGGCTGTGGTGTTATGGTAATCTTGGAAGCCCCGTCACCAGATCATGTGTTTTGAGTTACAGAATCAACATTATTATTATTTTGAAATCCAGGAAGACCGTTGCTGGGAATTTATCTCTGTCTGCTTTTGTTATGATGGATGATTTGATTTTATGTAACTTGGACCCGGACACTTGTTGATGTCGGGAACATGGTTTGATGACTCATCATGTCGACTTGGTTTCGATCGTGAAATAGGCATTCGCCGGTGGTGGAAATTGATAAAAATCCCTATTTCTCACTTTAAGTGTTTGTAATCTATTTGTTGATCGAGTGGGCTATGCATGCATACCTTTCAAAAGAAGAAGTGGGCAAGGCATGCGCAAAGAAATGGACGTTTTAGATGAATGGAACCAATGGTCAAAGATGGATAGGTTGCCTAATTGAAGATTGGAATGACATATTTTAGGATATGGCACATTAACATATGAGTTGGGTCTGGTTTTGCCGGAGTAAAATGACTTGAGCCCATGGCCTACGTAAAAATTGATTGGGGCATGTATGCGGAGAATAAGCCCAACCACAGCCCAAGCTGGTAGGTCCAAGCCTGCGTAAAGTGGCTATGCGTTGAATTGCCATCCTTACTCTTGCCTCAGGCGATTCACGAGTCTAGTCGCCCCGGTGGATTCTGTACATGGTTGGTGAGGTCGGGGAAACACCAACTTCAGTGAGGCTGTGACTGTGGGGCACAGCTTGATATTGTTGGGGAACTGCGGAAGCACAGGGAAATAAATCAAGCACAGACGAAGTCCAAATAAGAACAATTCGAATTTTGCGAGGAAAGCTCTTGTGAGAAAAAAAATAAAAAAACCAGGATACAAAGCGACGAGTAATGGACTTTGAAAGCAGAAATTATAAGAGAGATAGAGTCCTACCAATTCAAACAAGCCTCAAACCTACTTCACAAGGTCTAGCTATGCCGTTGAATCCTTAGGAACAAATTAGAAAGTCCTAAAATACTCAACTATCTCTCAAATTGTAACGCCCTGAAAATCGGGGGTCGATCATAAGCTCCACTCCCGAGTTCCAACACATCACTTATGCAACATAGATAATGATGATTAAATGTTATCTGTATTAGTACATTAAACATGGATGGAATTAAACTAAAACAACATATCATACTCTAGAGAGTTAAATTACGCAGGCGGAAGAACTGTGATAGACATATAAAGTATATAAACTGTTATGAGTCTCCAGAGTGTGAACATGTTACCAGGTTAAATATATACATGTATACTTCCCAAAATGGACAAAAAATGAATATATAGATGTGTTTCAAAAGACAAAATAGCAAGTGCAAGGGCATCTAGTCAACATCCCAGAAGTCCCCGTCGATCAGGCCACGGCTTACATGAATCCGCCTGAAAACTGTATGAAAGAGAATGCCTCATCGTCATCCTCATAGTCCAGCTCCTCCTCGTAGGCATCGCCTCCACTTGCAACTAAGACAGGGCCTGGTTGGTGTGTACAACACCGTCCCGTAATGTGGAAGTGAGTGATCAACTCAGTGGAGCCATAAAACAAAGGTTAACATGTTATCAATTCAGTCAAGCAGTAATGATAAAACAATACAATCAACCATCCCTAAGTACTCTGATTAATGCAGGAATGGTATGTATAAATGATGCATGCCCTCGCCTGCACTCCCTCTGCGATCTTCATCTAACGGTCGCGCATGTCAATCACTTCCTCAGTGCTCTCTACTCAACGCCAAATGGCACATGCAGTGCGGTGCATGAGCATGATTACCAAGTTCTTATTAGTCCTTTTCATACAGCAGGATTGAGAAACTAAAGTACCTCCCTTATATCATTTCCCAAATAATGATCCATTCTAGGCTCGTCAATCCTAGGAAATCTCATACGATGTTGTGGTTCTAGGTCACTACAAAGAGCTCATCACCTCGATGCAGTGTAGGCCTAGTTATACTCTAGTTGCTACGGAAAGGCTCGTCGCCTCTACGCAGGCTCAAAGTATGCTTGATGTCACTACAAAGGGCTCGTCACCTTATCAGTGTAGGCCGACAGCTCGAATACAGTGTTCCATACCGCCGTATTCGGGTCATGAGGCTGTGTTGCTCACTGGACACTACGGGGAGGCTCGTCGCCCCAGCGTACGCTGACAGCTCGACCACGGTGTCCCATACCACCATGCCCGGCTCATGAGTCTTAGCAGATCGATGTACCAAGGTTAACGGGGTTTTCACTGGTGAGTTTGGTACCTTAGGTTCAAGCAATAACGTCCATACATGGTGAACATACATCGGGTCAATCGGGTTACTTGACAAGTTCGACTAGTACAAGCGTACCTCGAGTTAATCGACATGAAGTGCGTAAGCACTCCGTGTGGCCTAACCACTGCCGACAACCAAAGTACGGCTCGTATTCATCGAACACGTCCCGTGTGGTGAGACAACCTCAGCTACCTGATTATAATCTATTACCGAATGCCTGGACTATATCAAAGTCCCAAACACAACTCAAGTAAGATAGAAATACATATGTGCTAGTCCAAAACAGCAAGTAGCAACCAACTTAAGTATAAGTCTTATTCGAGCATTTCAACAAACACGTAGTATACATGTTAACACACATAGGCATTTCAACCATAAATACGTAGTAGTGATATAGGATATAGAAAGGAAAACCATAACCATCGTTAAGGGAATTGAGGATCCTATCTCAATGCCCTCATTACATGCATATCAACAAGTATTTCCTCATTGAGGCATTTTATCAAACACTTAGACTACACATATTACACACATGTACTAGACTAGTTATAACATACATCCTGACAAGCCCTTTTATACATCCTGACAAGCCCTTTTTATAAAGAGTTGTTACATACACAACAAGCATATATCCATAGTTGATAATCATGGCAAGCATGAATCCAAATTCCCTACTCATTCAATCATATCAACAAATACATGGAATACACTACATCCAACATAGTTCATATATATCCGTAAATTGAAACAGGCGTCGCATTTAGCATGTGAAATGGCACCCACGACAATTATAAATCATTAACCGGCATTGAAAGCCTTGAAAACCATAACTTAAACGTTTATAGCCCACACCTTTCGCCGGTAAACAAGCAACGAACTCAGTTTGTATTCCGAGTCTGTGTCTACAGCATAACGACAACTTACAATATGAAATAGGTTAGCTATTTCATCACATACACTATTTGAAACCCTCAAACAGATTAGAGTTTGGATTTCTTACCTAAGAATGGGATCGGAATCGCCGGAATAGCGATACAAAAAAGCCGATTCAGCTCGTGGAGTGATGGAATTGAATCGCAGGGATGAACTCCAACTCTCTCTCTCACTTTTTCTCTCTTTCCTTCTCTTTCTTCTCTCTTTTCTCACCTAGGGTTAGAAATTCGTATGTGAAGAGAGTGAGAGGGTTTAAGGCCCTTATATAGGCTTAGAACTGATGGGAATGGCCCCAAGGCCATGGTATACTTAGGTTGTAGCCAAATGACATCTGTTCCGACCCAACGGAGCACTTCTGGAGGCTTCTTTTCTACGTGCGGTCGGACTTAAGCTCCCTGGCATTGGATCTAGGTTGAGTTAAGTTTTCGGTCTGATCAGATTTACAGATCGACTGTGGCCGACCAGTTTCAGTTCAACGGTCACCGTCACTCGATCATGGCCACAAGTACACTGACATATGTATGAAATTTTCCCTGATCCAAGGGTATATTTGGGTCAAATTTTGACGGTTTAAGTCCTTATATTTAGCCTACAAGTGAACGACTCAAGTTACTTAAATATGAGCACGTTTCCTAAAGATATTCGCGTTTCTCACACACTTTGCTCCGGGCTCAAGTTGTACGTTTCTGGATACTATCTGGATCTGATTTTCGAGGTGGTTATCAAGCCCAATAAAGTGGTCATAACGGTATAGTCTCGCAGTAATCGGACTTTCGACGCGCGATCCAGGTCCGATACGGAGTTTCAAGGTGCTCCCGAGAGCAACCGGGTTTAGAGATGGATCCTAAGTTTTAGGGTAATGTAGCATCAATGATTCTGCACATTTTGGGTCTTGCAGATCATATTTAAAGTGATTAGTGCTAATTTCACAGATATTTTAGTTTAGCATTAACTAATCCTCGTTTAATTTCTAAAGGATTTAGTCCTAAGTGATTTCTGCCTGAGGTAATACTTGGGTCTTTGTACGGATTTTTTCGAGACGTTACAATCTACCCCCCTTAAAGAAAATTTTCGTCCTCGAAATTAGTACCTTCTCATACTCCTCAAGAATCCGAGGGTAGTTCTTTCGAACCTCGGCTTCTGTTTCCCAAGTAGCCTCTTCTTCCGTGTGATGTGTCCACAATACCTTCACCAGTGGAATCACCTTACTGCGCAACACTTGCTCCTTCCTGTCTAAGATACGTGTCAGTTGCAGTATATAGGTAGTGTCTTCGCTCAACTGCACCTGCTCCCATCTGATGATGTGGGAAGGATCAGGAACATACTTCTTCAGCATGGATACATGAAATACGTTGTGCACACCTACGAGTGGTGTGGGCATAGCAAGGCGATATGCCACCACACCCACTCGGTCCAATATCTGGAATGACCTAATAAATCGGGGCGTGAGTTTTCCCTTCTTCCCAAATCGAAGAACTCCCTTCATCGGAGAAACTTTCAGGAATACATGGTCCCCGACCTTAAACTCTAGCGGTCGCTGCCTCGTATCGACGTAGCTCTTTTGTCTGCTCTGTGCTGCCAAAAGTCGACGCCTGATAATGTCGATTTTCTCTGAAGTTGCCTGAACTAATTCTTTGCCAATCAGGCTCTTCTCGCCAACTTCTGCCCAACAGTGCGGTGCCCTACACGGATGCCCATACAGTGCGGTGCCCTACACGGATGCCTATACAATGCCTCATAAGGAGCCATGCCAATACTCGCATGGAAGCTATTATTATAGGCGAACTCTGCATAAGGAAGACAGTCATCCCAACTGTCTTTGAAATCCAGCACACAGGCTCGTAGCATATCTTCCTATATCTGGTTTACCCGTTCCGTCTGCCCGTCAGTTTGTGGGTGGAACATGGTACTGAACTTCAATTTCATACCCATGGCTTCCTTGGTACGAGTCCAGAAGATAGATGTGAATCGCGTGTCTCGGTCCGACACGATCTCCAGGGGAACTCCATGCAGACGTACAATCTCCTTGATATACAACCTAGCCAACTCATCTGCAGAGTTCGAAACTCTGATAGGGAGGAAATGAGCCGATTTCGTCAACCGGTCTATGATCACCCAAATGGAATCATGACCCTTCCTCGTCTTCGGTAGCCCATAGATGAAATCCATAGAGATGAAGTCCCACTTTCATTCAGCAATGGGCATGGGCTGAAGCAGTCCAGGAGGTCGATGATGTTCGGCCTTGACCTACTGGCACGTGGGACAGCGTGATACATACTCTGCTATGTGGGCCTTCATGTTGTCCCACCAGTACGATCTCTTCATGTCGCGGTACATCTTCGTACTGCCAGGTTGCATTGCCATCCTTGAAATGTGAGCAACCTCGAGAACTTCCTTTCTCAAGTCAGAAAGATTTGGGATGCATAGGCGGCCACGGTAACGTAAGCCCCCATCTGTACCAACTCTCCACTCTCATCGTCAATAGCTTGCTCTCAAAGCTCATAATCGTTCATCATCCTTCTGGGCCTCGATGATCCTATCATCAATAAGTGGCCGCACACGAACATGCGCGATGCTCTTGAACGGCTCCTCCACGGTGAGTTTTTGCTCGAAGTCTAGTATGAACTCTACAATACCCCATTCTGCCACCATTAGTGGAGCTGCAAACTTTATGGTCTTCTTGCTGCTCAACGCGTCAGTCACAAGGTTAGCCTTGCCCGGATGGTAGGAAACCTCGAACTTGAAGTCCTTTAAGGTTTCCATCTACCGCCGCTGCCTCATATTTAGGTCTCGCTGAGTGAATATGTATCTGAGGCTCTTGTGGTCGCAAAAGAGCTCGAACTCCTTTTCGTAGAGGTAATGTCTCCAGAGCTTCAGTGCAAAGATGACGGCTACTAACTCTAGGTCATGAGTAGGGTAGTTCTCCTCGTGTTTCCTCAACTGTCTCGAGGCGTAAGCAATCACCCTGTCCTTCTGCATAAGGACACAGCCCTGACCAACGCGAGACGCATCGGTGTATATAGTATACTTAACCCCTTGCTCTGACAATACTAGTACAGGGGCGGACGTCAACTTGTCTTTCAACTCTTGAAAAGCTGCTTTCGCCTTCTCATTCCAAGCGAACTTCAGATCGTTCCGTGTCAACTGAGATAGCGGTCTGGTAATCTTGGAGAAGTCCCTAATAAAATGACGGTAGTACCCTGCCAGACTAAGAAAACTCCTCAGCTCAGTGACCAAACCGGGCTGCTCCCAGTCCTGAACTGCGGCTATCTTCGCAAGGTCCACAGCTATCCCTTCCTTGGACACCACATGTCCCAGGAACTTGACTTCCTCTTTCCAGAAGTCGCACTTCTTGTATTGTGTAAACAACTGGTTCTTCCTAAGAGTATCCAGGACTGCTCGCAGGTGCTCCTCGTGATCTTTCCGATTCTTGGAGTATATCAGAACGTCATCTATAAACACGATGACGAATCAGAACAGAAACAGCCAAAACACCCTGTTCATCAAGTCCATGAATACTGCCGGTGCGTTTGTGAGTCCAAACGACATCACAAGGAACTCGTAATGCCCAAAGCTGGTCCTGAATGCTGTCTTCTGCACGTCTTCCTCCCTGACGCGCAACTGATGATACCCTGACTGTAAGTCAATCTTTGAGAATACTGTGCTCCCTTTAACTGATCGAACAGATTGTCTATCTTGGGCAAGGGATACTTGTTCTTCACCGTCACTTGGTTCAACTTGCAATAATCAATACATAATTACACTGAATCGTCCTTCTTCTTTACAAACAACACGGGTGCTCCCCATAGAGACACGTTAGGCTCTATGAAACTAGCATCCAACAGATCATCGATCTGTTTCCTCAGCTCCTCCATCTCACATAAAGGCATGTGATACGTGGGTAACGAGATGGGTGTCGCACCAGGTACAAGATCAACCGTGAAATCGATCTCGCGCTGAGGAGGTAATCCAGGAATTGTCCTGAACACGTCCTCAAAATCCTGAACTACTGGCGTATTCGCTAACGTCGGGCCATCAACATGCTTTAACAAGGCAGAGTAACAAGCAACACGGCAAGGCCAACTGACCTGCATTGGAAAAGTAAAGACCGTGCCCTCAGGTCCGTAGGCTATTACGATCTTGGCCTCACAATCTATCCCTGCCCTAATCTTGGTGAGCCAATCTATACCGAGAATAATGTCGTAGTGCCATAATGGGGCCACGATCAGATCAACAAGCACTGTCCTACTACCCAAATCTACTGAGCAAGCCTCACAGATTTGGGTGACATCTGTAAAAGTCCCTGTAGCCATAGTAATCCTCACTCCCTTCATAGGAGCAGTAACCAATGATAGCCGCTTGACAACCGCGCATGAAACGATGGAGATAGTGGACCTAGTGTCCACCAACAAGAAAACTAGAGTACCTTGGATCTGTGCAGTGACTTTGAAAGTCATAAGTGCGACATCTAATGCCTCAGATGCCTCAGCTGTAAGTGAGTGCACCCGAGCCTGCTGTGAACGGTTCGGTGGTGGCACCATAGGCCGTTGAGGTGGCCTAGATTAAGGTATGGTTGGCCGGAATGATAGATGAGCTAGTGCCGACCGTAGAGATGGTGCTGATATAACCTGGGGAAGCTGACGGTTGATCCTTTGGGGTGGTGAGAATCCACCATCTCTCATCCTGGTGAAGTAGTTTACCTTTGTGTGGCCAGGCCTCTTGCAGTAAGCACACCACACATCAGGTCGCCTCACTGGGGCAGGTGAAGCCATTAGCCTCGGTGGTGAATTTGTAAGCGGCCTCTTACTGAGGAACGGTCTGCTCGGAAGAGTAGAACGCGACTTAGGGTCCATAAGTGCTCGCATACAGGACTGCCTGTCCCCATTCTGCTCCGCTCACATAGACATGCTCACTAGCTCAACATAGCCGGGTATGCTAGCACAGCACATCTTCGAGCGGATCTTGAGTCGCAGACCCTCAGAAAAACGCCGCATACGCATCGACTCATCGACCAATATCAACGGAGCGTACCTGTCCAGCTCCGTGAATCTGTTCTCATACTCCGCCATTGTCACCCCTCCCTATCGGAGGCGAAGGAACTCACTCTCCTTCTCATGGCGATAAGTGACGGGATAATATTTCTCGTGGAAGCGGGTCTCAAAGTCTGCCCATGTTCATACATATCCGACGACAGTAGTCCGAAGGACATTGTCCCACCATAAACTAGCCTCATTTTCAAACATGAAGGTGACCAACTCTACCTGCTCTGCCTCAGTGCAGTACAACGGCTTTAACATCTTAGAGATGCGGTCAAGCCAATACTCAACTTTCTCGGGTCTATGAGTACCCACAAATGTAGGAGGCCGTAAGCGCTGAAATCGCTCAAAGTGGCCACTGGCACCTGCATTCTCTGCAGGATGTACGAAAGGTGCAGGGGGAGCCACACCCATACCCTCGGCAAAAATTCCCCCAAGGGTGGCCAAGAGCTGCTGCTGGTGCTACTGGTGCTGCATCAGCAATATCATCTGCTCGAACTTATCGGTAGGCGGAGCCGACTGAGGCACGTGCAGCGTCGAAGAAGACGCATGGGCATGCTCAGGGGCCGGTGGCGTAATAGGCGGTGCTGTAAATGGTGCCACAGGTGTCGGCCCATTAGTGGGGCCTCGGCTGAAAATCCGACATAGTGTCAGAGGGAGACGGGCCCGAACTGGGGTTCGTATGGCTATCACTTAGGGGAGCTACCTCGTCAATCGAGTCGCCAGGAGTGTGGGGTGCCGTAGTCTGTGTGGCCTTAGGTGGCATTCCCTATATTCAAGATAGGGTGCAACCCAGGTCAGATTCAGCATAGTCACAACTTAAACACAGCATTCACACCAGCTTAAGGAAACTTCATGCATTTCATTAAACAAAACTTGTCACCATACGTGAAATGCAATATTACATGAATTATGACAGAAAATGCATGAGGGCTAACACTAGCAGGCTTCAAACACTACAACCTACTAACCAATTTACCACATTACGAGGCCTAATAAGGCTATACCTAGCAAAAGAAGGAAACAAGCAACAAAATAAAACAGAAGATGACTACAAGTACAACTAGTCGTCAGAATCTAGCGACGGTGGAGGTGCACTCTTGTCCTGTACACAGCACAGGATGGCCCTCAAGGCGCTAGACACCTTAAATTTTCACTTCATGAAGGCCTCGGTCTCTTCAACCTTGGTTCGGATCTGCATGATCTCCTGTCGCAGGGCAGCTTAGCCCTCTTCCAGTTGAGCCAAGCGGGCTTCCCTGGCGGCCCGATCACTGTCGTACACCTGAGTAGCAGGGGGAGAGCCTTCCCCAGTGCCTTGGGCCTCATCTTCCTCTCCCTCACTTTCTCTCTCTTCACCTCCTTCCTCCGACTCGCCTTCTTCTTCTATCTCATCACCTTCCTCTTCACTCTTTGTCTCGTCCTCATACTGGTCAAGTCGGACTTGATGTTGCCGAGGGCCAATCCCCATGTTGTTAAGCGTAGCCTCATTGAAGTAGTGGATCGGCGTAAGGTCATCCATGTTAAGTCTGTAGGCGAACTCTCAGGCAATCTTGCATATGAGTCGGCCAAATGGTAGGGAGACATCATTCCTAGGAGAACGTGCCGTCTGGACTATCTGTAGCAAGGCAAACGTAGGCAGATACAGCTTGTCTCCCTGCCCAGCTCTATACAGGAAGTCTACCATCAGGCGAGTATATTTGGTACGGTTGCCCCACCTAGGATACATGTTATACGTGAATATGTGGTGAAGGAGGCGAAATTCGTCTGCCATCTCCGTCACCGGGAGGCTTCTGCCTTCCTTTAATGAACTAATTTGCCGCAAAGGTAACGCGTGCGGCGATCTCTTTTTCGCTCGTTTTTGAGAGGCTTATCGCTAGTGTGCACCTCCTCACGCGGAACTCGCATGATCCGGGAGACCAAATTAACATCAATCATTGCTTCTCGCCTTCCAAATGGAATCTTGAACTGCAGAGGCTCCAGTGATGGGTCTCATATATGCGCGTAGAAGGCTCAAATCGTGTTCTCACACGCGTGAGACTTGCCCTCGAATATGGGACCCCACTCGTTGTCCGCCAGGTGGTCCATTATCGGGTACGTCCCAAATAGCTTCTCATCCACATGAGCTTCAAGCACAACTCGATGGCCACCAAATCGGCCGTGCTCGAAGCCTGCCGGTAGAACTTGCTCAAGCGGGAGTCGGGGATCGAGCTTCCGCTTCGACCTTCGCTCTTGGACGTCGATTGTGTTAGGTTCAACGCCCGCCTTCTTCCTTGGACGGGTAGGGCGGCTACGCCCGGCTTTCTCCGTAGGAGCTCTCTTCTTCCCCATGAGGGAAAGAAGTGTGAAAATGGAGAAAATTGCCGTAACAAGCTTGAAAAGAGCCATTTGAGCAAGATAAGATGGGAGGATTGAAGGGGGTCGTGGGACTTGAGGTTTTAGAGACACAAGAAGGGTTTGTGCACTCAAACAAATGGAAATAGGTGAAATGGGAGGTGGTGTTGAAAGAAATCATGAGAGGTGGGTTTGTAGTGAAGAAGATGAAGAAGATGTGAGGATAGGGGAGAGATTTGAGGGAGAATGGTGGGATTTTGCGAGGTTTAGAAAGCTTAGAGGGAGGGGAATAGAGGAAAAGAAAATAAATGGAGAGAATAAAAGGGGCCCCACCCAATTTCGTGGGCCCCACAGCCCTTTACAAGCGTTAGCCCAACTCTGCCCCGACGCGGCCCAGGCGACCCGGGCGCGGTGCACCGCGGTTGGCACGGCACCGCCGCCGTTTGCTGGACTTGGGCTCGGTGTCGCCGCGGTGGGCGGGTCGCCGCCGTGGTCCGCTGGACCTGGCGCTATGCCGCCGTTGTTAGGCGGTGGCCATCCCCCTCACGCTGGATCTCCATGGGTCCTATCGTCTTGCGTGATTTGGGCCCCCTTTGCCGTTTGAAGCGGTTTCGGGTCCCATGACGTGTATTCACGCCATTGGTATCGTTTGCGAGTGGGATTTACCAAGTTGACGCCCATACTCATCAATTGATGGACTAGAGGGAGAGTTGGATCGTTTTACGCGGTCAAAGGTGCTCGTGGGGTGCACTACAATGATCAGTTTTGGTCAAACCCAACGACCGATGAAACCGGAGATCCTATACCTGTTTCTACGCTTTATCGCACCCTCCTAAGTTAAAGTATGTCAGTGGACGTCGTGTGACCATAACCCAGGCCCATTTTAATCCAAATCATGCTCTGATACCAACTTGTAACACCTTGAAAATCGGGGGTCGAGCATAAGCTCCACTCCCGAGTTCCAACACATCACTTATGCAACATAGATAATGATGATTAAATGTTATCTGTATTATCACATTAAACATGGATGAGATTAAACCAAATAATATATCATACCCCAGAGACAGTTAAATTACGCAAGCGGAAGAACTGTGATAGATATATAAAGTATATACACTGTTGTAAGTCTCCAGAGTGTGAACATGTTACCAGGTTAAATATATACATGTATACTTCCCAAAATGGACAAAAAATGAATATATATGTGTGTTTTAAAAGACAAAATAGCAAGTGCAAGGACATCTAGTCAACATCCCAGAAGTCCCCGTTGATCAGGCCATGGCTCACATGAACCCGCCTGAAAACTGCATGAAAGAGAATGCCTCCTCGTCATCCTCATAGTCTAGCTCCGCCTCGTAAGCATCGCCTCTACCTGCAACTATGACAAGATCTAGTTGGTGTGTACAACACCGTCCCGTAACATGGGAGTGAGTGATCAACTTAGTGGAACCATAAAGTAAAGGTTAACATGTTATCAATTCAGTCAAGCAGTAATAATAAAACAATACAATCAACCATCCCTAAGTACTCTGATTAATGCAGGAATGATATGTATAAATGATGCGTGCCCTCGCCTGCACTCCCTCTACGATCTTCATCTAACGGTCGCGTATGTCAATCACTTCTTCAGTGCTCTCTACTCAACACTAAACGGCACATGCAGTGCGGTACATGAGCATGATTACTAAGTTCTTATTAGTCCTTTTCATACAGTAGGATTGAGAAACTAAGGTACCTCCCTTATATCATTTTTCAAACAATGATCCATTCTAGGGTCGTCAGTCCTAGGAAATCCCATACTATGTTACGGTTCTAGGTCACTGCAAAAGGCTCGTCACCTCGATGCAGTGTAGGCCTAGTTATACTCTAGTTTCTACGGAAAGGCTCGTCGCCTCTACGTAGGCTTAAAGTATGCTCGAGGTTATTAGAAAGGGCTCGTCACCTTATCAGTGTAGGCCGACAACTCGAATACAGTGTCCCATACCACCGTATTCGGCTCACGAGACTGTATTGCTCACTGGACACTACGGGGAGGCTCGTCGCCCCAGCGTAGGCCGACAGTTCGACCACGATGTCCCATACCACCATGCCCGGCTCATGAGTCTTAGCGGATCGAGGTACCAAAGTTAACGGGGTTTTCACTGGTGAGTTTGATACCTTAGGTTCAAGTAATAACGTCCATACATGGTGAACATACATCGGGTCAATCGGGTTACTTGACAAGCTCGACTAGTATGAGCACACCTCGAGTTAATCGACATGAAGTGCGTAAGCACTCCATGTGGCCTAACCACTACCGACAACCAAAGTACGGCTCGTATTCATCGAACATGTCCCGTGTGGCGAGACAACCTCAGCCACCTGATTAGAATCTATTACCGAATGCCTGGACTATATCAAAGTCCCAAACACAACTCAAGTAAGATAGAAATACATATGTGCTAGTTTAAAACAGCAAGTAGCAACCAACTTAAATATAAGTCTTATTCGAGCATTTCAACAAACACATAGTATACATGTTAACACACATAGGCATTTCAACCATAAATACATAGTAGTGATATAGGATACAGAAAGGAAAACCATAACCATCGTTAAGGGAATTGAGAATCCTATCTCAACGCCCTCATTACATGCATATCAACAAGTATTTCCTCATTGAGGCATTTTATCAAACACTTAGACTACACATATTACACACATGTACTAGACTAGTTATAACATACATCCTGGCAAGCCCTTTTTACAAAGAGTTGCCACATACACAACAAGTATATATCCATAGTTAATAATCATGGCAAGCATGAATCCAAATTCCCTACTCATTCAATCATATCAACAAATACATGGAATACACTACATCCAACATAGTTCATATATATCCGTAAATTGAAACAGACATCGCATTTAGCATGTGAAATGACACCTATGACAGTTATAAATCATTAACCGACATTGAAAGCCTTAAAAGCTATAACTTAAACGTTTATAGTCCGCACCTTTCGCCGGTAAACAAGCAACGAACTCAGTTTGTATACCGAGTCTGTGTCTACAGCACAACGACAACCTACAGTATGAAATATGTTAGCTATTTCATCACGTACACTATTTGAAACCCTAAAACAGATTAGGGTTTGGATTTCTTACCTAAGAACGGGATTGGAATCGCTGGAATAGCGATACAGAAAAGCTGATTCAGCTCGTGGAGTGATGGGATTGAATCCCAGGGATGAACTCCAACTCTCTTTCTCACTCTCTCTCTTTCCTTCTCTTTCTTCTCTCTCTTCTCACCTAGGGTTAGAAATTCGTATGTGAAGGGAGTGAGAGGGTTTAAGGCCCTTATATAGGCCTAAAACTGATGGAAATGGCCCCAGGGCCATGGTATACTTAGGTTATAGCCAAATGACGTTTGTTCCATCCCAACGGAGCACTTTTGGAGGCCCATTTTCTGCGTGCGGTCGGACTTAAGCTCCCTGACATTGGATCTAGGTCGAGTTAAGTTTTTGGTCTGATCGGATTTATAGATCGACTGTGGCAGACCAGTTTCAGTTCAACGGTCACCGTCACTCGATCAGGGCCACAAGTACACTGACATGTGTATGAAATTTTTCCTGATCCGAGCATGTATTTGGGTCAATTTCTGATGGACTGAGTCCTTATATTTAGCCTGCAAGTAAACGACTCAAGTCACTTAAATCTGAGCACGTTTTCTAAAGATATTCGTGTTTCTCACATACTTTGCTTCGGGCTCAAGTTGTGCATTTCTGGATATTATCTGGATCTGATTTTTGAGGTGGTTATCAAGCCCAATAAAGTGGTCATAATGGTATAGTCTTGCAGTAATCGGACTTTTGACGCGTGATCCAGGTCCGATACGGAGTTTCAAGGTGCTCTCGAGAGCAATCGGGTTTAGAGACGGATCCTAAGTTTCAGGGTAATGTAGCATCAATGATTCTGCACGTTTTGGGTCTTGCAGATCATATTTAAAGTGATTAGTGATAATTTCACAGATATTTTAGTTTAACACTAACTAATCCTCGTTTAATTTCTAAAGGATTTGGTCCTAAGTGATTTCTGCCTGAAGTAATACTCGGGTCTTTGTATAGATTTTTTCGAGACGTTATACAAATTCTGATTACACTCGATATATATACTATCACAACCGGAATAGAAAGCAAATCCCACACTTACGCAATTCTGCGCACACGCTCGATGGGACCTTCGATGGTATTGACATCCTATCGAAGACCTTGATGGCATTCGATGATATTGAGTAGCAACACCACAATGTTCTAACAACCAACTTGAATTTTTCAGATGTTTCCGATGGAATCAAGCACCTGTCGGTGGCATCGATAGACTATGTTATTGATAAATTTAAAACATCAACAACAGATATATGTGTTGTATATCCATGCCGTCCATCTATTCCCCTAGCTCATTTTAGGGCATAAGCCCAAAAATGAAGCATATCCAAATCTCAAGTTTACTGCATCACAGTGTAGACATCTCACTCTAGGCTGATAAGTTGATAGAGTTTGAACAGATGGATGGACAAGTACACCATGATCCTAAATCCTTACCTTAGAATCTTATACCTCAGGAAACCCTAAACCCTAACCTTAGAATCCTAAACCTTAGGAAACCTAGTCCTAAATCCTAAACTCAGCCCATCCAACCTAGTTAGCCCGGTCAACTTAATCCGAAACCCTGAAAATCGAAAACCTTAGAACCTCGAGTCAATTCGGTGAGTCAACTCACCCGGTTAGCTTACCTAAGCCCATAACCCAGTCAACTCATCTAGTTAAACCCAAAACTATGCCCGAACCTAAGCCCAAAACTAAGCTCAATCGGAGAAATGACCGAAACCTCAAAGCAACGACTCTCACAGCAGAACCTCCACACGCTTGGAGGATGCTGCATGCCAAAGCTAGTAGTCCAAGTGGGGACCGGCGACAGCTAGGTTGTTGTCGACTACATGGCCCTCCCCTTCTTTCGGGCAGTATCCCTCAAGCATGTGGGTTGTTCCTTTTTCGAACCTTAAGTGTGCGGTTGAGGTGCATTTACTCTGATGCCCATCTTCTTACCCAAAATTATCATTTTACTACTTCATCCAACCTATGAGATGATGCCATGTGGAAATCTCCAATCCCAGCCATTCAACCACTTTTTGCCCCTAGGATCATCAGGAATTACAAGAAAACCGGGTTAGGAGACTATAAATAGCCTCATTCCCTTCTCATTTCAATCATCCATTCTCATCAAAGAAAAAGACATTAAGCCTCAGAGAGCCTTCTCATTTTAGAGAGCTCACCCATCAGGAAGTCATCCTTCCACCAAGGAGAGAGTGAGAGAAAGAGAGCCTAGCCTTGGTCTAACCTAGCCTAGTCAAAGTCCAAGCCTCCTAAGCCACCCAAGTTCAAGTTTGAGCCATTTAATCTAGCCTTGCGACACTACCGTTAATCCTACCATCTAAGCCTCTATCAGTTTCATCAGATCAACGCATTAGCATCATGCAACATTCATTCCCTTCTCAACCCCCCTACTCCTTATATACATTAGCATATCATAGCGCATTTTCATCATTTTCACGCATCTAACTGGCAGACATATGCTTTATGGCTTGCTGATAAAATTAGATCTTGCTCATCAGAAACCTTAGCCAGTTAGCCGTCGTTTTAGCATACACATTGCATTCCATCGTTTTCCATCGTATTTGACTAGCGAGCGTATGTTTTGAGACCTGCCGATATAATTGCAGCAGGTCCATAAAAAACCTTAGTCGGTTGGCCGTTGTTTTATTATAAGCATCAACATCAAGCATATATACTTGTAACTTGGGCTTGATCGTTTCGGATGTATACTCTGCGGTTTGCCGACATAGTCAGATCCTGCCCATCAGAAATTCTGATTGATTAATCACTAGTATCATCGCATCACATTACATTTTTCGCACGCTAGAACTATCATTATTCTTCATGAATTAGTTAGATCTTGTGAAGTGAATACTGTACATTCGTACGAGCAAAGTGGGTGCCTAACACATTCCTTCTTTGTAACTGCGGTCCCTTGGAATCTTTGGAACATAAACTCACGAGTCATCTTAGGGTTAAAAATCTTCAGATTATCAATCTTAAGGGTTTCTATGGGCTTTAATTGACCATAGAATCGTAATAATTAGTTAGTCGTGACTCTGGTCAAATGTCACATCCTTTACCCCTCATCACAAAAGCCCTCGAACAAGACAACCAAGTGGAAAGAAGAGAATAGATCTCCAGTACTCTCGAGGAATTCACTCCTCCAGTGTCCACACACAGGAAACATAGATCGTTGAATGCCCATTGTTAAAAACTTCTCGTGGGCCACAAAAATTTCAAGTTGATATTTGCGTTTTCCTTAGAAAGCAAATAAACAGTATGGTGGGCCCTAGAAAGGTTTTAGTGGTAAGTGTTCAATTACCACTATTTCTTGTGTTGTGGTTCACCTTTAGATTTGGAGTTGCATCATTTTTTGGCTCATTCTCTCAAATGAGCTGACAAAATGGATGGATGACATGGATATAAAAAGCACACAATAAGGTGGGCCCCATTGTCACGCCCTCACCAATTGCCGGGCATGGATATGGGATGACTTTTGTGCAACCTTTAGCTCAGATAACTATGAACCAATGGTTTCTATGTCAATGAGCCGGGCTTGGGCATGAAAAATCTGAATTTTAAATAGGGTAGGTGATGCAATCGTTTATACACTAAGAAGTACTATATGATATTTAAGTTTTTCTCTTATATGTAATAGTATTTTTTTTTATAGAGAGAGAGAGAGAGTATGCTAGAGAGAGAGAGAGAGAGAGAGAGAGAGAGAGAGAGAGAGAGAGAGAGAGTATTCTAGAGTTATTTTTTACAAGCTTTGTATTTGTAAGTGGAGTGACTCTATTGTTAGGTAAGCTATCCCTTGTTGGGTGAGTAATTCCCCAACTCTTTGGGTGAGTGAGTTCTCGAGCTATTTCTTTTGTCATTCTCATTTGGCTTTTATACTCTTGATCCAAATTATAGCAACAAAGTTCTTCTTTCCTTCTCTTTATTACTTTTTTTTTTTTTTTTTGGTTCTACATCAGCCAGTGTTTTAAATATTGATGATATCGGCCGATATATCCCACGATATATCTTGTATCCTACCTGTGCGATACAAAATGCATGGGTAGTACCGATATATCCCACCTATTCAATCCGGTGAGCATATTTAATTTTTGATGCTTAAAAAAAAAAGAAGTAAATCACGTTAAATCAATGTCAAAAGGTTACAAATCTATGATTCTTCATGTTTTTCATGAAAAGTCATGGATTCGGGACTTTGATTTCGAGATTTGGGGGAGATGGGGTAAATTGCGGAAAATTGGAAAAAATCAAAATTTCTCAATTTCTCTCAAATCAGTTGCATTCTTTGTATCCAAACACAAAATCAAACATGTAACTTAATTTAGTGATTCTTCTTTTGCTTTTGAAGGTATTGCTAGTGTTTCCATATATGTCTTCTTACATTTATAAATTATATGAATAAACTTTAAATATGCTTGCATCAGTTCAGTTGGACAGTGCGTGTATTAGGACCCTATACAAATGAAACCCTTATTATGTGCATATTTTTATTATTGTTGTTGTAATGTTTTGATTTCCAAGTGTGTATTGATGTTTTTTTCAACATTCCTTGAAGTTTCCTTGAAAAAATTGACAAATTTTTCAATGTTCCTATGTTTCCTAACAATAGCGATACATTACACGATACAACCGATATATCCCATGTGAGAACCGATATGTATCCGTTTCCCAAGGGTGTGATACATTTGGCAGTGACAATATTTAAAACATTGACATCAGCCGACCCAAAATAGTTCAAATTCCAAGTTAAGAGTATCCTAGGTCAACCCATTAACAACTCATGTTAGAAGACATTGGTGGGAATCCCAAGGCATTTCAAATTTGAATATTCAGGTCTTTTTGAAAAGTGAGAGAGCCAATTCTCCTTCTCATTGTTACATTTCTTTCGATTCTACATCAGCCCGGCCTGATGGCCCGACCCAAACCAGTTAAAAATCCAAGTTGAGACCTATCCTAGCCCTAACCCATTGACAACTCCTGTTAGAAGACATTGGCGGGAATCCAAAGGCATTTGAAAATTTGAATTTTCAGATTCCTTTGAAAAGTCAGAGAGCTAGTTCTCCTTCTCTGTATTACATTTCTTTGGGTTTTACATCACCTATTCAGATGGCTCAGCTAAAAACAGTTTAAAATTGGGCCGAGACCTACCCTAGGCCCGGCCCATTTACAGCCCTACCTGTGACTCTTATTAGAAGACGTTGGCGGGAATCCAGACGAGTCGATGAGTCTTTTTAACTATGATTGTAAGTGTATATCCTAGCATTGCTATTTTCATTGGAGGATTTTGTAGCTCTTGGGTTGTGAGATTTTTACAATGATCTACACCATTTATTTGATGGGTCACACGATGGATGGTTGATAACCAAAGCAGTCTTTGAAATTGAAAAAGACGATGTATGGCCCACAAAAGAATGTTCAAAGGAGAAGGTTGGGAACCAAGGGTGCGGATTAGGTGTTAGTCGGGTGTTATCTTTACTGTGGGTCCCACCTTATTAATGACGTGTTGTATATCCATGCCCGTCCATCTGTTTTTCCACCCTATTTTAAGACGTGATTCCAAAACTTAAGAAAATCCAAATCACAGGTGGACCACACCATTAGAAAAAATGGTGAATGACCATTAAAAGTTTTTTGTGGGCTACGAAAGTTTTGGATTAAGCTGATTTTTATATTTTCCCTTCATCCAGGTTTGGTTGATCTTATGGATGGGTTGGATGGAAAAGAAACATTGGGGATTACAGTGGGCCCTAAAAAGTTTTTAACTTTATATTTTCTCTTCATCCAGGTCTGATTGACCTTATTGACTAGTTGGATGGAGAAAAAACATTATGGTGGGACATTACTGACATTTTTAATAGTATGATTTCAATCACCACTGTTTCTAATGGTGTGATCCATCTGAGATTTGAATCTGCTTAATTTTTTAGGGATCCCATCCTAAAATGAGCTGGAAAAACAGATGGACGGTGTAGATATACAAAAAAATTGATCAAGGTGGGCCCCACACGGTAAGGATAACACCCACTAAAGTGTTACCCGGCTAACCTCAGCTAGAGTTAGTTGAAATGATTCTCACTAAGTTGGAACTTGTCGGATGAAAAAGAGGAACTTGGATACTTAAATGTGTGGCTACAAGAAAGCCACCCAATCTCACGAAGATTGATTATCATGTGAGAAAGTCTTTTGAAAGTGATACTTTTGGACAATATTCTAGTATTTTTATAATATCATGAAAATCTCATATTTTTTGAGCCACATAAAAAAATATTTGATGATTTTTAGACGTTATCATCGAACATTCGTTTGAATGTGACATTCGACGAGTTCCAACTCAGTCAGAATCATTTCAACTCTGGTTAGTTTTGGAGGTTTGGTTCACAATCAAAACTGAGTTGACTCAGCCCAGTCGACTTGCTCTCGAACCACATGTGGAATCATGGTTTTGCCATGTAACACAAGCATTAAGCTTTAGGATAATGCCTCATTGCAAGCACTAAAATGAGATATGCAACTATGTAATATTACATTTTACCATTCCACAGGCATGTGTTGATGTGTGTTATATATATATATATATATATATATATATATATATATATATATATATATATATATATATCAAAATGACTTTCCATCCAAAGGGGCTGATGATATTGAGGGAATAAAATGCATAGGTTAGGTTTGAGTTGAGATACAAAGAGGGTAGCATTGTGGTACAACGCGCCGCCAGTTAGTGGAGCCCACTGTATCATCTATCTTGCGCCATCTTTTGAAAAATGTCTCTCTTTTGGAACATGTCCCTCCTTACCTAAGAAGTGGGACAGGTAGCTTACGCATTCATTGAACCTATATGGCATGAATGTTTATTTCATTCCAAACCATCCTTACTTTAGTTCTAAAAATTACATTTAACATATGATCCTAACCATTTGATTAATCAACATATAGATTGTATAGTTATAGTTCAAGATGTTCAAGGTAAAGTGAAAATTCCATCTGAATTTAAAAGAGTGATGATTATTTAGTCTTTAATTGTAATTGTGTCTTGGCATCATATATATTTAACATATTCAACTCTCACGACGAATTTATAATTTATATTACTGTTGTTATTAAAAAACCAATCAAATTTAAAACTGTCAAATCAATTTGAATGCATGCAGACAATATGTACCATCAAAATCATGGGGCCCATCTTTAATGGAGCATATATATATTCTGAAAATCAAAGTAATTGGACTATCCTAGCCATCTGATTTATGGCCATAAAAATAAAAATGAACAATTAAGAAGAAAATGACCAGTGTTCTAAATTCATTGGGTGAAATGAGATGGTTGGTAATATTGTTCGATGCACATGACTTTCAGATTATGCTCCCTCTACAACAGGGCCACGATTTCAACGGACTAGGTTAGCTCAAATGTGCACCACATATATGAGCTGAGACAATTTCAACTGTAGCCATTGCATATAAGAGCATACCATACAGCGATTTCGGTTGGCAGTGTAGCACGCGAGAAACAAGTTATAATGAGGTCCGAGAGATTTCAAAGGCATTTTCTGTCCGATCCAGAGAGTGGGACCCACCGATCCTGTTGGGACCCTCCTGGGTGGGAGCTAAGTCATAATATCTATCCAGAGAAACGCGATGGCTACTTTCATGATGTTGAGGGTTTTCTTTAAAGCACACGTGCTAACATTGTACATGTGTGTAAGATGCAGGCCATTCATTAGATGGGGCCACCTACAGGGTGTGAACATGTCTTGGCCCATAAATGAGGTCTAGTCATGAAGTCGTAGACGTTTGTGCTAACTACAAATCCACTCCGTCCAACCGTTCCTCAAGACCATAATGGTGTAGGAAACCAAAATTCAGGTAGATCCAAAACTTAGGTGGGCCACACCACATGAAACAGAAAGGGTTAAATGTCTACCATTGGAAACTGTGTGGGGACCACAGAAGTTTTGTATCAGAATGATATTTGTCCCTACGGTTTATGTGAGTGGTAATAACCCTATAAACTGTTTGGATTACATATAAACATCATGATCGACTCTAGGAAGGTTTCAATGGTAGATGTTTCCATTTAACTGTTTCGTATGGTGTAGTCCACCTGAGTTTTGAATCTGGCTGATTTTTGGATTCCTGTCCTATCATGGTCTTTTGAAACTGATTAATGGAATGGATTTGTCACGAACATCTCCGTGGGCCCCACATTGGTCACGAACTTCCTGTTGGGGGTAGTGACTTCCATGTTCTTTCAGCATAGATGGCCCACCTCATGAGTGGCCTGGCCTGATTTCTGGGCCGGAACATTATTTACTGATGAGCCCCACCTTATGAAAGGCCTCATTTTGCACACACATGAAAAAGTAGTAAAACATACAATGTCTAATCTGTGGAGCCCATCACTCCTGGGAGATATCCAAGAATCTCACATATTTGATCCCCATGAAGTGAACAGAAAAACATCTCTATGGGTGGGCATTGAGTCGAGTCGGACCGGATTGGGTCCAACTCGACTCGATTCAATTTTTCAAGAACTTGACTCAAACTCGATCCGATCCGGGATCGAGTCCAGCAGGGCTGACTCGATTCAATCCGAATCCTTGCTAGCTTGACCTGAACTGAGTTCGACTTGGTCTAGGAAACCGAATCGAGTTGGATTGAGTTGAGTCTAGGGAGAGAGGAAGAGAAAGGAGGAGAGAAAGAAGGAGATGTGGGAAATGGAGAGAAAGAAGGAGAGAAAGGAGGAGAGAAGGAAGGAGAGGAGGGAAATCGAGACAGAAAGAGGGAGAGAAAGGAGGAGAGACGGGTGGTGCAATGCCTCCTTCGGGTAGAGAAAGAGGGGTTAGAGTTCGTTCGGATTTTATATCGGATCGGTCCGGATTGACCACGATCCGAACTCGATCCGATGTATAATCGAATTTGAGTGGTCCTACTCGATCCGTACCGATCCAGGCTTTTAGTTCGGTTTGGATCGGGTCAGATTCGTCGAATCAGGTCAAATTATGCCCAACTCTAAACATCTCCATTCAACAATTGGACTTGTGCATGGTGATAATGACGTACCATTGATGTGGACCCCAAGCAGAAATGTCCATAACCCAAAGAGCAAGACAATGCAGTTGTTGTAGCCACAATCCATCAATGTCTTGGTCCGCTAGATAAATGTTCTCGAATATCACAATCAACATACATATTGCCATGCATGTGTACCATGGTCAGGACACTCACTAAAACTTCCACTTAGAGAGGAGCATCTCTTAAGGTCCTTATTCATGCCTTGCAAGAGTTTGGACACAAGGTCATTGATTTGAGTACACATTGTGGTGAAATATTACTATGGTATGAGTGTATGGGTGTGCATGTAAAAAAGTAAAAAAATAAATAAGTAACATCTCTTATACACACACCATAGTTCAACTCCACTCGATGTCCAGATGAGTCAAGTTAATAGTAGACTCCACCCATCATTTTAGATTATAAGTCCAAAAATGAGACAAATCCAAGGCTTAAGTAGACCATGTAGCGGTGATTAAACACCTATTGTTGAAAACTTCTCATGGCCACAGAAGTTTTGGATCAAGATGATATTTGTATTTTCCCTTCATCCAAGTCTATATGACCTTATGAAAAGGTTGGATGACAGTGGGCCCTAGGAATGTTCCAATGGTGGGCATTGTTAGCACTGCTACTTCCTGTGGTGTGGTCCACTTGAGCCTTAAAATTTCCTCATTTTTGAGCTCATATCCTAAAATGGTATGAGAAAGATGGACGGATGTTATGGATAAAATCACTACAAGGTGGACTCTCAAAGCCCTAGCTTGTCCTGAGCTCTGGGACAGGTAGGGGTAATTTGTGGATTGGGTACTAGTACCCCACTTGTCCCTGAGCTCAGGACAAGCTGGGCCTCTAAAGGGCTATCATGATGTATGGGTTTTATCTATGTTGTTCATCCATTTTTCTGTATCACTTTTGGTTACAAGTCCAAAAATGAGATAGATCCAAGGCTCAAGTGGACCACACAATGGTTATTAAACGACTATTGTTGAAAACTTCTTAGGCCCACAGAAGTTTTGGATCAAGCTGATATTTAATTTGTGTTTTCCCTCCATCCAAGTCTATATGACCTTATGAAAATTTTGGATCGCAAATAAACATTATGATGGGCCATAGGAAGGTTTCCATGGTAGGTGTCAGTGTCACCGCAGCTTCCTGTGGTGTGGTCCACTTTAGCCGTAGATCTGCATCAATTTTGAGCTTATATCTAAAATGGTATAAAAAAGCGGAGGGATGGTGTGGATAAAATCCATACATCACAGTGGACCCTCATAGCCCGAGCCTATCCCAAGCTCTGGACAAGCTAGGCCTACGAGGGGCCGCCTTGACATATGGGTTTTATCCACACTCTCCATCCATTTTGTTATATCATTTTAAGTCACAAGTCAAAAAACGAGACAAATCCAAGGCTAAATTACACCACACAGTGGGGATTAAATTGCTATTGTTGAAAACTTCTTATGGGCTACCTAAGTTTTGGATCAACTAGATATTTGTGTTTTCCCTTCATCCAGGTATGTGTCAAAGGCCCGATTAATTCTTGTGGTGTTCCATGTCACCGCTGATGACATCAGTTAACATTAGCCGAGAAAAAACTCATAAAAGTAAAGGAAATACATAGGGATTTCCAAATATACATATTTCCTCTTTAGTACATTGCCAAATCATTTTAGGGCACAAGCCCAAAAACAAGGCAGATACAAAGCTTAAGTGGACCACAAGACAGAAAGAAGAGCGGATTGAATGACTACCATTGAAACTTTTTTAGGGTCCACCATGACATTTATTTTCCATCTAACCTGTGGACTTACTGTGGTGCGTGTTTTAACCCACGCGGACCATTCATTCTGCTAACTCATTGTAGGGCATGATCCCAAGATTGAAGGATATCCATAGCTGAAATGAACGATAAAGCAGTGGGGATTGAACACCTATCATAAAACGCATTGGGGCACATACGTAATTTAGGATAAGGTGGATACGTGTTTTCCCTTCACCCAGGTCTTTATTTATTAACAAGTTTGGATGATGGGTGTCAAATAAATATCATGGGTAAGCCTTAAAATGATCTTAAAAATGTTTGGCATGATGTGGGGTCCATAAAAGTTTACCACATTAACACATCATTGTTATGTTCCACTGTAATATTGATAGCATTGGCAGTAGTAGGAAGAAAGATTAGGGGTGCACATTTAACTGGTAGAACCATGGAAGGACAACACCGGTTCCGGTTCCGGTTCCAAAATTACAAGAACCGTTGGATATGGTTCGGTTCCTTGGTCGTAGAACCGACCTTGGGATGGTCCCCACCTTTTCTTACACGTTAGTTTACTACGAAGAGGATGTAGATTCCAAAATGATCTTATAAAATATCGAAACCATGGTGGCATATATAAACCCATCATCCCTTTCCGCGATACATCATTGTGGGGTCCATAAAAGTTTACCACATTAACACATCATTGTTATCTTCCACTGTAATATTGATAGCATTGGCAGTGGTAGGAAGAAAGATACAACAGCAGAGGTATAAAATCTGCTGTTATAGATTCCTTATAGTGGTTGATTTTTATTTTTGCCTCTAAATTTTATAATTATAGGATATTGTTATTGTAGTAACTACACAATTACAGTCTAAAGTAAAGAGCCATAGAATATGAAAACACGCGTGAGCAAATATTTTTCAGTTGACAGCATCTGCGTTCATGAGCAGTGATGTTTAGGGCGTGTTTGATTTTCTAAACCATCAGTAGATACCGTGCAAATGGGGTAATCATTATTTCTGGTGGTCCTTGTAGCCAATGCTTAATTTGATGGTTACTTTTTGAGCTCTAAAACTGAGTACCTACCAGATATATTTGGGTCCCACTTTGATGTACATGGCTTATCCACACCGTCCATCTATTATGCCAGATAAATTTAGGAGTTGACCAGAATATTGCAGCTGATACCAAGCTCAAGTGAACTACACCACATGATTTAGGGAATCGAACCTCTACCCTTGAAAATTTATTGGCTCCACTGTTTCCTTTAGTGTGGGTCAGCTTGTGTGTTGGATCAGCCTCATTTTTTAGCTCATGCCTCAAAATTTTATGCTAAAATGGATTGATGGTGAAAATATATCGTATGTATCAGGGTGGGGACCAAAAATTTAAACCAGTCTTTTTGGCTCACTTTTTAAAACCGAAATGAAGTGCATTTTCAAATGGGGTGGAGAAATGATAATTACCCATTCACCATCATTTACACGTGATTTCAAAAATCAAACAGGCCCTTGAGAAGAGGATCATTCGATTTTAGGTATCATTTTATTGCATGATATTAAAAAAATAAGCAGATTCAAATTTTAGGTGGATCGCACCACAGGAAACGGTGGTGATCGAATAAGCAACATTAAAATCTACTGAGGGCTAACCGAATGTTTACTTTGATGGGTTTTTTTGACCCATTATCCTTTCGCAACTGGGATGTGCAAAGTCCTTTTGCAACTGGGATGCGCAAGTCCTTTCGCAACTGGGATGCGCAAGTCCTTTCGCAACTGGGATGCGGAAAGGAGTTTCCTAAAACTATAAAAAAGGGTCCCTAGGATTTTTCTATGTATGTTGTGTTGATGAGAAAAACACAAGAGGGCTATCAAAGGTGAGAGAGAGAGAGAGGGAGAAAGAGAGAGAGGAAGCTTGTAAAAGGGAGGTTATGCTCGTGGAGGTGATCTACGTTTATATCTCGGCATTCCTACGTCCTCGTAATCAGTGAGATCTCTTTGATTCTTTCATTATTCATCCATTCCTCGTGAGTGAAGAAGATTGAACGTCTACTTCTTAATTGTTGATACGTGGTTTTTACCTCTTTGAGGGTTTTCAAGTAAAAATCTCTTGTGTGGTGTGTGATTGATGCTTTGATTTATTTCATTGCTTTATTATCCATAATTCTCGTTTGTTTCGGAGGCTGATCCTAAGGTTTGTGCAAGGCATCCCAACAAAGTGGTATCGTAGCTAAGTTCATTGAATCGGGTATGATCGTTTTTGAATTATGGAAGGTGGCTCAAGGATGATCGGCCTCAATGGTTCTAACTAGACCATATGGAAGGCTAAGATGGAGGACTTGCTTTATTGCACCTATATTCTCCAATCTTAGGCATATCAGAAAATCCAAGGATATGACCGATGATGATTGGAAGAAGACGGACCGAAGGCGGTGGGGTTTATTAACAATGGTTGGATGATTCTGTGTTCCACCATGTGTCTACGGAAACCTGTCTAAAATGAAATAAAGGGTCAGAAAGGAAGATAGCGATATTTCGGATGGCGTTCAGATGGTGGTTCCGTGGTCGAGGGTGAATGAGGTCCATATAGTGAACAACTCACCTCTATGAAGATGGTCTTGGATGATGAATTGCAGGGCTTTACTATTGCTTAGTCATTGCTCGCCCGGTGGTGTCTCTAAGTAACCGCGCCGATGAAAAGATATCCATGGAACAGGTAACCGGTTGTCTCTTCAATGAGGAGACAAGAAGGAAGTCTCTTCTACTCAAAGGCCCTTGTGACATGAACGGGGAGAGGAAAGAACAGAAGGGCGGGAAGGCCCGAGATAAATCAAGAGACAAGTCGGTAACAAAAAAGATGTTGAATGAGAATTGTGGTAAGAAGGGCCACTACAAGCATGAATGTTGTGTAGAAAAAAACAAGAAAGGAAAAGGGAAGGAAGATGAATCGATTCCATCTACGCTTCTGACCATCTAGTTATTCTTTCTAGATCATTTGTCTCATGGCTACATGCCACCAAACTCGGAGTTAGAGACTCCAAAACTCCTTCAAAGCTACAAGTCGGTGACTATGGGACCATGAAGATGAGAAATTCACGTATCAAAGATCGTGGGAGTCGGTGATATTTGTATGAAAACCGATGTGGGACATTGGTTCTCAGGGATGAGGCATATCCCGATCTTCGCCTCAACTTGATGTCGACGGGAAGGCTAGATGATGATGGCTATGAAAGTCGGTTTGCTGATGGGCGATGGAAGCTCATCAAGGGTTCGTTGATCATGGCTAGAGGAAAGAAGTGTTGCACCCTTTACAAGGCAAGTGTCAGTATGTGCAAGGGTGGATTGAACGCACAGAAGATTCACTATTGACATGGGCTGAGTGAAAAGAACCACCTCCTTCCACGTGATGTTTATATGCCATTTATCAAGGAAACAACATAGAGTTTCATTTATAAAACCGTCATGTTAATAAAGTGCAACTGGGATTCTGATGTTTGTGGTCCTATGAGGATAAAACCTTGAGTGGGGCATTGTATTTTTATCCTGATCTAGGAGGGTTTGAGTTTATGCTTTGGCCCAAGGAAAAAGTGTGTTTAAATTGTTTCATGCTATGGTCGAGAGAGAGCGACAGTAAATCATTAAAGTGCATCCGCATCACAATGGTGGTGAATACATTAGCGACTTTCACGAGTACCGCAAGTCCCTGGGTATACGGCATGAACAGACTTCCCCAAGACCCCTAGCATAATGGTGTAGATACGCACCATTGTTGAGTCGATGCATGTTATCCCATGCGAAATTGCCCAAGACGTTCAAAAAAGCAGATGGACGGGGTGTATTTGATAAACAGTGTGTCACGAATATCTGAAGGTGTGGACCCACATGATCTATCGTAACATCTTTGGATGCAGGGGCATCCGTTCACGTACGAAAGGACGAGAGGTCCAAGCTCGATATGAAGATCGGCAGTGTGTGTTCTTAGGGTACGGTGATGAAAAATTCGGCTTCAGAGGTTATGGGATCTCGACCGAGAAGAAGCTCGCATCCGGTGTATAGAAGACATTGGTAAGCGAGAAGAACCACCTAGTTCAAGTGAGCTAGAGGACATGGATCCTTACTCCTCCCGTGGTGCCCGATGACGGGGAGTACACCAAGGTGCAGAAACGAGAGAGTTCCTTCGAAGATGGACAAGCTTTGATCCACTGTTGAGCCACGGGTGAGGAGGTCATCTAGGGATACACAAGAGGTACTCGCCACATGAGTACATTATGCGATCGATGTGGGAGAGCCGAAGATTATTCTGAGGCCCTAGCCGACGAGCATAAGGGGGAGTGGTTGAAAGCAATGCAAGAGGAGATGGAATCCTTGCATAAGAACTACACCTATGATATGGTGAAACTGCCTAAGGGCAAGAAAGCTTTGAGCAACAAGTGGGTGTTCAGAAAGAAGGTTGAGCAGAAAAATTCACAGACGAGGTTTAAGGCCAGACTTGTGGTGAAAGGGTTTGGTCAGAGGAAATGAATAGACTTCGAAGAGATATTCTCACCAGTGGTGAAGATGACATCCATATAAATATTGCTTGGGTTGGCGGCTAGCATGGATCTGGAGATAGAGCAGTTAGATGTTAAAACTGCCTTTCTCCATGGTGACCTGGAAGAAGAGATCTACATGCACCAACCAGAGGGGTTCGAAGTCAAGGGTAAGGAGCATATGGTGTGTAGGCTGAGGAAGAGCTTGTATGGGCTGAAACAAGCTCCACGGCAATGGTACAAGAAGTTTGACTCATTTATTTTGAAACATGGGTATGACAGAATGGAGTCGGACCACTGTGTGTTCACGCGCAAGTTCTCAGATGGTGATTTCTTAGTTCTGCTATTATACGTTGATAACATGCTCATCATGAGAAAAGACATCAAGAAGATCGACAGTGAAAACAGGGAGTTGGGCAAGTCTTTTCGCGATGAAAGACTTGGGCCCTGGCTAGGCGCAGATCCTATGAATGGAGATAACCCGTGATGTAAGCAAACAGAAGTTTTGGGCATCACAAGAGCGGTATATTGAGAAAGTCCTAGAGCGGTTCAATATGAATGCGTGAAGCGGATCTACTCCACTTGATGGTCACTTTAGATTGAGCGACAGTGCGGTGTCCCAAGACGAAGCGAGAGGTGGATGAGATGCGAAAGATACCCTACGCGTCACCGGGAAGTTTGATGTATCTATGGTATACACGCCCGGACATAGCATATGCGGTTGGTGTTGTTAGCTTTCTTACCAATCTGGTAAAGAGCATTACGGCGGTGAAATGGATACTGCGGTATCTAAGAGGCTCATCCAGGTTGAGCTTATGCTATGGTGATGGTAAACCTGTGTTAGAGGGCTATACAGATGCAGATATGGCAGGTGACATAGACTCTAGGAAGTCTACATCGTGGTTCATGTTCACGTTTGCAGGGGGAGCGGGATCTTAGCAGAGCAAGCTACAGAAGGTCGTAGCATTGTCAACTCTGAGCAGTACATTGCACCACAGAGGCATGTAAAGAGATGCTTTGATGAAGAGGTTCCTACAGAACTTAGCCTGAAGCAGGAGGAACACGTGATCTATTGCGATAGTCAGAGTGCTATACACTTGAGCAAGAATCCAAGTCAGCATTCCAAGTCAAAGCACATAAAGATTCGGTATCACCGGATCAGGAATACTTTGGAACAGAAGGTGTTACAGCTTGAGAAGGTCCACACGGACGATCATGGGTCAAATATGATGACCAAGGCCTTGCTTAAGGGCAACTTTGAGGTTTGTAGAAACCTGGTTGGCTTAAAGAAGGTGAATCCCTCATGGGTCAAAAAGGGGGAGATTTGATGGGTTTTTTTGACCCGTTGTCCTTTCGCAACTGGGATGCGCAAAGTCCTTTCGCAACTGGGATGAAGAAAGGAGTTTCCTAAAACTATAAAAAAGGGTCCCTAGGATTTTTCTATGTATGTTGTGTTGATGAGAAGAACACAAGAGGGCTATCAAAGGTGAGAGAGAGAGAGGGAGAAAGAGAGAGAGGAAGCTTGTAGAAGGGAGGTTATGCTCAGTGGATGTGAACGGTGAGTCTATATCTCAGTCAAGCTCCTACGTCCTCGTAATCGGTGAGATCTCTCTGTTTTCTTTATTCTTTTATTATTCATCCACTCTGCAAGTGAGTGAAGAAGATTGTAACGTTCTACTTCATAGTGGATTGTTGATTCTGGGTCCCGTGGTTTTACCTCTTTGAGGGTTTTCCACATAAAAATCTCTTGTGTGGTATGTGATTGATGCTTTGATTTATTTCATTGCTTTATTATCCATAATTCTGGTTTGTTTCGGGAGGCTAGATCCTAAGGTTTGTGCAAGGCATCCCAACATACTTGGCATTCTAACCTGATGATAAGGTCACAAAGACATGGATGAAGTGACCACACAGATATCAGATTGATCCAAAACTTTTGTAGCCCGAGAGAAGTTTTTAATGCTCAATCACCATTTTCTTGTGATATGTTACACCTAAGAATTTGATGTACTTCATTTTTTAAATCATGTCCTGAAATAACCTTTAAAAACGAATGGATGGCGTAGATGTAGGGTCCATATATCAAGGTTGGTCCCACAGTCCGGAATCTATCCGTTGCGCCCGCTTTTCTCCTGCAAAAGCCTTCGGCATGAAGTTCCAGGACAAGGATGATGGGTGGGGTCCACGACGATGTTGGTAGACAATCCACCCTATCCATCTGTTTTTCTAGATCATTTTAGTACATGCCACCAAACAGGAGTTAGAGACAAAACTCAACTCGGTCACACGAGAGGGAAAATTGGGGAAAGAAATGCCTACCGTTGAAACCTTCAAGGGCTCCACCTTGATGTTTATATGCCATCCAAACCGTTTATAAGGTCATTACAACTGGGACTAAGGGAAAAACTAAATATTTATCCTGATACAAGACTTTTATGGCCACAAAAATGTTTCAACTGCACTCACTAAATCACCACTTTTTCCTCGTGTGGCCTACTTAAGCTTTGGATACACCGTCACATGTCCTGAAATTACCTCAAAAAACAGATGGACGGGGTGGATTTGTCACGAATATCTGGGTAGGCCCCACCCAACATCTTTGGGCAGGAACTTCCTGCGAAAGGCTTCGGCGGGAAATCCGCATCCGTCGAACTTGGATTGGATTGTGTAGGGTAGAACATAGCAACTGGCGTATATGAACACAAACGATCCGCGCTTACTCAAAAGTAGGGGTGTACATCGAGTTGAACCGAGTCGAGCTGGCCTTAGCTTGACTCGGCTGGCCACTAGCTGACCCCAGCTCGAACTCGGCTCGGCTCGGTCCTCGAGCCTGACTTGCCAGATGGGCTCAGTACAGTTAGTAGCTCGGGCCGTTCGAGCCGAGTTCAAGCCAAGATTGAGCCAAGTTCGCCTGTGCAGCATTTCCATAAACACTTGGATTGCACCTTCAAAATCCCACTATTTGTAAAACAGTCGTAATGGTTTTACAGGTATTTTGTCAAACACCTTCTGAGCAACATAAAAACTAAGAAAAAGTGGGTATTTGTTTCATGTACATACCTTCCTTGCCACCAGCCACACTTCGTTGGGTCATTTCATCAAACACTTAGTGAGCAACATCGATAACAAAGGGAGGAAGACCGAGGTGAGCGCCTGAGAGAGGAGGGAGAGACTAGAGAGTGAGAGGGAGGAAGACTAAAAGAGGGGAGCTCAAGCTCGGGTTAGGGTTTAGGGGCGCCGAGTAAGGGAAAAGGCCAAAGGGGTTAGGGTTCATGCGGCCGGGTGAGGGAAAATGAGTAAAGGTAAGTAGGTTTTTTTTTTTTCTTAAGGGTATATATCCCCCTACACCGAGTCGAGCCGAGTTCGAGCTGGATTTGATTCGAGTCAAGTCGAGTTGGAGCAAGCTCGAACTCGGCTCAAACTCATTTTCGAGCTCCAAAAATTAGCTTCACTCGAGTCGAGCCAGCCAATCGAGCTAGCTCAGTTTGTGTACAACCCTACTCAAAAGGCATCAACAGTACCACCTCTATATATAGACATGCACGTATTCAGTGTGAGAACTCTACGTGGTGGGCCTTACTGATCAACGGTCTGGATTGTCCTTCAGTTGGACTGTGTGATTGAAGTATCTAGTGGGCCCCACTTTAGGTGATATGCTGCACAGCCTATCTGTGCAACTGTGCGTATTGGGGTGGAGTGCTATAGCCTTACGCAGGGGCACTTAATTTAAACTAGGACACAACAATGTGGAGCAGGGAAGAGAGTTATGATGGGATTCAAACTCTCATCTCCCAACTTCTATATAAAAGAAGTGTTGGGTCCCCAATCCTACACAACGACAGAAGGAGAATTCCCATCTGATATTCTGTATAAGAGTGAGAAGGAAAGGAAGACTACAACATCGATTTTTGGTATTCTTATCTGGTATTCATGGCGTCTCATCTAAGTAAGCCTTCCGAACCCGCTAATCTTCATGACCTATGCACAGATAGATCCGTGGGCCTATTTTGCATATACGTTAAGTCCCACAGTTGGTATCAGAGCAACTATGCAAAGGCATGGATGATCAGATTCATATTAGCTATTGAGCTTTTTTTTTTTTTTGAATTCAAAACCCATTTCAGAATAGGGATTTCAGATCTACAACCCTAAATCCAGTTTTGATTAGGGATTTTCAAATCCCCAAATCCAAATTAGGGTTTTCAGGTCTAAATCCCCAAATCTGAAAAAATTAGGGCTTTTAGATTTGAATCCCCAAAATTGAGAAAATTAGGGATTTTAATCCCAAATACAGCAATTAGGGATTTCGAATCCCAAATCCCAAATTGGGAATTTCAGATCCCCATCCCCAATTCCAGATTCCGATTAGGGATTTCGGAACCCAGATCCCTAATCCAATTACAATTAGGATTTCAGATCCTTAATCCCCTATATTCGTTCATGGATTAGGGATTTAAATCACACAATTAAGGATTGTAAGATCCAGTTTCCAGAGCTTGGATTGGAATCCGATAATCCCAAATTGGAGATTTTGTGTACCCTGACCTATATCTCTGGAAGACAATCATGGATGCAAGGTCTCCGCCGTCTTCTCGGTGAGTCGGTAGCGTGTCTTCATCACAACAGGGCTAGATTCCGGCCACCTCCTTTGTCTCATGCATCAATCGCCTCCTCCATTAGCATCGAGGTGTTGGAACCCTTCTTGTAACCACGATCGATGATGGTCGTCTCCATGAGATGTCCATCGTCGAAGCCGTGATCACCAGCACCGTGATCTCTCTTTGTGGTGGTCATCATCGCCACACAGAGAGATCCTACGGGAAGATGCGGGTGGCGGAGATCTCGCTTGATCTCAGACAATCGAAAACGACTGTGGTTTGTGATTTTAGGTCGTGAACGACCTTTTGAGGAAACGGGCATTCGGACCCGAGTTTGTAATTTCGGGTCCGTCTCTGGACTCACGATTGATTTCAGATATGAATTGGGTCGGATTCTTGGGCCTGATTCTAGGGCCTGTGCTGGACTTCCATGTCTGGAGTGGGCCTAATTCTGGGGTCTATACTGGATCTCCAGATATGGAGTGGACCCGAATTTTGGGCATGATTGAATATGTGGGCCTGTTATTCATATCCTGGCCATTCTAATCATACCGTAAGTGGGGCCCACCCTTTAGGACTCATTTAAGGCCCTGATATTTTTATAGGCCCATTTATCCATGTATGTGGTCCACTCAATAATGTTCTATTATTTGATCTACCCATCTATGGTTCCATCACGAGCATATAGTGTAACACCCTGTATTTTCTAGTACTCGAGTATTACCATGTAATCTAATTAGTATAAATGCAAGCCTAGCTTAAGACCTTCACATTCATTCTAGTCTAAAATCCAACCGTTAGAAGCAGCCCCAATCCATACATTAAGCTATCTATCCATCGATTCCCAAGATGGATCGTTGTACCACTATAGAGACCTACTTCTTAGGATCTCAACTTCACTAATGAACAAATCTAGCTGAATTTCAGATATGCAATCCTGAATCATAAAATCTACTATTCACCAAGTTTACAACGTCCCCTAGGGCGATCCATCATTTGAAAACACAGATCGAGTTGTCTAGTTCCACATCCAACCCCCGAGTCACACCTAAGCAGGGTTGTTGATAGGTAAATAATAGTCAATCTAATCATTGAAGTGTTGGAACGCTCAACAAATCATGATTCGATAATTAGAAGTTCATGAGTTGTAACTCATGTTAATACAAGTAACCCTAATGTTAGGTATGTAGCTGAATGACGCCCGACGGTTAGTCTCACATCTTTCATATAAGCATAATAATAATAAATAAATAAATATATAAAAAGGTAAATAAGTAACAATGTGTATATGTAATAAGAATGATTATAATAATAATAATGGCCCTAATAACCTAACCCACAACATGACGTGTACACACACACATATATATAACTACATATAATAATAATAATAATAAGAATTAAAATCAATATATTAAGTGAATAGAAACATAGGATGTTGTTTGAGCATACAACGGATCCCTTGGGACCATTTTGATCGTTGATGGCCAGTTTGGAAAAGATCCAACTGTAAGATCGGCTGGGAACCACCATTAGGACTACAAAACAAGTCATGGGCCCCACCTATACCGTAGATCAGCCTGATCAATGGTCAAGATCCTTGGTTGGGGCCTCCAAGTGAGATGGTCGGTGTGGATCTCACATAGGCGTCCTGGTGGACCCCACATCGAGTGAGCGTGCATAAAGGGTGGGAGCACTGGCGGTGCACCGAACTAGTCAGTATGGTCAAACACTGTTGTCCTAACAATTCCAAAATGGGAGAACTTCCCACCGTTAGCCGTTTGAAAAGAAAAACTCATTTGTTTTCTTCCTTCCATTTTGATCAAGATATGGCCCACTACCTCATCCCGGTTAGATAATCCGAACCGTCCATTTGTTTCTCTGCTGGGCCGGAACAAAGCAGGGTGGGTCCCACATGCATTTGCACTCACCTGCGCACATAAGCGCAAGCCCATGAAGCAGCACGCGACTGGTATTTCCAAAAATGAAAATTTTCCATTTTTCCTTCCCTTCCACATTGGCGATCCGCGTGCGGAGGATTCCTCCAACCACAGCTCTCTGTGTGAGACGAACCCAAACCGTCCGTCCGTTGTTCGTGTGAAGCATGGTCTTCTAGTGCAAAATCGACACCCCAAAACCACACTCCTGTAGCGGTCTTTAGAAACCGGACACCTAAATCATATCCAAACCATCCACTTCCATCCAACGATCCGGAGAGGCTAAGTCTTGAGCAAACAGTAACCTAAATCATATAAAGAGGAGCATGTAGGTTGAGCAAACAGTAACCTCTCACCTCTTGTGGCAACATGAAGGAAACCATCCATTTTCTTCCTCCAAAACCACCAAACCTTCCTCAAGCTTCAAAAAGGCTTATCTGGGAGCTTTCTAAGACCCACATGATTCATCCAAAAGGAGTAGATTAGAGGGAGAAGCTGCTATTTAAAATCTGCCATTGGAGCTGAGCTCCTTCTTCTCCGTTCGAACCACATCGAGCTAACTCGAGTCGAGGCCATGTTCCGTCTGCTTCGGATGGGTCTGACTTGCGTCCAGGATTTGTAAAAGGCTAGAGAAAGGGAGAGAAGACCGGGAAGGTTCGGAGATGAACCAGGGCGTTGTCGCAGCCCCTGGTGCGAGTGCAGGAATGCTGAGTCGACTCAGCGAGGGTTGGAGTTCTCTTAGGCTTTCCAAAACTACCCCTAGGCGCACCTTCGGGATGTTCATCAGGTAAGGAGCTGGGCTGAGAATGCTGAAATCGTCGGACCCTGCACAAGAGGGGCAGCCATTGAGTCAGGTTCTATGACAGTCGTAGCCGCTGAGTTGGGCCAGATTGACTCATCCTCAGGGATGGGAACGAACCCGAGTCTCTGCCCAAGCCCTGTAAAAGAGCTCCACCCTCACCAGTAGTCAGGGCCTTGTTCGGACTAGCCCATGCTCGTGCTCATCGGGTCATTCGTGGCATAGCTCGGGCTGGAGCAAACTGGTGGGCCAAGGCTTGGAAGATGACCCAATCCACGGCTAGCCAACCCTCATTGGAAGCTAGCCATCTCAGTTTCTAAATATACGACTATTAAGCTGGCTGTCTGGCAACCCCATGCTGATGATGGTAGGTGACAAATCATTCGTTCAAGTCCTCGTACGTCACGACTCGCGGACTTAAGTCGAGTTGCCTACTTGTTTGGGGCTTGGGTTTGGTCTAAATGTTGCTGGAAGTCCAGTAAAGAACAAGTGAGGGGAAGAGAGAAGAAAAGGAAGAAAAGAAAAATAGGGTGAAGGAAGAAAGATAGATGGAGAGAAAGAGAGTTAATGGGCGGTGGTGTTGAGCTGAGTCAACTCGACTCAAACCGAGTCGACTAAGGTGAGCCAACATTTTCTCCCCATTCTAGTCTTGTTCGACGTACCATTATCAAATATTACCATTGTTATTATTAGAATTTCTAATATTAGCAAAGATTAGCCATTAGTGGATCATTATGCTAAACAAATTGTTATAAATAAAATGCAACTATCAAACAGTAGTATCTTATCTATCATTCTTAAATATTCATTTTTAATAGTCATTGGCATCACCATGATGATTATTTTGCTACACTAACTAATATTAGTCGTAACACTAATGTTAACAATTATTTTCTAATTATTAAGTTAACATCGTTACCATCATTATTAGGATTGCTAAATATTAGGATGCATGACCATTAGTAAATTATCTATCTTAATGAAAGTTATTACATACAAGGAATCAAAATGATATCATTATTAAATGCTAGTGTATTGTTTTTATCATAAGTAATATATCATAATATAAATTTTCATCATAGAGATTATTAACTAATATTTATAACACTAATGTTAGTAAATATTTTATAATTATTAAATCAGCATTCTTAAGCTATTACACATCAACTACAATCTAAACCCTAGAGTTGAGACTACAACTAAGTTCTAGGATAAAACCCTAATTCTATATTAAAAACCCTAAGCCATGATCTTAAACCTAGGCCGTACATAGAACTTGGATCTAATGGTACAGGTTCATGAATTGTGTTAGGATTTAATTCAAAAGGCGCAAGCACCTTGCGACACTAATAGGCGATTCAAAGTATAAGGTGATGATTCTTCCCCTTGAGCTTTCCATCTTCTCATTAGCCTAAGTTATAGTTTTATTTTAATTTATAAATGATATCTTCATTCTATAACTACATGTGTTAATTGTTGGAATTAAATTGCTACATGTGTTAATTGAATTGCTTAATGATTATCCTGCATATTTATTCATGCTTGTGGATTATTTGTGGATTGCTTATGGAACTTAAATTGGTACATTAGTGGGAAACCCCCACCTATATGTGTACACCTATACTTGGGATGTAACCCTATTGGTTGTGATTATAATGGACCTTCGGCTTGGTGGTTATTGAGTAATGGTCTAAATGAATCATTGATGTGGGCCTACCATTCAGGGTTGTTATGCCCAATGGTTTTGAAGGATGGTTTTCATCATATGGTTTTGATATTCACCCTATGTGGCATATTTTGATACTTACCCTACATGGTTCTGGTTTGATGTTTTCCTTATATGGGTTCGATATATGCGATGGTAAGTCCCATATACTGTAATATGATTGGCCACTAGTCGATGGATTTTCATTAAACATCCTAAGGTGGTAGCCTCATAGGCCGGGGGTGGTAGTTATGGGATACTATGCCTAAGCCGTCATCCTATGCTGGGCCATGTGCTCCCCGTAGTGACCTTTGAACTTATTTAAATTGGCTGGTTGTAATTGGATTAATAACGGATTGGTTAATCATGCATATATAGTACAGACTAATATTTATTACTATCGTACGTGGGGTATGTATTGTTTTTGACTGGTTGATGTTTCCCAGGTTCGATGATTGCATGGGTACGGCCCACTGTCTGCATGGATGAGCATCCCCCAGGCGTGAACGCATTCCATACATCCATGCACTTAATAAGATTGCATTTACTCTTTTTTGACTATCTGGATGTTTTATACTATTTCTTACATAATGCGACGGTGTGTAATCCTGAGGGGAGTTCACACTGAGTTGGCCACTCATCCATCAAATATATAATCGTACAGGTAGTATAGGTGGCCCTGATGATGTTCACATTCATATTAGTGAGGAGCAGGCTATGATTGACAAGGGTGCCTGATTTTAATTGCTAAGGACTGCTATAGGATGTCACAGCTCAAGATTGTTGAAAATTTACTTTGTTTCTCATGTAATGTTATTTCATTTTGTACTCGTAAGAATGGAGACATTGGTTTGTATAAGTCATTATGGGCACTCTCTTGTATATTCTAAATAATAATGAAATTTTTCTTTATGCTTACTTGTCCATTCTACGCTCATCTGCTTACTCTTATAAAAGAAAAAAAAATATATTTGACCATCCTTTAAGGTTAACACTCGAATTTTTGGGAAACGGGTCGTGTACTCGGGTCCTAAAGATTCGGGGCGTTACAGTTGGTATCAGAGCATAGTTTGGACAAACTTGGCCTTAAGAAATGATCTTATACAAGCCTTAAATGTATCAGGTTAGGGTGTTTAAATTTAAAGATTTGAACCTATGTGAATTTCCTTTAGACTTAGAAGAAGAATTGAGAATGTAGAAACTCAAACTTAGGTCCTCTTGAGAATTATTAGATTAGTCAATTGAACTTATGAGGAATTCCCTTAGAATAAGAGAAAATTTGAAACCTAGAAATTTCATACTCTAGTCCCCTTTGGAATGTTTAAGACTAAACCTTTGGACTTTAAACTCATGTAGGAGTCCTTAGAAATTATTAGGTTGGCCCTTGAAACTTGTATGAATTTCCCTTGGGATTAAGGGGGGTTGAGAATGTAGGAACTTAAAAACTTAGGTTCCCTTGAAAATTTTAGACTTAGTCCTTGAATTTAGAATTGAACTTAATCCCCTTGAACATTTTAGCTTAGTCATTTGAACTTAGTAAAATTCCCTTGGAATAAGAAAAGTTGAGAACATAGAAATTTAAGACTTTACATCCCCTTGGAAGTTTCAAGTTAGGCCCTTGTACCTTAAACTTATGTAGAAATTCCTTAGAAATGACTAGGATATTCATTGAAATTAAGTGCATTTCCCTTAAAATTTGGGAAAGTTGGAAATATAGGTATCCAACATTTTAAGTTCGTTGAAAGGTTTTTGGGTTGGTAATTGAAAATTTGAACAAAAACTTTGGTTCCCATGAAAACCACCAAAACTGTTGTTTGAACTTAGAAACTAAGCTTAGGTATTGTGGTAAACAAGTGTTCACTGTGACGCAAATGAGAATTATTATGAGCATTCCTCGAACTTGACTTTCAATACACAATCTTTAGGAAACTTAGAATTTAAGCTTTTTCAAAAAAATTCTCAACATGGGAAGTAATATTGTTGTAAGAGTTGACGAATGAAACTAACTTGGAATGGTAGGAATTCCTTAACCACCATATTGTACATTTTTAATTTGGACACAAGTGCTCTCTAAACTTAAGAATCACACTAGGAATTATAATTTGAATTCTGTAAGACCCGTATCCTAGTTTGTACTGTTCCGATGAATCCTCGATCCTTTCCGTCGAACCCCGGTAATCCGCGACTGATAATCGACGTTGCGCACGACCGTAAATCGTGTCCTTTAGATTCGAGTCGGTTTAATCCGAGACCTGTATCATTGCGACCGCACCGTCGCCGCGGTTCCAACGCTGCGACTCACACATCGATCCGATACCCTGACCAGAAGATGTGGGCTAGCGTTTATTTCGAAGAAACGCCGCGCTTTCTCAATCCTAAGAGAATCTCTATACAATGTTAAATCAATCCATCAATCAATCAATCACTTCAATGTCAAGTACAAAGCAACCCATGCTTTCTCTCTCCAAAGTCAACTCTTTCTCACCCTCTCTCTTACACACCCATACCTAGTCAAGTACCACATCCATCACCTCACATCACTCACTCACATCTATCCTTACAACTCTCTCTCTCCCTCTCATTTCCCAACATTCTCAAGTCAAGCAAGAGCACCCACACGTCCAAGCTTCTAAGTGAGAAAAGAGAGAGTTTGTGTGGCCCACCTTTCCCATTCCAAAACCCATCATCCTAGCCATCCACTTCTCATCTCCACCATTAAAGTGAAGCACAAGGAGGTTGGCGTTCCAACGAACCAAGAAGATCAACCGGTGGGTGCTTTGATAGGGTAGTTTTCATGCTTTCTTAGAAGGGCCAAGTGAGGCCTACTGATTGATGGTATGGATCTCACTTGGGACCCTAGGTGTGGCCGATGGCCCACCTTGATCCTCATGATCATTCCATGATGGGGCCATCCTCCATGGTCCTCATCATGATGTTTATATTTCCATGCATAAAGAGGTCATATAGACCGTTCATTTTGGGTGGAGAGGGATCCCCACCGTTGATCTTTGATTTGGAGGGCCCATATGCAATAGGACCCATTGATGTATGATTGGATGCTTGAAACGGAGGGCCCATAGTGTTGGGGTCCCTCCATCACGCGTGTCCCACTCTCTTTTTATTTTATTATTTTGTGTATGATATTATGGCCTTATGGCCCACTTGGATGGACCCCACAATGGAGCATGTATTGGATCCAAGCCATCTATAAGTGGGGCCCACTCTATCTATATTGTACCCACACCACCCTCCATGTGGTGGCCCACCTAAGCAAGCCCACCTCAATGTATGTATTGTGTCCAGAATCCGGTCCAGGACGCCGGACGTTGGGTGAAAAACAAAAATATTAGCTTGGTTTACAAGCTTTTTGGGTGGACCACGTGTGTAGGCCCCACCTCGATGCATGTATCAATCTATGCCGTCTATCTTATCTACCAACTCATTTTAGGCGTTGAGCCTAAAAATGAGGTTGATCGAAGCATCTGGTGGGCCATACCTTAGCAATCAGTGATCTCCACTGTTTAAAGTCCCCCAGATTTTTTTTACACGCTGAAACAGGCCCAATATTGGGCTTGATGGATTTGTTATGGGCCACGAAAACCAATGGCCAAGGTGGATTCGACTAAAGTGGACCCCCACGCATGAAAACCTTGGAAAAAGGGGATTTTCAAAAAAAAAGAAAGATTGTGACATTCTTCTGTTTCTTTGTCGAGGCAGAGAGAGGACGCCTGGGTGTCCTGGCATGAACGAGCAGGAACCCATGGCTCCAGCCGTGGGCCCCACCTTGATGTTTATTTGAAATCCAATCCGTTCATTAGGTGGGCCACTGCCTGACGTGGGCCCCCTCCAAAAATCAGTCCAATCCAGCGCTCAGATCGGCCCACATCACAGGAAACAGTGCGAAATGAACTCTACCATTGAAATCCTTCCTGGCCCCACAGAAGTTTTGGATCTGTATGAAATTTGTTTTTCCCCTTCATCCAGGTCTGCGTGACCTCATGAACGGTTTGGATGGCTTATAAGCATTACTGTGGGCCCCACGTGGGAGCCCACAGTGATGTACGTGTCTTATCCCCACCGTCCAGGCGGACGGTGGGAGCCCACTGTAATGTATGTGTTATGTTCCACCGTCCAGCGGACGGTGGAGCCCACGGTGATGTTGTGTTTCATGCACACGGTGGGTCCCACCTGGAGTTTTGCATGCGCCTGAAACTTGGGCTGAACCCTCATGCAAGTGGGACACCCATAATGGATGGGCTGGATTTGCAAAACCACATCTCTGTGGGCCCTCAAAATGGTTATGAATGTTTTAAATGGTGCACGGCCCTCTCCACTTCTGCATGTGGTGTGGCCTGCACAAGTCACGGATTAACTTGATTTTTGAGACCTAGGCTTAGGATGGAATGGTGCATTTGGCTGATGGGGTAGATGTTCGAAACACATCACGGCGGGGTCCACACAACTCGACCTCATGGGACGTTAAAATCAGCTCTAACCCATTGTACCTTTTCCCATATATATATATATAATGGTGGACTGTTTTGGGGCCCACCCATGATGCATGTGTTGCATCCAAACTGTCCACCATTCGGCAAGCATGTCTTAAGGCTTAAGTCTAAAAAAAAATGAGATAGATTTATAGTTCAAGTGGACCCCACCATTTGTTATTCATATGGTCCATGTGATCGGTCCCATTTTGACGTACTATGGGGCCCAATTGGTGTGGCCCATTTGGTATATACAAGGCCCATGGGATTAGGCCCATTTGGTATATACAAGACCCATGGGTGAGGGCCCATTGCAATGTAGCTAAGGCCCATTGGTGAGGCTCATTGAGGTGGCCCACATGATGAATATAAGGCCCATGAGATACGGCCCATTTGATGCATTTGAGGCCCAGTGGGATGTACCGAAGGCACATTGCAATGTGTGATTCCATCATGATTTATTTAATGGTATTTAAGGTGAACCGGGCCTTGGGGACAATGTTGGTTTGACGTCCACATTGTAGGTGACGACGGTTAAATGTCCGCATTGTCACTCTTCCTAAGGCCCACTGATAGGCCCATACTTGTACTTTGCAGTCCGTTTAGGCCCATCTTCACTTTGAGCAACGCCCATTATCATACCATAAGTATAGTGCTGCCCCATAATTCATGATCATACGCATCATATGCATGCTTGAGATGAGGGGTGACTGATCATAGCATATGCCTTCGGGCAGACTATTACGGGCTCCCTGATAGGCGGAGTTGCCCTGCATGAGCGCATGGTTTACACAGGACTGTTGCATGACTGGTAGTGTGACTCATGCACTTGCATTGTGTGATTGTAGTTACTGTATGCCCTAGCAACACCAGGGCTATAACCTCCACAGACACATCATGGGTGGCTGGATTGGATACCGAAAATGTTTGGATCTAGCATATGGGAGCCATAGATATCCCTGGGTGAAAATCCCTAAACTCGATGGTACCAGAGGATGACTCCAACGTCGAGACCGAGTGGATGTACGAACTCATGAGGGCTGAATACTAGGAGGCCACGTCTCCCACTGTGTCGTGGTCGGTTGGAAAGGGGTGTGACCTTACCCGCCTGAGTGAGGGGGTAATTTCTAGGTTGAGTTTGACCAGCTTGAGGAATCGGTCCGCTATCGATGAGCCGGACCCGATATTGGCAGGCAGATAGTGAGGTCTCTTCCACTCTCCCAGTTGTGCGTTCGGATAGGGGCGTAAGTCATGTACTGAGACCCGGTGATTGTCCAGACTGAGAACCATACTGATTGACGCTCTCGTGAGGAGCTGTATTGATATGAGGGTTGACATGCTTGAGCTGCATTATGCATCGCATGGCCTTGATATGGCCGATATCATTTATATTATGTACCGCATAGCCTTGGTACGGTTGACTGCATTCATGTACTCATTGGCACGATTCCGCATTACTCTGACCTTGCATTTTGAGCACGCTCATATTGCGCACATATTTATACCACCCTCTAAGCTTTCTATAAGCTTATACACGATTGATGCGTGCAGGTGACGCCAGGACGCAGCCGTAATCTCGCCGCAGTTGGAGCATGCAGCCGAGCTTTTGGAGCTTTTGTTATTTCCAGTATATTGTATTTTCCTTTCATACGCCTTGTACTCAAAAGTTTTTGATCATAGTGGATTTCGTGGTGTTCTTGTGGTTATTGTTCGTGGGCTATGTTTGTGGTTATGCTCATTACGAATCAAATTGATTATTGGAAATCCTCCTTGTAGCATCCCAGGATCGGAACCTGGTATATGGGTACCGGGAGCCGAGAATGGGGTACTACGGAGGCTGTCGGCGCCGGATTCAGCGATCGGGAATTTTGTGAGCCCGGTTTTCGAGTTTGGGGTGTGACAGATTCCTTGGTACATTTCCTTACTTAGAGAAAACATTTCCCCTAATTCCACGACGTAAAATTTATTAGAAGCAGAATTATAGAATTTTTGGTGCATGAACTTTCAACCCTAGACTAAGTATATTGGAATTTGATTTGAAACCTTAGATAGATCTAGCAAAATTTTAAACTTATGTTTCATGTAGGAATCCTGAACCTGAAATTTTCAAGTAGTGCTTAGATGATCAGAGTGCGCAGCAGAAGCGTGATGGTCGTTTGCATCCATTCATGTAAACTTCGAGCCCTCCAGTTACGAATAAAAAATTTATATGATATTTCCCATGAGTCCAGAATAATAAGGGTCGCGAGATGATGGAACCATATTTGAACAAAATTTATATGGTCTGACTCGAATTCTAAGTCTTAGTAAATCTCAATGATTCCAATGCCCTGATCAAGCAAAGGATCGAGATTTAACAGGACGATGAATTGATACTGAAATCCTCTGCTCTGCAGGCAGGTGATCGATGTATCGGGCTCAAACCCACTACAACCATCTATTTGTGACAGCTCGAAACACTGAAAACCAGAAAATTGTATTGTACTCTAGATGTTGAGAGTTATCCTTTAGAGGTAAAGAAAAAAAAGGAGCAAAGCTAGGACGTTAGAATATCTTTAGAAAATGAACTCAGATTTAAGTGAATTGGGCCATTCGTTTGCAGGCCAAATTTAAAGTTTCAAACCGTCAGAATCTGACCCAAATACACCCTTGGATCAGGAAAATTTCTCTGCACAGGTCAGTGTACTTGTGGCCCTGATCGAGTAACAACGACCGTTGAACTGAAACAGGTCCTCCGCGGTCGATCCGTAAATCCGATCGGACCGAAACCTTAACTTGACGTAGATCCATCGTCAGGGAACTTCCCCTGGACCGTACGCCAAAAGGGGGCCTCCAGATGTGATCCGTTGGACCGAAACAGATCTCTTTTGGCTATAACTTAAGTATACCATGGCCCTGGAGCCATTGCGGTCAGTTTTGAGCCTATATAAGGCCCTTTTCTCACCCCACCTCTCTCCTATCCGAATTTTGCTCCAAACCATAAGGGGGGGGGGAGAGAGAGAGAGAGAGAGAGAGAGAGAGAGAGAGAGAGAGAGAGAGAGAGAGAGAGAGAAGTGGCGATCGAAGGGAGATCTTTGTAGCTTGTGCATTCCTTCTTCCCTGTTACTCCACACACCGAATTACCTCCTCACCATTGCTACACTAGGGATTCTAATTCCGATTTGGGTAAGAAAACCTAACCCTAATATGTTTTTGGTATCCAACTAGATTAATCTGCGAAATAGCTAAACTACTTCATGCTATAGGTAGTCGTTGTGCCGTAGAATAAGGCGTATTGTTCAAACTGAGCTCATTACGAGTCTACCGACGAAAGGTGCAAACTATAAACGTTTAGGTTATGATTTTCAAGGCTTTCAATGTCAGTAATGATTTATGACTGACTTGATTGCTATCACATGTGTTTAGATAGGGTGTCCTCCATGTATTACACGTATATATATAAACTATGTTGAATATTATGAATTCTATATGTTTGTTAAAATGTTTGAATGATTATGGAAATATGATTTGTGCTTGTCATGCTTGTAAATTGAGAATATGATCGTTGTATGAGTGGTAACTCCTCTGTGAAAGGATTTGCCCTAATATTTGTTGAAACTAATATATTACATGTATGTGTAATATGTAGTCTAAGTGTTTGACAAAATGCCTGTATGAGTAATTGTTTGATGCTTTGTATTTACGAGGGTTGTTGAGATAGGATTCTCAACTACCTTATACTTTTCTTCATATAGCTTTAATTTCAATTGTATGTTTTGTGTAGCCAATGTATATGTAGAATATCATGTTATATGTGTTGAATAATGTGCTCAAATGATATGCATATTGGAATTGGTTGTTAAATGCCATATGATTATCATGCATGATTACTTCTTGCATTTGACTGTGATTGGGACTATGATGTAGTCCAGACAATCGGTAACAATTCCTGTTTGAGTGGCCGAGCTAGTCAACCACATTTGATGCGTTCGATGAATTCGAGTCGTACGACGATCGTCGACAGTGGTACCTTGTCGGCTATTTAAGTGTATGCTTGTACCAGTCGAACTTGTCTAAGAAATTGATTGGCCTATTGTGTGTTTACCATGTATAAACGCTACTACTTGAATCTAAGGTATCACTTACCAATGTAAAACCCATTAAACCTTGGTACCACAATCCGTTAAGACTCATGAGCCGGGCATGGTGGTATGGGACACCGTGGTCGAGCTATCAGCTACGCTGGGGCAACGAGCCTTCCCGTAGTGACCAGTGAGCAATCCAAACTCGTGAGCCGAATATGGTGGTATGAGACACTATATTCGAGCTGTCGGCCTCCATTAGCGCAGCCTGGCCGTGGTCCCCAATCGAGTTGCTGACGAGCCTTCGAAAATAGACTGCCAGTTGGTAGAGTGTTGGTGGAGTGACCTTGAGTATGAAATAGGCCTACCCCAGTGCAGCCTGGCTGTGGTTAGGGGTGCGCACGGGTCGGTTTGGTCCGATTCTTGGGTAAAACCGGAACCGAACCGTTCCTAACGGTTCTAGGATTTTTGGAATCGAAATCGAACCGTTAGCATACTAGAACCGAACCAGAACCGGACCGTGAAAACCGGTTCGGTTCCACGATTCTGAGTTTTTCACATATGGATAGGCAGATATCCCTATCTTTCCTTGCTTTCTGTTGAAAAGGGGAACATCCCTTGGGACGTTTTTGAGCACCCTACAAGATGGACGGTTCAGATCACGAAAAGGGATGATGGGTGGGGCCCACTGTCAAAACCCAATCCATGCACGTCCGTCCCTGGACGGTTTTTGCATGGTTTGGATATTTTGGAAAAAAAATACGTGGGGCCCACTTCTGATGGTATTCTCGGAGATCTACTCCGCTCATCCTCTTCGTAGTAATGACTAACGTATAAGAAGTGGTGGGGACCACAGTTCCACAGTTCGGGTCGGTTCTACCTGCCCCTAAACCAGAACCGAACCATATCCAACGGTTCTTGTAATTTTGAAATCGAAACCGGAACCGGTGCTGTCCAGAACCTGACCAAACCGAACCGATCTAACGGTCCAGTCCGGTTCCACGGTTCTACCAGTTAAATGTGTACCCCTAGCTGTGGTCCCCAGTTGGGTTAGTGACGAGCCTTCGAAAATAGACTGTCAGTTGGTAGGGCATTGGTGGCAGTGACCTTGAGTGTGAATTAAGCATACACTGACGGTGACGAACCTCTTGTAGTGACCTATGGTGTAAACTTGTGAACTTGTCTATCGTATGTGATTAACTAGGATTGACAATCCTAGATGGATTAACGCTTGGGTAAATGATATAAAGGGAGGTACCTTAGCTTTCCAAACCTGCTGTATGAATGAGTCTAATTAAGAACTTGGCTAATCACACTCATGCACCGCATTGCATGTGCCTTTGGCGTTGGTGTTGAGCACAGAGGAAGGGGTGCATGCTACGACTGTAAGAGGAAGATCGCAGAGGGAGTGCAGGCGAGGGCATACATCTTTAATACATATCATGTTTGCATTAACTAGAGTACTTAGGGATGTTTGATTGTATTGCTTTATCATTATTGCTTGATTGAATTAATAACGTGTTAACCTTTGCTTTATAGCTCCATTGAGTTGATCACTCACTCCCACGTTCTGGGACGGTGTTTTAAAACACCAACCAGACTCTGTTGTAGTTTCATGTGATGACGAGGCTTACGATATAGAGCCTGTCTTTTACGATGATGAGGAGGAGTTCTCTTATATACAACTCTCTGGTGGGTCTATGTAGACCTGAAGTTGCGTATCGGGGCTACAGGGATAGGGATAGATGACATTTCATTTCATTATTTTGTATCTTTTGGAATTATACATGTACTTATTTAACCTGGTGACGTTCGTACTCTAGGGACTTACAATCACTTATATGCTTTATATATCTATCACAGTCTTCGGCTTGCGCAATCTAATTATCTTTGGAGTATGATATGCTGATTTGGTATAATTTCATTCATGTTTAATGCACTAATACGGACAACATTTAATCATCATTATTTATGTTGCATAAGTGATGCATTGGAACTCGAGAGTTGAGCTTCTGCTCGACCCCCGATTTTCAAGGCGTTATAGTTTCATAAAGTTATTTCCTCATATGACTTTATAGAAAACACTGCAGATGAATGCATCTACATTAAAATCAGTGGGAGTAAGTTCATTATGATGATTTTATATGTTGATGATATTCTGTTGGCTAGCAGTGATACTAGAATGTTGAGCGACATCAAGAAATTCTTATCTCAAAAATTTGAAATGAAAGATTTTGGTGAAGCTTCTTATGTCATCGGCATTGAGATTCACTGTGACAGAAACTTAGACTGCTTAGCCTATCACAGATAGCCTATATTACTAGGGTTCTAGAAAGATATGACATGCAAAATTATGCTTCAGGACAGTCACCCGTTGTAAAGGACGAAAAATTTGGCCTATTTCGGTGTCCAAAGAATGATTTGGAAAATAATTGAATGAAAGAATTTTCGTACGCATCAGTAGTGGGGAGCATCATGTATGCTCAAGTTTGTACGCGATCGGACATTGCCTTTGTCATTGGAATGTTGGAAAGATACTTATCTAATCCATGAATGCAATATTGGATAGTTGCAAAGAAAGTATTACGGTATCTACAGAGAATGAAAGACTTCAGACTCACATACAGAAGATCTGATTAGTTGGAGTTGATCGGATATTCAGACGCAGACTTCGCAAGCTACTTTGACACTAAGAAGTCTACCTCAGGATACATCTTCATGATGGTTGGAGGAGCTGTATCATGGAAAAGCATGAAACAGTCTACCATTGCCTCGTCCACCATGGAAGCTGAATTTATCGCCTGCCACGAGGCATCTAATCAGGCACTATGGTTGCAAAGTTTCTTCTCAGGTTTGTGGGTACTGGAGCATATTCCGAAACCATTAAGAATATTTTACGATAATTCAGCCGCTATTTCCTTCTCGAGTAACAACAAGCATTCATCAAGGTCGAGGCATATCGACATCAAATATCTTGTTGTAAAGGAAATAGTTCAGAATCATCAAGTGTCCGTGGAATTCATCAGCACTAAGTAGATGATTGCAGATCCGCTCACTAAAGGGCTCCCTATCACGCCATTTCAGGAGCATGTGACATCCATGAGAGTCTTTGATCCCACAGATGTTTTCGGTTAGTGGGAGTTGAGCATACTTTGATTTTCACAGACATTCAGAGATCTCATTTTATGTAGTTTGTTTTTTTTTTGATAATTTTGATATAAAGATTTATTTCTACTTCTCTATATATATGCTCGAATTTTGAGTAAGTAGAACTACAGTCGTGTCTTATTGGAGACATGTAAAAGCTTCAGGACCTCTTAAGGATAGACACATATCATCACACTAAAGTGTATAATCCTTATACCACATTTCCTAGTTCATGATCTATCTCGTTAAGATTGAAAGTACTTGTGATCGCACTTAGCCTCACTTTGCCTAAATTAAATGTTGTGACGACTACCGCATTTCGATACTGACAGTCTTAATAGACCAGATTGAATAGTATTACTCATATTGTCCAACTATTTCATTAGTTAGCCACTTAGATGTTTTTTAAAATCAAAACTTATTTTCAACATTATTCTATATGACAATCATTGACATTACTCAATGAGGCCCAAGTGAGAGAACGTAAGAACTCTATGTTGTGGGCTTTATTGATCAATGGTCTGGATTGTCCTTCAGTTGGATTGTGTGAGTGAAGTATCCAGTGGGCCCCACTTTAGGTGATATGCTACGCAGCTTATCTGCGCAGCAGTGCGTATTGGGGTGGAGTGCTATAGCCTTACGCAGGGCTACTTAAGTTAAACTAGGACACAACAATGTGGAGCAGGGGAGAGAAAGTGTAACATCTCGGAAAAATCCATACAAAGACCTAAGTACCACCTCAGGCAGAAATCACTCAGGACCAAATCCTTTAGAAATTAGGCGAGAATTAGCTAGTGCTAAACTAGAGTACCTGTGAGATTAGCACTAATCACTTTAAATATGATTTGTAAGATCCAAAACTTGTAAAATTATTAACAATACATTACCCTGAAATCTAGATCCATCTCTAAACCCAGTTGCTCTCGGGAGCATTTCGAAACTCCGTATCGGACCTGGACCGCATGTCGAAAGTCCGATTATCCCTAAACTATACCGTTATGACCGCCTTACTGGGCTTGACTACCACCTCGAAAATCAAGTCCTAACAGTGTCCAGAAATGCACAACTTGAGCCCGGAGCGAAGTGTGTGAGAAACATGAATATATTTAGAAATAAAATTCAAACTTAAGTAAACTGAGACGTGTCACTTGTGGGCCAAATATAAAGATTTAGACCATCAGAATCTAACCCAAATACACCCCCAGGTTAGGAGAAATTTTCTACACATGTCAGTACACTCATAGCCCTGATCGAGTACCGGTGACTATTGAATTGAAACTGGTCCGCCATGGTCGATCTATAAATTTGATCGGATTGAAAACTCAGGTTGACCTAGATCCAAGGTTAGGGAGTTTAAGTCCGACCGCACGCAGAAAAGGGGCCTCCAGAAGTGCCCCGTTGGATCGAAACTGATGTCCTTTGGACAACTTAAGTATACCATGACTTTGGGGTCATTCCCATCAGTTTTGGGCCTATAAAAAGGGCTTAAACCCTCTCTCTCATAACCCATACAAATTTCCTAAACCCTAGAAAGAAAAGAGAGAGAAAGAAAGAGAAGGAAAGAGAGAGAGTGTGGGAGTTTGCTCTCGGGATTCAATCCCGCCACTCCACTTACCATTTCATCAATTCTGAATTGCTAATCCGGCGTTTCCAACAATGCACTTGGGTAAGAAAACCTAACCCTAATCTGTTTTAGGATTTCAGATAGTGTAAGTTATGAAATAGCTAACCTAATTCATATTATAGGTCGCCAATCCGCCGTTGACAAAGACTAAATGTCTAAAATGACTCCGTTACGCGTTTACCGGTGTAAGGTGCAGACTATAAAGTATAGGTTATGGTTTTCAAGACTTTCAATGTCGGTTAATGATTTATTACTGACATGGATGTTATTTCATATGCCGAATGCGATGTCTGTCTAGCCTTTCAGATATATATGAACTATGTTGAGTTTAGGTTAATCCATGTATTTGTTGAAATAATTGTATAAGTATGGAATTTGAATTTGAGTTTGCCATGATAAATTGTTGTCTATGTATGCTAGATGTATGTGTAACAACTCTTTGACGAAAGGATTAGCCCTAATACATGTTATATCAACATACGTTGCATATGTTTTATTATGTAGCCTAAGTGTTTGTGAAAATGACTGAATGAGTATAGAATTCGCATTCGTGCTTGCCATGACTAACTGTCATGGATATATAATTGTTGTATAGGTGATAACCCTTTGACGAGAGGATTGACTCTAATATGTATGATAACTAATATATATCATATATGATGGAATGCGTAGGCTAAGTGTTTGTAAAATGTCTGAATGAGTTAGTAGTTAGTAAGGTGTACCTGTATGCAGGTTGAGATATGATTCTCAACTACCTCAATGATGTGTATGATTTCCTCCATGTATGTCATATTCTGATGCCTGGTTGTTTATTAATTGAATGTGTGTGAATTCATGTTTACATTGTATTTCAGAACATGTTCATATGATTGTATGATTTGAGGTATTGATCCATTACCGCTTTAACTATTTTATAGGATATTTTGTTATAATTGAATGTGGTTGGGGCTATCATATAGTCCAAGCAATTGGTAACAGGCCTTGAATTGGTGGCTGAGGTTGTTTCGCCACACGGGCGGTGTTCGATGAATCCAAGTTGTACTTGGGTTGTCGACAGTGGTTAGGCCACACGGAGTGTTTACGCACTTCATGTTAATTAACTCAACGTGCGCTCATGCTAGTCAAGCCCGTCAAGTAACCCGATTGGTCCGATGTATGTTTACTATATTTGGACACTACTGCTTGAACCTAAGTTACCAAACCCACTAGTGGAATCCTCGTTAACCTTGGTACCTCGATCTGCTAAGACTCATGAGCCGGACAGGTGGTATGGGACACCGTGGTCGAGCTGTCGGCCTACGCTGTGGCGATGAGCCTCCCCATAGTGACCAGTGAGCAACACCGCCTCATGAGCCGAATACGGTGGTATGAGATACTGTATTCAAGCTGTCGGCCTACACTGATCAGGTGACGAGCCCTTTGTAGTGACTTCGAGCATACTCTGATACTGCGTTGAGGCGACGAGCCTTTCCATAGCCAATAGAGTATAAACTAGGCTTGCACTGATAAGGCGACGAGCCCTTTTGCAGTGACCAAGAACCACAACATCGTATGGGAGTTGCTAGGACTGACGACCCTAGACCGGATCATTGTTGAAAATTGATATAAGGGAGGTATCTTAGCTTCCCAATCTTACTGTATGAATAAACCTAAGTAAGAACTGGACTAACACAATCATAATATTGTATTGCACGGTGCTTGGCGAGGAAGTAGCATGTGTCTGGAGTGGTGCATGTCGCGACCGTGAGATAAAGTTCGCAGAGGGAGTGCAGGCGAGTGCATGCATCATATCATATCATTCTTGCATTAATAAGAGTACTTAGGGCTGAATTGTTGTACCGCTTTATTGTTACTGCTTGATTGAATTGATAACATGTTAACCTTTGCGTTATAATTCCACTGAGTTAGCTACTCACTCCCACGTTCTGGGACGGTGTTTACACACCAACCAGACTCTGTCTTAGTTGCAGACGGTGACGCGACGTATGAGGCGGATCCTAACTTCTACGACGATGAGGAGGAGTTCTCATATATGTAGTTATCAGAGGATTTTACTTAGGCTGTACTGATCGACGGGGATTACAGGGCTTCTCAGTTATAGATGGACTATACTTTTGAAAATTTGAATGTTGAACTAATACATGTAAATATTTGATCTGGCAATGTAATCATACTCTGGAGAGTAGTAACGGTCTATACGTTTGCTTATACTTATATACATCTCTCAGTCTTCTGCTTGCGTAAGTTAACTGTCTCTGGAGTATGATATGCTATTTTGGTGTAATCCCACTCATGTTTGATGCACTAGCACAGACAACATTTAATCATCATTATCCATGTTGTATAAGTGATGCGTTGGAACTCAGGAGTGGAGCTTATGCTCGACCCCCAATTTTCAGGGCGTTACAGAGAGTTATGATGGAATTCAAACTCTCATCTCCCAGCTTCTATATAAAAGAAGTGCTAGGTCCCCAATCCTACACAACGGCAGAAGGAGAATTCCCATATAATATTCTGTATAAGGGTGAGAAGGAAAGGAAGACTACAACATCGATTTCTGGTATTCATAGTGTCTCATCTAGGTAAGCCATCCGAACCCTTTGATCTTCAAGACCTATGCGCAGATAGATTCGTGGGCCTATTCCGCATATACGTTAAGTCCCACATACAGTACATGCACACACGTGCATGAAGATGCATTATGCCAGGAGTATCTTATCAATGGATATAAACTGCTTAGTCCATGAAAATCAATGATAACAGCATTTTCGTTAGCTTTGCTGAAGTGGGACACTTCCCTAGCCTTTTCCATTCTACAACTTCCCTCCTTTCTCTCAAAAACACTCTCAACACTTCTTCTTCTTCTTCTTTAAATTCAATTCCTGCCCATTCTAGTTCAAAATACAGGTCATGGAGCCGGGTGCAATTGCTGCCCTCCAACATTAAGCGCCCATGAATCCAACCGTCCACCCAGCTCAGTTTACTAATATTCAAAACAATACATCCACCTTTCATTTCGGTAGATTATTCGGCCTACATCCTTGGCCATCTTTCCGAACTCCACTCTTAGCAACAACTCTACTTTGTGAAACTATAATGCGAAATAGAATATGCATCAAGCATGGAGATTAAATAATATAAATGAAGCATAGCTATTAAAAAGCTTTTGCCGAGGAGATGGCTGAAATCTTCCGCACCTTACACCCTTAAAAAAGCACTTTGATGGAAAGAAGAAAGCTTCATACATATGTAAGCTCAAAGACCCAACTATGTTTAAATAGTTATGGGAGGGAGGAGTTTGTAACCCATCGAAACTAGAATACCATGTGTGTAACACAGTGTTGTGCACCACTCCTACACAAATTAGAGACTGATCACATCGGTAGTGGAGTCCATTGATATGACTGATCATGATATCCAACCCTTAGGGAGATCTAGACGAATAATCAATTAGGCCCACCTTATATAAATTCTTACATTATTCCACTTGGGCCACATTGAATAATGTCAAGATTTAATTTTGAAAATATTTTAAAAACATGTTTTACTTTTGAAGAAAACATTGAACGGTTAACCAATTATGCAATTGGTGGATAATATGAGCAACACTTATATAATTTTGTCCATCCAGACAATTGGTATTGGATTGTGGTTGATCACAATAGTTAATCTTGACGAAGTGAGACTAAACATCGTCACGAATACCACCAACCTTGACAATATGGATCAAGTTGATATTTATGTGGTCCCTTCATCCAGGTCATTGTGGACTTATCAACAGGTTAGATGACAAATAAACATTCTGGTGGCCCCCATAAAGTTTTTAATAGTGGGTATTCAATCACCACTGTTTCATGTGGCATGGTCCACCTCATATTTTGACCTGCTTCATTTTTTGGATCATGCCTTAAAATGAGTTGTAAAATGGATGAAGGTATGGTGTGGATGTAAGGCACATATATCAAGGTAGGCGGCTCACAATCATAGATCCTCCCAACTCGGTGGATTGGAGGATCCACCAAAGCCACGACCAGAAGCATGGGTGGAATTAGAGTGGGCCACCCTTGTCAGGGGACACTAAGCAATAACTTTTTAAAGGGAAGTTCTGTAGGGAGCGGATTAGGTGCACCCCAGGCTTCACCCAAGATAATGCGGTGTTACTGTAGGCCCATCTTGATGCATGTATTCTTTATTCATGCCATGCATCTATTTTGAAAGATCTTTTAGGCATGGCCATAAAAAATGAAGAAGATACAAATCTCAATGAATCATATGCTATGGGAAATAATAGTGATTGAATGCCCTACCATTAAAAACTTCCTAGGCCCCACTTTAATGTTTCCATGTTAATTATTTGCCATCTAACCTAAACAATTAAATATCAGCTTGATCCAAAACTTTTGTGGCTCCTTAATGATCAATCACCTATTTCTTATGATATGGTCCATTTAAGATTTGGATTTGCTTCATTTTTTGGCTTATGCCCTAAATGACCCTGCAAAAAGGACCTCACAGTAAGGGCCATGCTGTCCTGGGTGAAGCGGGGCCGCACATGATCCTCTCCCATTTATAGAGCCATGCTGATATGGAAATAGGAGGCGGCGGCCGAACGGTGATGATGGTGGCATCTGTGGTTATAACCCATGACCATAAGAGGTAAAAACATCTAAAAAGGCTTTTCACTAAAAGTGGAAATGGCACCAGTTCTGCATTTTCCGGAGGGGATCCAGTACGGGTACATTCTCCAGGAATTTGCCTTTTTTTAACGGGGAATGATAAGACCAGTCACATAACCAGGATTCTATACCCCAAAATGACCCTTCAAATATGATTCTCGGATCAACTTTTGAAATTGAAATTCATGGGAATGGTTTCATATTTTCAGTGATATGTGGGGTTGTTTTCAGAATCTTATAGAGAACTTTAAAAAGGGAAGAAGATAAAAATGATGGAAATATAAGCTTTCAAGAGAACAAAAATTTCTAATAGTGTGAACGGAAGTAGAAAATTGGATGATCATCAAAGCTAATCACAATTCCTAACTAATTGCAGTCGGCTGCATGAATCTTGTACCACTATTCCACCATATGCATCTTCGGTTTAACTATAGGGCATCAAATCTTTATTGACTAGCTCCAGCAAATCCTTTTGCACTCCACTGTGCTTGCCTTTTAAAAACTTCAACTTAGTTAACTCGCTCCCAACTACTATAAGCTCTTGGTTACAGTTAAGAATTGCCAATTCATTTGAGAAAAGTAGAAATGATTGTTTATACTCATTTTTTTACACACACTCTCGTGGACCAATAAGACACCACCATGTGTTTGCATTACATGCCTAATAATGACGTAGGGATGAACATGATGAGGTTGATCACTGTCTTCCTTAAGGATAACTACTTTGAATCCACGAAGCTTCTTTGGGCTCCTAATAGAGACTTTTCAAATCCACGAGGAAAAAAGAAAGAAAATAGAAATAATATTTTAGAAAATTCGTAAATCAATTGATGTCTGAATAAACGAGTTTACACCTCATTAAATAGGGATACTAAGCCATGGAAGAAGTTTCGGAATTAAACTACAACTAAACTCCTAGAAATCGCGACTTACTACCTACTAGTGTGCATGGTTTTCGGCCAAAAATAGTAAGTGTCCTATTTGGCCAAACCATGATGTTCCCCTAACTATTCTAAGCACTTTTCATGTTGGGTGTAACTCCTAAAACCCAATGTATGAAAAGTTATACTTAAACTAAAACTTACTATAAATAGTAAAAATGAAATTAAAATAGGAATTTGACCATTGATCTTATGGTATTTTGCAAATTCGGCGTGGGCAACCCGACATAGCAGGTTGGGTGGGTAAAGTAGCTCATCTTAACCCAAAATCAAATATGGTACATCCGATAGCTCATTTCGGTTTACGAGATATGTCCGTTTTAAGTTCTGACGGTCTGAATCACCTCCGCTTCCGATCGGGCCTTTTCTGATCCATCTTGGCCATGAAACTGTCCGCGACCTGTTCTACATCAAATAATGATGGAATCATACTCACACTCAAGGATATCTTTTGTCATTATCCTTCAAAGACATGTTTCTACCATAAATATGGTGGCACAAAACCGTACGCATACCTCTAGATGAGATGAAGTGACGAGTGATACGTAGTCTTAATTCGTGTGGCACATAACCGAAGAAGCATACCCCAGCACGTTTATAAAAGACTCACTAAGGTAAGGATCCAATCATAGATTTAAATATGCTTGGTAAAGTCGTCTCTCATAATCCTTCCAAAATGAGAGATCTTTCCAAAGACGTTAAGAGCTCTCTCAGTGATTACGAAGATTTGAAGATCGAACCAATATCAAAGCGAATGAAAACCAATGAATTGAGTCTCGATCTGAATCAAGTGGAACCAATTCCACCAGTTACATAAATATTCATGGTCACGATTAAGGGAGGTTTAAAAATGATTTGCAACCTAATTAACCAGATCAAGTGAGATTGACCCCTAAAGAGTCATAGATCTCTATAGTCATGCTAGCAAGATATCCAAAAATAGTTTCAGATTTACGGATATCTCTTGTAGGAAGAGCATGTAAAAATTCGTAGTAGCAAAAGATCTTAAACCAACAAGGAAACCCGCGAGAGTTTTAATGGCTTCAAAAGTTATGAAATGAGAATGCGATGAAGATCTCAAGGCCTGTGCCAAAGATAATCTATCTTTATAGTATCTATCCTTTTATCTTAGCCTAGCTTGGTTTTAGATCAAATTGCTATTGTCTATCACCACCGCTACGTTACGCTTAAGAGTAGGATAAATATCCAAAACCTTCTGTTGTTAGATTATGATCAACCGAGTCCTTATTTGGAAGATCAAACATTTTGGTCGTATCCTACTAACCATTCGCTTAGATCATCCATCCATACAGGCGGTTTAGGTATTTATCTCTCGTCTTATTTTTCTACTTTAGTTTTATTTATTACTCTGTCAATTGTATTGAGCATCAATTATAAATCAATAAAAATCAATATTGTTTTTAGCCTTTGCTATTTTAGTTTGTTCATTCATTTCATTGAGAAATACATTGGCTGTAATTACTGGTGAAAGAACAAATATCTAAGACACAAAGCAAAACGAATCTATCAGGAAGGACCAATTCCTACCATTTTACAAATCGCCTAATCGCTGTTACAACTAGTGGTTGATTATAGAATTCTGTTTTAAACAGTCCATCTCAGCGTGCGGGCACTAACGTTCAATCAAACATTAAGTCGAGTACAACTTTGGCATGCCAACATTTTTCTAATCGCGCATGACAATGAATAGTCCCTCACGAACACATGTGGCCCCATATTTGATTAAATTAAGCAAACAATGATAACATCCAAAAATTAGTAAATGTCACTACAATAGTACTAGTGAGATACTGGAAAATCATTCAAAAATATCACTTTCAAATGATTCCAAGAGGATATTGCTATGTTTTCAAAATATTGGAGATTAATTTTCCACAATGTAACCAATATTCATTAGACTGGGTGACTTCTTCACAGCCGGACATTTCCCTTTTCTATGGAACATTGGTTTGAGTGTGACATCCTACAAGTTCCAACTCAGTTTGGAATCATTTCAACTAAGGCTACTTCTGGGGTTTGGTTGCTATGAGAATTGAGTGGGCTTGTCATAGCCACACATTTCCCTTTTCCATCCAACGTTGGTTTGAGTATGACATCCGACAAGTTCCAACTCAGCCGGAATCATTTCAACTCTGGGTAGTTTTTGGGGTTTGGTTATCCTGAGCGGATTATGTGTTACCTGGGTAACACCTTAGTGGGTGCTACCCTTACCATGTGAGGCTCACCTTGATGAACTTTTTGTAAATCCATGCCGTCCATCTATTTTCCAGCTTATTTTTAGGATGTAATCCCAAACCTTTAAGAAGATCCAAATCTCAGGTGGACCACACCATTAGAAACAGTAATAAATGACAATTAAAAGCTTTTTGTGAGCCACAAAGGTTTTGGATCAAGCTGATCTTTATATTTTCCCTTCATCCAGATCTGATTGACCTTATTTAAAGGTTGGATGTAAGAAAACATCATGGGTAGCTTCTCGTAGCCACACATTTGGGTATCAAAGTTCTCTTTTCCTGTAAACATTGGTTTGAATGTGACATCTACAGCTAGTATTTTTTTAAAACTTCTTAGATTTTTTTCTTTTTTAAATTATTTAACACACGCACACACACCCCACGCACTCACACTAGTGGAAACTTCTTAGATGTGAATTTAAAAACCAAGCAACTCATCCATGATAACCTTTTGCATGCATGCAGGCCAATACGTACCATCAAAATCATGGGGCCCATTTTGAAGGAGCTAAACGGACAATCCTAGCCATCTCGTTTATGGTCATGTTTTTGAGAAGAAAATGGCCAGTGTTCCAAATCCAATTGAAATTTGATAACAAAATGCCATGCTTTCCAAATCCAGTGGGTGAAATCAGTCAAGATGGTTGACATCTGAAAAACAGATGAACATGATTTTCAGACAATGCTCCATCTATAACAGGGCCATGATTTCGACGGTCTAGATTGGCGCAAATGCACACCACATACGTTGGCAATCTAGCACGCGAGAACAAGTCATAATGAGGTCTAAGAGAATTCCAAAGCCATTTTCGGTCCGATTCAACAGTGCCATTTTTGTAATTTAGTCATTTACTCAGAGGCCCTCAAACTATCGTATGTGGGCAGCCTTGGGGATCAAAGCCATCCATCCGGGAGATGTCAAGATAGATGGCCCCTGGGGCGGCTCAACATTTTTAGGGGCCTTAGGCAGGTCATAAAAATGAGGCTTATAATTTAATTTTTTGAGAACTTAAGTCGCAATAAAGTTAGACTGTTGTTATTGACAGTTCTAATTTTTAGGATTTGTTTTTTAATTTCAATTTCAAATTTGTAAACTAATTTTTAGATGTTCCTATTTTATAGGCATTTTAATAAGTTTTATTTAAAAAATTTTAAACTTTTTTTTTCCTTCTTAATTTTAATTTTGATATATTATAGGACCTTTATAGTTAAGAAATTTTAATTTTGCTATAACATAGGGCCCTCATAATTGAGGGGGGGGGGAACGGATTGCGTACTGAGTAACTCGGTACAATTAGTTTACTGAGTAAACTGTGGGTCCCACAGTCATGTATTTTATCCACTCTGTCCATACATTTTAAGCAGATAAGTGTAGGTAGTTGGCCCAAAAATGAAGCATATCCAAAGGTCAAATGGACCACACCACCGGAAAAAGTGTGAATTGAACATCTACTATTGAAAATTTCGTGGGGGCCACGGAAGTTAGATCAATCTGATATTTTTATTTTCACTTCATCCATGTGTTTGTGATATTATGAAAAGGTTGGATGACAAATAAATATCACTGTGGTCCATAGAAAGGTTTCAACGGTGGAAATCATTATTTCCATGGCTTCCTGCTGTATGGTCCATTTGAGCTTTAGATATACCTCAAATTTGGGCTCAACCACTAAAATGATCCGAAAAATGGATGGACGGAGTGGATAAGACAAATACATTCACGGTGGGTCCAACTGAGTTTACTCAGTACCGTAAGAACGTAGTGAGTAACTCAGTACACAATCCGATTTCAAATAGGGGGCCTTAGGCGATTGCCTCACCTGCCTACCCCTTTGAGCCGCCCCTGGATGGCCCACGTGGAAAAAATATCATCGATTGGATTCTGTTGGCCGTGGGACGCAGTCTGCATACAACGAGAAAAAATAAAATAAAAAAAAATGATCGGCATACAAAGGTAAATTTAAGGCGGCCACTTGCAGCATGCAAAAGCAGACGGCTAGGAATATCCGATGGTGTGATTTCTGTGCCAATTCAGAGAGTGGGACCCACCAATCCTTCCTCATAAGCGATAATAGTTATTGTACGTTTTATTATGTTGGGAGCCACCTGGGTGGTAGCTAAGTCATCATGTGCTAATGTTGTGATATTTGTTGTTGATGTCTCGAATCTTTCAGCAACAGGTCTGTCAATCCTATCCACAGACCTTTCGATGCCATCGAGAGTTGCTCGATGCCACCGACAGCTGCTCAATGCCATTGGAAAAATCCGAAAATCTCACGATTGATCGCTTGACACTTTAGGTGCCCCGCTTGATGCCATCTAAATAGGTTCAATGCCATCGACGAGCCATCGATGACATCAAAGTCTCATCGAGAAAGTTTAAAAAATACGTTTAGTCCTTGGAACATTTTGGTTTTTAATTCGATGACATTGAAGAATCGTCGAATGTGTCATCGAACGATCGTGCAGGGTTACGCAGAGTTGAAGTGTGGGATTTGTTTTCTATTTTGATTGTGTGATTCTCCTAGAGGCTATATATATGGGTGTAATGGGGAATAAGGGGTATCCAAGAGCTTCTAATTCGTTCTTAGGGTTTCAAGGGTGTAGCTTGGGTGATTCGAGGCATGTTCGAATCGGATAATCTGTATCTCTTGTAATTTTCTGCTTTCATAGTGCATACCTGTCGCTTTGTGCTGTGGCTTTTTTCAGCATGAGTTTTTCCATGTTAAATTAGGAGTCTTTTTGATTGGTATTGATTGTGCCATTTGAATACTTTGGTTGATTAATCTTTGTATGCTTCCAACATTCCCCAGCAATGTCGAGGGTTTTCTTCAAAGCAACCATGCCAAGATAGTATACGTGTGTAAGGTGCAGGCCTTTCATTAGATTGGGCCGTCGACAAGGCCATGCTTTCACAAGGCCATGTTTGAAAGGAAGGGCTATTTCTATCTTGAAACTCGATTTAGAAAAGACTGATTTAAATATGTTGAGTCCACCGTAATGTGTGAGACATATCCATGCTGTCCATCTGTTTTACCTAAATAATTTAGGGAATAATCTAAAAAATGAGGTGAATCCAAAGCTCAAGTGGCCCACACTGTAGGAAATCATGGTCACAAAAGGCTTTTAACATTAGGCATTCAACCTGCAGTTTCATGTGGCGTGGTCCACTTGAGCTTTAGATCTACCTCAAATTTGGATTCATGCTCTAAAATCAACCAGAAAAATGGATGGTCGGTGGATAAGCCATATATATCACAGTGGGCCCCCACATAAAATTCGCACCCACCTCCATTTTAATATAAAAAAGTAAGCTATTATTGTGGCATAGACAAAAGTGTTAGGATTATATTACTAATTAATCATTATTCATTTACATTTATTTACCTGCATTAACCTGAGGAAACTTAAAAACAAACACCCCCAAATATAGACCATGGTTTTTTTCCCATCATGTTCTTTCAGCACATATGGCCACCTCATAAGTGGCCTAGCTTGATTTCCAGGTGGGAGCATTGCTCACTGAAGAGCCTCATGAATGGCCCCAATTTTCCACATACATAAGTAGGAATACATAATATCTAGTTGGGCTGATTTCAGGGGCACCGAGTAGATGAGTCTGGGGGTACCTGCAGCTTAGTGGGTGAGTCCTGACCATGGGTCCACTTCGATGTATGCGTCGATCGTACATTGATGCCTTCGATCCATTTTTTCAACTTATTTTAGGGCACAGTCCCAAAAATGAGGCAGATCCAAATCTCAGATGGACCATATAGCAGGAATTGAATCCCTACCATTAAAAACTACTTGGGGCCACAAAAGTTTTGGATCAAGCTGCTATTTGTGTTTTCCCTCCAGCCAGGTATGTGTGATCTTATCAACAGGTTGGATGGCAAATAAATATTACAGTGGACTCTAGGAGGTTCTTAATGGTAAGCGTTCACGTTTTGATGCGGTGTGATCCACCTAAGATTTAGATCAACGTCATTTTTGAGACCATGCCCTAAAATGCGATGTATGTGTTGTATATCCATGTGGTCTGTCCGTTTTGAGGCCATGCCCTAAAATGATCTCTAGGAGTTGCTCTCTACTTCGACTCGATATTTAATTATTATATATTATTACAAGTAGTCAACCTGACTCAACTCGATATTTAATTATTATAAATTACAAATATTAAGAATGCTAATATATATTTAAAATAGTTACATCTGTAAACACACCTCAAAAGGCATCAACGTTACCACCTACTATATACAGACATGCACGTACATGTACATTACATGCATATATACATAGTATCAGTACATGCATACATATATACATAGTATCAGTACATGCACACACGTGCATGAAGATGAAATATGCCTGGAGTATCTCATCAATAGATGTAAGCTGTTTGCTCCATGAAAATCAATGGTAATAGCACTTTCCTTAGCTTTGCTGAAGTGGGCCACTTCCCTAGCCTTTCCCATATTCTATAAACACCCCACCTCTTCTGCTTCCTTCCCTTTCTATCAACAAACACTTCTTCAAATTCAATTCCTCCCCATTCCAGTTCAAAATTCAGGTCATCCAACACTCAGAGCCCATGAATCCAACCGTCCACTCATCCAACTTTACAACAATTCAAAACAATACATCCACCTTTCATTTCAGCAGATTCTTTGCCTTACATCCTTCACCCTCTTTCCAAACTCCTACCTCTGTCTGCCAATTCACCTCGCAGGCATTGTCTTCTCTCAGCAACAAGTCTACTTCTGATGACGCGGAAGAATACCTGGGCATAGCCGATGAGAGCAAGAAGCATAGGAGGATGATATCCAACAGAGAATCTGCTCGACGGTCTCGGAAACGCAAGAAGAAGCATCTTGACCAGCTATTGGTGCAGATCATCCAGCTTCGTGACCAGAACTGCCAGCTCCTCGACAAGCTGAATCACATGGAAGACTGGAATGACCGGATCCTACAGGAGAATGGCCTACTCAGGGAAGAAGCTTCCAACCTCCATCAAACTCTCCGAAACATGCAGCCCAAAAATCCTTACACCATTTTGAAAGATACAGAAGAAATCCCATGCAACATTGCATATCTTGGAGCCAAATCAACAAACCAAACCTTCATCAGTCCCATGGATTTGCTTCATTGAGATGGCTCTCGTCTTTTTTTTTTTTTTTTTCTCTTACTAATTTAGAGTCTATGGAGTCGCCTATAATAACTTCTCATCAAGTACTTTGATGTCACCACAAAATGTAAGGTTTTGGATTGTGGAAGCATTAATCCATATATAATAAAAGTGCAGTGTACTCTTTTCTTTTTTACACGCACACTCACATCCCTCTCACACACTCACGCACTCACACACTCACGCACTCACACCCCACATACTCGCACCACAAGGGATATGCTCCAACTCGTGACCTCGTGTTGAAACTCCAGAGAGTCTGCAACTGAGGCGCGGCACAACAGGTGCAAGTGCAGTGTTTCTCTGATATCAATGTTTTTTTTTTTTTTTTTTTTTTTTTTTTTTTTTTTTAAAAAAAGAAAAAAAAAAAAAAAAAAAGTCTTGGGGTGTGGCTGCAGTTCTAAATATAATAGAATGCAGTCTCTAGTATATGTTCATCTCTTCTCTCTACACAAAGATCTCATGGCTTGTAGAGCAAAATGGGTAAGAATGATATCGTTGCCCGCTTGTTTGATGCACACGAGTAACTCCATATCATCTGATTATGGAGTACACTGGGGGGATGCTACAGAGCCAAGGGATTCCCCCACTCTCATTCCATGTTGTTTGAGGAAGAGAATATGGTGTAGATGTCTCTACACACCATCATACTTACAGAGAAACAAAGAGACTTAAGGAACCCTACCTTTAATGGGCCTATGGGTCATGAGCCCAACTAACACAAAGATGGGCCCAATCTATCTCAATTATCCTAGCCAATGTTTGCGATATATCATATATCAGCTAATATTATCGATATTGTGCCTAAATGAATGAAACTTACGAGAAATTGCAAGACTTTTAAATGTTAACATATTATCACAATGTATCACATTGTATTGCAATGTATCAATGACTATCAGACATCGTTGATATATTGAGACCAACGGCGATATTCAGGTTTCTAAAAAAAAAATTGAAAAATTGAAAAATAACTTAAAATATTCCATTTTTGTCAAATCTTCAACTCCTAATCCATTTCTTAGACTTATAAATTATATGAATTGATTTTGAATATAGTTGCATTGCTTTCGTTAGATAGTACACATAGTGTTGACAGCGTAACATTACACGTAACATTACACGTACATTCGATATTTCCCATGCGAAAAATGATATGCTTCCACATCTTAAGGATGCGATACATCCATCGATATTGATATTGAAAACATTGATCCTTAACAAAGTACTCACTGGAAATCAAGATCATTGTTTGGAGTATCCCAGATACTATCGAAATATTCCCGATATTTCTAAGTATGTATTGAAATCTACATCCTAATAAAATACTTACAAGAACCAACAACGAAAAAAGTAATAATTTCATTAGGTGTGCTCATTGTTTAGAGTATTCCTAATATTATTGAAATATCCTCAATATTATCCATATTTCTAGCTCAGCGATTCCGGTAACACTAGCAACAATACTGATAATGCTAATAATAACATCATAAATTTCAGGTATGAGCGCTTAGTATCGCCAATGTACTGATATCTCCAATGTATCACAATATTTTCAACTATGTAAAGTGTCTCTTGTATCGTTAATATATCGATAAATTTTGGATGTCACTTGTATTACTAGTGTATCGTCGATATTTTAATAATATTGCCAATGTGTCGATATCACCAAAAATCTATTTATTAAACATAATTCATTTTAATTTTTTTATGGGCGCATGGTTGTATTATGAAATGTATATTTTTATGTGTGTGTGTGTGTGTACATGCATGCATGCATGGATAGATATATGCATGGATGATTGGATAGTTGGATAGATAGAGAGATGTGTCACTGTGTACACATACATGGATGGATGAATGGATCATGCCTGTGTATGTATGTGCATGCATGGATGGATGGTTGGATGAACGAATGGATCCGCCACTTTCCCCTGTTTCTCTAATTTTTTTCCCGAGTCAACATTGCATGCTTTTTTTTTTTTTTTTTTTTTTTTTTTTTTTTTTTTTTAAAAAAAAAAAAAAAAAAAAACATTACATGCTTTTAGGCTCCATTAGAGAGAAACTTATCATTTGGTTCCGAAATATTCAAATATGAATCTTTTTAGTTATTATTTTATTGTTAAATATGCAAATAATTTGATATTTAAACATACAAATATGTGTATTTTAGCATTTTCTAAAATTTTATTGAAAACTTCTATCATTTTCCCTATATTTCCCCAATATTTTTTCTGCATTTAAAAAAATTGACCATATATTATCATCAAATATGTATTGTTTTCATATCTTGGGCCGGCAAAACTTATAGCAATACAGATGCTTCGAACACAGGGCGTACTAGAATAAAGAGAAGTGTGGGTGGAACTAGATTGGGCCACCCTTCTCAGGGGACACACAACAGCAACTTTTTAGAGGAAGGTTCTAGAGCTTGTACGATATACTGACATGCCAATAGGAGATGGTGGCAGTAGTGATTATGATGGGGGCAATTGTCGTTATAATCCATCACAGGGGCCTTAATTACCATGAGAAGTAAAAACATCTTTAAAGGCTTTCCACTAGAATCTAAAATGGCACCAATGCTTTTCGTCATTTTCGGAGCGGTCCCGGACAGGTTCATTCTGCAGGAATCTGTCTTCTTCAGTGGGGAATGCTAAGACCAGTCACACAACTAGGATTCCATCTCCCAAACTAACCCTGCAAATCTCAACAGATTTGGAAACAAAATTCAGTGGAATGATTTCATATATATATATATATATATATATATATATATATATATATATATGGAAAAGGTACTATGCGCTCGAGCATGTGTGGGCCCCACCGTGACGTGTTTCAAACATCTACCCCATCAGTCAGATGCACCATTCCCTCGTGGGCCTAGGTCTCAAAAATCAAGTCAATCCGTGACTTGTGTGGGCCACACCACATACAGAAGTTGAGAGGGGCCGTGCACCTTTAAAACATTAATAATCATTTTTTAGGCCCACCTAGATGTGGTTTGCAAATCCAGCCCATCCACTATGTGTGTCCCACTTGGATGAGGGTTCAGACCAAGTTTCAGAAGCATTAAAAACTCATGTGGGCCCCACCAAGTGTTTTTATATATTTTTGGGATGTCTTCACATGATTTTAGATGGTATGGCCCACGTGAGTTCCGTATACGGCTGATTTTTGGGATATCCCATAATTTAAAGGGGACCCATCAAATGCATGGTGTTCATGGCCGACACACATCACGGTGGGGCCGACACAACTCGACCTCATGGGAGCTTATTGTGAGCATGGGCACATAGTACCTTTTCCCACACACACACACACATATACTGGGTTTTATGGGGTTATATTCAGAATCTCATAAAAACTAAACAATAAACAGAAATAAAAGATGGCAAAAATGGAAAAATAAGGTTTCAAGATAAAACTATCATCATCATCATAAAAGTCTAATCACAATTCTAAACTAATTTTAGTTAGCTGCAAGAATCTTATATTACTGTTCTACTCTATCAAGGACTACGTCCTCAGCTGTCAGAAAATTGCACCTTCCTTTCCTTTTTCCTTTTTCCTTTTTTTAAAGCCTTCAACTTGAACCAATTCGCTCACAGCTAATGTGCAGTTCTTAGTTTCGGTCGAAAGATGGTGCAGTTCTCGGTTTCAGTTGAACTGAAACCAGGAGCTGCACTAGCTGTGAGCGAATTGGTTGGAGTTGAAGGCTTTAAATAGATAAGTGAAAAGGAAAGTGCAAAAAAAATGTGGTAGATCTAGTAAAAATTTAGATTAGTCAGCTGAGAATGTCGTCCTTGATATAGCGGAACAGTGTAGTACTACAGGATTCATGTAGCCGATTACAATTAGTTGAAAATTGTTATTAGGCTTAGATAATGATGAGGATAAAAACCTTATTTTTCCATCGTTGCTATCTTTTACCTCGGTTTGTTGTCTGGTTTACATGAGATTCTGACTTTAACCCCATGAAACCCTAAAAATATGAAATCATTTCTACGAATTTCAGTTTCAAAAGTTCCCAGAAAATGAGACTTGGAGGGTTAATTTGGGACATGGAATCATGTGGCTGGTACATGTCCTGGATCCAACACAATTTCCCGCGGAATGTACCTGACCTCGATCCACTTGAAAAACATGGCGGCGCCATTTCCACTTTTAGTGGAAAGCCTTTTCAGATGTTTTTGCCTTTTGTAGTAATGCCTCTGACATGGATTATACCCACAATTGCCACCATTGCCGTCACTACGGCCGATATCTCTTATCGCCATGTCAGCATAGCTCTAGAACCTCTCCCTCTAAAAAGTTATTGGAATGTGTCCCCAGACAAGGGTGGCCCACTCTAATTCTGACCACACTTCTGAGTGCGGCTTCGATGGATCCCTGGATCCACCAAGATGGGCGGCTCCTTGACTGTGGGGCTCACCTTGATGTATGTGCCTTATATCCACACCGTCCATCTATTTTTAAAGCTCATTTTAAGGCATGATTCCAAAAATGAAGCAGATTCAAAACTTAGTTGGACCACACAATAGAAAACAATAGTAATTGAATACCCACCATTAAAAACGTTTTTGGGAGAATTGGAATGTTTATTTGCCATCCAACCTGTTGATAAGGTCACAATGACTTAGATGAAGGGACCACACAAACATCAACTTGATCCAAAACTTTTGTGGGCTACAAGAAGTTTTTAATGGTCAATCACCACTATTTCCTGGTCTACCTGAGATTTGGATCTACTTTATTTTTGGAAAATATATCAAGGTGGCCCATCATCAAGGATACACTCACTGGACCGTGCCCCACACTTCTTATATCCATTCTAATACACCTAATGGATTTATTACTTCTTCTTTTTTAGTTATTCTCTCTTAATCTAGATTTCTAGTGAATATGTTTTCAATTTTGGTTTTGACGGATGTATCACGTACCCTTAGAATGTTATCAGTGGAGGAATCCCTAGGCTCCCTACCATCTCCAATAATCAAACCACCCGGGGTGCTCAAAATGATCTATGAGGAGAGGGTGATGATGGATTTACTGTGTGCATCAAACGAGCAGGTGGCAACATCAGTCTCACCTGTTTTGCTCTACAAGCCATGAGATTGTGCAGAGAGAAGAGAAGAACATATACATGAGACTAGCATTCTATTATATTTAGAACTGCAGACACACCCGAAGACTTCGTGTGTGTGTGTGTGTGTGTGTGTGTGTGTGAGAGAGAGAGAGAGAGAGAGAGAGAGAGACACATCAGATTACACTGTACTTTTAATATATACGGAATAATGCTTCCAGAATCCAAAACCTTATATTTTGTGACATTCAAGTACTTGATGAAAAGTTATTATAGTCGACTCCATAGACTCTAAAATAAGAGAAAAAAGGCAAAAAAGGAAGGGGAGCCATCTCAGTGGAGCAAATCCATGGGAGTGATGAAGGTTTGGTTTATTGATAATTCGGCTCCGAGATATGCTGTGTTGCATGGGATTTCTTCTGTATCTTTCGAAATGGCGTAAGGATTATTTTTGGGCTGCATGTTTCAGAGAGTTTGAAGGAGGTTGGAAGCTTCTTCCCTGAGTAGGCCATTCTCCTCAACGATCCGGTCAAGGCAGTCCTCCATGTGGTTCAGCTTGTCAATGAGCTGGCAGTTCTGGTCCCCGAACTGGATGACCTGCACCAGTAGCTCGTCAAGATGCTTTTTCTGGCGTATCAGAGACCGTGGGGGGGATTCTCTGTTGGATATCATCCTCTTATGCTTCTTCTCATCAGTTATATATGTCTGGGTGTTCTTCTGCGTTATCAGAAGTAGAGATGTTGCTGCGAGAAGATGATGTTTGCGAGGCGAATTGTCAGACGGAGGGAGGGGTTTAGAAAGAGGGTGAAGGACATAGGCCAAAGAATCTGCTGAAATGAAAGGTGGATGTATTGTTTTGAATTGTTGTAAATTGAGCAGGGTGGATGAGTGGATTCATCCGCGCTGAGTGTTGGATGGCGGCAATTGCACCCGGTTCCATGACCTGAATTTTGAACTGGATTGAGGGGGAATTGAATTTGAAGAAGAAGAAGAAGAGTCGGGAGTGTTTGTTGAGAGGAAGAGAGGGAAGCTGAAGAGGAAAGTGCTACCATTGATTTTCATGGAATGGAAAAGGGAGGGAAACAGTTTACATCCAGTGATGAGATACTCCAGGCCTAATGCATCTTCATGCACGTGTATGCATGTACTGATACTATGTATGCATGTACTGTACATGTACGTGCATGTCTGTATATAGTAGGTGGTGATGTTGATGCTTTTGATTTGTGTTTCATATTACTTGTACAGATGTAACTGTCTTAAGTACATATATTAGCATTCCTAATATTTCCCAGTTATAATAATTAATTATCAAGGTTGGATCGAGTCAACGAGTCTATGAGTCGACCTGACCCGTTTGGACGTGGAGTCGAGTTGAGTTTTTGGGTTTTTGAACTAGGGTGTGTATAAGAGATGCTACTCTGTCAATGAAAGATCTTATCAGTGTCCTGGACATGGTACTCAGGGCAATGTACGTCGATTGCAAGATTCGGGGCCATTAATTAATTATCATGTGCGCCAGGACATGGATCGACTAGTATCCGATATTGTAGCTTGGACTGTTGAATACGGATGGGCGTTGATTGGGTGTCTTCAATCTGGTGCTTTAATAGGGGTTTTGATTCAATCGACAGCATGGTTGATTCGAATGGAAAAGTCCTAGATTATGTAGTTTACTCATTGGACAGATTTTGATAGTTTCAATTCGATCGAAATTGGCTTCGATCCAATTGAGAAAATCTAGAAAATTGAGTTTGCTCTCTGGACACTTTTGGACACTTCTAATTCAATAGAAAGTGGCATCAATTCGATCGATGGTTCTCGATTGTTGTCGATTCGATCAACGATTCAATCGAAGTTTTGCACAACTTATGCGTAAGTGCACGGTTTTGTTTCTAATTATGTATAGGCCTTATATATACAATTGTAATACGGGACACAGGTTAACACTCGAATGTGGGAGAGAGCAAAAGGATTTTGAGAAGGGATTCGTCTTGAGAGATGATGGTTAATTTTACATATCTGTACGTCGTCTATCTCTTGTAATTCTTTGACTATAGTGGATTGTTTTGTCACTTGGTGACGTGGTTTTTTCCTACAAGAGTTTTTCCACATAAAATCATTGTATTTCTTTGTGATTACTTGCTATTTTTGTTTTCCTATTGCGTGTTTGAATCATTCTAAGGTTGCTTCCATACCTAATGTGTGCAGGCGGCTACGTGCAACAAGTAGTACTAGAGCATAGTTTTCATGTTGTGGTTTTATATCAAATTTAAGACAAGGGTATGAAGAGATCGTATGTGAAGTATGAGATAAAGATATTTATAGGAAAAATCATTTTGAATTATGGAGGTTGAAGATGAAAGCCCTCCTAATTCAGTAAGGGCTGCAGCAGACACTCTTTAACAAAGCGAGACATCCTGAATAGATGAAGGAGATTGGGATGACTTAAATTAGAAAGTGGTAAGTGCATCCAATTGTGCTTAGTCGATGATGTCCTTTTACGATGTGATTAATGAGATGACTACCGCAAGCTTATGGGCGATGTTGAAGAGCCTTTACATGACGAAGTCGCTCTCCAATTGCCTATATCTGAAGAGACAATTGTACACTTTAAAGATGGTGGAAGGATCAGATCTTTCTGAACACATCAATGCTTTTAATAAACTCGTTTGCAAACTAAAAAGTGTGGAGGTGAAGATCGATGAAGAATAAAAAAAACCCTAATGTCGTTGACGTCTCTTTCGAATTTCTACAAAAATAAGGCCTTTACCATAGGTGCAAAACCATGGCTAAAAAGTTAAAAAAATTGAGGCTAAAGCCTTTAGCCTATGTTTTGCCTCGATTACCCAAATTGTGACTAAAAGTCCAATGGTTAAAGGCTTTCACCTTGGTTTTAACAACCGAGGTTAAAAAAGTCTTTTAGCGTCAGTTCTTCAACCCAAGTTAAAAGAATCTTTTAGCCTCAGTTTTGGCAACCGAGGCTAAAAAGATTCTTCAACCAAGGTTAAAAGAACATTTTTAGCTTTGGTTTCCTCAAACGAAGGCTAAATCAAGTTTTTTCCTTGGTTGATTCCAATCGAGATCAAATCCAGATTTTAGCCTCGGTTGTAAAATCTAATTTTTAACCTCAATTCTCAACAAGTGAGGCTAAAGCCTTTAACTATAAGGTTATAGTCTTGATTTGAATAACTGAGGCAAAACTGAGACCAAAGATGAATTTAGCCTATGATGGTATCAATTGAAGCTAAAGATTAATTTAGCTTATATTGGCATCAACCAAGGCTAAATCAGTTTTTAAGGTTAAAGACTGATTTAGCCTCTATTGGCATCAACAGGGCTAAAAAAGTTTTTAACCTTACTAAATCTAGTTTTTAGACTCCTTTTTAGCCTCGGTTGATGCCGACAAAAGATAAATTCTTCTTTAACCTCGTTTTCTACCAACCCAAGGCTAACAATATATTTTATCCTCAATTATAAACCTTGAACTAAAAGCGTTCAATTTTTTTTATTTTTTTTTAAAATATATGTTTGAATAAATCTGTGCATGTTTCACTTATTCAGCCAATATAATCATTTATTCATTCATTCCCATCATTTCAATCAATCCTATCATATTAATGCAGTCAAATCATTCATCAAGACATAAAACAATTATGGAAACACAATTTACTAAATATAATACTCTAAGTAAACCATTACAAAAATAATGAAATCTCACATATAAGTGTCGCAATATACAATTATGAAAAGAAAAATAAAAAACCACCTATTAATTCTTCCTTCTTTTCAACTGGGGTCCCGCGGCCTCAAGTGTATCCCTATGACAGGATATTAAGCTGTCCTTTCACATAGAATATCCACTACATTAAGACATTGCCGGAAGTTAGGGCTACCACCAATGAGCTCACTGTTTCTCTCATTCACTTCATCCATTGCTCGAGATGCTCTATCATTCGCTCCTCCACCAGCTACTCCACCCGCTCGTTCATCTATCGTCACGACTTCTCATTCTCTCTCTACAATTCAATAATGTTGACCCTTGCGCTCCATAATGTGGAAGCTGTAGGATCTAACCCCATCATGCAAACCCAGTCAGAATGCTCCCGTCCCAATGTGCTACTCTAAGAGGACTCGGGAGTTTGAGTAGCGTGTAACTCGATCATCTCCTGGAATGGGGTTCGACTGTAAAAAATGCTAGCAGTTGTGTGGAGTATTTTATTTTATTTTAAAAACAGAGCAACAACAAGAAGCAATGAGAGTTGACAGGTAATTTAAAAAAAGAAATCCATTGTTTTTGTACACATAGCTTGACTGATTAGTTGACATGCTTGATTATTGAGCATTAGATGAACTACATGGTTTGATGTACCTCATGTATGGGTCAAATGTCCTACGCATATGAAACAATGGCATGTGAGCTAGGTTGAACATGAAGTTCACATGCAACTGGTTGTAGGATTATTCCTTCATTCCTCATATATAGAAAAATGGCTACTTTAGAAGAAGAAGAAGAAGAAGCCATGAAGGATTTGTGCAAACATACATCTCAAAAAAGAAAAAAGAAAAAAATGATACTTAACATAGCTAATTCTAGTCATGAAGGATTTGTGCAATCTAAGAAAAGTTACAGAGCATAATAAATGAACTCGCAATTTTTGGTTTGTAATTGCTAGCTGATGTTGTAGTTTTCTTAGTTCTTCTTTCTGAGAGGCACATCTATCTTGTAAAAGATGATCAAAATCACATATCATATTTTTCAGATGGTAAACAATATAAAAACTTAAGAAAAGATACCAACATACCTCAAAGTAAATTTGTTTTTGCAGTTAACTTTTCCAACTCCACAGGGTTTTCTAGTATATTTGGTGTATCTATCTATTTCTGCCTTTAAGGTCTGCACCTGTGCTAGTTGGAGATCGTGATCCTCTCTTACTTGATGTAACTCTCCTCTAAGGCAACACACATCATTCTTTAATATTTCCTTTTGGCTTATAACTCCTAGTTGTTTCCTTGCCGTGCAAATAGTAGCTGCCATCTCTTGAAACAGCTCAAGCTTTCAGATATCCAAGCCAAAGCTAAACATTTAAAATGCAAGATATAGAAAACCAAAGTTAAATATAGTTGTTGGGAAAAATAGTACACACTACGCCAAAATAGCCAATTTGCGACGTATTTTTGCGACGGACTTTGTCCGTCGTAAAAATTGCTTGGTTTAACGACGGATTTAATCCGTCGCTAAAGGAAAAGGTCCGTCGCTAAACCCGTTTCTCTTGGAAATCCGGTCCAAACGTCGCGGAATTTCGCGACGGACTGTAATCCGTCGCTAAAATCTGATTTACGACGTATTGACGACCGAATTTAGTCCGTCGTAAGTTGGCGACGGACTAAATCCGTCGCAAATTTTAATTTTGCGATGGATTATAATCGGTAGCAAACCCGCCCAAAATACCAAAGGGCGACTCATTTCAGTTGCTTTTACGACGGATCATGGTCCGTCGTAAAAGGACTTTTGCCTAATTTTTTTCATTTTTTTTAGAATATGGTGGAAATTTAAGTTTTTTTTAGCCTAATAATTGTTTTTTAATAGAATTTCAATGGTTTAATTGTACATATTTGTATCTAAGATTATTTTTTAACAAACGATTGAATGCAAAAAGATCATTTATTTTGTTTTTATATTAAACGAGTGGAATTTTTATTTTTATTTTTTAATTTAAAAGTAAAATTTAAATGATTTGTAATATCACATGAAAAAGAATATTAAGAAGTTTAAAAAATTTAACAATATTTGGGAAAAAATTAGATTTTGAAAAAATAAAAATCATGATATAATAAAAATCTATTTTGTGGGAACAAAAAAGGATATTGAATAAAGTTGATAATTTTGATAAAAAAGAATTTGATTTCGAGAAAAAAATAATATCTTGAAAAAGAAAATTAAAAAGATTTTTAAAAATGTGAAAATTTTCACAATGTTGAAAAATGAAAATATTTTGAAAAAGAAAATGAGTGTATTTTGAAAAATAAAATAAAATTGACAAGTTCATTAAAAATTGACTAGTACGAAAAAATTGGAGTTTGAAAAAATTAAAAATTTTAAAATAAAATGATATTAAAAAATTGATACTTCAACAAAAACAAACATTTTGAAACGAAAAATAAAGAACTTGAAAAAAATTGTGATTTTGAAAAATAATTGAAAATGTTCAAAATTTGAAATTAAAAGAAAAAGTTATTTATAAAAACATTGAGATTTTGAAAAAATATATATCATTTTGAAATAGAAAATCGAAAAGTTGAAAACAAAATGATTCTTTTCAAGAAAAAAATAAAATTTTAGAAATTTTTTGAGATTTTAAAAATAAAATTCAGAATTTGTATTTTATTATTATTTTTTGAAATATTTTATAATAAAAAATAATATTTTGTTAAAAGTTTTCAAAGAAAAATTAAGAGTAAAAAAATATACATTTTGAAAAAAAATGTTATTTTTAAATGGAAATTGAAATTTATCTGTGAAAAAAAATATATTTTTTAATAAATTATTAGGCACATCCACTAATTGAACCTTTAACCATTTTTGACAATCTAATTAGTCCAAATTGAAGTGTAAATAACTTCGGATGTTTAAATCAAATTTCACTCAAATTATTGATCAATCTTATATACCCAATATCTTTCTCATGTATAGCTTGATCGGGGCGAGTAATTAATCAAATTGAAGGTATTGATTAGTAAAATAGAGTGAATGGACCCGACATATAAAATGGGACAAATATTCTGGTTAAATTGTGGCCTAACTCATTGACCTCATGAGAACCTAAGAATTAATGTTAGTAAGTTTTGTGGGGCCCATCATGATGTGTGTCAAACATCAACACCGTGCATTTGATGTGTCCCCTATAGGTTATGAGATATCTCAAAAATCATCCGTATACGAAACTTAGGTGGGCCATACCATCTAAAACCATATGAAGATATCCTAAAAAATATAAAAACACTTGGCGGGGCCCACATTAGTTTTGGATGCGGCTGAAACTTGGTCTAACCCCTCATCCAAGTGGGTCACACATAATGAGTGGGTTGGATATATGAATCACATTTACGCAGGCCCAATATATGATTATGAATTTTTTAAGGAAACCCCTCTTCACTGTACTTAGGTGAGTTACTCGTTACCCTTAGCATACTGGGTAAACTCTGTGGGGTCCACCGTTATTTATTTAATTTATCCACTTATTTCATCCATGTTAACAGATAATTTTATGTATAGAGAACAAAAAGGAAGCATATCTAAAGCTCAAGTGGACCACACCACAGGAAATAATGTGATTGAACCTCTACCATTAAAAAAATTCTTAGAGGCCACAAAAGTTTTGGATTAAGCTGATGTTTGTGTTTTCTTTTCATCTATATCTTTTTGATATTATGAACTGGTTGGATGGCTAATAAACATTACTATGGGCCCAAGGAAGGTATCAATGGTGGAAATCATTATTCCACACTGTTTCATGTGGCATGGTCCACTTGGGCTTTGGATTTACCGAAAATTTGGGATCAACCCAAACCGTTCATCCATTTTTCGAGATCATTTTAGAGAATTATCCAAAAAATAAATCATATCCAAAGATTAAATGGACTACACCATAAATACCAGCAAGGGTGATAATTTTCACCGTTAAAAAATTCGTAGGGCCCACCATAACGTTTATTTTCCATCCAATCTGTTCATAAGGTCACAAAGACATGGATGAAGAGGAAAAACAAATTTCTTATTGATCCAAAACTTCTGTGACCCTAAAAGGGTTTGATTGGTAGATGTTCAATCCCCCAGTGCTTTTGATTGTGTGGTCCACTTGATAGTTAGATTTGTCTTATTTTTCATCTCCAGCCTTATGACAAGCTCGCCATATGGATGGATGGTTTGGATATAACACATACCTCATGATGGGACCCACAGAACTTGCTAACGTCACCAGCCCATTCCCATTCGCGATATCAATTGACGCAGATTAGCTACTGACAGGAGACTTACTATTGAAGTGATGTCACTAAGTTCTGTGGGCTGGTTGATGTATCTTTTGTATCCACACCATCCATCCACTTGGAGAGATCATATTAGGGGATGATCCAAAGAATGAGTTAGATCAAAATCTCGAGTGGACCCCACTGTAGAAAACAGTGGAGAGAGTGACGCCCACCATTAAAAAGTTCTAATGTCCACAAAAGTTTCAGATCAAGCTGATATTTGTGTTTTCTGTTCTTCCATGTCTTCGCTAACACATGAACAGGCTGAATCTCAAAAAAACATCATGATGGACCTTTGGAAGGTTTCAACGGTAGGCATCACTCTTCCCACTGTTTTCTGTGGTGGGGTCCACTCTAGCCTTGGATCTGCATCATTCTTTGGTCCATACCCTAAAATGATCTCTAAAAATGTATGAACGGTGTGGATACAAAACATACATCACAGTGGGGCCCACATAACTTGGTGACGTCACTTTTAGCGAGTCTCGCCAATCCGCGTCCGATATCAACGAATGGTTAGGGCGCCGGCCCTAACCACTCCCTCTCCCTCCATCTCTCCTCTCTCTGCGCCTCTCCCTCTCTTCCCCTCGCCCTCTACGCCCCTCCCTCTCGCTCTACGGTCGATCTATCTCCCTCTCCTCTCTCTCTCTCTCTCTCTCTCTCTCTCTCTCTCTCTCTCTCTCTCTCCTCTCCACTCTCGAACCCTCCTCTCTCCCTCTCCGCTCGATCTACCGCACCCTCTCTCTCTCTCTCTCTCTCTCCCTTTTTATATTCTTATTTTCTTTGGTTCAACACATCAAGGAGCATTCTACAACATCGTATCTCTCTCTCTCTCTCTCTCTCTCTCTCTCTCTCTCTCTCTCTCCCCTTATCTATTCATATCAATTTGGGCATTTTTTTAATAGCATTTTTAATCCTTAAAAGTAACATTGTGCAATGATGTGTATTGGAAAATTTTGAGTTTCGAATCCCTAATTAGGGATTTGTAGTGTCGATTCCCTAAATGTGGATTATAGATTAAAAAACTGAAAATCCCTAATTAGGGATTCAAAATTCAAAGTGTTTGATGAAAATCTGCAATGGTCTCTTACCATGTTACTTGAGCATGAATATTGTGGGTTTCTACTTTGTTGGAAATGGCCTCCTTCCAAGTGTTTGATGAAAATCCTCAATGGTTTAATACCATGTTGATTGAGCATGCAATGTAGCAATTGTGTCTCTCTAAAAATTTGGCTATTTATGGAAATTGATTGTTGAACCTAATGTGGCTGTTTATGTAAAGAAGTCTATTAATTTATGTTAAAAACATCTATTTGGACCATGAACATTCTACTAAGGCTACCATGCAGAATTCCTATTGATTGGTTGATGCAAGCTGTAAGCATTCAATCAGCTACCTTCTTTGTTAAAACCATCAGTTTCATAAGAAATGAATCATATGGTTAGGACCTTTTAGTTAAAATGATTATCTAAGAAGGACAAGGGCAGTCTTAGGCGTGGCCCACTGAGTGGATTGCTGTTCTGATTGATGATTGGACCCTTTTTGTTGAAAATGTTTGATACCATCCATTTTATGGGCACTTTTGGTTTTGTTAGGATAGACTAATCGATGAGGTTTTGGCACAATGGCCCATTATTTCATGAATGATCCTAAGTGGAGACTACAAATCCATTTTATGGGCCATTATTTCATTGTGGCGAGCCCTATGAATATATCTAATTTTAATCTATTTTGGAGCCTGCATCACCATCGCATGGGGCCCATTTTCGGTTGTGGGTTAGTATTTCCTAGTACTCCTATGTAGGGCCTACACATCCCATCCAATGGGGCCCATAGACCACAATCACATAGCCCGCCATGTTCCTCCAAAAACAACTACTTATAAATAAAATGCGGAAACAGTTCTAACAGATTTTTGCTCAGCCCATTTTGGATTTCGATTCTTGATCACATGGAGCCCGCTTTGGGCAAGGGGGAATAAACTCCTGGTAGCCTCATGTGGGGGCTTCAAAACCCATGAGATGGTACTTGCTAAAGATACTTGTAAAAATTTTAGTACATCGCCCAAAATGGATTCTTGAAAATTTTGTGCTACATTTTCTACTTTTAACTATTATTGGCCCCATTTTGGGAGTCAAGTGCAAAACAACTAGGGCTCAATTTTTTGAGGTAAATGATTATTCTTACTCTCCTATATGGGTACTACAAGTTTCAAGTGGTGGGATCCACTAAGTTTGCGCGTGGTACATTGGCCAAAATGGGTCTAGCACAAATCTGCACATGCTTATACTGTTAAACTATTGTTGCCTCCATTTTAGGGTTTATTTGCAGATCCTGTGGAGCCATTTTGGCCAAGAAGAGTTGTTCTCATAGCTCTATGTGGGGTATACAAGAACAAAGTGGTGGGACGTGCAATAAGCATGTGTGGGGCCTGTCATAGGTACCCAAAGTCGGCCAAAAATAATAAATAGTAATACAGAAATGCAGTTTTAGTGTTATCCCCATTTTGGGCGTTGTTTGCTGACTGCGTGGGAGCCCCTTTGGGTGATATAAATGATTTTTCCTACACTCTCTCATGTGGACTGCAAATCCTAAGTGGAGACTACAAATCCATTTTATGGGCCATTATTTCATTGTAACTAACATTGTTTTTCACTCTGCATTTGCTCTTTGTAGTCTTTCATAAGCTGGTAGTGGGTTGGGATGAGAATGGGACCATCGCATTCTCATCACAATCATGTTTTGGGGAAGAAAAAACACCAGAGAAACAGATGTTGATTGTAAGTTTGTACTAATTTATTCTTTAAAAGAAGTTTATAGTAATTTATTTATTTACCTTCAACTTGAATAGCATCATATTCTGAATCCGGTGACTCATCCACCCTATACATAGCATACATGTAGAACAATCCAAGGCCATGCAAATCCTCAGGCCCGGGGATAGTGCAAAAAACCACACTGGATCTATTAAATTGTGACTCATCCACCCTATTCAGATTGTGTACAACTCTTGAAGCATAGGTACTCAGAAATTGTACGCCTTTAAACTATTAACTCAAACTGAATCAATTAAATTGTGAAATGGTCACTAAGCTACATTTTAAAAATCAGAATGGTTGAACAATTATAACCTCTTATCCATGAAATTATAGAAATGAATTGTACATGACATTTAAACTTGTAATATACTTTGTGGACGTTTCTTTTTAGATTTGTAATTTTTTTTTTCAAAAGATATAATGAGATGGATTTTTTTTTTCTTAAAAAGTTATAATGCGAAGGTTTTTCAATCAAAAGGAAATGCAAAACTATTCCTTTTATCAACAAATGTCAATAGATCTCAGGTATTTTATTTTTAAAAAGAAAAATCTAACTCCCCTTTTATGGAAAATCAAGAAAAAATAGATGATTACACGAAAAATGACCAATAGATTTTTTAGTTTTTTTTTAAGATATAATATGACAAATTTTTTTTTGTCAATTTCATGATCTCTCTCAAAATCTGATTGTTTATGAATTGGTTTTTTTTTTTTTTTTACATTACAGAAATCAAAATATGAAAGCTCTCAAAATCTGATTGTTTATGAAATGGGTTTATTATTATTATTATTTTTTTTTTCACATTACAGAAATCAGAACATGAAAACTCTCAAAATCTGATTGTTTATAAATTGGGTTTTTTTTTTTTTTTCCACATTACAAAAATCAAAATATGAAAACTCTCAAAATCTGCTTGTTTATGAATTGGGTTTTTTTCCGCATTACATAAATCAGAATATAAAAACTCTTGACTAGATTTAGCTTGTTATTTTTGTTGTTGTGGTTAGCAATATCAATGCCATTTTGTTATTGGGAGAATCCATACAAGCAAAACAGTAGACTATCATATTTTTGCATGGCTCTTACAAAACCAATGAATGGTTGCAACCATTACTCAAGGTAAAAGTCAAATGCTACTGAATTCTCCTATCCCTTTGTCATTATACAGAATTCAACTTAATTTGTACATCTATTTCAACTTTTAAAACAATGGGTCACACTATAGATGAGTCATAGCTCATAAGCAAAAAGATAAAAGATAAAGACAAAAAAAGAAAGAAAGAAAAGATAACTAAAGGATGACTATGATCACCAGTAAGTTATGTTGAGGATGCAAGGGATCCTTATAGAGATCAAATGGAAGAATTGAAATCTAGAGGAATTGCCAACAGTCACTCTTGCATACCAGGTAATTCATTTAAAATTTTAACTTTTGGTTTCTAGGTTTGATTTCCAACTGCTTTATGCTTCTCAGTTCTTCAGTTTGTTTGCCACTTATGAGACATCTAAATCACCATCATCTAAGCCTTATCCCGACTAATTGGTGTTGGCTTCTGAGACATCTAAATACATAGTGAAAATTACATATGTGCTACACCAACCAAGGCTTTAGAACTCACCAAAACCAAGTGGACTTGGTTTCGCTAAGGAACAAATTGATAGGTCCCTTTGAAATATGTATGTTTCAAGATGAGTTGTTGTGTGACAGGTGGCAGTTTTAACTAACAGAGCCGCAAACATACATATTCCTAACTACCCAAGTCTCGGTGAGTTTGGAGTTCTAAACAACTTCTATTTTAAAATTTAACTCTTAAATATAATGAGTGTAGTTTTCTGGTAAATAAGTATTATGACCTTGTAACCAGCTTCTATGAATATGGTTGGGGGGAGTCCTTTCATTTTGCTGCCAGGTTAGGATTTCTGCATTGTATCTTTGGAGCCAATCAGCTGAAAATGAACTAATCAGGATTGAATTTTTGTGATTTCAGATGGAAAGGAGAATCACTTGGAGAAAGCATCAAACAACATGAACACTTTCTTGCTTTACAACTGGGTTTGAAACCCGGAATGAAGGTTCATTTTATTAAAAGTGAAAATCAATGGCATATACATTATTAAGATTCTTTGAGAATTTATGGATTTTGCTTAATTTGGTTTGTCGATGCAGGTTTTGGATGTGGGATGTGGAATTGGAGGACCACAATGGGAAATTGCTAGATTTAGGTAACTCCATTTCTCACAATTTATATTTCTTCTGGCTTTCAACCAAGGAACTTGTAATGTTATGTAGTAGTTGTAATCCGACAATTGCAAAAAAAGAAGAAGAAGACGGTTCTCAATTAAATCATAGATTTATTTCTAAAAACAAAATTCAGTTGATTATATAGGTTGGTTGCTTATTGTTATGACATGTTTCCAAGTGTTAGAGAGTGTGCACATGTGTATGTAGTACCAAAGCTTCTTTAGGACACGATATTATGTCTTTGGGATTTATTAGTAATAAGAAAATGAGATTAGAGACTACTCCTCTCTAACCATAAGGACATGTTTGGATACATGGAATCCAAGTCAAATGAAAGGAAAAAAAATAATAACAGTAATTATCCAATGATGATTTCTATGAGAACTATTAAAACATGGATTCCAATTTTGAGTTTTTGTTTGAGTAGGTAGTGGAAATCTCATATGCCTCTCACAATACTCGCCTAGTTTCTTGTGCCAAGGATCCACATTATGGAAAAGTGTAATGATTGCTATGATTTCACCCTTTTCTTCACCATTCAAACAACATAAATCATCACATCAGAGGAAAACCCCTTTCCTTTTCTGCAATTTGACAAGGAATCCATGGCTTCCAAACATGGCCTAATTTGATTAATTATAAACCCCAAAAGCCTATTATATGGTGTCCTGAAGGAGTGCCTGGACCACACACACACACACACACTCGCTCTCTCTCTCTCTCTCTCTCTCTCTCTCTCTCTCTCTCTCACACACACACACACACACACACACACACACACACACAGCGAAGCGAAGCTATGATAATGATGCTTCTGTGCAATGATTGGTTGCAGCTCAACAGTCATCACAGGGTTGAATAATAGTGAGTACCAGATTTCAAGATGCACTGTGAGTGTTAGCTTTCTTTGTTGCATAGTGATGCATGAAGACACTCCAACCACAGGCTTCCTTGCATGCATACTTTTACTCTGAATATCCTCTAAATTAGGAATCTTCCCAGCAAGGGGCAAGTGGGTCTTCTCACGCCGCCCGTACATTCAGCATCTGACTTGGGAGATATACATGGTCAAGGTCTTTTTGGGAAAATCATGAAGTAGAGTATTTTCCTGCAAAAAAATAAAAATAAAAATCCTTGTATGGGAGGGTGCCAGTTTCATCTTCAGTTCCTTTTAAATTATTTGGTTCTTCTTTATAGCATTTTCACTGACAAATGCCACTCCACAGGAACTAAATCATTTAGCAAGAGTAGACGTGTCTTGCAACTTTGTCAAGGCCAGCTTTCTCCTTCTTTCTCTTCATTCTTTCAGATTAAAAGCTTAGTTCTCTCTAAACCAGAGTTTAATCTTTCTTAATTGCTTTCAATTCATTATCTTTACTTTCCATGGCTGCATGCTGACTTCATGAAAATGCCATTTACATATACTTTTGTCCATGACTACTAGTCAATGGTCTCGTAGGATGTGGTAGTACATATAAAAGAGACACAAGAACATATGAGTCAATTTTAGACAAAATTCTACTTTCATAGCATCCATCACCTCATGCGTATGTGCACAAGGTGTCTCCAACATATAAGCAAGCCCCACATCGTGCATGGAGTGTCCTAGCATACACATGCATGGGACATGCATGATCGTGCATATATAATAACGAGCAAAGTGCTTACAAAAACATAGATATTAAAGGAGTTTACTTAAAACTTTTCCTGAGTCAAGAACATATTTTTGTAATTTGGTCAAGACATATGGATTGTGTTTGAGGTTATTTTAGATATTATTTGACTAAATCTTTATCTTGAATTATTTAGTTGTTTTGCTTGACTAATCTAGTGATTTGTTTCAGCTTTTCATCTTCTTATGCGTGACAGAAGGTACACATTTCTATTATGTTTTGTTTTGATTTTTTCTTTGCTTATGCGTAAAATGTTCTGATTTAAATGTTAAGAACTACATAGTGGCTTGATCCCAATCTTCCAACATTAGGTACGTAGGCAGCCGTCCATACTAGACCGTATTGGTGTAGTCACAAATTTTTTATTTTTTTTCCCTTTCTTGTAGTGTGGATGCATTTTCATCAGGACTACTTGGCAATAAGAGTGAGGTGGATGTAAGTTCTCGAAACCTTTAATTAATCTTGAATCATTTATATCTTTATCACTTCATTTATATGCTGTCGTCAGGGTCAACTTGTAACTCCTCAGAACCCGCTCTGCCGTAAGACATTACGGTGCATGACGGTTCCTAGCAGGTTAAGTTGTAAATTATTATTAAAAGTTGGTTGGATATAATTTATTTATTTGTAAATGTTGTTAATAGTTGGATGGATGATGAATGTATTTGTGAATGTAAATGAAAATAAAAAACTTATGATATATATATCTATATATATATCAATGTTATCAATGGAGGATGCCTTGTTTAAGGGGATATGAAATTTTGTAGCTTATGGTATGGTGCTCCAATATTGATTGTATGTTACTAGTATGTAGTAGATAATACTAGGATCAATAGTAAACATTTTGTTTTGAGTGGAAGACCGAGTAAAAGAACTTGGAATAGACACTTTTTATGCCTTTCAGCTTCAAACTGGATACCTTTTGGATAAACCAAACATCCATTCACCACTAGTTCCTCTAATACATGGTACAATGGGGGTGGGATAATGTCGGTTGCTCCAAATTCCAATACATATATTAAGTATATGTAATATAGTTATATATATATATATATATATATTGCAAATTATTATATTGCAATTTATATATGAAATAATCGTCATCATCGTCATCATGTAAGCCATATCCTAATTAATTAGGGTTGCATAGATGAATCCTATTCCACCGTTCCACTCTATCAAGGGCCATACCTCCAGTTAGACCATAGGTCATCGGGTCTTTTCTTACTACCTCCATCTACGTCTTTTTGAGCCTTCCCCTTGCCCAACAATTTGTTCCCTAAAGCGTGGTTGGTCTTACAGCTATTCTATAAAACTTCCCTTTTAGTTTGAATGGTACTCGACGATCATTTAAAACTCCCAAGGCACATCCTATAGCAATTTTTACCATCCTGCTGGCTTGAAACACTCTTGATGGTAGCAATGTGAAATGGCACCATGCTGCCATGGATTGGCAAAAGGACAACCTCATTCTTTTGGTCGATCTGTATCATTAATTTCCTCGACTGTGGGATATCATTGACATTCTTGTAGGCAATGAGATCGCTTGAAGCTTTTGTAGAACCACGGCCATCTCCAGCTGCAGAACCGCCTATTATCCGACCTTAGAGTCCCTTTCGACAAGAATGCCTCAGCTCCATTGGATTCAGCTTTGACCTTTGGACGCTCTTCTTCCTCCTCCCTCCTCTTCCTCATTGAATGAGTATGCAACATCCTTAACTAACTTGGAGTTGATTGAAGTCACAACTTCTGCAGCTTTTTCATTGACAATAATGGTGTCTGCAAGCAACAACGAGAACATCTTAGTCTTTGGGTTATTGGTTTCTGATTGCAAGTTCTGGAACCCAAGAGATACATTAAAAACCATTCCAGGCTTCAACACCTGATCGTTCCTGGCATTTAAACTCAATACCGACTCACGGAACTCGAGACCGATTCCCGTTCCTGCTGACTTTGTAAGATGAGAGGCAAATTCAGGAGCATCCCTCTCTACCACCGAGACTGCTGCTTGGTAAACAACACTGACCTTATTCCCAGCCTTCAATGCACCTATCGTTGCCGCATGGGCCTTGAGGAGAACCTCATAAGCCTTAATCTGCGTTGCATTTGCATTAATGGGAAATATTCTGGCAATGTCGGATCTAGAACAACTGAAATCCGCCATTGAAGCTATGTCGGATCTAGAACAACTAAAATCCACAACAAACCAAACAAAAAGATGCAGAGATAACCACAAATTTCAGAGAAGGTATGTCTCTTCTTTCCTTTCTCTTCTATTTCACGAACAGAATGTAGTTCATTTGCAAATTACAGTTTTTTTAAGGATTTAGAACTTAAAAAAAAAATTTGAAAACTGCTGGTTGAAAAGAAGAAAAAATAACATTTTCATTATATATATATATAGTAGATAGAGAGAGAGAGAGAGAGAGAGAGAGAGAGAGAGAGAGAGAGAGAGAGAGAGAGAGAGAGATGCTCACACACAATAGTTGGACCATTGAAATTGGTCAACTAGCTGTGCATTAAATAACATGAATGTTTTTCTTTATTTACATATAATGCCCACTCATGAAAGAGTATGTAACATCAAGTCTTACACAGGTGTAACAAGAATATGTGCTAAAGATCAACACCCTTCATCAAATATGATATACTAATTAAATTTTATTTGCAAAAAACTTAGTAAATAAACCTCATCATTGAATACATATATGAAAATTAAATTTGAACTGTTAGAATGGATTTTTAACAACTTACTCTTCTCGTATAAATATATCATACTATTGATTATAGAAATAATATTTTATGTCATTCACATGCTTACAAAGAACCTTACCTAATTAACGGACTAGATGTTTTACACATGTGATGCATTAATCAAATACATCACATGTGTAATGCTTGTCTCCTCATCCTATTTTCTACTGGAAAAAGACTCTTCCTCCTCTCCATCTCTCTTCATTTAATGTTATCTTGTAAGTTAATGTCATCTCTACCCCTATACTATAGTAAGCTAGGTGGAGCCCACTATAATGTTTGTGATAAATCTGTCCCATCCATCTATTTTTCTAGATTATATTAGGACATGGGCTTGAAAATGAGGCATATCAAAGGATCAAGTGGACCACACCACATGAGTAGTAGATATTTATAGCCTACCATTGAGAACCTGTTGGGGGCAACGAAAATTTTAGATCAAGCTACCATTTATGTTTTCCCTTCTTACAAGTCTACGTGACCTTGTGAACAGGTTGGATGCCAAATAAACATGGCGGTGGGTCTTGGGAAGTTTTCAACAGTTAGAGTTCAATCTCCACTACTTCATGTAATGTGGTCTAATTGAGCATCCAATCTATTTTTATTTTCTTTCGGATCATGGGATAAAATGATCTGTCAAACTAGATGAATGGTGTTGATAAAATATATAGAACACGTTGGGCCCAGAGAGCCTTTGACATGACCATTCTTCTTAGAGAGGTCTGGTGAGGTAATACCCAATCCGCACCCTCTTTTACGGAGAAATTTACTACTGTGGACCCCACCTTTTATCCATTGGATATTCTTGAAGCAATACAAACTTAACATACCCACTTAGACCTCCTCGTACGGACAACAAATTTTAGGACGAAAATACCCCTCCTTTTCACATAAACGGACTGAGTACCCCGCCTGCCACCCGCCAATGGCGGATCGTCGATGGTCTGTGGGCCCACCATGATGTATGCTTTTCATCCATGCTGTCCATATATTTTTCTGGATCATTTTATGGTATGAGACAAAAAATGAGGTATATCCAAATCTTAAGTGTACCACATTACAGGAAATAGTGTTGAATGAGCATCAACCATTAGAAATCCTCCCCAGTCTAAGTTGGGGCCCACTGTGATGTTTGTGAGAAATCCTCCCCATATAAGTTCATTCATGGGGTCACAAAGACCTGGATGAAGAGGAAAAATAAATTACATAATGATCCAAAACTTCTGTAACCCCTAAAAGGGTTTCAATGGTAGACGTTCAATTCCCCACTGCCTTTTACAGTGTGGTCCACTTGATAGCTAGATGTGTCTTATTTTTCACCTCAAGCCTTAATATGAGTTTGCCAAATAGATGGACGGTTTGGATATAACACATTCCTCACAATGGGACCCATAAAAATTGATGGGGATTACAAGAGAAAAAAAAAACAAAAACAAAGCCAGCGAGTTGGGGTTGACCGGGTCCTAACCTGGTCGACCGGGTCAGAGAAAAAAACCGCAGCCAGCAAGTTGGGGTCGACCGGGTTGGGACCCAGTCGACCGAGTCAGAGCTTGACCTATGGCTACGGATTATAACCGTAGCCATAGAGACCACCAAATCCGTAGCCATAGGCGGGCTTTCTTAAAAACGAAGCCAGCGAGTTGGGGTCGACCGGGTTAGGACCCGGTCGACCGGGTCAGAGCTTGGCCTATCGCTACGGATTATAACCGTAGCCATAGCTATAGTGCTAGGCACTTTTTCTCTTTTTTATTTTTATTTTTTTATTTTTATTTTTTACATGGAGAACATTTCTCCCCTTACATTTTTCTATAATACATAGTTATGTAAATATGTATATATAAGTATATAAAAATATTTTTCTATCTTTTAATTCATTTCTTTATCTATTTATTTAACAAGCATATCTCCTAAACTAGAATGATTTACTTAACTTACCATATATGATTTTGGCGTAGGAGAAACTAATTTAGCCAACCAACCTATTTATTTTCCAAGATTCCATCGGGTCGATGGTCAAAAATCTATTTCATTCAGTTCGTGGTCAATTTCAATCAACATCGATGGTTCGGGTTGGTGCTCAACCCTAACCCAACCCAACCCAAGGTTCCTATACTTAAACCTTGACCCAACCCAACCCAATCTTGGGTTGGGAATTCTCAACCCAAGCCCAACCCCAGAGGGCTCGATGGGTTGATTGGGTTGGTCTGGTGTATACGTACTAATATTTTCGTTATTACATTAGTTTAATTATATTTCAATATAGGACTTATTTTTTGTATCTATGATTTTATTAATTATATACGTGATTATTCATTATAAAGAACTTCATTTTTTTTCTTTAAAAAACGAAGCTAAAATATAGGACTACACCTTTAAAAAGTCATGTATCATGTACACAATCTACTACTCCTTTAAAAAGTCATGTATCATAGCACGCAATATATTTGGGAGAGAGAAATCTGGCATATTTTGTTAACTTGAGTCCTTGGAAATGATGTGGACAAATGAGAACCGACATCACTAGTGTACCTTCTACACAAACAATTTACACTCAATTATAATTTATAAGTAACTAATATATTGTCGGGTTTAGGTTGGGTCGGGCAACCTCAGACCTCAACCCAAGCCCAACCTAAGTTTTATCGGATTGGTGTTTGTATTACCCAAGCTTGAGATCGGACCCGATATATCCTGCCTGAGCCCAACCCAATGTCAGGTCAGTCGGGTTGAACCCGCCCAACTTTCAGCCGTACATGAAATTGAGCGAGGCAAACATGAAAATGAGCAGGGTAAGCATGAAAAAGAGCGGGGCAAATTGAAGTATGAGCGGTGCAAACTAGAAAAACAGCGGGGCAAACTGAAGTATGAGTTGGGCAAACTAGAAAAACAATGGGGCAAACTGAAATATGAGCGGGGGAAACATGTAAAACAACGGGGTAAACTAGAAAAACGGCGGGGCAAACATGAAAAATAGTGAGGCAAACATGAAAAACAGCGGGGCAAACTAGAAAAATAGGGGGGGCAAACTGAAATATGAGCGGGGCAAACTAGAAAAATAGCGGGGCAAACTGAAATATGAGCGGGGCAAACAAGAAAAACAGTGGGGCAAACTGAAATATGAGTGGGGCAAACTAGAAAAACATCGAGGCAAACTGAAATATGACCATTTTAGGATGAAAACCACCTTAAGGCAGTAACGATGCTGACTACTCATCTCTTGGTCTCAAGAAAGTGTGTAATTGAAGCGATAGAAATCATCAACCAGCAAATGTTTCACATTCATCACCCCACCAAATGGGTGGTTCTTATTTATAGGAAAAGTAATGATCACATACAATCTATTGTTGCTTAGCTTAAGATACAACTAATCATATGTGCCAATATGTCACATATAGGATATTTGAACCATGAAGAAATGTGACCCACTATGTAGGTCAGCTGGCACAAAAATCAGCCCTACTCATTTATCGGGTGGGCCAAATGAGTACATGGAAGTACACCATCAACATCTTTGATTTAAACTCTGTTTTTTTCATGCACAATGGCCTGGTTTTTTCACCAAATGATTCTTCGAGGTGAGTCCCACATTTAGCATGACCCTCATGTCCCAGGCAGATGATAGGTTTACAGGTTAGATGGACAGTATTGTAAGCTATCCTACAACTGGTTGTAGGAGATCATTACTCTCAAAAGATATTCAAAGTTCCAAATTCAACAGCAAAATCAGATAGTTTGCCCCGTTTATATTTCAGTTTGCCCTGCTCATATTTCAGTTTACCCTGCTGTTTTTCTAGTCTGCCCCGTTGTTTTTCTAGTTTACCCCGCTCATATTTCAGTTTGCCCCGTTATTTTTCTAGTTTGCCCTGCTGTTTTTCTAGTTTGCCCTGTTGTTTTTCTTGTTTACCCCGCTCATATTTCAGTTTACTAGTTTCCCAAACTTTCTTAATTTGAGGTCCTGCCCCGTCTAAAGATGGGCCCATGGTTTAAGTTTGGAACAGTATATGTATGCCCATGATTTGAGCTTGACTTGTATTAGGTTGAAGTGTCCTGTTACCTGTTACAAGTGTGGCTAGTAGTTGTGAGATATAAACTTTAATTTGATAAGCTCTGTCAAAGAATATAGAATATAATATCAATTGTTTAGGAAAAAGATGGACAATGATTAGATGGTAAGCTACACCCAATTAGATTTGGTTGGGTTATGGCAAAAAGAGAACTTATAAATTCCTGGATGGCGAAAGAGAACTTAGATGGTAAGGTACACCCAATCAGTTTCTCATAAAGAATTTGTTTTTAGAAAATAAATTCTTTAGTAACTTGTAAATTCCTAGTTTCCAAACAACCCAAAATACAGATTCGTTACATCACATATGGATAAGGAATAGAAGATTATAACCAACTTATTTGGAAGTGTAAACAAACAGATGCATATGAGTTCTATTGTGTGCTTGTAAGTAATCAGATTACATGCAAAATCATTTATGTTAATAGCTGCCAAGATTCTCAATCTGCCAAATCATTCATGTTGATAACTTCCAACATTCTCAATATGATCTAACATGAACCTTACATGTATTTAGGGTTCTTTTGGAATGGGTCTGCTTCCATGTGTGGAATATGTCCATCCACAGAAAACTAGAAAATCAGCGAGGTAAACTAGAAAATCAGAGGGGAAAACTGGAAAATCAGCGGGGCAAACTAGAAACTCAGCGGCGCAAACTGAAAAATCAGTGGGGCAAACTGAAAAATCAATGGGGCAAACTAGAAAATCAGCGGGGCAAAATGAAAAATCAGCGGGGCAAACCAGGATATCAGCGGGGCAGACATGAAAATGAGCAAGGCAAACTTAACAAATAATTTCGTGGCTTGAGCCAAAAAATCTAAACATATCCAATGTTCAAATGGACCACACCACATGAAATTTTGAATTGAACGGGACAAACATAAAAATCATTCTGCCTACTGTTTCTCATAGTATGATCCACTTGATCTTTTGATATGCTTCAATTTGGGGCTCAACCCCTTAAAATAGATGGAAAAATGAATTAACGGCGTGGATATACTACATACATTCAATGTGGGCCCAACTGAGTTTAAAATATACTTGTGCTAGGGTCCTTACTCTTGCTCGGGTGGTAAACTCTCAGGAGGGGCCCACTGTGATGTATGGGTTTGTCTACACTGTCCATCTATTTTTATGGTGATGACATTCAATCTCCACTGTTTTCTATCATGTGGCCCATTGAGCTTTGGATCTACATCATTTTTGGATACATGAGAGTGAAGTGAAGGGGATTGACCGTGAAATGTATTGAATTGAAGGGAATTGTTCGTGAAATGAGTGGAATTTACCATGACGTGAAGGAGATTGTACGTGAAATGCATGGAATTGACCGTCCATTGAAGGGTATTATCCTGTAATGCATAAAATTAGCCGTGACATGAGGGGGATTGTCCGTGAAATGCATGGAATTGACCGTAAAGTGAAGGGGAGTGGCCGAAAATTACCATGAAATGAGTGAAGTGAGTGGCTGAGAAATGTTCAAAAGCAAGACGAATAGAGGGAAACACATCAAGAAAGAATGAAGTATTTAGAAAATTACAAGGTAATGGTTTGAATGCTATATTAATGAGAAACATCTAAAAAAAATTCATATTACATGCCATTAGACGATCGATGAAAGCAATGTGGCCGATGTGTTGTTGGTTAACAATTAGCAATTAGAGCTTGGTCGAGAGGAGAGGAACAGTTAAGAAGAAGAACAATAAATAAAAGAAGGATTTAGATGAGAAAAAAAAATTAAAAAAGACCTTTCAAGTGCTTTAATTGTTGTAGTAATGGAGGCATTAGCGGGGCAAACTATCAAATCAGCGAGGGAAACATGAAAATGAGCGGGACAAACTAGAAAAACAGCGGGGCAAATGGAATATTATCAAATGGGGCAACTAGAAAAAAACAGGCAACTAGAAAACAATGGGCAATGTGAAATATCAATGGGGGCAAACTAAAAATACAAATGGGGCAACCGAAATATCACGGGCAAACTAGAAAAAAAGTGGGCAACCGAAATATCAATGGGGCAAACTAGAAAAACAAAGAAGGCAAGAAATAAATATCAAAGGGCAAACTAGAAAAACAGCGAGGCAAACTGAAATATCAATGGGGCAAAATAGAAAAACAGCGAGGTAAACTGAAATAACAGTGGGGCAAACTAGAAAAACAGCGAGGTAAACTGAAATAACAGCGGGGCTTTGTATATATAAGTATATAAAAATATTTTTCTATCTTTTAATTCATTTCTTTGTCTATTTATTTAACAAGCATATCTCCTAAGCTAGAATGATTTACTTAAGCTTGACCCAACCCAACCCAATCTTGGGTTGGGAATTCTCAACCCAAGCCCAACCCAAGAGGGCTCGACGGGTTGATTGGGTTGGTCGGGTGTATACGTGCTAATATTTTCGTTGTTACATTAGTTTATTATATTTCAATATAGAACTTATTTTTTGTATTTATGATTTTATTAATTATATACGTGATTATTCATCATAAAAAACTTCATTTTTTTCTTTAAAAAACCAAGCTAGAATATATGACTACTCCTTTAAAAAGTCATGTAGCATAACACGCAATCTCTTTGGGAGAGAGAAATCCAGCATCAAGTCATCAATACGCGGCCCACAAATAGACAGCTGAGAAAAAACACAGCAATTCACCACGTGTCTAAAAACTGGGACAAATATTTGGATGGTTGTTATCATCCAATCAGGAAGATTTTCAAGGAAATTCACATCCATGGTAGACTGGATCAGATTAATGGGTCTGGATCACCACAAGATGACCATTGATCATATAACTCCATAACAAGGAAGTAACAACGTTACTTGAATTGTAAAAAGGAAAAATTTCTTGAGACCATACTTAAGTTTGCCCCGCTGTTTTTATAGTTTGCCCCGCTCATAATGCAGTTTGCCCTGCTGTTTTTCTAGTTTGCCTCGCTCATAATGCAGTTTACCCCGCTGTTTTTCTAGTTTGTCCCGCTCATAATTAAGTTTGCCCCGCTCATATTTCAGTTTGCCCTGCTGTTTTTCTAGTTTGCCCTGCTTATAGTGCAGTTTGTCCTACTGTTTTTCTAGTTTGCCCCGCTCATATTTCGCTTGTTTCCCGTTTTTTCTAGTTTATCTCGCTCATATTTAAGTTTGCCCCGCTGTTTTTCTAGTTTGCCCCACTCATACTTAAGTTTGCCCCGCTGTTTTTCTAGTTTACCCCGTACATATTTCAGTTTGCCCCTCTATTTTTGTAGTTTGCCCCGCTGATAATTCAGTTTGCCCCGTTGTTTTTGTAGTTTGCCCCGCTCATAATTCAGTTTGCCCCGCTGTTTTTCTAGTTTGCCCCGCTTATAATGCAGTTTACCCCACTGTTTTTCTAGTTTGTCCTGCTCATATTTCAATTTGTTTGTCCCACTATTTTTCTAGTTTGCCTCGCTCATACTTATGTTTGCCCCGCTGTTTTTCTAGCTTGCCCCGCTCATACTTAAGTTTGTCCCGCTGTTTTTCTAGTTTACCCCACTCATATTTCAGTTTACCCCGCTGTTTTTCTAGTTTGTCCCGCTGATTTTCTAATTTACCCCGTTCAATTTCATGTACGGCTGAAAGTTGGGCGGGTTCAACCCGACCGACCCGACATTGGGTTGGGCTCGGGCAGGGGCAAGACATATCGGGTCCGATCTCAAGCTTGGGCTATACAAACACTAACTCAATAAAACTTAGGTTGGGCTTGGGTTGAGGTCTCAGGTTGCCCAACCCAACCCGAACTCGATCAATATATTAGTTACTTATAAATTATAATTGAGTGTGGATTGTTTGTGTAGAAGGTACACTAGTGATGTCGGGTCTCATTTGTCCACGTCATTTTCAAGGACTCACACTAACAAGATATGCCGGATTTCTCTCTCCCAAATAGATTGCGTGCTATGCTACATGACTTTTTAAAGGAGTAGTCCTATATTTTAGCTTGGTTTTAAAAAGAAAAAAATGAAGTTCTTTATGATGAATAATCACGTATATAATTAATAAAATCATAGATACAAAAAATTAGTCCTATATTGAAATATAATAAACTAATGTAATAACGAAAATATTAGCACGTATACACTCAACCAACCCAATCAACCCGTCGAGCCCTCTTGGGTTGGGCTTGGGTTGAGAATTTCCAACCCAAGATTGGGTTAGGTTGGGTCAAGGTTTAGGTATAGGAACCTTGGGTTGGGTTAGGGTTGAGCACCAACCCGAACCAACCCACCCGACTTTCAACCCGAACCAACATGACCGCGAAGTGATTGAAATTGACCACGAACTGAATGAAATAGATTTTCGACCATCGACCCGATGGAATCTTGGAAAATAACTAGGTTGGTTGGCTAAATTAGCTTCTCCTACCTCAAAATCATAAGTGGTAAGTTAAGTAAATCATTCTAGTTTAGGAGATATGCTTGTTAAATAAATAGACAAATAAATGAGTTAAAAGATAGAAGGGTATTTTTATATACTTATATATACATATTTACATAATTTTGTATTAGATAAAAATGTAAGGGGGAAAAGGTTCTCCTTGTAAAAAATAGAAAATAAAATAAATAAATAAAAATAAATAAATAAAGTGCATAGCATTACATTTATGGCTACGGTTATAATCCGTAGCCATAGGCCCTACTCTGACCCGGCCAACCGGGCCCCAACCCGGTCGACCCCAACTCGCTGGTTCCTTTTTTTTTTTTCTTCCCTGTTGTAATCCCCATTGATTTTTGTGGGTCCCATTATGAGGTATGTGTTATATCCAAACTGTCCATCTATTTGGAGAACTCGTATTAAGGCTTGAGATGAAAAATAAGACAGATTTAGCTATCAAGTGGACCACACCGTAAATGGCAGTGGGTAATTGAACGTCTACCATTGAAACCCTTTTAGGGGTTACAGAAGTTTTGGATCATTATGAAATTTGTTTTTTCTCTTCATCCAGGTCTTTGTGACCCTGTGAATGAACTTAGATGGGGAGGATTTCTCACAAACATCACAGTGGGCCCCACCTGAGTTCCCTTCACCGGACCGTCCATCAGCGCTCGTCTCTGCATGCCAGCCAGAGGGAGGGGTATTTTCGTCCTCAAATTCGGTGGCCGTACAAGGAGGTCTAAGTGCGTATGTTAAGTTTGTATTGCTTCGTAAAAATCACTGGATAAGAGGTGGGGTCCACAGTCATAAATTTCTCCTCTTTTACGCTTCTTTCCAAATGAGAGTGAAATGGGTGTCGCCGGGTAATATGTGAGTGGGTGTTACGCTGACTGTATGGGGTCCACCTTGATGAATGTATTGTATATCCATGCTGTCCATCCATTCTTTCATCGCATTTTATGCCTTGATGCCGAAACTTAAGAAGATCCAAACCTAAAGTGGACTACACCACTAGAAACAATGGTGATTGAGCATTAAAAACTTACTGTGGGCGGTAAAGTTTTAGATTAAGTTGATTTTTGTATTTTTTCTTCATCCAGGTCTATCTGACCTTATCATAAGGTTACATGGAAAATAAACATTGCAGTGGGCCATAGGTGGTACCTAAGTAGTTTTTTACGGTGAGCATTAAATAATGAAAACAAGTCCTAAAATGATCAATAAAAACTGATGGACAGGGTGGATGTATAACATGTTCATCAAGGTGGGCCCCATTGTCAAGGTAACATCTAATCCACCCCCCTTTGAAAACACTCTGGAAGAGTACCGATGCACCGGAGACTATCAAATGTTATATCAGATCATGGTAGGACGGGCCACAAAAGTTTTGGATCATGCTAATATTTTTGTATTTTCAATTCAATATGCAGTTTTTCCTATTGTGTGGCTACTAGAGTTTTGGATTTGTCTTATTTTTGGACCCAAGTCCTAATACGATCTAGAAAAACTGATGGACGGAATAGATTTATCACAAATATCATACTGGGCCCACTAACTTCCTATGGCCGGAAGTGGCGGAAGGTTAAGAGGCAATTTACGTCTGCCAGCAGCGGCACAGAGGGAGAGAGAGCATTGAATGTAGAGAGAGGAAGGAGGAACATGTTTGTTAAAAAAAACAGAAGGTGAGATGACCATGTAAGGTGTGTACGTGTGATGCGTTTGGATAATGTATCAGATGGGTAAGAAATCCAATCCGTTAATCAAATAGAGTTCATTGTACGTATATGAAAGGTATAAAAAATATATATTTCTTATCAATAGTACATAATATTTTTATACAAGAAAAGTGGCCGTTAAAAACCCATTCCAATAATTTAGTTTCAACTTACATTTGTGGATTCAACTATAAGGTCCATTTATAAATTTTTGGCAGATAAAATTTAACCAGTGGGCCATGTTTGATAAACAAGCTAGATTTTTGACACATACTCCCAGCATACCCAGATAACACTTGAGTTATCTTGATGTCACGTGGCCATTACATATATATATATATATATATATATATATATATATATATATATATATATATATATATATATATATATATATATATATAAACCCATGATCCAAACTTCAATTCCCGGTTTCCAAATTCCTGTTATACAATCATCATCTGAGCCTTTCTTCAATCGATTTGGGGTTGGCTTTAAATGGTAGATTGGCAAAAAGAAATTATGATTGGCTGCCAACTAGACATTCGCCTTCCTCTTTACCAAGGTCTTGGAACTGGAAATGGCAAAGGGTCACATTGATACTGACTCACATGCCAAACATAATTCCAAACTACACAATTAAGACTGCCAACAAGCTACTCGCATATTGCAGCAACATTTTAAAACAGCAAAAATGCCCCTATTCCCAGTGGAGGTAAACTCCACACTGTTGATGGGGTTGAAACCTGTTTTGTACTTTTGTTGTAATGAAATTTCAACTAATGAATCTGGCATTTGACAAGACACGTGAGCCAAAATACTATTTTCTAAATTCATTAAAAAAAATTTATAAAAAAATATCTTTCTAATTTCTCCCCACTACCTTTGTAAAGTCTCCACCTGCTCCTTTTTCTTTGATCCATCTTCTCCTGCACATGATAGAGATGACCTATTTTCTTTCCCTTTCCTGCACATCATAGAAATGGTACAAACATTATAAAGGAAAAGTGATTTAATATTATAAACAGTGGTGATCCAAATATAAGTTACACTACACCAAATCATTTTATGTCATTGTGAGCAAGCATGTCTTGACCTGCAGATGCTAAAACATCACATGGGTTGAATCCCAAGCTACCTAGAATGTTTGGGGAAAAGCAAATCCCTAACCTACAGCACAATTGGGTTTTTTTTTTTTTTTTTCAAATATAAAAAACTCAAATTCCTAACCAGTTAATCCCCAAATCTTAGAAGCCCTGACCAGCATCAGCCCATAACAGAGAGAGAGAGCAGAAAAAAAGATCTAAACAGATTCCAAAATTAATAACAATAACAAAAAAGAAAGGAAGAACGGAAAAAAAAAAAAATACTAGTGACCTATTTACAATTTCTCCTTTCTTTGTAGCCTTAAGAAAAATACATATTGGGCTTAGACCATAGATCTAAAACTCACCGACTCGACTCGAAACTCAGCTGAGTCAACTAGACTCAGCGAGATTTACTTATTTTTAATATGATGGCACACCTACTTAGTCTATTACCTTTATTTTATAGTAGCATCTATAGAGTTATATCCTCATGATGGATGTCTTGGATATTACACCTGTTTGTCTGTCACTCTAGTATGTGTAGCTTGTGCATTAGCTGATAGAAGTATAAGGAAACATAGTGCGCATCAATCCAAGATAATGTAACATAAGCATTACCTGCATAATAACGACTCTTCAATTCCTCCATGCTTCGAGACGATGAAAACCTATCAGCTATCACTATAAAATGTAAATCGAACCATTCACACAAGTTAAATAACTGATCTGTCTCTTCCTTTAATTCAAGTTAGGTTCGAACCGATTCGAGTTCTAGCCAATTTCTGAGTTGCCTCAAGTTCTATTTTTTGTGCCGAAACAAGTTTAGCTCGTTTGATTGGTTTGGTTTTGTAATTGTAGACAAAAGAAATGAAGTTGAGAATAATTGAACAATAAAATCCAAAGCTCATACATTGAAATCTATAATAAATTAAACAAAAGTTAAGACAATATCCTATTCAAACATTCAAGTTAGGAATATGTATATATACTATATTTATACTCGACCGAGCCGAATTGAACCAAGGTTCGAGCCAAACCAAATTGAGCTAGCATACAGCTCAAGCTTGGGCCAATTTTGAAATGAGTGGATTTCTGCTCGATTCGCTCCAAGAGATCATTCAAATTTAACTAAGCCAAACTAAGTCAGGTTAAACGAAGTGAGCTAGCCAAGCTGCCTTGGTTTGTGTTAAGTTCTACCAACCAGTTAAATCCAACCTTTTCAAGTCTTAAAACCATGTTAGCAAGGGACACCAATGTAGTCACACCAAGAATCTCTCCCCATTGATTTGTGGCCCACAAAAGAATGGCTTAAAAAAAAGGTTAACAATAGAGAGATACTCCTATCCAGCGCATTCCAACAATAAATTATCATCCATCCATGCAATGGAAAGCTTCCAATACGTCATATGTGGTTGACATCCAACCAATCCAAAAATTTGGTTCACCATGAAGATAGTCTTCCATAAAAATCAGTCTCCATCCAAATCATCAAGTGGACCACACTTGTATTTGTTATTTATTAGCATTTTATACATTATTTTCTATAGAACATGGACCATCCAACCCATCCATTAGGTTATCCCCACCATAAGGATCACCTTGTGTAAAAATCATCTGGCATACCCCACTTGTATTTTGTTATTTACCAGCACAACGACTATACCCTCCTGCTAAAAATGCCAAAAGAAACCTATCTTACATTTGAAATATCATGATATTTAGTGTAACTAAACAAACCCCAGAGCAACCATTGAGGAACAATAGAACATGCAAAGAACGAGATCTGAGAATGATTGTAACACATTTGTATTTTATTATTTATGTAAAAAAATGTTTGGAGGTTGCCATCTTGAAGATAGGTCACTTGTCGCTGTCATCACCTTTGCCATCATTATTTTAACTTTGTTTTGGCCATAGGGTTCCTTTTCTAAATCCTAACTTACCTTGACAGGGACTACTGCAGTTCTACCTGTGGTGATTGGTTGTCCACCTGATGTCAATCCTCCTCCTTAACTCTAAGTTAGCTGTGAAAATGATTTTGGATACTTATTGTGTTAAAACTACAACAGATTCAAAATTCTTAAAAAGATTGTTCTAGATGAGTGAATATGACTAATTTTTTAATAAAGTGATCTTTGTGGTGGGGCCAACACATCTAAGTAGACAAGTATATATAGGAAAGTGAGCTGTTCACTCTACAATCACGACCAAAAAAAAAAAAAAAAAGAGGAAGACAATTCTCATTGTCATCAGTGATCTAGAATATCTCTGTTGGCCCTAACCATAGATGAACCAACTTTGAAGAATATCACTGATTGGATATTCTAATATGATCATGTGTCACATTGGAGAAAGCTAAACATCAAACAAAAAAAGAAAAAACAACAGGGGAAAGCTACCCTGAAGAAAACAGAGCTTTAGTAGTTTTATTAGTAATTGTGGTCTTTATTTTTCTCAAGTTTTTTTTAAAATCTTTTGTTGGCATTTATATATTATGAAGTTTGTACATATGTTAGCATATTGTTGCTGAATGTGGCAATCCAGTGCATCTGGAAGATGAGAAAATTTGTATCTGAAAATGCTCTCTTTTCCCACTAGGATTTTCTAATCGACGGTTGTAACAAGCCTTATAAAGAAACATACCAATTGAAATGCTCTTACCTTAACATCTAATTGGTAGGATGAATTCTAATATTTTATTTTGTTAATTGATTTCAGTTGATTAAACTATGCACTTTCCATGGATTTGAGCTGGTTATTTAAAATATATGAAGGGTTGACTAAACTAGTCTTTTCTTGGATTGAATTTGGTTGCTTGTAATATATGTAGGAAGGGCTTAAAAGAAGGTTGAACAGGAGCAGATACCAAGTAGCCAATACAAAACAATGCATAGCCAATAGTTGGAAGTTCCAGGTAATTTCTTTTGTATGGGTCCTAGTTTAGTAGGGGGAAGTGTTTAGTTAGGAGGGTTGAAGTGAATTTTTGTTGCAGTGGGCCACTTGGGTCATTTCCTCTTTTATTGAATTGAGTTGTTACCAATTTTGTGAATAGGATCCTTATCAAACAATAGTGTGAATTATTTTTTGAATGACTATCAGGTGCAAGATTTAAAAAAAATTTAATAATAATTTATTGGTATATATTTATTTTTTTATAGATATTTTAGCGATGGACCAAATCCGTCGCTATGTTCTGAACATTGAAAATAGCGACGAATTGAGGTCCGTCGCTTACTCATATTGGCGACGGACCTTATCCATCGCTAATTTCTGACCGTTAAAATTAACGACAGATTTGAGGTCCGTTGCTTACTGATATTAGCGATGGATCTTATCCGTCGCTAATGTTTTTAGTGACGACTAATTTTTCAAATTTCACCGACGGATTTTTTATTTTTTACGACGGATTTCATCCGTCGCTATTATGCGACGGACCTTATCCGTCGCAGATTAAACGACGGATAAAATCCGTCGTAAACCAAAAATGACCCACTAAACAGCGACGGACCAAGTCCGTCGTTTATTTGGTTTTACGACGGATTTAGTCCGTCGCAAATCAGCGATTTTGGTGTAGTGACAAGTCTAGAGACTCGGCTATGGAATAGGCCAACTCTACTGACACGGCCCAGTCTCCCGAGGCAACAAGCCTGACCGTGGCTTACAAAGTCTTGAGCCATAAGGTAAGAAATCTTTGAGGTGCACAAAGTTAGCTCGATAAACGAGGCAGCAAGTTCCAAATAGGCCGACTAAGGCCCAATGCTCGGAAGCCACGCGACCGGCCATAAAACCAACCTATCCTTAGGTCGGTTACAGAGTCGCCTATCGGATTAGGAAGGCGCGCTGATTATGGATTGGTCTCATCTCATCCGACAAAAGGCAAGTAGCCTAACCTTCTATAGCCAGCCGAGACTCGCTTATCAATAGTGTCGGCCAGGCCCGATTCAATCGGTAAAATCTACCAAAAAAGGACGAAACGGTGTAAAATGAAACACCTTCCTGAAAATCCAGGAAGAAAATCCCCGATCCCGAGGATTTCGGGATCGGCTAGAGTCCAATTTTGGATTGGCATTGAATCTCCAAAATATCAGGAAAGAATCTTGGTACAATGGGATCCTCCTCTTCCTATAAATATAAGAGACTTCAAGGGTGAAAGGTACGTAAAAAAACTCTCTCAAAGCCTTCAATGCGACCCTAGCACTGACTTTGCCATCAGAGAGTCCCCGGCTTTAGCTAAGGTCTCCATTGTCTTCTTCCTGTGTAGGTAAGGGATCCAAGGAGGGCGTACCAGATTTTGCATCAACAGTTTGACGTCGTCTGCAGGAAGCGATATGAAAAGTCGTTTTCCCAGCTCTAGTAAAAAGCTTCAAATAAACCGCCATGGCAAGAACACGAAGAACCGCTCAAGAGGAACCTGACGAAGTTCCAGTTACGGGACCTCAGGCGACCAACGGATCCCAAAGATGGCCAGAACAACAAGAGAATCGCTAGGGCTCCGTATCCTGCCAAGCGACCTATGGCTCGTCCAGGCGCTCCCAGAGGAACCGAGGGAACGGAAGACTGGAGAGAGAGGTTCAAGAGATCCGGAATGATATAAACTATATGAAGCAAATGCTAGAACGGTTGCAGCCCCATCCAACACAAGACCTTGATCAGGAAAATGCTCGGCAGCATGCTACCTGACAACCGATCAACCCTCAATGAACCGTTCCGCTGGTTGCTCCTCAGTCGACTTAGGATGAGGCGTTTTCTGAACCCGCTCCATCTCATGTCTCAGTAGCGGTCCAGCTACCAGCCTCAGATCTACGACACGAAATAGACCGTAGAAGGTGGGATAAACCTCCGTTCGAGGGAAAAACAGATAGTCAAGAACCTTGGAAAGCTGAGATCTAAGATCTGCGGAAGTAATTCTCAGATTTTAAACAGAGTTGCCCAGCCGGCCAGACGGGACCTGAGGAAAAGGAATCTCCGTTCGTACATTTGATAATGCAGGCGCGATTACTCGAGCGATTCCGCCTTCCTTAGATCACGCCATATACCGGAAGGCTGACTAGACTGAGCATATTGAGTCCTTACGGACTTACATGGAGTTACACGACGCTTCGGATGCCGTTATGTGCCGAGCATTCTCCCTTACACTGGCGGATGTTGCTCGACTTTGGTTCAAACAACTAAAACCAAGGTCTATTAGCTCATTCACCGAGCTTAGCGATGCCTTCATTGCCAATTTCATCGAAGGAAAGAAAAGACTCAAGGCATCAGCACACCTGAACAAAATAGTCTAAAAAGAGGGAGGGCTCCTTAAAGACTTGTAATCTCAGCTTACCATCATTAAGAGTCACTTCTCTATTTCATGATATCATTGGTAACTATCAAGAGAATTCATGACAACCAAAACTTGTCTCACAGATCATTCTTTCATTCTTCTAGTTTTTTATTTTTTTCATTAAAAGTAATGCCAATGGGGGGAATCAAATCTTCACCTATAGGGAGCAAACCTATGGTGAAAACTAGTCACCTAACTCTTTCCAAATGTCAACCATGGAGAATCGAATCTACACCTATAGGGAGCAAACCTATGGTGAAGTTCGTTCGCCCAACCCTTTCCCCAAACAGCTATGTTGTAACTGGGTATTTTCTTTTTCTTTCATTCTTCTTATTGAACATGATGGACAAATTCCTCACATTAGTTCCTTCCATGCTTAATGATTACCAAGTTACAATTCAATATCGAACTAAAACCTTAATGTGCAAGTGAGATGTGTCTTGTGAAATCATGACTCAATCAATGTTTAAAACTTCTAATCATGGATTAACAGTTCAAATTTAATTGTGAAATCTAACGGATAACTAAGTCCAAGAGTAGTAAATCACCAACATTCCGTATCCTGTAATTCTAAATCAAAGATGGTCGTCAAAGTCACATTGAATTTACAAGAAATTTCAGAAATTTTTTGAAAAAATTTCACAATATTTTTGCTCAAGACCAAGAAAACACTGATTAGGTTACCTAATCTTCCACCCCCAACCTAAAATCTACATTGTCCTCAATGTAAAAGAAATACGCATGTAATGCACCTGAGACAATGAAACTAAAAGAGAAGTGATGGGAGGATAGTACAAGAGAAGAAATACGCATCCAAAAGCCCTTTTTGCAATAGGCTTGGATGCCCTGGAGCATGAATTTCCAGAGAAACTTATGTACCTCATCAAAAAAATTTCGTTGAATAGCTTGAGGTATCCAAAGGATATATGATTCACCTGTGACAGAAAAAGTATCAGTGTTAGTATCCCATGATGAATCAGAGACTACAAGTAAATAAAATTCAAAAAACTTCTCAAAAAGTGATGTAGTCTCAACACATTCCGAAGTGTCAGACTTCTGTTCAATTTTTAACTCCTCTTCCCTTAATGGTAAACATTCAGGATCTAGGAAAGAAGGGGTTTCAGAATAAGTGTTCTCTTGGTCAGTGACGACTACAGAGGTATTGTCTTGAGAGGCATTCACTATGTCTTTTATTATGAGGTTGTTTAAATCTGCAAAGTGTGTCAAGCAATCATCCAAAGAGTCAGGAATTTCATCTGAGAATGACTCGTTTTCCTCATTGAAGTCTATAATGAGATGCTCAAGGACTTCATCACCTTTAAAAGTAGATGGAGGTATGCTCTCTTGTTCCAGTCTTACACACACAAATTGAGGGTTAGTAGACGAAGTATTGATGTGAGGACTCTGATCATTGATATTACTCAGAAGAGGCACTGAATCATCAAAAGTGTTATAACTCAGATGGTAGCCTCAACTAGGTGGTTTCAACTTCCAGAGTCATATCAAATGGCTTGTCCATCTCATGAATCATATCATCATTCAATCTAGGGGAGTGGTCTAACCATGCATCACAAAAGATAGAAGAGTCAGTTGTAAGGAGCTCATCCACTTTTAAATCAGATATGTCAGGTGAATGGAGTATCTCATTATGACCGCTCTCTTCGTGTACTTCTTGATCATTGACCTGGACCAAAATTGAGATTAATTCCAGGGGAACTGGGGCTGCACATTCATGATCGTCATCCCAATACTTATCATATTCTAGTTCAGTGCAATGCACATTTGGGATGGGATCACTTTCCTCACATTCTATTCCCAGATTGGGTTGAGGTTCACATAAACCAACCTCTTCCTCATCATTGAAATCTAGTGTGTCCTGTGAGTGAAGTGTGACATCATCATTATATTTGAATGTCACCCATGTCTCTTCACTATTCTTTTGAACAGTCATCGAGATCGACTCATCGGAAAATTGAACTATATGCTCATTAATGGAATCCAACTCCTCATTCCAAATTATAAAGTTCTCCACGATCACATCATGTGAACTCCCTTGTTGAATATCTCTTATAAGTTCTTGTAGTTTTGGAGTGTATTTTGTTGGCTGAGCTCTAGAGTTTGGAAGCAATTTTGAGAATTCTCTTGGATCGTTTCTGGTTCGATCTCAATGGTAGAGTATCCAAGAGAATTATCACTTGAAGTAAGTGCTTCCAAAGTTTTTATAATTTTCGCAAGACAGGCCATGTTACGCTGAAATGAATCCTCTTGGATCGTTTCTGGTTGAATCTCAATGGTAGGGTATCCAAGAGAATAATCATTATAATATGTTGTTGGTTCATCTTCCCAGTTTTGATGTTTCCAGTGGTTATAGTCATACCAATCATACATGGGAGAATATGATGGTTGATAATAATCCTCATTCCCATAATTATGATCGTATATGGACCTATTAACCAATGGAACATAACGTTCTAGTCGGTTCTCAATATCGGTTCTCGATGGAGAAAAATCTTGAGGTATATGTTGAATTCCAAAACCCTCAGGCATTCCCCAAAACTGCTTATCCATCTCAGCATAGACACGTACCCAAGCTTCCATGGTGAACCCTAATTCTGAGTCTAATCCTAAAAAAATAAAAGAAAAGATCCTATAGCAGTATGGAAAGTAGGTAGAGAAGAAGTTAGAAGGAAGTTACCAAGTTAGAAATTCCTATGTTAAGATCCTGCAAAAGAAAACAAAAGAAATTAGTTCCTAAAAATAGAAATTCTAAAGTTAAAAAATTCTAAGATGAAAATACAAAGTTTCTAAAAGGGAAAGTTTCCTAAACCTATAATTAGAAAGTTTCTAAAAATAAAGGAAAATTGAATTAGTTTCTAAAATTAAGAAGAGTTTCTAAAAAGGAAAATAACTAACCTAGTTTCTAAAAACAAAAGAGGAAAGTTCTAAACTTAAAGTTAGAAAGTTCTAAATTAGAAATCCAAATCCTAAAATAGAGAGTAATGTTAGTTTCTAAAAATTTCTAAAATAAATGAAAGCCTAGAAATAAAAAAAAAATTTCTAAAAATAGAAAGTTAGTTTCTAAAAAGGAAACCTAGAATAAGAAAGTTTCTAAAACTAAAATCCTAATTCTAAAAATAGTAAAAGTAGAGAAATCAGAAAGGGATTACCAAATTAGAAGTTTATGTCAGGATCCTACAAAATAAGAAAACAGATTACTTTCTAAAAACAGAAAAAATTCTAATATAAAATTAGAAAATTCTAATATTAAACATCCCCGAGATGACCTTCTTGGACGAGCCTCTTGATTTTTTGTTTCAAGTTATAACAATCACTCCCTAACTATGCCCATGATGTAATGATAATAAACTCAATGAGACTTTGGTCTTAATCCACAGGGGTTATCCGAAACTTGTTAGGCCGCTAAAAATAACCTTTTAGTTCTAAATTTCCACAAGGATTTTCTCTCGATTTATTTTGAGGAGTAATGGTGAAATATTACTCTAAATTTGTTTATCTCAAAAGGTCGGAAACTAGGGTCTCATCTTCCACTTTAGAGATCGTAGACCTACACTTGATTCGGAACTCAATTGACTTTTTAGTCCCATCTTCATCCAGATTCGAGTTATATCATTAAAGCTTCTCCGACATCCATAAACTCGACTTCCTTCGATCTAAGATTTTCAAAGAGAGATAAAAGGAATAAGAATTGTCGCTAATTCCATGATGGAATTGATGAATGTTTCATCAAAATGATTCCAACATCTACCAGTGTCCAAGATTGAAATGCTGAATAACAGTAGTTCCTAACATCAAAAGTAAAGGAAAAATATTGCATATTAGAGCCATCGCAGATTACCTCGATTTATGAACGTCATAACAAATGCCATTAAAAACGTATTTTATAATCAAAATGGATTTACATCAAGGGGACTTCAAAAAACATGATCTAAAAATTCATGGATTTACATGATCCAAGTCAGGCATCACCATCAGGCATTGACTTCACTTCATGGGACCAAGATCGAGGATTTACATGCCGAGATCATGGAATGGACTACTCACCTTCAAACCATCAAAGACGTCTAGAATATAAATCAAAAAAATTCCTACCATCCTTAAACAACTTCTATACCAAAACGTGAGGACTCCAAATTAACTGTACACGTCGAATTTCAACCAGTGGATCCCTCTGAAAGTGGCCCAACGGATAGATCATCCCATGGATCTCTGATTTAGGGCCCACCTGATATCTGGATGTGCCTCAATTGCGGTCCCATTGTTTTTTAATATGAAAATTAGGGATGGAATATCTTGATCCAAGCCATTATCAACAGCTTAAACCCCATGGTGTCTTATGTGTAACACATATGTGTCAGATGTGCACCACGAGGCCAAGACGGTCAAACCACCTTGGACCCGATTTCTTCCGAAAACGGCAATCGGCTGCTTCTTTTTTTTGTGCACGATAAAACAGAGGAAAAACAATTTCCACCGGAAGTTGGTGGGCCACCATCATGGACCATTTGTCCCAAATCCAACCATCCATTACGATGAGGGATGAAAACCAAACAAAGATGTTTTGAATTTGGTAATCTCCCACGTTCAATCATTTTTGAACGCCGCAGAGAGGTCCAAGAGGACCTCTCGTAGGCGTTTAAAATGTGCACGTGTGAGATTACCCAAATTCAACATGGGTTGAATTTTCACCCTCAGGCCCACATCATGATTAATGGGTTCAAAACCATCTATGCTCCATGATGGTGGCCCACCAACTTCATCTAATGGATGGCTTGGATTTCTCAAAATAACAACTAAGTGGACCCCAAGAAATCGGGTCCAAGGTGGTTTGAATTTGTTTTTGCCATCCGACACATATGTGCCTATACACATCGTCCCAGAATGGGGTCCACCGTATTTTGCGAATGATGATTAGGATCGGTCCATCCCTTTTTCATATTATTTTAACAAATTGTTCCTAAGAGGCACATCCGATTCAATGGGCCTCCAAGAGATCCAATGGCTTGATCAAGATGGCCACTTTCGAGGGATCCATGGTTGAAATTCGACGTGTACGAAAGAGAGTTGGAGTCCTCACGCTTTATAAAGTTTTGAGCGATGAGGCGATGGTAGAACCTTCCTATTATCCCTTCCAGCTATAAAGAGAGAGATGGGGGAAGCAGACGGGGGGAGACGTTTTGGAAGAGAGTTGTTTAAGGATTTATTTTTTTATTTGTTTGTGCTGATGGTTTTGAAGAGAGATAGTCCATCTGGTCCCATGAACCTCTTAGCTCCAATGCCTTGGTGATGCGTGATGGGCGATCCATGCTTTTAGCTTTTTTCATGTTCCCACTTGTAACTCTCTTGATGTTATTTTGATTATAAAATTGCCTATTTTTAATGGTTTTAAGTTGTGACTTCATATTAAATCGAATAACGGGGCTCTAATATGTATTTCCTTTTTCCTTTACTTTTGATGTTAGAGGTTCAATTGTTCACCATTGTCCTCGGAACATGGTGGATGATGACCCTTCCTAACATTCATCTTTGTGATGGAATTATCTCCATTCTTATACCTTTCACCTCTTTGATAAAAATCTAGATCTAAGGAAGTTCAGATTGAGCTTTAATGATATAACTTCCATGCCAAAGAAGATCGAATCCTCAAAGTCCACTCGTATTGCTAAAACCTAGTGAATCAAGTGTAGGTCTCCCTGATCTCTACAAGTGGATCCTTAGCACCCTAGTTTCCTACCTTTTGAATTCTACAAATTTAGAGTAATATTTCACCATTACTCCTCAAAATCATTCGATTTAGATTGCATCTTAGTTTAGTTCTAATTCTAGTTATTTTTAGATTACGTAACAAGCTTCGCCACGTGGATTCGACCCCAACCTCACCGAGTTTAAGACATCATAACTACCATTATTAGGGTGTGATCAAGTTTTGGCACGATATGGGACCGATGGTTACGTTATAACTTGAAATAAAAACTAGTTTTAGGATTAGTTTAATATTAGAATTTTCTAATTTTATATTAGAACGCTCAGGTGCAACCAACCTACGGAAGAAATCCGAACTATTGTCGGTGGTCCCCGAGGCGGAGGCGACTCGAACAATGCTCAAAAAAATCATGCAAGGAGCATTAGTCGGCCTGAGTCCGAGATCCTGATTTTAGCTTGGTCTTCAAAAGAGAGAAAAAAGGAAAAGTACTACATATCGTTTACCGATGAAGACGCTCGGGGTATCCATCATCCACATGATGATGCCTTAGTCGTCACCCTCACTATAGTAAACCGCAAAGTGTTCCGTATTCTCATTGATACAGGATCGTCTGCAGATGTACTGTTCACTCAAGCATTCGACAAAATGGGCATCAAACGGTCAGCATTACGGCCAGTTCGAACCCCATTGATCGGATTCTCGGGTGGACAAACCCTTCCTAAAGGAGTTATCTCACTCCCACTCACTGCTAGGGATTCCCCCAACCAATCAATGATTATGGTCAACTTTCTTGTAGTTGACCAATCATCAGTCTATAACGCCATCCTTGACCGACCCTCCATGTGCCTCCTCTGGGCTATTGTATGATGTACCATCTCTCCATGAAACTTTCGACTGAGTCAGGAGTAGGAGTCATTAAAGGTGACCAACAGGACGCAAGGCGCTGCTATGCGACGGTCGTAAAAGCTCCAGTTGAGGTAACCATGATCGAATCACTGGACCCTCGAGCCGAGACTCTCAAGCAAGGTCAACCGGTAGAGGACCTCATTCCGATACCTTTTATCGAGACAGATGAGTCCAAAACTGTTCGGATTAGCTCGTCTCTGCAGTCGCCCTCAAAAGATAAGCTGGTATCTCTACTCTGACGATATGCCGACGTATTTGCGTGGACCCATGAAGATATGCTCGGTATCGATCCCTTGGTAATTACTCATTGCCTCAATATCGACCCGACCTACTGACCGATCCGATAGAAGTGACGACCACTCGACCCTGAAAGGTACAACATCATCAAAGAAGAGGTTAGCAAGCTCCTCAAGGCTAAATTTATCGAGGAGTTAACCTATCGACCGATCCGATAGAAGCAACGACCACTCGGCCCTGAAAGGTACAACATCATCAAAGAAGAGGTCAACAACCTCCTCAAGGCTAAATTCATCGAGGAGATATACTATCCGAAATGGGTAGTTAATGTCGTACTCATTAAAAAAGCTAATGGAAAGTGGCAAGTCTGTATCGATTATACTGACTTAAACAAAGCCTGCCCAAAGGACAACTTTCCTCTTCCGAAGATTGATCAGTTGGTGGACAGCACTGCGGGACATGAACTTCTTAGTTTTATGGATGCTTATTCTGGGTACAATCAAATTGTAATGCATCAACCAGATAAATCTAAGACAACCTTTGTCACTGACAAAGGTCTTTACTGTTACCGTGTGATGCTATTTGACCTAAAAAATGTAGGAGCAACCTACTAGCCGCTAGTGAACAAAATGTTTGCCTAGCAGATTGGTCGTACCATGGAAGTGTATATCGACGATATGCTCATCAAAAGTATACGGGCAACCGATCATATTCCCGACTTAGAAGAAATGTTCCTTATCCTTCGTAAATATCATATGAAGTTGAACCCGAGCAAATGTGCCTTTGGAGTAAGCTCGGGTAAATTTCTCAGATTCCTAGTCAGCCAGTGAGGGATCGAGGCAAATCCAGAGAAGATCAAGGCATTGCTTGATATGGAATCCCCAAGAACGATTAAAGATATACAAAGACTGACTGGACGGGTGCTGCACTCAACCGCTTCCTTTTTCGAGCTACCGATAATTACATCTCATTCTTCAAACAATTGAAGAGACGATAAATGGTATATTAGACGGAAGAGTGCGAAGCAGTATTCCAGTAGTTGAAGTCATATCTCGGATCTCCACCTCTCCTATCAAAGCCTGAGCCTAGGGAAGCCTTACTGTTGTATCTGGCAGTCTCCGACGCAGCCGTAAGCTCGACCTTGATAGGCGAGCACGAAGGGAAGCAATTACCGGTGTATTATGTCAGCAAAGTACTGCTCCCAAAAGAAACCTGATATTCACCTCTGGAGAAAGTGGCCCTAGTATTAGTTGTCTTCACGACGACTACGACCATACTTTCAAGCACACTCCATCATCGTCGTAACTGACCTCCCACTACGTCAGATTCTTCAGAAACTGGAAGCTTTCGGCCGCCTAACGAACTGGGCAATTGAGCTCAGTGAATTTAATATTCAATATAAGCCGAGGGTAGCAATTAAAGGGCAGGCTGTGGCTGACTTCGTAGCTGAAGCTACCCACAAACTTATCCACCTACCGAGCTTGTAAATGAGCCAGGCAATCAGCCGATGACTACAGCTCCGGAGACATCGCCTGACCCACCCCACTGGCAGCTTTACATGGATGGCTCATCCAACTCTAAGGCAAGCAGGGCAGGAGTCATCCTGGAAACTCCCGATCAAACTTATATGCAATATGCCTTAAGACTTGGATTTCAAGCCTCGAACAATAGAGCAGAATACGAAGCCTTATTGTTTGGCCTTTGACTAGCAGTCAGTCTGTGTGTTACTCTTCTCAACATATTTAGTGACTTGCAGTTGGTCATCAATCAGGTTACTAGCGTGTATCAAATACATAAAGAGCAGTTGAAAGCTTACATGAAGAAAGCCAAAGAGTTGATCGTCGATTTTCAACGATGTACTGTCCTTCAGATCCCCCAAACATAAAACGCTAAAGCCGACCTATTGGCAAAACTTGCCTCTGCTGATGAGGACGATATACCCAGGTCTGTTCCAATTGAGTGTCACTAAGCCAAGCATCGACGACCTACCTAGCTCGACCGTGCACTCAATCGATTTGGAACCTACTTGGCTTGACCCAATCGTCCAATATCTCGATAATGAAAAGTTGCCTAAGGATCGCATCGAGGCCCGACGGCTAAAAATCTGAGCCTCCTGTTATACCATACTTAACGGTGTACTATATAAAAAGGATTTTTTACTCCTTTGTTATGCTGCCTAAGACACAACGAGGCTAACTATGTACTACGGAAAATTCATGAAGGGATTTGCAGAAATCACTCGGGAGGACGATTGCTTGCGTACAAGGTCTTGCGTCAAGGGTATTACTATCCGACCATTCAGTACGACGCTCGCAATCTCATCCAAAGTTGTGATAAATGCCAACGATTCACGATCATTCCAAGACAGCCACCCGAGGAATTGACCCCTATAGCCAGTCCTTGGCCCTTCTCACAGTGGGGGATGGACATCATCAGATCGTTCCCTTTGGCGAAAGGTCAGACCAAGTTTGTCGTTGTCGCAGTGGATTACTTCACTAAGTGGGCTAAAGCCGAACCATTGGTCAAGATAACCGAACAAAAGATCACAGATTTTGTCTGAAAAAACATCATCTGCCGATTCGAGATACCTCAGACCATTGTTATTGACAATAAGAAGCAGTTCGACAACAAGCAATACCAAGGGATGTGTGACAATCTCGGAATAAGGAATGTCTACTCATCTCCTCATCATCCTCAGACGAATGAACAGGTCGAGGAAGTCAACAAGGTCATCAAGCAGCATCTTTGAACCAAACTCGACCGAGTTAAAGGAGCGTGGGCTGAAGAACTTCCTAAAATACTATGGGCTTATCGAACTACCACTCGAACGGCCATGAGAGAGACTCCTTTCTCCCTTACGTATAAATCAAAAGCCATCTCTCTGGTCGAGATCAGAATGCTTCTGGTCGAGTCAGTTCATTTAATGAACGAGACAATGAAGAACTGCTAGCTCTCGGACTCGACCTTTTGGAAGAATAAAGGGAAAGGGTTCGTCTATGAATGACAGCTCGACAACAACAAGTATCTCGGTTCTACAATGCCCGAGTCAAGGTTAGACAATTCAGAGTTGGGGACATGGTCCTCCGAAAAATATTCCTAAACACAAAGGAAGTTGGTGTAGGCACACTAGGACCCAATTGGGAAGGACCCTATATTGTCTCGAGCACCATCCAACCTGGAACATATCGGTTAGAAGATCTAACTGGGTAATTACTCCCCCATCCATGGAATGTCGAGCATCTAAAAATCTACTATCCCTAGGTCAGCCGTTGAACGATTGGTTAAATTCTGTTATCATAAGAGCAAAGAATGGAAAGCATGTAAATTGAGTCAAATAAATCATGTAAAAATCAAATATATCCATTCATCAGTATGAGTTTTACATCAAATTACATTAGTTCCCACTTTGGAATTACATTGACAAAATGACAAGGAAAAATGTAGAAAATAGTCAGCTGAGATAAGCGACATCCCCCTGGTTACAAATGCTCTTGAGCACGACTTGAAGCCTGATGTGCTTGAAATGCCTGAAGCTTTGCAATCCAAAATTAGCTTCAAGATTCACCAGGAGCTAACTCAGGAGGTGGCTCGGATTCAGTTGCTGCCACCACTCGGAGCAACCACTGGCGCCGCCTCAGGAGCAGCCTCGGAAGTAATCTCAAGATCAGCCACCATCGTACCAGATGACCCAACTGCCCTGACATCCAGACCGTCAGACCCAGAGCCACTCTTGTCGAATCTCGAGAGATCAAGTTTAGGGAAGGACAGCTTCATCAGGTCCATGCACTTGGCATAGCCATCCTGATACAAGCGGTCCTACTTATCCAAATACCCACGAGATTCAAGATAAGCCTCCACAGCCTGGACCTTGGCATGGGCAATGGCAGCCTTAGTCTCGGTCCTAAGCCGAGCCAACTTCTCTTTAGATGAGACATAATCCTGGTGATTATGTTGGCTCTCCTCTTGGACCTCTTTCAATTGCGAGGCCAAACGAGCACTCTCGGCAGTGGCCCCCTCGAGGGCCTGCCTGGCAACCCCTAAGTCGCCAATCATTATGTTGAGCCGACTCATAGCAGCAGCCAGTTGTGCTTCTGCCTCCTCAGCCCATTTCTAAGCGTCGGCCAGATCCAAGCAAGCCCTAAGCATACAAGGGGGCAAACTGCAAAAGAAAAACAAAAGGTCAGCTAAGCCTGAGAAAACTGACAAAATAAGCGCAAAGTTCAGTTCTTACCTCGAAAAGCATCTTCGCAACATGGGAGAGAGTCAGCTTTAAGGGAGCTTCGAAGAGGGCATCGAAGTCTTTTTCACTCCCATGGGAGATCGCCCAGGGGATCATGTCCTTAACGGCCCATTGGAAGATCGACGTCTCCTGTTGAGTCGTCTCCTCTCCTAAGGGCTCCTCCCTTCTCTACTCCTGTTTCGGATCCAGCTCCACAACAGGTCCTGGCTCAGCAGCCCCTTGGGACTCAGGAGCCACCGTGTCCGCCACTCCCGCCCCTTCCTCCGAGTCAGGAACAATCACGGTTTTGATGGCCGGGGGAGTTTTCCCCTTAGTCTTTGAAACCGTCTTCGGCCTCTTCAAAGGCTGAGGCTTTGACCTTAGAGGGGCCTTTATTTTGGAAGGTGGACGGAGGAAGGGACGAGCCTCACACTACGCCAAAATCGCTGATTTGCGACGGACTAAATCCATCGTAAAACCAAATAAACGACGGACTTCATCCGTCGTGAGGTCCGTCGCTGTTTAGTGGGTCATTTTTGGTTTCATGACGGATTTTATCTGTCGTTTAATATGCGACGGATAAGGTCCGTCGCCTAATGACGACGGATAAAATCCGTCGTAAAAATAAAAAACCCGTCGATGATATTCCAAAAATTGGTCGTCCCTATAAACATTAGCGACGGATAAGATCCGTCGCTAATATTAGTAAGCGACGGACCTCAAATCCGTCATAAAATTAAATAAAAAAACGTCGGTGAAATTCAAAAAATTAGTCGTCCCTAGAAACATTAGCGACGGATAAGATCCGTCGCTAATTTTAGTAAGCGACGGACCTCAATCCGTCGTTATTTTCAATGTTTAGAGTTTAGCGACGGATTTGGTCCGTCGCTAAAATATCTGCGAAAAAAAATATATATACCAATAAATTATTATTAAAATTTTTTTAAATCTTGCACCTGATAGTCATTCAAAAAATAATTCACACTATTGTTTGATAAGGATCCTATTCACAAAATTGGTAACAACTCAATTCAATAAAAGAGGAAATGACCCAAGTGGCCCATGCAACAAAAATTCACTTCAACCCTCCTAACTAAACACTTCCCCCTACTAAACTAGCTAGGACCCATACAAAAGAAATTACCTGGAACTTCCAACTCATATATGCATTGTTTTGTATTGGCTCTTAGTATCTGCTCCTGTTCAACCTTCTTTTGAGCCCTTCCTACATATATTAGAAGCAACCAAATTTAACCCTTCATATATTTCAAATAACCAGCTCAAATCCATGGAAAGTGAATAGTTTAATCAACTGAAACCAATTAACAAAATAAAATATTAGAATTCATCCTACCAATTAGATGTTAAGGTAAGAGCATTTCAATTGGTATGTTTCTTTGTAAGGCTTGTTACAACCGTCGATTAGAAAATCCTAGTGGGAAAAGAGAGCATTTTCAGATACAAATTTTGTCATCTTCTAGATGCACTGGATTGCCACATTCAGCAACAATATGCTAACATATGTACAAACTTCATAATATATAAATGCCAACAAAAGATTTAAAAAAAAAACTTGAGAAAAATAAAGACCACAATTACTAATAAAACTATTAAAGCTCTGTTTTCTTCAGGGTAGCTTTCCCCTGTTTTTTTTTTTTTTTTTTGATGTTTAGCTTTCCCCAATGTGACACATGATCATATTAGAATATCCAATTAGTGATATTCTTCAGAGTTGGTTCATCTATGGTTGGGCCCAACAGAGATATTCTAGATCACTTGATGACAATGAGTATTGTCTTCCTTTTTTTTTTTTTGGTCGTAGGACCACATAACTTGGTCACGTCAACACACTAGCCAGGTGGGTGTTGTATGCTACACCAGCCAATCTGCTTACATAACTACTACTTGTGATATGTCATGTCAGTCACCTTCATTCCCTTGTTATGTCATTTTATTCCCACACATCTACTACTTTTAATATCTATATAAAGGAGTTAAGCCCTTTGTTGTATTCATTCTCTCTAAGTTAGCCTTTTATATTTCAAACTTAAGTTTTTCAAGATATCCAGAGCAAGTTGTAACCTAGCTCCTTTTCTTACCTGTTGGTAGCTGCCTTTGGTGGTGGTGCAAATCAATATTAATTCGATCCTCATTTTAGGCATTCTTCTTTTGCTTTCTCATTTTCTTCTTTCCTCGTTTGCTTCTTTTTTGATAATTTGTTTAGGGTCAGTTTGGGCAGTGGGATTAGAAGGGATTAGGTGGGATGAGATTTAAAAAAGATAATTATTACCCATGGCAGAGATTGTTCCCTATTGCCGTGGGATAAAATTAATGCTATGCTTTGTTGATAATATGAGGGTACATTGAATGGATATACCTACCATCATTTGAAATGACTGAATAACATGCATATGTTATATCTAAACCGTTCATTTGTTTTGTAACCTCATTTTATGGCATGTGCCTAAAAATGAGGTAAATCCAAAACTTATGTAGCTCCAAAGAAGTTTTCAACGGTAAGTATTCAATCCGTGTTGCTTTCTATGGTGGGGTTCACTTGAGCTTTAGATTTACCTAATTTTTGGCCCATGCTCTAAAATAATCTCGATAAATGTGTGGATGGTGTGGATATAGCCCACACATCATGGTGGGACCTACACAACTTTCCAAACATTGAGTGAAATTGGCACGGACCCAATACAATTCCATTTAATGTAATTCCAAGCTTTTCTATTCTTCCCAAACATGAAGTGGAATTGGCACAGGACCAGATGAATCCCATCCCACCTAATCCCTTCTAATCCCACCGCCCAAACTGACCCTTAAGCAACAATGGGTGCATGGCTAATGAACTTGTGGTGCATCCTACGGCTACCCGAAATCCTATTATTAGCCTTTTCATGTTTCTTCTTCATTTATATCAAGAATAGTGTTATTCCCGTGAACTGACCCCTGGTAGGAATGCTTCCTTCCTTCATTTTCAACGCCCATAGATTGCACGAGTGGGTCACTCAAGGTCTCCGGGAATGCGGGTCCACACCCTTATAGGCCCCACTCCTTCCCTTACAGACGATGGTCCCTAACGGACACGGATTAGGTACTAACTCTGCCTGTCCACATCCTGAAATAGGCTGGTTTATCAACACCGTCCGTCCATTTTGTCATGTCATCCAACCTGTTCATTAGGGAAACGAATTGGCTACTTCACCTGCCACTAGCCCCGTGGTTGTGGCCCCCACCACAATGTATGTGTTTCATATATACACGTTGTTCATTCATTTTTACAGATCATTTTAGGGATTTATACCAAAAATTAATGAGAAGGATATAAATTTCAGGTGGAACACACTACAGGAAAACAATAGTGATTGAATATCTACATTAAGGGCCCGTTTGGCCGGGTGGATTAGAAGGGAGTGAATGGTATTAGGGTGGATGGCGTGGATTTCTAGGTAATGATGGTGTTGTCACCGATTGTCTTGAGAACCATGGGATTGCTTTGCATCCTCGTATTGATACATCCAGTTTGGACGCCCGGCCAATCCGGAGATTAAAGCTTCCGATCCCTTCCAATCCCTCGAACCAAACACGTCGCAGGTTAATTTGAATGGATTAGGATGGATTGGATGGGATTTAAAGGTAATGATGGTGTTGTCAGTGGATTGTTTGAAGATCCATCGGTTTGGATTAGATCACCTACACACGCTAGGCACGCCGGCCATTCCTGGGATTTACCATCCAATCCCTTCCACTACCATCTAATCCCTTCCAATCCAACCGGCCAAACGGGCCGTAAAATTAATCCTCCTAAGGCCCACTGTATTTTATTTGACATCTTGTTGATTAGGTCATACGACTTAGAAGAAGGGAAAAATAAATATCACTTGATCCAAAACTTTTATGGGCCCCAAAAAGTTTTTAATGGTAGACCCTCATTCAACACTTGTTTCTTGTAATGTGGTCCACTTGAGAATGGTAAATATCTCATTTTTGGTCTCCGGGATTTAAACTACAACTAAAACTTATAGAAATCGTGACTTACTATAAACAGTAAAGTTACTATTTTACTATTTATAGACGGTTATGATTCCTACTAGCGTGCATGGTTTTTGGCCAAAAATAGTAAGTGTCCTATTTGCCTTCACCATGCTATTCTCCTAATTATTCTAAACACTTTTAAAGTTGGGCACAACTCCTAAAGCCCAACAGATGAAGAGTTATATATAATCAAACTAAAACTAACTATGAATAGTAAAAATGAAATTAAAACAGGAATTCGACTGTCGATCTGATGGTATTTCAAAAATTCGGCGTGCTCAACCAACATAGCAAGGTTGGGTGGCTAAACTAGTTCGCCCTACCCCAAAATCATAATTAGTACGTCTAATAGCTTATTCCAGTTTGTGAGATGCGTCCGTTTTAAGTTCTGATGGTCCGGATCACCTTCATCTCTCGATCGCCTTTTTCGGTCCATCTTGGCCATGAAACTGTCCGTGACTGCTCTACATCATTGGACATGTGTTGCTTTATATTAATGGTGTTGATGTTGATGGCATGTGAGTCAAGATCAATGTGACCCTTTGCCATTTCAGCCCAAGACCTTGGTAAAGAGGAAGGCAAATGTCTAGTTGGCAACCAATCATAATTTCTTTTTGCCAATCTACCATTTAAAGCCAACCCCAAATCGATTAAAGAAAGGCTCGATGATGATTGTATAACAGAATTTGGAAACCGGAATTGAAGTTTGATCATGGGTTTATATATATATATATATATATATATATATATATATATATATATATATATATATATATATATATATATATATATATATATAATGAAAATGTTATTTTTTCTTCTTTTCAACCATTAGTTTTCATTTTTTTTTAAGTTCTAAATCCTTAAAAAAACTGTAATTTGCAGATAAACTACATTCTGTTCGTGAAATAGAAGAGAAAGGAAAGAAGAGACATACCTTCTCTAAAATTTGCTATTATCTCTGCATCTTTTTGTTTGGTTTTTTGTGGATTTCAGTTGTTCTAGATCCAACATAGCTTCAATGGCAGATTTCAGTTGTTCTAGATCCGACATTGCCAGAACATTTCCCATTGATGCAAATGCAACGCAGATTAAGGCTTATGAGGTTCTCCTCAAGGCCCATGCGGCAACGATAGGTGCATTGAAGGTGGGAATAAGGTGTGTTGTTTACCAAGCAGCAGTCTCGGTGGTAGAGAGGATGCTCCCGAATTTGCCTCTCATCTTACAAAGTCGGCAGGAACGGAATCGGTCTCGAGTTCCGTGAGTCGATATTGAGTTTAAATGCCGAGAACGATCGGTGTTGAAGCCTGGAATGGTTTTTAATGTATCTCTTGGGTTTCGAACTTGCAATCGAAACCAATAACCCAAAGACTAAGATGTTCTCGTTGTTGCTTGCGACACCATTATTGTCAATGAAAAAGCTGCAGAAGTTGTGACTTCAATCAGCTCCAAGTTAGTTAAGGATGTTGCATACTCATTCAATGAGGAAGAGGAGGGAGGAGGAAGAAGAGCGTCCAAAGGTCAAAGTTGAATCCAATGGAGCTAAGACATTCTTGTCGAAAGCGACTCTAAGGTCGGATAATGGGCGGTTCTGCAGCTGGAGATGGCCGTGGTTCTACAAAAGCTTCAAGCGATCTCATTGCCTACAAGAATGTCAATGATATCCCACAGTCGAGGGAATTAATGATACGATCGACCAAAAGAATGAGGTCATCCTTTTGCCAATCCATGGCAGCATGGTGCCATTTCACATTGCTACCATCAAGAGTGTTTCAAGCCAGCAGGATGGTAAAAATTGCTATAGGATGTGCCTTGGGAGTTTTAAATGATCGTCAAGTACCATTCAAACTAAAAGGGAAGTTTTATAGAATAGTTGTAAGACCAACCACGCTTTAGAGAACAAATTGTTGGGTAAGGGGAAGGCCCAAAAAGACATGGATGGAGGTAGTAAGAAAAGACCCGATGACCTATGGTCTAACTGGAGGTATGGCCCTTGATAGAGTGGAACGGTGGAATAGGATTCATGTATGCGACCCTAATTAATTAGGATATGGCTTACATGATGACGATGATGACGATTATTTCATATATAAATTGTAATATAATAATTTGCAATATATATATATATATATATAACTATATTACATATACTTAGTATATGTATTGGAATTTGGAGCAACCGACATTATCCCACCCCCATTGTACCATGTATTAGAGGAACTAGTGGTGAATGGATGTTTGGTTTATCCAAAAGGTATCCAGTTTGAAGCTGAAAGGCATAAAAAGTGTCTCTTCCAAGTTCTTTTACTCGGTCTTCCACTCAAAACAAAATGTTTACTATTGATCCTAGTATTATCTACTACATACTAGTAACATACAACCAATATTGGGGCACCATACCATAAGCTACAAAATTTCATATCCCCCTAAACAAGGCATCCTCCATTGATAACATATATATATATATATATATATATATATATCATAAGTTTTTTATTTTCATTTACATTCACAAATACATTCATCATCCATCCAACTATTAACAACATTTACAAAAAAATAAATTATATCCAACCAACTCTTAATAATAATTTGTAACTTAACACCTTTAGGAACCATTATGCACCGTAATGTCTTACTACAGAAGCGGTTCTAAGGAGTTACAAGTTGACCCCGACGACAAAGATATAAATGAAGCGATAAAGATATAAATGATTCAAGATTAATTATAGGTTTTGAGAACTTATATCCACCTTACTCTTATTGCCAAGTAGTCCTGATGAAAATGCATCCACACTACAAGAAAGGGAAAAAAATAAAAAATTTGTGGCTGCACCGATACGGTCTAGTATGGACGGCTGCCTACGTACCTAATGTTGGAAGATTGGGATCAAGCCACTATGTAGTTCTTAATATTTAAATCAGAACATTTTACGCATAAGCAAAGAAAAAATGAAAATAAAACATAATAGAAATATGTGTACCTTCTGTCACGCATAAGAAGATGAACAGCTGAAACAAATCACTAGATTAGTCAATCAAAACTACTAAATAATTCAAGATAAAGATTTATGCTAGGACACTCCATGCACGATATGGCTTGCTTATATGTTAGAAACATGTCATAACAATAAGCAACCAACCTATATAATCAGCTGAATTTTGTTTTTAGAAATAAATCTATGATTTAATTGAGAACCATCTTCTTCTTCTTTTTTTGCAATTGTCGGATTACAAGCTGCTACATAACATTACAAGTTCCTTGGTTGAAAGCCGAAGAAATATAAATTGTGAGAAATGGAGTTACTTAAATCTAGCAATTTCCGTCGTGGTCCTCCAATTCCACATCCCACATCCAAAACCCGCATCGACAAACCAAATTAAGCAAAATCCATAAATTCTCAAAGAATCTTGATAATGTATATGCCATTGATTTTCACTTTTAATAAAATGAACCTTCATTAGGGTTTCAAACCTAGTTGTAAAGCAAGAAAGTGTTCATGTCGTTTGATGCTTTCTCCAAGTGATTCTTCTTTCCATCCGAAATAACAAAAATTCAATCCTGATTAGTTCATTTTCATTGATTGGCTCCAAAGATACAATGCGAAAATCCTAACCTGGCAAAAAAATGAAAGGACTCCCCCAACCATATTCATAGAAGCTTATTGCTTCTTTTGTATATTTAAATGCGCTTATAAAATCATTGAAAGAAACCAACAAAGAATTTTCTTTGCATGCCATTTTCAGTTTTGAAATCCTAGGAAATAAGAAAGTTCCATCATCCATATGTTTTGGACTTAAAATGCGCTTTGAAATTGGTAAAGAACCCACAGGATTTTTTTCATGCATGTTGCTTGTGAGTTTAAAATGCGCTTTGACATCACAAAATGAGACTAGTTCTTTCTTCTTCTTTTTCTTTTTTGGTTCTTTTATTGGGATGTTGAAATGCAATTGAGTCATAGACAAAAACCATGAAGATTTTTCTCTGTTGGTTTTGAGCTTGAAATACATTTTTGAAACCATAAATGTTTGTTTGAGCTTACTTAAGAAATCAAAACAAATACTCTAGGACTTCCCATCTCGGAATTTCATTGCCAACTTCATTGCAAAATTCCACCTTCGAATGCCACTCTCAATCCATCTCTTCTCATTCCTGGATCACCCATTGCCGAAATATACCTTTGTTCTAGAAACAAAAGAAACTGAAAGAAAGCATTTTCATCATAATAAACAATACAAAAAAATGGTTTTCCATGGATCTTTTCAAGCAAGTCTGCTGAGAAAGACTGAGATAGGAAGTGTGGGAATGAGGTGTTTTTTTTTCACAAACCGCCCACAATCAGTTTTTTTTTTTTTTTTTTCACAAACCGCCCACAATCAGTTTTTTCACAAACCGCCCACAATCAGTTTTTTTTTTTTCACAAACCATCCAAATGATAGTTTAGAGACTGAGATAGGAAGTGTGGGAATGAGGTGTAAAGCATTGACAGAGCTCTTCAACATTTAAAGAGGTCCTGTAAAGCAAGGTTCCATTACTTCAATCATGCTATGGGATGCTCGCGAGACTGAAATTTGAATTCTTCTCGAGCATCTGTTCCTTAGTAATATCACTAGCCATGTTTGGTTCACATGTATGGCTAAATTCAGATTCTGATACTTTTATGTGTACTTTATGTGATTTCTCTTAGGAAAAATACACATGTATATTTGCACAAATTGTACATAAGCTACATAGATTTGTATTAGTCAGTATACATGTACTCTACGTGTAATACTCTTGTATATAATTTAGGTATCTTAATGTAATACAACAGATCCAAGTTTCCATATTTCAGCCTTAAAAAGTTATCAGACCAGATACACATGTATATCTGTATACATATACATGTATGATGTATCTATCCTAACATTTTCATCTGCATTGCAAATGCCAATGGCCAACATCAGCAGTGACTAATACATTGCTTCTAACATCAATCACGATCCCATACCCTTTCTTTCCGGAACCTCTTGTGACGGTTGAAAGATAGAAGAATACGGTAAGGAGATGTACCCTGTGTGATTGGAACCAAAGTATCTGTTAAAATGGATGGACAACATGGATATACAATACATGCATCTAGGTGGTCCCCACTGTCAAGGACTCACCATGTTGGGTGAGGTCTCAAAGACACTTAATCTGCTCTCAAAATAATTCATAAAGTGTCTCTGGTGTTGATCAAGTTCGTAGTGCATTGACGTTTCAAAAATTTTGCAAGCCCCACAATGATATCATATACAAACCGTCCATCCATTTTTATTTTTTGCAAGCCCCACAATGATATCCTGAAGATAGATTATCTATCTTAAAATCGTAAATTTATTCCTACAAAACAGAGATATGTGACTTGCTATGTATGTCTATTGACCCTATAACCATCGTTATATAAAGATTAATAGGCTATGCGTTTTATTACAATGACTTTTGAAACAACAATTTTTCTCTATCAAAATGAATCTTCTAATCAGGTGCACTTGGCGTTCAGCTACACTATGCCCTATATAATATTGGCCCCGTATATGATAGACTACTTTCGTTTTAGTTTAGTTACAATTGTGTAAAAAATACATATGTAGTATGTCCTACATCAATAACCCATTCAATAAGTTCACAGAGTGTACCAATAGAGTAGTTATTGAAAACACACTAAGATTTTGATAACAGAAAATGACATCTAATATGATCAAAAGAAATTTTAAGCCCCAATCTCACTGCCTTAAAAACAGAACATCACTATTCTAGTACCGCTAAAAAATTAAGAAAGACGAAATAAACATCAGCGTCCCTTTTACATAACTTCTACAACCACCCCTTTAAAAAAGTTTAAAAGAGGCAAGCAACAATAATAAATGGAACTATATCCACAGGCATAATTGTGAAAAAAAAACCCAACAAAAAAAAAACATAAAGAAACTCCCTCAGTAAAAATCACAAGTAGCATATAAATGCAGGCATGAGATCAAATGGCTAAAAGAAGCATAGCCAACTGCTCAAAGGATGTGGTGAGAAGACACCAAGTATCATGGTTGTGATTGCTATGAAGGAAAGCTGTTGTTGTCCACTATGGAGGACCAACATATATTCTAGATAGCTGAAAAAAAGGCCAAAATTGTATGGAATGCTACCAGGCTAGTAATACTAGCTATGTAAACTAAACTATCACCCTATAAATAATCTACCCGTAATCACAGACAACAAGGAACCAGAGAGTCATTCACCTAAACAAACTAATACAAAGACAAACCTATCATAGATGCAAAGAAAGGTAATCGAAAAACGCAAACTCTCTTCTAAATATGAACTCCATGAATTTGGATCTAAATTATTGGTCAAAATGAGGTGGAAAGACTAAATTGTAATTGCCTCTCTCAGCATACGTATTGAGGGACTACAATCCAAAATATAGTTATATTACTTTGAAAGTGGAGACGAAATCTCTGCAATTGTGGTTCAAGAGTGATGCCATCGAACCCCTAGCCATGACTGTGAAGTGGCTCAAAGTTGGTTAAATCATGTCACACATGTGGCCAATCTTCTTACAAAATAATTGCATACCAGTGTATCTATACTGCGGTATATACACAATCTAGTGTAAACATCTATCTACAAACCCATATGGTTGTGTATAGTGTATACAGATTGTACATACCCAAACTAGGGCTCCAATTGGGGTTAGGGTGGTGCAGCCAGGTTGTCAGGGTCCTTGGGTCAGTTAGGGCTGAAAACTCCAATCGATTTGGAATTAGGGTTGGGTTTGGGTTGAGCAAATTTAGGTTGGGTTAGGCCAGGTTGGGAATAATAACATGTATTTAGGTCGGTAACTCAACCAATACAAGACAAAACCAATGGGCTTCACAAGCTGATTGATCTAAGATCTAATCAATCCAACCCTTCATATTGTATTGAATGATGATCTAGACTAAATCAATGGTGGAGAACTATGAATGTAAACAGTAGTCTAATCCATGAAATTATAGATAGACTAAGAATCTCTACAACATATAACACGAGTAATCAGGGGCAAATTGTGCTATCTCATCTAAATGGGCCTCCCTCCATATTTCCATAGTTTCTCTTTTTATTTTGTCCCCCTCCATATTTCCACTGATTCACTTTTATTTTTGTAATTTTCTTCTTACTATATGTAAATTTTCTCCCTCCATATTTCCACAGTTTCTCCTTTATTTTCTTTAATTTTCTTCTTACCATATGTGAATTTTCTATTTTATTTAAACTTCTTTTCATGGACAAAATACAAATGTCAATCCATGCAATCGAAATCATGGCACACATGAATGGCGTGTAGCATGAAAATCAAACTCATCAAGATGTGCTTAACTACTTGATTTCACTTGCGGAATTTGCACTGCTGAATTCCTCTCTTTTTAATCACTCATTTGATCGCCACTAAATGTATGATGGCTTGATTCTCAGCTATGCTTCATCCACAATGCAGGTTGCAATTTCAACCATTCAAATTCACATTCACACCTACCATATCTGCCACACATACAGTGGATGAATGGCCATCACATCATCGAACATATTTATCAAGATGACCAATTGAATGCATCTATGCCATGCTTGTCCACATGTATGTCAAGTCAGTCTAAAATACTTGGCAAGGATCTGTGGGCTCACGTCATAACATGAACTAGGACAAATTATAGGGTGATGTCACAAACACGTTCCAATACGCCCACCAAACTTTATTCACACGTGCTCCCATCACCAGTAGTCAAATTCATGTCGTAGCAAGTCCGCTCATTCCCACCTCCAGTACGCCCACCTAACTAGTACTATATTCCATTTTCGGTAGCGGATGCACACGATCATATCACGGCTAATCCCATGCCTCACCATGCAAGATGAACATGGGAAAATATATACTCTTTCCATATTAATTCCAGCTGATATGTGATCAAAGTTTTTTTTGTTTATTTTTTTTTTGTTAGCTTATCAGTACAAGCAACATCACAATCAATATGCACTTTGTTAGCCACCCCCACTAGGGATCAATACCAAGACCTCAAGTGTTGAAACGAGGTACCTCCACTCAGTCTACCAGTTGAGCTATGGATTAGGGTGTATATGTGATCAAAGTTAGCAATGGACCGGGCTATTGCCACTCAAAATCAATATTTTGAATCGGCCGGCCTGATCCATTCAAAACCCGAGCCTAAACTGGCTTAGCCAGCCCATCACCAACCCTAAGTATACATGTTGGTCTAATCATGTAAGTGCTCTTATATGTTCCCAACCCAACTCGAAACCTAGATCCAATTAGCTAATGAGTCTCTGACCCAAATTGAATCCAGGTCTTTAAGACCTAGGCCCAAACCCAGACTCAAACCTGATTAGCTATAAAACCTAACTCGAACAGTTGGCAATGTGTAGGGAAACCCAGTCAACTGGACTCGACCTTTGAGCTAGCCTTGAACCTACTAGTTTGGCTTAGCCTTCAACATGTGTGGTTAATTAAATTTCTGAGTAGGATCGAGCTCAAGTCATTTTAGCCAGACCAACCTGGTCAAACTCACCCCAACATGTGTGGTCCATTAATTTTTTAGGTCAAGTCATTTTAGCCTGACCTAACTCTAGATGACGTGTTGAATTTGAAAATATTTATTAATCGTGATGCTTTTTTATTATTTTATTCTTTCCCCTTAGATTTCCTGATAATATCCTAAGAATTTGTTAAGAACCAAATTTGCCAACGGTTGGTGTAACCAAAAGCAATTTGGGCCCACCATTATCGGCATGTGAAATCATTCATTTCATCATTTAATTTATGCCAGCTTATGTTAGGACGTGCACATAATCAAGCCGACCACACCCACATAAAAATGAAGCATATCTAAATCTTAGGTGGACTATATGACAGGAATCAGTCGTGATTAAATCCACACCATTAAAAACTTCATGGGGGCTACCGGAATGTTTATTTGCCATCCAACTTATTGTTAAGGTCACAAAGACCTGGATGAAGAGACCATGCGAATATTAGCTTGATTCAAAACTTTGTTGGCCCACAAAAGTTTTTAATGGTCGATTACCACTGTTTCTGTATTATGGTCCACCTGAGATTTGGATCTACTTCATTTTTGGAATCATGACCAAAAATGAGTTTTCAAAATGGATGGACAGGTGGATATGATGCAAATACATCACAGTGGACCCCACCTACCTCAATAGATCCACATAAGCTACGCCCGGATGTATACACCCACCATTAGGACTGTACACGAACTAAGTTAGCACTGTTAGCTCACTCGACTCGACTCGAAAAAGCTCGACTCGAGTTGAGTCCAGCATAGTTTTTGAGCTGGCAAAAATTTCAAACCGAGTTCAAGGTTGCCCGAGCTCGACTCGACTCGGATCGGACCCAACTAAAATCAATTCAGTGAATCGGTCTCGAGTTCCGTGAGTCGGGCTTGAGTTTAAATGCCAGGAACGATCGGGTGTTGAAGCTTGGAATGGTTTTTAATGTATCTCTTAGGTTCCAGAACTTACAATCAGAAACCAACAATCCAAAGACTAAGATGTTCTCGTTGTTGCTTGCGACACCATTATTGTCAATGAAAAAGTCTGCAGTTGTGACTTCAATCAGCTCCAAGTTAGTTAAGGATGTTGTATACTCATTCAATGAGGAAGAGGAGGGAGGAGAAAGAAGAGCGTCCAAAGGTCAAAGCCGAATCCAATGGAGCTGAGGCATTCTTGTCGAAAACGACTCTAAGGTCGGATAATGGGCGGTTCTGCAGTAGGAGATGGCCGTGGTTCTACAAAAGCTTCAAGCGATCTCATTGCCTACAAGAATGTCAATGATATCCCACAGTCGAGGGAATTAATGATACAGATCGACCAAAAGAATGAGGTTGTCCTTTTACCAATCCACGGCAGCATGGTGTCATTTCACATTGCTACCGTCAAGAGTGTTTCAAGCCAGAAGGATGGCAAAAATTGCTATAGGATGTGCCTTGGGAGTTTTAAATGATCGCCGAGTACCATTCAAACTAAAAGGGAAGTTTTATAGAATAGCTGTATGACCAACCATGCTTTAGGGAACAAATTGTGGGGCAAGGGGAAGGCACAAAAAGACGTGGATGGAGGTAGTAAGAAAAGACCCAATGACCTATGGTCTAACTGAAGGTATCGCCCTTGATAGAGTGGAACGGTGGAATAGGATTCATGTAGGTGACCCTAATTAATTAGGATATGGCTTACATGATGACGATGATGACGATTATTTCATATATAAATTGCAATATGAATATATATATATAACTATATTACATACACTTAGTATATGTGTTGGAATTTGGAGCAACCGACATTATCCCACCCCCATTGTACCATGTATTAAAGGAACTAGTGGTGAATGGATGTTTGGTTTATCCAAAAGGTATCCAGTTTGAAGCTAAAAGGCATAAAAAGTGCCTCTTCCAAGTTCTTTTACTCGGTCTCCACTCAAAACAAAATGTTTACTATTGATCCTAGTATTATCTACTACATACTAGTAGCATACAACCAATATTGGGGCACCATACCATCAGCTACAAAATTTCATGTCCCCCTAAACAAGGCATCCTCCATTGATAACATATATATATATACACACACACACACACACACACACACCATAAGTTTTTATTTTCATTTACATTCACAAATACTATTAACAACATTTACAAAAAATAAATTATATCCAACCAACTCTTAATAATAATTTGCAACTTAACCTGCTAAGAACCCTCTCCATCTCACTCGAGAGTCTAGAGACAGTGTTCCTGATTGTTATCTCCAACGTGCATTGTGCATTCCAATTACTAGTGCTTACTAAGTGAAATCTGATTAATAGCCAGAGTAATCTATCTTCAATTCATTACAAAGCTCTAAATGTTTTGGAATAAAAACTCACAAATATATCTAGACTAGATAGGGCCCGTACCTGTTTAGACTCAAAACCCCAACAAGTGATTAGATGAATTAGAAGAATAGTTTTCTTAAAGAAAAAAGATATATTCAAATACTAATGCAGCAGCAATAAACCAGACTAACAATGGAATACATGCATTAAGTCTACTGAAGAATGCATGCCACTACATCTATTGATTTTGTAGAAAATCTGAATCAGGGACCTAAATTCCTACAGACTATCACCTCCAATTTGATACAAATCACAAAACTATGTCGTGTGAGTCTCGAGAGGACTGGTCTCGTGACGATTTGAACTAGGTGGCCTAAAAAATACACATTTTTGTTTCAGGATTTTTATCAAACATGTGACATGCTTGTTGCTCATTGGAATTCCATCAAACACACTTGCATAGATCTTGCACACATGTTCCAGGATGGAACATGTTGCATAGACAGGCTGCCTTGCACATGTGTGGGCTTAGTAAAACTCCCACACCATCAAGTGATTTGGGCAGACAATACCATCATCCAAGATTCAGGTCAACAACATGCACACAATATTTTAATGAAATTACATCATTGCCACTATCAGCACCACCCAATGACCAAGAACATGGATATCCATGTTCTAGCATGAACAACCATACAGTATGAACCTACGAATGTAGGTATACATGACCGACCGATTCAAGCAGATTGAAGAGAAGTTCATGCAAAGATATTTCACATTCCAGTTATATCATCTCCATCTTCAACAACACCTGCATATACAAGAAATTATCTACAATATCAAGTTTCAAAAATAAAAACGCCACAAAAAAAAATAATTAAAAAAATCAAGAAGAACATTTAAAACAAAAAACAAAAACAAACAAACGCAGATCGAAAAAAGGACACCGAAGGGAGATGATTCTAATAATATGAAAAGGCGGAGAAATGGCTAAAATCGGAAAATCGGAAGAAAAAAAAGACGGACGGTTCGATTCAATTGGACCCGATAACAACAAATCTGAAACAAATCCACCCAAACCAACAATTTACATAAATGGAAACTCAAAATTGGTTAAAAATAACCAAATCCAACACCGATTTTTTGCATCAACGCCTGAAATCCCTCTAAAAACTCGAAGAAGGAGAATAAATCCAATTCTAGGGTCGTGTCCTATCTGGACGAGTCCCGTCCTTGCAGGGCCGCGTCCATCTTAAATGGTGGGGGCCACTCATCTACCGTCTACATGTGCATGTGTAGCTAGCAATCACTCATCATATACCACTCATCCAAAACCACATTTCCAAAGCCACAAGACATCAGAGAGAGACATCCACAGGCCCCGATTGTTTCAATGGTGGACAGGCATTAATTCAATAGAAAGTGGAGATCTACAAATAACAGAAAGTGGTGTGGAGAAAGAAAAACTCACCTATTTGAAGATGATGCTCGATGGAAGATGACGCTCCAATGGCCCTGGGAGGATTTCTCGATGGAAGATGAGATGGAAGATGAAGGAGAGGGAAAAGAGGAGCGGGCGTGGGATGGTTTTCCTTTTGTAAATAAGATAAAATTTTCGAATCCATATATTGTGAGTTTACCATAATTTATAACACAAGCTTTATTAATGGTCGTACATGCATGAGACCATTTTCTGCATGGTTAAGATTTTTTTACATATTAAAATTATAAATATTTACTATTTGCACCTACACTGATTATTTGGATGGTCTAGATAACTCTGTATCTCAGCCACTATTTTTATGGACGAGTTACCACTATTTTACATAAAATATAAGACTCACAGTGCAAAACTTGGATTCAAAACGGTAAGTTGACCTTTAGACCTAGCATCGGTCTATGGGCCCCACCATGATAGATTTGTTTCATCCACGCCGTCCATCCATTTCACGACATCATTTTGTATAAGATCCCCAAAAACTAGATTGAAATAAATTTTAGGTGAACCACACAATCAGAAAATATTAATGGTTAGACGTATATGGGTCCACTGGAGCTTTGGATTTAAATCTTGGGTGGACCACACAATCTTTGGATTTAATTCTTTCTTTGGATATTGCCTTAAAATGATCTCTCCAAATGGATGGAAGGTGTGGATACAAAACGTACATCATGGTGGGGCCTACGGAGTTTGGTGACGTCACTTCAATATCTAGTCTCCAGACGCGGATTTCATGCGAAAGCCTTTCGCAAGAACTTCCTCCGCAAGAATGCTGGGTGGGGCCCACCGAGATATGTGGGAGAAATACACTCCGTTCATCCGTTTTAGGAGATCATTTAAGGACTCGTGACAAAAAATTAGGTGGATCCAAAACTCAAGTGAGCCACAAGAGAGGAAACAATGGGGATTCGGTGAGCACCATTGAAACATTCTTATGGACATGAAAGTTTTGTATCAGGATATTTTCTCAGTTCTTTCACTTTATCCCATTGAGAGTGACCTTATAAACGGTTTGGATGGCCCATAGACATCAAAATGGAGCCCAGGAAGGTTTCAACGGTACAAATTTCTTTCCCCGATTTTCCCTCTTGTGTGACTCAATTGAGTTGTGGATCCAACTAATTTTTTATCAGACGTCCTACAATGAGCTATAAAAACGTGTGGATGGGGTGGATTGATAAAAAAACATCACGGTGGGCCCCACCCAGCATCCTTGCGCAGGAACTTGCTGCAAAAGGCTTTCCCAGAAATCCGCGTCCCTAGTCTCCCCGCCTGACCCTTGGTACAGTGGTCGATCTCTGTGGCCTCACCATAATGTATGTATTTCATCCATTATGTTCATCCATTTTTAAATATCATTTTAGGAATTTATTCCAAAAATGATAGGTATATAAATCTCAAGTGGACCACACCACATAAAAACAATAGTGATTGGATATCTATCATTAAAATCCTCCTAAGGCCCACTATACTGTTTATTTGACATCCAATCTATTTATTAGGTCATATAGGCCTAGATGAAGGGGAAAAACAAAAATCATCTGGATCCAAAACTTTTATGGCCCCCGAAACGTTTTTAATGGTTGACACTCATTCAACACTGTATCCTGTAATATGGTCCATTTCAGATTGGGATATACCTCATTTTTGGTCTTATGCTGTAAAATGATCTTTAAAAATAGATGGACGGCATGGATGAAACACATATAGAGCACCGACCACCAGCCATTGGCGGGTGCTAAGGGGAGTAGTCAATCTGTTCTCCTTATTTGTAGCATGATCCATTTAATCTTTGGATATGATTCATTTTTTGGATAATTCTCTAAAATGATCTCAAAAAATAGATGAATGATGTGGATTGATTCCAAATTTTCAGTAAATCCAAAACTCAAGTGAACCATGCCACATGGAACAGCGTGGAATAATGATTTCCACGTTGATACCTTCCTCGGGCCCACAATAATATTTATTTGCCATCCAACCTGTTCATAATATCAAAAATATATGAATGAAGATAAAACACAAACATCAGCTTGATCCAAAACTTCTATGGCCTCCAAGAATTTTTCAATGGTAGAGGTTCAATCACACTATTTCCTATGGTTTGGTCCACTTGAGCTTTGGATATGCTTCCTTTTTGTTCTTTAGACCTCAAATTATCTGTTAACATGGATGAACGGAGTGAATAAAATAAATAAATAACGGTGGACCCCACAGAGTTTACTTTGGTAAGGGTAACGAGTAACTCACCTAAATATAGTAGAGAGGGGTTTCCTTGAAACATTCATAATCATATATTGGGCCTACCTAAATGTGATTCATATATCCAACCCACTCATTATGTGTGTCCCACTTGGATGAGGGGTTAGACCAAGTTTCAGCCGCATCCAAAGCTCATGTGGGCCCCACTAAGTGCTTTTATATTTTTTAGGATGTCTTCACATGGTTTTAGATGGTATGGCCCACCTGAGTTTCGTATACGGATGATTTTTTAGATATCTCATAACCTAAAGGGGACACATCAAATGCATGGTGTTGATGTTCGACACACATCATGATGGGGCTCACAAAACTTACAAACATCAAATTTTAGGTTCTCATGATGTTACTAAGTTGGGTCATAATTCTGACAAGAATATTTGGCCTATTTTACATGTCTGGTCCATTCACTCTACTTTACTGATCAATACCCACAATTTGACTTGTTACTCGCCTCGATCAAGCTACATATAAGGAAGATATTGGGCATACAATATTGATCAACAATTTGAGTGAAATTTGATTTTAACGTTTAAAGGTTCAATTAGTGGATGTACCTAATAATTTATTAACAAATATTTTTTATTTCACAGATAAATTTCAATTTCTATTTAAAAATAACATTTTTTTTTCAAAATGTATATTTTTTTACTCTTAATTTTTCTTTGAAAACTTTTAACAAAATATCATTTTTATTATAAAATATTTCAAAAAAAATAAAATATAAATTTTGAATTTTTATCTTCAAAATCTCAAAAAATTTCCCAAATTTTAATTTTTTTTCCCAAAAATTCAAAAATGCTAATTTTTTTCTTTAAAAGTATCATTTTGTTTTCAACTTTTCAATTTTCTTTTTTAAAATGATATTTTTTTTCAAAATCTCACTGTTTTTATAAAATATTATCGTGGGGCCCACATTGTGAAAATTTTCACATTCTAATTTTTTTTTCTTTTTCAGGATATTTTTTTTCTCAAAATCAAATGCTTTTTTTTTTTTCAAATTTATCAACTTTATTCAAAATTATTTTTTCTCACAAAATAGATTTTTATTAAATCATTATTTTTATTTTTTCAAAATCTAATTTTTTTTCTCAAACATGGTTAAATTTTTTAAACTTCTCAATATTCTTTTTCATGTGATATTACAAATCATTTAAATATTAATTTTAAATTAAAAAATAAAAATAAAAATTTCACTCATTTGATATAAAAACAAAATAAATTTTCTTTTTGCATTCAATCAATTGTTAAAAAATAATCTTAGATACAAATATGTACAATTAAACCACAGAAATTCTATTAAAAAGCAATTATTAGACTAGAAAAAAACTTAATTTTCCACCATATTCCTATAAAAATGAAAAAAAAAAATAATGTTAAGGTAGAAGTCATTTTACGACGGACATGATCCGTCGCAGAAGTCCTTTTACGACGGTCCATGATCTGTCGCAAAAGCAACTAAAAAGAGCGCCATATGGTGTTTTGGGGGGGAATATACGACTGAAGACAAATTCAAATTTTGTGACGGATTTCGTCCGTCGCCTACTAACGACGGACCTAAATCCATCGTAAATACGTCGTAAATCAAATTTTAGCGACGGATTTTGGTCCGTCGCTAAATTCAGTGACGTTCACCCTACAGATTTTCGACAAACAGGGGTTTAGCGACGGACCTTTTCCATTAGCGACGGATTAAATCCGTCGTTAAACCAAGAGGTTTTAGCGACGGACGAAGTCCGTCGCAAATTGCCCTTTTTGGCGTAGTGTCAGCCATCTCTGTATCAACCATAAGACGAGTTAAACAAGAATCAAAGGGAATAAAGAAGGGCAGCTAGAAAGTACCTGTTAAGGCCGAGTCCAAACCTGATTCAAAAAGACGCTCTGGTTGGAGAAGCCTCTTCCAAGACTTTCGCTCCGAACTCAATGCCTTCAAATCTTTGATCCGAGCTAGAGCACCGACTCCAAGACTGGGCCTTCGCCCGGGAATATCTACGAAACATACACAATCAGACTCAAAAGCTTAGAATTATGGGGAGGTATAGAATATCGCGTGCACCGAGTCACCTGCTTGGGAGAAAACCCGAGGAACGGAAGAGTCGATGGGCCCAGGCTCGGTAGTCTCCCAACGACCACACACCCAGAACCACCTATCTCTCCAATGCTTATTAGAAGTAGGAGAGTCAGTTATCAAATATCCGCCCTTATTCCGCCAAGCACACAAAAAATACCAACCGGGTTGCTGCGGGTTCGGCCGTACTTGGTACAGATAGAGAAACTCATCGACAGTTAGTGAGGGCTGCTCCATTTTAGTCCACAACACTGCGCATCCGAACAAGTCCCTCCACCCATTTGGAACTATCTGCCCATGCATTATTCAAAGTTGGGAAAGAAAATCCCGAGTTATCCCCTGAAGAGGCAGACGCAAGCCGCATTGCAAAACGACCTAAAAAATTGTAACTATCCCGGTAGGAGGACGGTCAGGTAGTTCATTTGAGAGAGGGAGGTGAAGAATGACCGAGTCCGGAACATGGTACTTGGCCCTGATCTTGTCCAATTCTGCCTCAGTTAGAACCGAGGGAACGGGACCCTTCCGTTCATCCTTAGCCTCCTCTCCCTCGGCTGCTGATTCAACAGCACTTGTCGATTTTTGGGTAGTGACTGACTCACTAACTCCTTCGGTTGTCTCACCCTCTTCCTCCTCTACTTCATCTTCAGGAGGATTAGGCCTGCCAGGGGCAGTCGTCAACAACGCCCCTCTGCGAGATGAACCCGCTGGAACTGGGCGCTCCGCTAAAGATCCCACCATCCTTTCGGAGTGTTAGAAAGTAGCATTAGCATCCACAGCCATCTCCACCAACAGCGAAGGTGATTCCAAAATGTCCCAAAGACGTCTCGGTTCACCTTCGTCACCGGAAGCTCCCTCCCGGGGGCTCAGGGGTCATTGCATTATCACTACAACTGAAAGCAAAAGGGAGGGAGAGAGTTAAAAACTCATCGGAGACAGCAGGAGTGGCTGAAGAAAAGACAATGTGGGAGCAGGAGTCGGAAATGGAAGGGTGAAAATGGCGAAAATGATGAAAAACAGTGGAAAACGCGTGAAAATGGGAACCCAGCATCCCATTCTCCCTTTATAGCCTTGCCACATAGTAAGGGCATTTAAGGAGGAGTCGAATCGACGCCTGCTTCGACTCCCTCACTTGACACGTGGCACGTTTCGAACAACGCGAGCACTTTTTTACCACGTGTCTGGCTCTCATAAGACGAAAAGACGTATTGGCGGCTTCCCGCTCATGCAGCATCGATTGACGAATCGGTGCATGTTCCGGACGATATAGAACACCTCAATATCTACGCTGGCCATCGAGCAAGCAATAACTGCTCTATCATAAAGTCGATCCCAGCTCAAGCCAACTCAACAACTCTCTACTCCTTAGCGTTAACAAAGTTGATGCAAGGAGTAAGGGGGCTTACTGTTGGGGGAAAATAGTACAAGTCTAGAGACTTGGCTATGGAATGGACCAAATTTACTGACACACCTGGTCTCCCGAGGCAACAAGCCTGACCGAGGCTTACAAAGTCCTGAGCCATAACATAAGGAATCTTTGAGGTGCACAAAGTTGGCTCGATAAACGAGGCAGCAACATCCAAATAGGCTGACTAAGGCCCAATGCTCAGAAGCCACCCGACTGGCCATAAAACCGACCTATCCTTAGGTCAGTTACAGAGTCGACTATCGGATTAGGAAGGCGCGATAATTATGGATCGGTCTCGTCTCATCCAACAGAAGGCAAGTAGCCCAACCTTCTATTGCTAGCCGAGACTCGCTTATCAATAAAGTCGGCCAGGCCCGATTCAATCGGTAAAATCTACTGAGAAAGGAAGAAACGGTATAAAATGAAACACCTTCCTGAAAATCCAGGAAGAAGATCCCCAATCCCGAGGATTTCGGGATCTGCTAGAGTCCAAAATTGGATTGGCATTGAATCTCCAAAATATCAGGAAAGAATCCTGGCACGATGGGATCCTCCCCTTCCTATAAATATAAGGGACTTCAAGGGTGAAAGGTACGCAAAAAACTCTCTCTCAAACCCTTCAATACGATCCTAGCCCTGACTTTGCCATCGGAGGGTCCTCGGCTCTAACCAGGGTCTCCATTGTCTTCTTCCTGTGTAGGTAAGGGATCCAAGGAAGGCGTACCAGATTTTTGCATCAACAATAGTAATGAGAGAGAGAGAGAGAGATAGTAACAAGTCACAAATGTGAAAACCTCATCCAATTATGAGACATTACTAGTACAAAACTTGGCAAAAGCTATCTATTTCTAGATAAATGTACATATAAGCAATGGAACCATAATAGATATTACAATACTAGCTCAAAAAAAAAATGATAAGTTTTCATTTGGAAATACAAAGTCAAGATAATAATATCCTTGATGTCCAACAAGGCATTAAAAAAAATAGCAATGAGGAAAATAGAAAGCCCAACTAAATAGAGAGTAAAAATGACCTAAATTTTTAAAAATACAAACTTCACTTCATAGTTTAGTTCCCAAACTGAAAGCAACCAAAATTTCATTTGTAAACAATCATTTCAATGTAAGACTTTTACAAATTAATGACAAGAAAAAATAAGCCCAAAGCCTAGTTTCTATGATCTAATTTTATCTCTAACTACCAATAAAACTAGAGCTCTAGATTCATAGAAAGTCACAAAAATAAATAAGAAGAAAAAAAATACAACACAATTCTACAAACAAATTATAAAGTGGGAAACAATTTATGTTCTCAAATTCAAAAATCAAATTTCAGAGAGAGATATCCCAAATCGACATCCCAAATCAACATTAGTTATCTAAATTAGTTATCAAACATTTCATGAATCATACGCCCCATACACATATACAAGATCTGAACCATTAGGCCCTACCATCAATGAAGCATAGCCCTAAATATTCAACAATCAAGGCGTTCCCATCATTGGAGGACTCTTGAACACTTAGAAATGAGCTAGCCAGGAAAATATTTAATAATTTCAACATTCAATGGATTATAAAAAATAAAAAAAAAAGTGTGCCACAATATTTAAAGAATTTGAAGGTCGATAACTAAAATAGATATAATTCTATTGAGCTCTTCCAGTTTATCTAGCTCATCTTTCTTTCATCCTTTCACATGACTGGACTAGTTTTTTTTTTTTTATTCACATACATTCATCTTCAGGGAAGGGGAAAATTTATGCACACTTACATGTCTTGTTGGGGAACCACGGAAGCACACAAAGATGAATCAAGCAAAGTACTCCAATCGCACAACCAAGTTCTAACACAAACAAAATAAATTTTACATGAAAAAATCCTTGTAAGAAAAAACCACGACACAAAACAGCAATAATGCACTATGAAGCAGAAATTACAAGAGATAGAAATTACCGATTCGAACAAGCCTCAAATCTTCCTCACAAGCCAAGCTATGCATTTGAAACCATTAGGAACGAATTTAGAAAACCTAGAACACCTCTCTTGCTTACTAAATCCTGATTACACCCGATATATATAGCATAAAATCGTATCACAATCGGAATAGAAAACAAATCCCGCACTTATGCAATTCTATGCACGCACTCAATGGCACCTTTGATGGGACTCCGATGGCATTGACGGTCTGTCGATGGCATTAAACTCCTTCAATGGTATCAAGAAAATACAAAAAAAAACGTTCAAGTGTACCACATGAGAGGGAAAATTAGAGAAAGAACTCCTACTGTTGGAAACTTCAAAAGGCCCAGCATAATGTTTAATTTCCATCCACCTGTCCATAAGCTCAAATAGACATGGATGAGAGGAAAACATAAATATCTGCTTGGTTCAAAACTTTTATGGCACCAAAGAAGATTTTGATCTCCACTATTTCCTATGGTGTCACCTATTCCATCTTTCTCCTTTTTGGACTTATGTTCTAAAATGATCTCTCAAAATGGATGGACAATGTACATCATAGTGGGCCTTATAGAGCCCTTGATAGGACCATCTATCTCCACCTACCTAGGTCATATTGGGGTAGTACACAATCCACGGTCGTCAAACCATGCTTGGCATAACAAGGAGCATAATTGATTAGATTAGAAGCGGAAGTTCTCGTATGTGGAAGCTGTGTGGGGCCCACCTTGATGCATGTGTAGTATATCCATGCTGTCTATATCTGCTTGCCCTGATCATTTTAGGGCATGGGACCAAAAATAAAATAGATACAAATCTCGAATGGACCACACTATAGGAAATAGTGGTGATTGACCATAAAAGGATGTTTCGTGGATCATAAAAGTTTTGAATCAAATTGATAATTAGGGTTTAAATCAACTCCTAAAGCTAAAATATCATGTTCCAAATAACTGATTTTGGTGTAGTGACACCTAAAATGTTATTATGAAACAACCAAGTACCCACTTAGATGTACTGATTTTTTTTTTTTTTTTCTTTCTTTCAGAATAAGGATGGTTAATTAGCAATTTTCAAGAATTGGCTCATGAAATTTCATACCATGAAATTAGATTTTAATCCTAGAATCCACAACCTATTTTAACTTGAAAAAATGAACGATTTCCTAAGTGACAACAAATTAGTGTACCTAATCTGTGGAGCCCTCTTGAAAGTCTGATTTGTACATCCTCTATTCATATTAACAAAGATATAGCAGTATGACCCTCCTTTTGAAAATAAAAATAAAAATTTAGTGTACCCAATCTAGTTAGATATAGGTTTGCCTACAAAAAAAATAACAAAGATATAGCAATTTTCAAGAATTTAGTGATATCTTGGCAATCTCATATTTGCCTTCCATAACATATATGGTATTGTTTCCAACACAGTAGCTGAGGCCCAAGCGATGGTTGATGGGCTTGAATTTTGCAGAGTTAGAGGCATAACTCGAATTATAGCTGAGACAGATTCCAGAGTGATCTTCAATGCAGTGAGCAGCTCAAACAATCATTCCACTTGGAAGATTTGGTACCTCTTGGGTTCGGTCCAACAGCTTCTCCAGGCCCTCAGTATCAAATTTTCTCACACACTTAGAGAAGGAAACACAGTGGCCGACGGTCTTACTAAATGTGCCAGCATGGGTGCTCTCAATTACCTCTTCCTTGAGCTAAATGACCTCCCGAGGCCCATTAGAGGCTCCTTGCTTCTAGATAAATCGGATCTTGGTCAGCTTAGGCTCTCAAGGCCCAAAACAGGGATCGGCTGATCTTGGTCTACTGCAGTTCCAGCTTCTCACCCCCTTCGAGGCGACCCCTACCATTCAATTGTTACGCCGCATTCTCTCTTCTCCTAGGAGGGTGATAACTACCTCCTGGACGAAGATGGCATGCCACGGCCAAGCTTTCCAAACCATTGGAAGGGAGAACATGGCCTTTATTGCATAGGATTCTCAAGAAGAGGACTGGTTGGGGTTTCCATGGATGCATAGAACATGGCTGATGACATTAAGAAGGTCTTGGATGATTCTAATTAAATGGTAGAAGCCTTATAACAACTAACATACAATACATATATGTGTAACAGTACCATACAACAACTTAATAGATGATAGTATGTGTTGCAATTTTTGAGAAATAATACCAGCGCATCTTATATTATAAATAAATAAATAAAAGAACTGATATCAGGTAATAAAAACAAAGCCTAAATCAACCTTAATAATGTTAATGGCTTTGAACAAATAAGGATTTAATTTTACGAATAAAAATAATAAAATCCAACTTTTAGCCTTGGTTCCTTGGCAACGGTGGCTAAAAGCTAACTTTGGCCTTGGTTCCTAGCAACTGTGGCAAAAAGCTAACTTTAGACTTAATTCCTTCACAACTGTGACTATAAGCCAAGTTTTAGTCTTAGTGGCATATGAACGGTACTTAAAAAGCTTACTTTTAGCCTCAGTTCATAGCAACAGTAATTAAAAGCTGACTTTTATACTCAGGGTCCATAGTAGCCGTGGATAAAAAATTTTGATTTTTACCCTCGGTTCCTAAAAAATTGTGGTTAACAGCAGACTTTAACCCTCGATTCCTTAGCAACTAATGTTTAAAAAGTAGACTTTAGCCTCGGTAACCTAGCAACTTTGGCTAAAAAGCGAACTTTTAAGCTTTGTTCATTAGTGATCGTGGTTAAAAGTTTGCTTTTAACCTCAGTTTTTCAGTGATTGTATTTATAAACCAACTTATAGCCTCAATGGCCTATAAATAGTAGTTAAAAAGATTACTTTTAGCATCGGTTCCTTAGCAACAATGATTGAAATTGACCTTTGGCTTTAATTTCATAGCAACCATGGTTAAAAAGTTGACTTTTACTCTCAATTCCTTAAAAACTATGGCTAAATGCGAACTTTTACTCTTAATACCTTAGCAACTAATACTAAAAAGCTACTTTAACCTCAGTTACTTAGCAACCGTGGCTAAAGAACTAACTTTTAGCTACTTTTACTGAGGAACCACGGCCAAAAGATGACTTTTACCCTTGGTTCCTTCGTAAATGAGGCCAAAAGCTAACTTTTAGCCTCGGTTCCTTAACAATAGTGGCCAAAAGTTGACATTTAGCCTCGGTTTCTTAACAATCATGTCTAAAAGAAGCCTTTTAGCCTCGAGTCCCTAGCAACTATGATTAAAATTAGCTGACTATCAGTCACAATTCTTTAGCAGTTGTAGTTACAAGCTGACTTTTAGCCTAGACAGCTTATGAATAGTGTTTGATAGCTGACTTTTAACCTCGGTTCCTTAGAAAGAGTGTTAAAATTTGATATTTAGTCTCGGTTCCTTTGCAGTAGTGGCAAAAAGTTAACTTTTACCCCTAGTTTCTTAATAACCATGGCTAAAATCAAACTTTTACTATCGGTTCCTTAACAACTGAGGCTAAAAAGCTTATTTTTAATCTCAGCTTGTAAGCAACTAAGGCTAAAAGCTTACTTGTGGCCTCGGTTACTAAGCAACCATATGGGTAAAAGCTAACTTTTACCCTCAGTTACTTAGCAATCATGGCTAAAACTGACTTTTACCCTCGGTTCCTTAGCACTTGAGGCTAAAAGCTAAACTTTTAGCCTCTGGTTGTAACCAACTGTGGCTAAAAATTGACTTTTAACTTCAGTTCCTTACTAACTATGGCTACAATCTGACTTTTACCCTCGATTTTATAGTAATTGTAACTAAAAGCTAACTTTTACCCTCAGTTAAGGAGCAATTGAGGCTAAATAGCACATTTAGCCTCGGTTTTTTGAATTATGGCTAAAGGCCTTTTTCTTGTAGTGGCTACCTGAGTCATGGATTGATGTAAAGCGGGTTGCAGACACTTTCATGTCCAAGATGGACCAGAGAAGGCCCGATCAGAGGCAGAAGTCATCACGACCGTTAGAACCTTAAAACGGGCATATCTTGCAAATCGGAATGAGTTTCTCAACGTACCATATATGATTTTGGAGTAGGACGAGCTACTTTATCCAACCATGTTAGGTTTCCCTTGCTGAATTTGTGAGATTTCATCATATCGACGGTCGAATTCTATGTTTAGTTATGTTTTTACTATAAATAGTAAGTTTTAGTTTGATTATAACTCTTCATCCATTGGGCTTTAGGAGTTGTGTCGAACATGAAAAGTGCTTAGAATAATTAAGAGAATAACGTGGTTAAGCCATGTAGGAGACTTACTATAAAAGTAAATTTACTATTTATAGTAAGTTACAAATTTTAGGGAGTTTTAGTTATAGTTTGCTTATGATTTTTCTCTCATTGCTTGGTATCCCTATTTAAAGGGTTGTGAACTGGTTTATTTGATTAATCAATTAAATTTTGAATTTATTAGAATTTATTTCTATTTTCATACTTTCTTTCCTCGTGGATTCGAGAAGTCACTGTGAGGAGTTTAGAGAAGCTCTGTGGATTCGGAGTAGTTATCCTTGAGGAAGACGGTGATCGACCTCATCACGTTCATCCCCGTGTTAATTGGTATCAAAGCAAGGATTCCCCTCGGGTTGATAGCAAACAATGAAGGTATGAGCTAAAATCCTATGTACGTTGATCCAGGGATTTGTTATCTTTTGGAAAGAATGGAAGCCTTCCACCGGGAGAATCAGTTGACCATGCAAGGGCTGCAAGCAACCCTCAACCGTATTGCGGATGCGCTGATTCTACCCTGAGCCCAAGGTGATGCTCAACCTCCTGTGGTCATTGTATGAAACAACCCCAATTTTCATAGAGCACCCACCGATAATGGTGAATCGCAGGCTACCACTGTGAACATGAGGAAGCCATTGCACATGCCAAAGGTAAAGATACATTTACAATGACACAACGTCTTTCGAACAAGGTGCACTACATACCAAAAAGTCTGCAATGTGATCATCGATGTCAGAAGCGATGAGAATTTCGTGTCAAAAACAATGGTGGAAAAGCGACAATTGAAAGCAGAAAGGCACCCATTTCCATACACGATTGGATGGATCAAGGAGGTCAACAAAACAAAGGTAACCGAATGATGTCGTATATCCTTTTCCATTGGTAAATATTATAAAGATGAAGTAATGTGTGATGTGATCGACATGGAAGCTTGTCACATGTTACTTGGTCAACTCTGGTAAAATAATATTGATGTTACACATAGGGATCGGGATAACGTATTTATATTTATTAAAGATGGCAAAAAAATATCCTCGCCCCTATGGGAAAGGAAAACCAACTCAAGACTTCTAAAGTGGAGGGACAATCTCTCACAACTGAACAAGCTTTTATTAAACAATCTGAGGAAACAATAGATATATATCCATTGGTTGAAAAGAAAGAATATATGAAGCCTGTGAACATCCCAGGAGATATGAAACCAATGTTAGGCGATTGTACTCAATGAACTCCCTAATAAATTGTCTCCCATACACGATATACAAAATCACATTAATCTTGTCACAGGGATAAGTCTGCCTAATTGCTCACATTATATCAGAAGGAATATGAGATCTTGAAGGCAGATGTGAAGGAACTGATTGATATTAGTCAAGTCAAGGAAAGCATAAGTGCATGTATTATGTCAACTCAAGAGCCTAATGCCAAGTACAAAAAAAGGGTTAATAAACATTGGCATCAAAAGTTATCTCAAAATCATGAACCAAGTCCAGTAGGGTCTGATACAGAACGTGTCACAGATACATTCCAAGCATTGTTGGACCAAAAGAAGGTGGACCGTAAATTGATCATAGCTTTTAATCCGAGTATCGTTATGGCGCACCAGATCAAGAGTCATGAACCAAAGCAGCACGAGATGTAACGCCCCGAAAATCGAGGGTCGAGTAGTAACTCAACTCTCGAGTTCCAGAACATCACTTATGCAACAAAATGAATGATGATTGAATGTTGTCTGTAGTAGTGTATTGAACATGAGTGAGATTAAGCCAAAACAATATATCATACTCCAGAGACAGTTAAATTACAAGCGAAAGACTGTGATAGATAAATAATATATAAAAACTATGGTGAGTCTCCAGAGTGTGATGATGTTACCAGGTTAATTAATTACAAGTACAATTCTAAAATATACCAAATGTGAGGAAGTGTAATGTCTTCTATCCCAAGTGTCATAGCCCCGTCAATACAATACCAGGTCTTCATAGACCTATCAGAGAGTTACATGTAGGAGAACGCCTCCTCAACATCATAGTAGTACTCTGGCTCTGCTTCATAAGCATCGCCATCACATGAAACTCAACAAATTTGGTTGGTGTGTACAACACCGTCCCGTAACGTGGGAGTGAGTAGCTAACTCAGTGGAACAATAAAGCATAGATTAACATGTTATCAATACAGTCAAGCAGTAAGGATAAAGCAGTACAATCAAACACTCCTAACTACGCTTATTAATACAAGTATGAATACAGTCATGATAAATGCCCTCACCACAACCTCCCTCATGCGACACCATCTCACGTTCGCGGCATGCTTTCATCACTCAGTGCTCCACATCTTCCAGGCATATGTAATTCATGATGAGCATGATTACCGAGTTGTTATTAGTTCATTTCAAACAGCAGGATTGAGAAACTAAGGTACCTCCCTTGTATCATTCCCAAACATGATCCATTCTAGGGTCGTCAGTCCTAGTTAATCTCAGACGATGGTGTGGTTTCTAGGTCACTGCAAAGGCTGTCAGGGCAAAGGTTACACCACTCCCCCATCACCTCTTTAACGATTCATCACTATACAGAAACAGGCCTAGTTCATACTCTCTACACTGCGGCAAAACTCATCGCCTCACCGTAAATTCAGAGTAAACTCGAGGTCACTACAAAGGGCTGCCAGGGCTATTGCTCGCATTCGTTGCACCACTCCCCATCACCTTATAATGTAGGCCGACAGCATGAATATAGTGTCCCATACCACCATAATCGACTCACGAGTCTGGTTGCTCACTGGTCACTACGGGGAGGCACGTGGCCCCAGCATAGGCCGACAGCTCAACCACAGTGTCCCATACCACCATGCCCGGCTCATGAGTCTTAGCGGATCGAGGTACCATGGTTAAAAGGGATTTCACTGGTAAGTTTGGTACCCTAGGTTCAAGTAGTAGTGTCCAAACATGGTGAACATACATTAGACAGATCGGGTTATTTGACGAGCCTGACTAGCTCGAGCGCACAATCAATTGGACGACATGAAGTGCATAAGCATTTCGCGTGGCCAACCACTATCGCCAACCGAAGTACGACTCGAGTTCGTCGAACCTATCTCACGTGGCAAATGAATCACAGCCACGAATTCAATTCTGGTACCGATTATCTGGACTATAATCATAGCCTCAAACATAATCAATTGCAGATAGATAAAGCAGTAGTAGACCAAGATTCAAATCATACAATTAAAGCCGGTATTATCCGTATAGGGCTGTCAGGACTATTACACGCATTCGTTACACCACTCTCCCATCACCCATGACGGATCATACAACATAAACATGAATTTAAATATACGCCTTACATAAATAAAATCATACAATCAGTTGAGCATGTTAACAAGCATATCATAAAGCATATTATAAAGCATATTATAAAGCATGTTATGAAACACTATATAAATAGGAATACAAACACATATATTTCATAAATAAGTGATTAAAGTGAACAACCCACATGGGGGAAATCATACATGTTTCTAAGGTAGTTGAGAATCCCATCTCAACACCCACCTAAGGCATCATCATCCAAACACTTACTCACACAAGCATTTTCACAAACACTTAGCATACACTATTTCAACATACTTAGTGTATGTTAGCCAAACATGTATTAGGGCGAATCCTTTTGCCAAATGAGTATTTTATCCATATATCATATATTCATACAACAAATAATCATGTCAAACATATTTCCAAAATATATACGTATACGGTATTTTCTACATACATAGTGTATATTAGCAAAACATGTATTTGGGCGAATCCTTTCACCAAATAAGTATTTTATCCACACATCATATATGCATACAAAAAATAATCATGTCAAACACATTTCCAAAATATATACGTATACGGTATTTTCTACGAATACCTAGAATATGTAAAATTCCATATTCTACGTCTTTAATCGAAACAGAAAACGGAAAGTATTTTGTACATGTACAATTGCATGCAGATCATGAATCTATCATTATCTGACATTGAAAGCGTTGAAAACCGTAACCTATACACCTAAAGTCTGCACCTTTTGTCATAGAATCGTAACAGAGTCGATAGGTTTGTTAAGCTTCCGTATTCAGCAGTTTGGCAACCTATAGAATGAAATAGGTTAGCTATTTCATACCCTACAACTATCAACACCCCAAATCAGATTAGGGTTAGGGTTTCTTACCTAGAAATGACGCCGAAAACGCCGGAAAAGCAATGAGAATAGGGCGGTGCAGCTTGTATAGCGGCAGGGGAGCATGGCAGGGAGATCCTCCCACAACTCCCACACTTTTTCTCCGCTTTTCTCTCTCTCAAATCTCAAATTCGTATGACTGTGAGAAAGAGGGTTCTAAGGTCCTTATATAGCCTAAAAACTCACCAAATTAGACTTAAGGTCAAGGTATACTTGGGTTTTGTCCAAAGGGCATCTGTTTCAGCTCAACGGAGGACTTCTGGCGGTCTCTTTTCTGTGTGCGGTCGGACATAAGCTCACTAACTCCAAATCTATGTTTAGTCAAGTTTTCGTTTCATTCGGGATTCCAGATCACGCGTGGCGGACCAGTTTCAGTTTAACGGTCAGTGGATCTTGATCGGAGATTCCGAGTACATGGATATGTTTATGAAATTTTTCCTGATCCGAGGGTGTATTTGGGTCAGATTCTGACAGTCAGGTTGATTAATACCAACCCGCAAGCGACAAGTCTCAGATTACTATTCAAGATATTTATTTTGAAAAGAAAATAAGTGTTTTCACACTCTCTCACTCCGGACTCAAGCGAACAGTCATGGGACACTGTCTGGATTTGATTTTCGAGATGGTTTTCAAGCCCAGCGAGGCCGTCCTAATTCTTTAACTTTGTGTTAATCAAACTTCCGATGTGCGGTTCAGATCTGATACGGAGTTTCGGGATGCTCCCGAGAGCAGCCGGGTAATGAGATTGATCCTAGATTTTAGGGTAACCTAGCGTTAATGATTCTACAAGTTTTGGATCTTGCAGATCGTATTTAAAGTGATTCAAATGGATTTAATGGCTAATCTAATTTAGCACTTAGTTAACATTATCAAATTTCTAAAGGATTTAATCCTAAGTGATTTCCGTCTGAGGTGGTACTTAGTCCTTTGTAGTTTGCATATAGAGTGATCCAAGTTGTACTACTTAGCTAGTGTCTAGGGTGAAAGTACTTAGGAAAAATTGAAAGATCTAGGTGGTGAAGGGTGGGATTTGTGAAGGAAATGATTTTGAAAAGGGATTTGAAGCTTTAATTGAGTGTTTGAGAAGTTAAACCGGTGTTAGGATTGACCCATCGCCTAAAGACGTCTAATTCCAGGTTGAAAAAAATCCAGGCTGTTACAATCTACCCCCCTTAAAATAAAATTTCGTCCCCGAAATTAGCTAAGGGTGATAAAGAAAGGTTTAATTATTTCTTTTGCCTAAGTTTTATTGATTTCGAGTTTCTACGCGTGGTAGGGCATATACAAGTCTGATTCATTTTAGTTTACCCCCCTTAAAACTTATTTCTTTATCCATTTCTCATACCCTGATGGTTTGATACAATTCATTTCTTTACCTATTTGGAGTCTTGACGATAATCCCCGACAATTTAGAGTAAGATAGTTGTTCTCAATGTTTGACCAACACAGAGAGACGGTTATAGTGGGCTTGATCTCGATACATTGATTATCTACCTGACCAGGGTAGAAGGCTCATCATATCTCTTCCTAGTCCTGGTAGATCCTGGTCTTCTGCTCGGTCAAGCAGTGAGTCCGTTGGTAGTCGCCCAGGATTAAGAATTAGGTCAAGCCGCGAATGTTTTGCAGTTGTATATTTCAGTAACTCCGTAGTCCGATCACTCTAAAAACGTAGGGAATGTCCATCATCGAAAGGCTCAAATTATCTATTTCTAAGGTTACCCTTTAGGTCTTAGGCTAAGAGAGTCCTCGTTATTATCTATGTCCAAGAAAATGGTGAATCAAATCTTACTAGATCATCCAAAAACGGTTTCTCCTAATAAAACTTGCTAGGGCTCCTATTATGTTCGTATTCAACGAGTACAGTTTCGATCCTGGGCCAGTGGGGTAGGGTCCATACGCTTTCGCTGCGCCATCCAGATTAAAGAGGTGTATTAGGTGACCTAACTAGAGTGGGTTCATAATGTTCTACCTCCCTTAAAAATTATTTCTACCTCCTGGCTTCAAGATCTATGTCCTGTTCCGTATGTCGGAATAAGGTGTAATGTAGGACCTATCCTTGACACGAAATGGGAAACAATCCCTCAATACAATGGTCTTCCCTCCATCGATGATGTGTACTATGACATTGGTACCTATGGTCATAGAAAGGGGTTAAAGATGATAGGTATCGTTGTTGATTTCAGGGGCAGGCGTGAGTTTGAGGTAAGATGCCTATTTCTACCAAGGATTTTCGTCACGGTCCAAACTTATCCTATTTAATCATGTCTAGCTTAACAGGTAGGCTATCTTTCTACGTTCATATGCACAATATGTATGCCGACATGGCATGTAATCTGGGACCTAGGAATACTGTCTGTTGCCCATTTGAAAAATTCCTTGGGCCTAAAAAGAAAATCTCTATTGGCTATATGTTCCTAACACTTCTCAAAGACGAAGTTATAAACCTTTAGTTGCAAGTGGTCGGGCCAACACGGAAGGAATGTTGTGTAGTGGGTCTGAGTCGGATACATGGACCATCTGCCTAGCTAGGACAGAAAATTGTCATATCATTTCTTAATCCTAGTCGATCCCGACCTTTTGCTTGATCAGAGCATAGGGTTCCTTGGTCACTACCAGGATTGAGAATTCGATTCAAACCGCGAATACCTTGCTTATATGTAGTTTCTCTTCTCCGTGTTCCCGATTGTATTAAGTCATTGAGAAGGCGATTCTAAGGGTTGTATTGATTTGACCTAACATTAAATCCAAGGGATCTATAAGTTTTCTCTGGGCGTGAATAGGTTCTACGTTAAATAAGCTTCCTAAGAGTTACCAAGAGTTACTAACGAAGCCTATAAGTATTACGGGGATTCAACGAAAGAATGAGCTTTCACTCCAACCTAATCAAGCCGACTATCTAAGTCTATCGGTCTCTGACATTCCCTAGTGAAACGGGTAGTCTAGTCTTAATTTAGGATTAGTGGAAATCCATAGGTGTAGTCCAAAGTCCACGCTCATATGCTAGGTGATTTCATATCATTTCTAATACAAGGAAGGTTTTATCACTTAGGGTCAAAGTTGTCTATTTGGAATTGAGTCGCCCGAACTCAAATTTAACTATGCTCGAGCATTTCACACAGGCTCGTACCATCTAGGGAGGTCATAGGGTTCACGTCATGAGTTTATGGGATTCCCTATATTGCCAATTTTTTTATTTTTTTATTTTTTGAAATCTAAAAAAAATACCAATTTTAAGTCCAAAACTCTAAGGGCCTATTTGTCAAACAACCATTTACTCTAAGCTATCAGAGTGTGGTGGGTTAATGTATATCAAGGGACTTTATCACTTCAACACTATTTGGCCAGTGGTCTTAAGTGGTATTAGATGGGACTGTATTACTGATCCCACTTGGGGATTAGGAATGGCATGTTTAGTAGGACGGTGGGAGGGGATTAAAATTAATGGTATAGGCTTTGGAAAATGAGCCTTGTGTCGGGAAGTGTGAGATGGGATTTCCAAATCCTAGGATAATGAATTTTTAAGTGTACTTGGAAAGGGAATTTTGAAATTTACTTTTAATTGCATACACTACAAACATGGTATTGGAAAACATGGGATACACCAATTTAGGAACCATACCCTACACGTACATTTATTGTTACTTATACAATTCTATCCACCATAAGCTCACCTAATGCAGTTGGCCGAAAGGGCCTTAAACATTCCAACATTCGGAGGTTGTGAAGAAGACGGTGGAAATGGAGGAAAAGGCCGTATTCAACTTGAATAAGGCCATGGGAAGTGAAGTAAAAAGGGGAAAGAGGGTTGGAGTTTTTGGTTCTCCACGAACTTGGGTCTCAACAGTGGTTGTAGAGGCCCAAAGAACAGGGATTTGTAAAGGAAAATGGAGAGATGGGTTGGGTAAAGAGGTTACACGTTTTGGAACTTCAAACGGGTGGTGTAGGGGCCAAAATGAGAGGGAATCAAATGGGTAGGGGGTGTGGATTGCTGTGCACGAAGGAAAGGGGTGGGTGGTGGTCGAAAATGGGAGATTGAGCGTTTGGAGTGGAGGTTTGAGAGAGAAAATCAGATTTTGGAAGGAAAGGGAGAGCTTGGAGGGTCATTTTGTGAAGGAAGTAGGTGATTGGGGGAGTTTTACCGAACGACCCACATACCAGGGGGTTCCCCAAGCCCCCAAACACGATCGGCCCGGACGGCCGGCCTGGCCCAGCCAAAAAACCGGCGAGGCCTCGCCGACCGGGCGAGGGCCTCGCCGACTAACTTCTCAGAATTCAAAGGGGGGCCCCACGGGCATGGTCCTCCAGTCCCCTAGGCCCCAAAAAACCCTGAGTCCCACCTTGGGTACCCCTAGATTGATGTTGGTAGGCCCCCAACCCCGATTCGCTCGATTTCATGTAGTTTTGGGCAAATCGGACGTATCTTGCAATCCGGAATGTGTTATCTAACATAAAATATATGAATTTGGGGTAAAACGAGCTAATGAAGCCAACCAACCCTACTATGTAGGGTTGCGCAGCCTGAAATTGTGAAAAAACCCCCCGATTGACAGTCATTTCCCTATTTCAATTTCGTTTTACTAAAAATAGTAGTTTTAGTTTGATTTCTCTTCATCCGTTGGGCTGTAGGAGTTGGGGCCAATGCGAAGAGAGCTTAGAATAATTAGGAGAATGATTTGGTGGAGTCAAATAGGACACTATTTATTTTTATTTTTATTTTTTTGCCGAAAACCCTGCGCACTAGTAGACATCACGACCTTATAGTAAGTCGCGAATTCTACGAGTCTTAGTAGTAGTTTGTTTCTGATTTCTTTCTCATTACTTGGTATTCCTATTTAAAGGGTTGTGAACTCATTTTTAGTCATTTATTAATCAATTTTGAATGTATTAGAATTTATTTCTATTTTTTGCTTTCTTCCTCATGGGTTCGAGAAGTCTCTGTGAGGAGTCCAGAGAAGCTCCGAGGATTCGGAGTAGTTATCCTCATCACGCTTATCCTGTATTCTACAGATTGTCAATGGTTGGGGTGAGGTGGATTGTAATCTAGACTCATTAATAGACGGCCTAGGAATGTTTTAAGGTTGACCCGTGCGACCATGATTGAATACAACTCGATTTCGGCGTTCGTTTTCAGTGAACTAACCATTGGACGGAACATGGATGCCTAAGACTGTTTCTACATTCCATCGCTCCCTCCTAAGTCAAAGTGCGTCAGTGTGCGTCGTATGACCATAACCTTGGTCCGGTTTAATCCAAATCATGCTCTGATACCAACTGTAACGCCCCGAAAATCGAGGGTCGAGTAGTAACTCAACTCTCGAGTTCCAGAACATCACTTATGCAACAAAATGAATGATGATTGAATGTTGTCTGTAGTAGTGTATTGAAATGAGTGCATGAGATTAAGCCAAAACAACATATCATACTCCAGAGACAGTTAAACTACAAGCGGAAGACTGTGATAGATAAATAACATATATAAACTATAGTGAGTCTCCAGTGTGATGATGTTACCAGGTTAATTAATTATAAGTACAATTCTAAAATATACCAAATGTGAGGAAGTGTAATGTCTTCTATCCCAAGTATCATAGCCCCGTCAATACAATACCAGGTCTTCATAGACCTGTCAGAGAGTTACATATAGGAGAATGCCTCCTCAACATCATAGTAGTAGTCCGGATCTGCTTCATAAGCATCGTCTTCACATGAAACTCAACGAATCTGGTTGGTGTGTACAACACCGTCCCGTAACGTGGGAGTGAGTAGCTAAATCAGTGGAACAATAAAGCATAGGTTAACATGTTATCAATACAGTCAAGCAGTAAGGATAAAGCAGTACAATCAAACACACCTAACTACTCTTATTAATGCAAGTATGAATGCAGTCATGATGGATGCCCTCACCACACCCTCCCTCGTGCGACATCATCTCACGTTCGCGGCATGCTTTCATCCCTCAGTGCTCCACATCTTCCAGGCACATGCAATGCATGATGGGCATGATTACCAAGTTGTTATTAATCCATTTCAAACAGCAGGATTGGGAAACTAAGGTACCTCCCTTGTATCATTCCCAAACATGATCCATTCTAGGGTAGTCAGTCCTAGTTAATCTCAGACGATGGTGTGGTTTCTAGGTCACTGCAAAGGCTGTCAGGGCTGTTACGCACAAAGGTTACACCACTCCCCCATCACCTCTTTAACGATTCATCACTATGTAGAAACAGGCCTAGTTCATACTCTCTACACTGCGGCAAAACTCATCGCCTCACCGCAAATTCAGAGTATACTCGAGGTCACTACAAAGGGCTGCCCAGGCTGTTGATCGCATTCGTTACACCTCTCCCCCATCACCTTATCAATGTAGGCCGACAGCATGAATATAGTGTCCCATACCACCATAATCGGCTCACGAGTCTGGTTGCTCACTGGTCACTACGGGGATGCACGTGGCCCCAGCGTAGGCCGACAGCTCGACCACGGTGTCCCATACCACCATGCCTGGCTCATGAGTCTTAGCGGATCGTGGTACCATGGTTAAAAGGGATTTCACTGGTAAGTTTGGTACCCTAGGTTCAAGCAGTAGCGTCCAAACATGGTGAACATACATTAGACAGATCGGGTTACTTGACGAGCCTGACTAGCTCGAGTGCACAATCAATTGGACGACATGAAGTGCATAAGCACTTCGCGTGGCCAACCACTATCGCCAACCGAAGTACGACTCGAGTTCGTCGAACCCATCTCACGTGGCAAATGAATCATAGCCACGAATTCAATTCTGGTACCGATTATCTGGACTATAATCATAGCCTCAAACACAATCAATTGCAGATAGATAAAGCAATAGTGGACCAAGATTCAAATAATACAATTAAAGCCGGTATTATCCGTATAGGGCTGTCAGGGCTGTTACACACATTCGTTACACCACTCCCCCATCACCCATGACGGATCATACAACATAAACATGAATTTAAATATACGCCTTACATAAATAAAATCATACAATCAGTTGAGCATGTTAACAAGCATATCATAAAGCATATTCTAAAGCATGTTATAAAGCATGTTATGAAACACTATATAAACAAGAATACAAATACATATATTTCATAAATAAGTGATTAAAGTGAACAACCCACATGGGGGAAATCATACATGTTTCTAAGGTAGTTGAGAATCCCATCTCAACACCCACCTAAGGCATCATCATCCAAACACTTACTCACACAAGCATTTTCACAAACACTTAGCATACACTATTTCAACATACTTAGTGTATGTTAGCCAAACATGTATTAGGGCGAATCCTTTCGTCAAATGAGTATTTTATCCATATATCATATATTCATACAACAAATAATCACGTCAAACACATTTCTAAAATATATACGTATACGGTATTTTCTACAATACATTATTTCTACATACAGTGTATATTAGCAAAACATGTATTTGGGTGAATCCTTTCGCCAAATAAGTATTTTATCCACACATCATATATGCATACAACAAATAATCATGTCAAACACATTTTCAAAATATATACGTATACGGTATTTTCTACGAATACCTAGAATATGTAAAATTCCATATTTTACGTCTTTAATCGAAACAGAAAATAAAAAGCATTTTGTACATGTGCAATTGCATGCAAATCATGAATCTATCATTTTCTGACATTGAAAGCGTTGAAAATCGTAACCTATACACCTAAAGTCCGCACCTTTTGTCATGTAATCGTAACGGAGTCGATAGGTTTGCTAAGCTTCCGTATTCGGCAGTTTGGCAACCTATAGAATGAAATAGGTTAGCTATTTCATACCCTACAACTATTAACACCCCAAATTATATTAGGGTTAGGGTTTCTTACCTAGAAATGACACCGAAAACGCCAGGAAAGCGATGAGAATAGGGCGGTGCAGCTTGTGTAGCGGCAGGGGAGTATGGCAGGGAGATCCTCCCACAACTCCCACACTTTCTCTCTCTTTTCTCTCTCTCAAATTCGTATGGATGTGAGAGAGAGGGTTCTAAGGTCCTTATATAGCCTAAAAACTCACCAAATTAGACTTAAGGTCAAGGTATACTTGGGTTTTGTCCAAAGGGCATCTGTTTCAGCTCAACGGAGTACTTCTGGCGGCCCCTTTTCTGTGTGCAGTCGGACTTAAGCTCACTAACGCCGGATCTATGTTTAGTCAAGTTTTCGTTTCATTCGGGATTCCAAATCACGCTTGGCAGACCAATTTCAGTTCAACGGTCAGTGAATCTTGATCGTAGATTCCGAGTACATGGATATGTTTATGAAACTTTTTCCGATCCGAGGGTGTATTTGGGTCAGATTCTGACGGTCAGGTTGCTTAATACTGACCCACAAGTGACAAGTCTCAGATTACTATTCAAGATATTTATTTTGAAAAGAAAACAAGTGTTTTCACACTCTCACTCCGTACTCAAGCGAACAGCCGTGGGACACTGTCTGGATTTGATTTCCGAGATGGTTGTCAAGCCTAGCGAGGCGGTCCTAATTCTTTAACTTCGTGTTAATCGGACTTCCGATGTGCGGTCCAGATCTGATACGGAGTTTCGGGATGCTCCCGAGAGCAACTGGGTAATGAGATTGATCCTAGATTTTAGGGTAACCTAGCGTCAATGATTCTACAAGTTTTGGGTCTTACAGATCGTATTTAAAGTGATTCAAATGGATTTCATGGCTAATCTAGTTTAGCACTTAGTTAACTTTGTCAAATTTCTAAAGGATTTAATCCTAAGTGATTTCCGTCTGAGGTGGTACTTAGTCCTTTGTAGTTTGTATATAGAGTGATCCAAGTTATACTACTTAGCTAGTATCTAGGGTGAAAGTACTTAGGAAAAATTGAAAGATCAAGGTGGTGAAGAGTGGGATTTGTGAAGGAAATGGTTTTGAAAAGGGATTTGAGGCTTTAATTGAGTGTTTGAGAAGTTAAACCGGTGTTAGGATTGACCCATCGCCTAAGGACGTCTAATTCCAGGTTGGAAAAAATCCAGGCTGTTACACGAGAACTTGAGGACAAGTTCTTTTGAGGTAGAGGGGACTGATGTAAAGCGGGTCGCAGACACTTGCATGTTCAAGATGGACCAGAGAAGGCCCGATCAGTGGTAGAAGTGAACCTTAAAACAGGCATATCGCACAAATCAGAATGAGTTACTCGACATACCAATATGATTTTGGGGTAGGACGAGCTACTTTAGCCAACCATGTCGAGTTACCCATGTCGAATTTGCAAGATTCCATCATATTGATGGCTGAATTCCATGTTTAGTTCCGTTTTTACTATAAATAGTAGTTTTAGTTTGATCATAACTCTTCATTCATTGGGCTTTAGGAGTTGTATCCAACATGAGAAATGCTTAGAATAATTAGGAGAATAACATGGTTAAGCCACATAGGACACTATAAAAGTAAATTTACTATTTATAGTAAGTTACGAATTTTAGGGAGTTCTGGTTATAGTTTGCTTATGATTTTTCTCTCATTGCTTGGTATCCCTATTTAAAGGGTTGTGAACTAGTTTATTTGATTAATTAATTAAATTTCAAATTTATTAGAATTTATTTATATTTTCTTGCTTTCTTTCCTCGTGGATTCGAGAGGTCTCTGTGAGGAGTCCAGAGAAGCTCCATGGATTCGGAGTAGTTATCCTTGAGGAAGACGGTGATCGACCTCATCATGTTCATCCTTGTGTCATGAATTAGCCTGATTTTTAGATTCACGCCCAAAGGAACGATGGAGTGCATGAAGTGCATGATGATTAGAGTGGATGTCATGAAGATATCTTAGTGAAGCCCACGAAACTTGTTTACACTCTAATTATAATGAAAACATTTGCATTGGATCACAACTCATATATGAATTCACTATTGTTTCTTACATGCATGATACCTTACAAGTACTTAATGTGCAATATTAAGATGTATGCTATGATATATAGATTGTAAAGCACACATCTACACGTGTGTCTCAAATAATAAAATGTCACCGCAACTGGTTGCATGGCTTATTATGGTGCTTGTAATATATGATACCTTATAAGAACTTAGGGGTAATCCAACATCTCTACTACACTACAAGAAATCTCACCTTTAGCGACGAAAATTTTTGTCGCTAAAAGCCAAATTTTTGTAGCTAAAAGGTTTTAGCGACGAAAATTTTCGTCACTAAATTCGTCGCCCATACATCGTCGTAACAGGTTATTATCGACGAAATTTTGAATCGTCGACAAAGGCAACTTTTTAGCGACAAAAATTTTCGTCACTAAAAGTAACTTTTAGCGATGAAAATTTTTGTCGCTAAAAATAATTACAAAACTTTTAGCGACGAATATTTTCATCGCTAAAAATAATTACAAAACTTTTAATGACGAAAATGTTCGTCGCTAAAAAATAAATTTTAAACTTTTAGCGACGAAAAGTTTCGTCGCTAAAAATAATTACAAAACTTTTAGCGACGAATATTTCCGTCGCTAAAAAATAAATTTTAAACTTTTAGCAACGAAAATTTTCGTCGCTAAAAATAATTACACAACTTTTAGCAATGAATATTTTCGTCGCCAAAAAATAAATGTTAAACGCTAAAAATAATTACAAAATAAGCGGCGACAATTTTCGTCGCTAAATTCATCGCCAAAAGACCGTGGCAAAAGGTTTTCATCGACGAAAAATTTCAATCGTCGCCAAAGGAAAGCTTTTTAGCGACGAAGCTGAAAATAAGTACAAACATTTAGCGACGAAAATTTTCGTAGCTAAAAATATTTACAAAACTTTTACCTACGAAAATTTTCATAAGTAAAAGTCTTTTTTTTTTAAATAATCTAGCACAAATTCCTGATATACACCTGTTACAATATATTTCATCATATTCATCCTGATATACACCTGTTATATAATATATTTCATCATATTCACATTCACATCCATCTAAACCCAAACTAGTAAATCCATCCAAACATAAATTACATTCATCTAAAAACAATCTTATCCACATCACATTCATTCACGCATAAATACATATAAGCTTAAAATCATAAACAAAAATACCCTAAACCTAAACCTTAACCTAAACCTAAAACCTATAACCTAAACCTAAACCTAAACCTAACCTATAAGTATTAGGTTATAGGTTTAGGTTATAAGTGTAGGTTATAGGTGTATGTTTAGGTTTAGGTTTTAGGTTATAAGTGTTAGGTTATAGGTTTAGGTTATAGGTGTAGGTTATTGGTTTAGGTTTAGGTTAGGTTATAGGTTATAGTTTAGGGAATTGAGTTTAGGTTATAAGTTAAGGTTTAGGTTTAGGTTTAGGTTAAGGTTGAAGTTTAGGTTTACATTATAGGTTTTAGGATTTGAGAATAGGTTTAGGTTAAGGTTATAAGTTTATGTTTAGGAAATCGGGTTCAGGTTCGGGATCGGGTTTAGGTTTGGGTTTTCAAGTTTAGGTTTAGGTTTAGGTTAGGGAGTTGAGATTAGGATTAGGTGTAGGTTTAGGGATTTGAGAATACGTTAAGGTTTAGGTTTAGGAAAAATCGGGTTCGGGTTATAGGTTTAGGTTTAGGTTAGGTTATAGGTTAAGGTTTAGGAAATTGAGTTTAGGTTATAGGTTTAGGTTATGAGTTAAGGTTAAAGGTTAAGGTTTAGGTTATAGGTTAAGTTTTAGGTTTAGGTTAAGGTTATAGGTTTAGGTTGAGGTTATAGGTTTTGGGATTTGAGAATAGGTTTAGGTTAAGGTTATAAGTTTAGGTTTAGGAAATCGGGTTCGGGTTCGGGTTCGGGATCGGGTTTAGGTTTGGGTTTTCAAGTTTAGGTTTAGGTTTAGGTTAGGGAGTTGAGATTAGGATTAGGCATAGGTTTAGGGATTTGAGAATACATTGACGTTTAGGTTTAGGAAATCGGGTTCGGGTTATAGGTTTAGGTTTAGGTTAGGTTATAGGTTAAGGTTTAGGAAATTGAGTTTAGGTTATAGGTTTAGGTTATGAGTTAAGGTCATAGGTTAAGGTTTAGGTTATAGGTTAAGTTTTCGGTTTAGGTTAAGGCTATAGCTTTAGGTTGAGGTTATAGGTTTTGAGATTTGAGAATAGGTTTAGGTTAAGGTTATAAGTTTAGGTTTAGGAAATCGGGTTCGTGTTGTTTGGGATCGGGTTTAGGTTTGGGTTTTCAAGTTTAGGTTTAAGTTTAGATTAGGGAGTTGAGATTAGGATTAAGTGTAGGTTTAGGTTTAGGGATTTGAGAATACGTTAAGGTTTAGGTTTAGGAAATCGGGTTCGGGTTATAGGTTTAGTTTTAGGTTAGGTTATAGGTTAAGGTCTAGAAAACTGAGTTTAGGTTATAGGTTTAGGTTATGAGTTAAGGTCATAGGTTAAGGTTTAGGTTACAGGTTAAGTTTTAGGTTTAGGTTAAGGTTATAGGTTTAGGTTTAGGTTATAGGTTTTGGGATTTGAGAATAATTTAGGTTAAGGTTATAAGTTTAGGTTTAGGGGGCCTTAACAAGAGTGGAGATTTTGGCTCTTTGGGAAGGTTTACAATTGTTTTCTATGAGAATTTACGGGTTGGTCATTATGAAAATGATTCCATGAATATTATTATCTGATCTTGCCAAGAGCACTCCTAACCATTGAAACCTTTATCATTTGGTTGATGTTTTGACTAAATGCATCCTTCATTCTTCTTTAGTATTGGAACTCTTTCACTCCTTCTTGATGTGGTTTCTTCCATTGCTTGAATAAAATTCTGTTAACAAAACTCAGTAACTTGCCAAAGTACGACTCTAAATCGGAATTGGCTTGAAGTTAACTAGGTGCATATTGACTTGAACTTTATTCAATTCTAATAGTTCATTGGTTTAACTCACTTCTCGTTTGTAGAGACTAGCCTTCCTATCTATTACATGCCATGACCAAGATTCCCGCATTTGTTGTGGATATAGTTTAGAAGATACAAAGAGATTCCTACAACAAGGTAGGAAAAAAGTCAAAAATATCATCTCAATGAGGGGAAGCTATTGATGATTGATTATTGGCAACAGAAGGGAGAGGAATAAGCATCAAGACACTTGGACCGAATGCCCTAGGAATGCATTTTGTTTAAGATGCTAAACTTATTGTGTCTTTTCTTTTTTGTTTTTCTATTCTTGAATCAAGTCCATGGGTGTTCGCCTTGCTGGAATGCATTTAAATTGTAAATAAGCATTCCATTTATGTTGATTAAATGTAATGGTAATTGTTTTCAATAATGTTTTTTCACATTTCACCATGAAGATCATCTAGTGCTAAAATTGGCCGCATTCATTCATTGGTATGCCACAACATAGAAAACAATTAGTGGCTAATACAATTAAAGAAGCAGGCGTGGCCCACTTGATGAGGAATCAAACTAATTTTTTTTTGCTCAAGGTGATCGTCATGGTAGGGCCAACTTTTTTGGATGGGCTGGATGTTGTACACATATGATAGGATGGGAATTATCTGCTGGTTAGACGAGAGCTTGTCTCTATTTATTTATGTGGGATTATCATGTGTGTTATGTGCTTCATGTTAAGCTGGAGATCACTTGTATTGTATAGGTGCAGCAATGCTGCATTGGACTATTCCCCTTTATTTGTATACTAATTTATACCCATGATGTTAGGCTCGGTATTTCATATCCAGAGCTGACTGAAATGCAAGCACGTGCTGTCTTTGAGGCTGCAATTGCTATGACCAATCAGGGTGTTAAAGCTCTTCCAGAGATAATGGTCCCTTTTGTTAGAACACCACAGGCATGTTCTTCTTTCCTTTATTTTTCGTGATCAATGGTTTTCAATGATCTATGGCCATTTAGACATGCCGTGTTTATGTATTTGTTCGAAATTGATGGAGTAGACCCGGATGTACGTTAGAGCTATCCGAATGAGCAGGGGTCCCTGGAAGGTGGGAACCACTATTATGACCATGATGAAGCTGTCCATTTCCTATGGACAATAATGGAGGGGCCTGGCCATTTGGACAGGCTGTGTTTATGTATTTGCTCAGAAATTAATGGAGCAGACCCGGATGTGCGTCGGAGCTATCCGGATGAGCAGGGGTCCCTGGAAGGTGGGAACCGCTATTATAACCATGATGAAGCTGTCCATTTTCTGTGGACAGCATTGGAGGGGCCTGGCCATTTGGACGAAAAAAACTTTTAGCAACGGAAAAAACTTATTGTCATGTCAGCATAGCTCTAGAACCTCTCCCTCTAAAAAGTTATTAGAATGTGTCCCCAGACAAGGGTGGCCCACTCTAATTCTGACCACACTTCTGAGTGCAGCTTCGATGGATCCCTAGATCCACCAAGATGGGCGGATCCTTAACTGTGGGGCTCACCTTGATGTATGTGCCTTATATCCACACCGTCCATCCATTTTTAAAGCTCATTTTAAAGCATGATTCCAAAAATGAAGTAGATTCAAAACTTAGTTGGACCACACGATAGAAAACAATAGTGATTGAATACCCACCATTAAAAACGTTTTTGGGAGAATTGGAATGTTTATTTGCCATCCAACCTGTTGATAAGGTCACAATGACTTAGATGAAGGGACCACACAAACATCAACTTGATCCAAAACTTTTGTGGGCTATAAGAAGTTTTTAACGGTCAATCACCACTATTTCCTGTGGTCTACCTGAGATTTGGATCTACTTTATTTTTGGAAAATATATCAAGGTGGCCCATCATCAAGGATACACTCACTGGACCGTCCCCACACTTCTTATATCCATTCTAGTACACCTAATGGATTTATTACTTCTTCTTTTTTAGTTATTCTCTCTTAATCTGGATTTCTAGTGAATATGTTTTCAATTTTGGTTTTGACGGATGTATCACGTACCCTTGGAATGTTATCAGTGGAGGAATCCCATTTAGCGACGAAAAAAACTTTTGTCGCTAAAAACCCTCTTTTTTGTAGTGCTAATAAGAGTTTATTTGCTTATTCTTCTTCTTTTTTTAATTACAAAAAAACTTGTATTTTGAAAACAGACTTTTTCGGTAAAGTTTTACCTCTTAATTTTTTAGAAACTAGCAAAAAAAAAAAAAAAAAAAACCTCATAATAAATATGTGATAAGGAAGTCACCTTTTTTTTTTTTTCTTTAAGAGCTTATTTAATTACCTAAGCAAGTAAACGTTTTAAGCTAATTTTTAAACAAGTTTATAATTAAACTTTTTAAGTAATTCTCATCTTGCCATCTTTTCTTCTCTTTACAATCTAAGGTAGGCCCACATGACGAACAACTCACATTGAATTTGGGGCTCCACATGATGAATGGTCTGCATCAAGGTAGGCCCACATGATGCATGGCCATATCAAAGGCGGGCCCCACATGATGGATGTGCCACGTCAAAGTGTGGCCCAACATGATGTACAATCCACATCAAGCATGCCCCACTCACTGGACGGTCCACATCAAAGGTGGGATCCACATGATAGATGGTGGACATTGAAGGTGGGATCACATGATGGAAGGTTGACATCAAAAGTGGGCCCACATGATGAACGACCCATATTGAAGGTTGGGCCCGATATGATGGATAGTTCATGGCAAAGGTGAGACCTACATGATGGATGGTGGACATCAAAGGTGGGTTGTCATGATGAATTGACCCATATTGAAGGTGCCCCCACATGACAAATGGTCCACATTAATGCACGGTTCACATCAAAGGTGGGCCCCACATGATGGATGTCTGACATCAAAGTGTGGACTAACATGATTGACCATCCACGTTAAGTGGGTCCCACTTGATGGACGGTCTATGTCAAAGGTGGGACTCACATGATGGATGATCGACATCAAAAGGTGGGCCCACATGACTCATTTTAAAGGTGGAGCCCCACATAATGAATGGTCCACATCAAGGTGGCTCATATAATGGACAAAGTGGGCCTCACATGATGGATGGCCCCACATTAAAGTGTGGGCCCTTATGATGGATACTTTACATCAAGAGGGCCCCACATAATGGACAATCCATGTCCAAAAGTCTCACATGATGGATGACACATATCTAAAGTGGCCCGACATTATAGATGATCCACATAAAAGGTGCGCCCCACATGATGGGCAAGACACATTGAAGGTGGGGCCCACATGATGGACACATAAATGTATGTTCCATGTGATGGGTAGTGGACATTGAGGGGCCCCACATGATGGATGACCCACATCAAGGTGGGCCCCACATAATGGATAGTCCATGTCAAATGTCAACCCCTAATGATGAATAGTCCACATCTAAGACGTGTCTCACATGATGGTTGGCCTACTTTGAAGGTTTTGCTCACGCAATGGACGATTCACATCAAAGGTGGGCTCCATATGATGGACAACCCATATCCAATATCTGATATAATGGACAGCCAAATGTCTTAAAACATAAAGATTGTAGCCATCCACTCTTTTGCCACTTGGGGCACAATCAATCAAAAGGATGAAATCTACCAAAATAACCGTTTGGATTGTTCTTATAATGAAGTCGTTGTAATCTTTAAAAATGGCAACAACCACAAAAAAAAAAAAAAAAAAAAAAAAAAACAAAAAACAAAATTTATTATTTAAATAGTATACCAAACATGCTTATTCTAAATAGGAGTTTCTTTTTTGTTTTGAAAATATAATTTCTTGAGCGAGCTTATTTAAAACAAGAGCTAATAGCAGCTTTTATTATATGCGAGTAGAAATATCAAAGCTCTCAATGTATAATACTGTGATGTATGCTATGGTACAGAAAATGTAAAACCCACTTCTATAAATATATGTGAAATGGTAAAATGTAACGGTACATAGTGACATGGCTCATTTTAGTGCTTGCAATGAAGCATTATCGTCAAGCTTAATGCTTCAATTCCTGTGTTACATGACAAAACCATGATTCCACATACCATCCAAAAGCAAGTCAACTCGATTCTGGTTGGGAACCAAACCCCAGACTAGCTAGAGTTGAAATGATTCCGACTGAGTTAGAAGTTGTCGGATGTCACAATCAAACCAATGTTCGATGGAAAAGGGAGAACTTCGATACCCAAATGTGTGTGGCTACAAGAAAGCCACCCGTCTCACCAAGATTCGTTACCTAGTGAGAAGACTTATCACCAATATTTTGAAAACATAGCAATATCCTCTTGCAATCTTTTGAAAGTGATATTTTTGGACAATTAATATTCCTGTGTTTTTATAATATCATGATAGTCTCATTAGTATTCTGATGACATTTGATTTTTTAAGCCATTTTGATGATTTTTTATGTTATCATTTCTAATTTTCTTAGATGATCTGGTCACGTGGGACTAAGAATTGATAGTTGAGAATGAGTCAGTACAAGTTGAAGGCTTTCAAAAGGTAAACAGAAGGAAAGGTGCAATAAGACATGGTGGAGCTAGAAAGAAAAGATCTAACGACCTATATTACTGCTGAGAATGCTGAGAATTCTTTTTTTTTTTTTTAACACGCGCTGCTGTAGTGCGATTTCACCACCTATGGGTACTCGAACCCTCGACCAGGTGTTGAAACTCCTTAGAGTCTACCACCAGAGGAAGAGTAAGGACCAGGTGTTGAAACTTCTTGATATAGTGGAACGGTGGTGTAGGATTCTTGCAGTAGATTACAATTAGTTGGGAATTATGACCAGACTTGGATGATAATGATTGTTTTCTACTTCCATTCAAAGTATAAAGGAATTTTGTGCCCTTGAAACCTTATTTTTACATGTAGATAGGATTAGGTGAGACCCATACTCACCCAAGACGGTATGGCCTTTATTGTGGGGCCCACCTTGATGTATTTATTTTGTATCCATGCCGTCCATCTGTTTTTCTAAACCGTTTTATGGCATGATCCCAAAAAATGAAGAAGATTCAAATCTTAGGTGGACCATATTCCAAGAAACAGTGGTGATTAAACACCCTGCCATTAAGAACTTTTTAGGCACACCTTAACATTTCCGTTGCCATCCAGTCCATTGATAAGGTCACATAAGCCTGATGAAGGGAAAGAAATATCAGCTTGATCTAAAACTTTTGTGGCCCATTAATAGTCAATCATCATTGTTTCCTATGGCATGGTCCACATGATAATTAGATATGCTTCATTTTTTGAGATAATGCCCTAAAATGATCTGAAAAAATATGGATGGACAGCATCGATGCAAAATAAATACATCAAGTAGGCCCCATGGTTAGGGCTGCACCGACTTGGGTGAGTCGAGGTCTCACCTAATCGGCTCCCTTTTCTATCTTTCCTATCTTTTATTTTTTTTAGATTTCATAAGATTTTGAATAAAACCCCACAAAACCCTGAAAATATGAAACCATTATATGAATTTCAGTTTCAATATATAGTTGTGGAGGAGTCCGAATCCTCTGTTGTTGGGAAACAGAAAAGGGAAATTTACATTTTCTGCATTTTTATTGGGCCATGTCATAATGCAGTAGTGACTAGTGACATGTCCTAATGTTTCCCAGCAACAACAAAAGATCCGGACTCTTGATACAATTGCCACCATCATCGATCACCAGCATTGCCGTCACCTCCTCTTTCCATGTCAGCGTAGCTTTAAACTTCCCTTTAAAATAATATTACAGTGTGTCCCCTGACAGGGGTGGCCCACTCTAATTCCATCCATACTTCTAGGCACGGGGATCCACTGAGGTGGGTGGATACTTGACTGTGGGGCCCACCATGCTGTATGCGCCTTACATCCACACTATTCATCCATTTTTACAGCTCGCATTAGGGCATTATTCCAAAAATGAAGCATATTCAAATTTAGGTGGAGCACACCACAGGAAACAGTTGTGATTGAATATCAACCATTAAAAACCTTTTCAGGGGCCACCTGAATGTTTATTTTCCATCCAACTTGTTAATAAAGTCACAATGACCAGTACGAAGGAACCATTTAAAACTTTTGTGGGCCATAAGAAGTTTTTAATGGTCAATTAACATTGTTTCCTGTGGTGTGGTTCACCTGAGATTTGGATCTATTTTATTTTTGGGATCATGCCCTAAAATGAGCTGTAAAAGCAGATGGACAGTGTGGATGTAAGGCAAATACACCAAGGTGGACCCCACCATTAGGGATCCATCCACCCGGATCCTCCAAGCCTAGCCCCACACTTCTTGTCTCCATTCTAATTCACCTAATGAAATTATTACTTTTTTTTTAGTTATTCTCTCTTAATCCAAATACCTAGTGAGTACTTTGTAAGGATGAATGTCGCACCTTTGGAATGTAGAAACATGTCACTCATCCCGTAAAAAAAAATATTAAATGTATCATATAATGTTTCTCAACCAAATTTTATTGGATGTTAAAATGTACATAATAAGATTCCTTTGTATAAGGTACTAAATTATGCATTATTCAACGGAAGTGATGCAATTATTCAAAATCAATTCATATCATTTATAAATTTAAAAAATTAATTAATAGTGGAAATTTTGACAAAAAGAGTTGTAAGTGTTTTTTAATTGAAAATTTTCATTGTTTTTAGAAAACTCAGGTGTTGTCATTGGTATCAATGTATCAATGATACTCAAGAGTCATTGATGCATTCATTGCGATACATTGTGATAATATCATCGATATTCAAAACTCTCCTTCTTTTTTTTAGGATAATTGAGATGGATTGGGACCATCTTTGTGGTGTTACTGGGTTCATATCACCCATGGGCTCATTAAGGTTAGGATTCCAGAGCCTCTTTATTTTCTCTACAAATAAGATAGTGTGTGGGTGCTCAAGATTGCATCAAACGAGCAGGCGGTGACATCATTTTCACCTATTTTCCTCTACAAGCCATCAGATCTTTGTGCAGAGAGAAGAGGTGAACATACACAAGACTGCATTCTATATATTTAGAACTGCAGGCACACCTAAAGACCTTTTTTTTTCTTTTTTTTTTTACATAGTAACTGCACTTTTATTATATATGGAATGCTTCTACAATCCAAAACCTTATCTTTTGTGACATTGAAGTACTTGATGAGAAGTTATTATAGGCAACTCTATAAACTCTAAAGTAATAGAAAAAAGGAAAAAGGAAGGGGAGACATCTCAAAGCAAAGCCATGGGAGTGATGAAGGTTTGGTTGGTTGATTTGGCTCCAAGGTATGTATTACTGTTGCATGGGATTTCTTCTGTATCTTTTGAAATGAAGTAAGGATTTTTGGGCTGCATGTTTTGGAGAGTTTGACGGAGGTTGGAAGCTTCTTCCCTGAGTAGGCTATTCTCCCGTAGGATCCTGTCATTGCAGTCCTCCGTGTGATTCAGCTTGATGATGAGTTTGCAATTCTGGTCCCGAAGCTGGATGACCTGCACCATTAGCTCGTTAAGATGCTTCTTCTGGCGTATCCGAGACCGTCGGGCTGATTCTCTGTTGGATATCATCCTCCTACGCTTCTTCTCATCGGTTATGCGAGGGTGTTCTTCTGCGTCATCAGAAGTAGAGTTGTTGCTGAGAGAAGATGATGTCTGTGAGGTAAATTGGCAGAAGGAGGGAGGAGTTTGGAAAGAGGGTGAAGAATGTAGGCTTAAGAATCTGCTGAAATTAAAGGTGGATGTATTGTTTTGAATTGATGTAGATGGGTGGACGGTTGGATTCACAGGCGCTGAATGTTTGGTGGCGGCAATTGCACCTGGCTCCATGATTTTTGAACTGGATCGGGGAGGAATTGAATTTGAAGAAGAAGAAGAGTTGGGAGTGTTTGTTGAGACAAAGTAAGGGAAGCAGAAGAAATGAGGTGTTTATAGAATGGAAAAGTCTTAGGGAAGTGGCCCACTTCAGCAAAGCTGAGGGAAGTGCTATTACCATTGATTTTCATGGAGCAAATAGTTTATATCCGTTGATGAGATACTCCAGGCATAGCTTGTGTGTGCAGATATGATAGGCTCGAAACGATCCTTTTTGTTGGGGCCGACCTGAATGGCTGTATCCTTTTCCTATGAATAGAAGAATTCCCGCTTGTTAAAAATTAAAAAATTAAAAAATAAAAAAATAAAAAATAAAAAATACTCCAGGCATAATGCATCTTCATGCACGTGTGTGCATGTACTGTTCATGTACGTGCATGTCTGTATATAGTAGGTGGTAATGTTGATGCCTTCAACACAGACGATCCGCGCGCGCACCCTCGACATAGACGATCCGCACTCATATGGACGCGGATTGGGTACTATTCCCGCATCATTAGCACCGCAGCTTCCTCTGGTGTGATCCGTCGACATAGACGATCCACTTCTTTTTGCTTGGTGGTCCACATCAATGGTCCTGATCAGCGTCCACAAGTCCTTATTGTTTAATGGAGATATTTGTGTTCACTTCATGAGGATCAGATATGTGAGATTCTTGTATATCTCCCAACAGTGGTGGGGTCCACTGTATAAGCCAGTTCATAGGGTTATAACCACTCAGATTATTGGTCCCACACAGTTTTCAATAGTAGACATTTAACCCCCGGCCGTCGCTTGTGGTGTGGCCGCCCTTGTAGACATTCCACTTAAATGAAGAGCCAGCTGAGCGAAGCAGCAGCCATCGTGGACACAATTACTGCACCCAATCAAGAAATTCCTAGGCCTAGAATCTTAAATCAGAATCAATAATCAACATCTGCTAAAAACTATGCTCGTACATCACCCCAATAAAACCGTACCAATACACTCCAAGAAACGATGGAAACCAATCGAAAAAAGAAAAAATAGAACCTAAACACCCGTCAGAGGTAGTGACAGCCTTGACCAAGAGATCACAGACTTTGTAAACCTAGGTTTAGTCAAGAAATAGACCCCAAAGGAGAAGAAAAAGCTCTTGAACACAACAGGACATGAAAATGAAGGAAGTGTACCATCGGTGCGCCGCATGCCAATGGACACATAGGCCACTTTTCACAAACCGAAGATATATATAGATGTCTGCTGGAAGTGTTGCAGCAATGAAAGAATGACAAGTGTCCATTGTCGGCTCACCACAAGCCAAATATATATTTCTATAAATTCAGGCCTCCACCAGCCAATTAGGAGGGGAGAGGAGAAACGGTAGAGGGACAGAGTGGGCTAGAGAAATAAGCTAGGGTGGGTGTTGAGCATGAAATATTACATATTTTCACATATTTATGTCTTGGTTTTATGAACATGATAGTGCTTAATCGATCTAATTATGCATGTTTTCATGTATGATGTGATTTCGAGAACTTAAGATGAGATTGATCTTAAAAAGAAAATTTATTCTCAAAAGATTACTAAATGAAGATTTGACGATTTAGAAGTCATTAATGAAAAATTCACATGCCAAATATTCAAAGAAATCAAGTGAAGAATGAAGAGAATTGAAGATTTGAAGTGAATAAAATGAATCCTAAAAATTGGTCAAAAAAAATATATTCTAGAATTTTGAGTCTAAAATAAAAAGTCTTAAAACAGACCTTCGGTCCAACCAAAGTTCAATTTCGATCCGACCGAAATCGCACAAAACAGTCTGGCGAAAAGCAGAATTTTCAGCCTTAATTCAGTCCGACCGAAACCAACTTCGGTCCAACCGAAATCGCGCAAAATTGTCCAGCGAGAGAGTGAGATTTTCAGCCTTAATTCGGTCCAATCAAACTAACTTTGATCCAACCAAAGCATAACTTTTTTTGTAAATTTGAAGCAGTTTCAAAGTCGGTCCAAGCAAACCTTATAAATGTGGGTCTTTTATTTGTTTCTAAGCACAAATTAGAGTTGAAAAAGTGGTGGAGAACTTCAAGGAGTCCTTCCTTCTTCCCCAATCTTCTTCTTCTATTTAGTTTTTATGTTTTTTTTAAGAGTTTTGGTTTCAATCATGTCTTTGGTTGATTAAACCTCTTAGATGGAGCTAAGAGGTGATTCTTGTAGTTTGTTTAAATGATTATCTTACTTTGATTCACGTTTATATTGAACTTCCATTAATTTATAGTTTGAATGAAGGAATATTTTCAGTTTTTTGTGGTTTATTATAACTTCAATTACAGTAGATACTTGGAAAGCTTTTGATATCTTCTTATCTTGTTTTGTAATTGTAAGATCTATAAAATTTGTGATCCACCATTGTCTCCTAGGCATGGTGGATGGTTGAATTCCCTACGATCATCATAATGGTGCTTCATGTAGGAATTAATTCAATGAAAAATTCATATTATGGTTTAACTGCTCTATCATCCAACTAAATAGGATAGGACTTCGATTCCAGTTGTGTTTATTGAGTCAAGTGAGGTAGCATCTTAATAGCTACAAGTGGATCCTTGGCATTCTAGTTTCCTTTTTATTATTAATAATTCTTTCACAATTAATCTCTTTTATTCCAGATTTTAAGTTACTTTTTTATTCTAGTTCTAGTTCTAGTTTATTTTAGAATATGTACAAGTTAAGTCCATGTGGATTCGACTTTGGTCTTACCGAGTTATTACTACATCGTGGCCCAGCACTTGGGGTTGTGAACAGTGGGTCCCGTTCATTGAGAACGCTAAAGAAATCCCAAGTCAATGCTAAGGCCCTGCCCAATTTAAAAAGCTAATTCTTAGAAAGTCAACCCATTGAGGGAAGTTAGCCATATCAAGAGTAAGTCAGAATTAAGGCCGTCTAACTATATCTTTTAAATGAAAAGGGTGCCTTATTTTTCCCTTTCTTTTTCACATCTCAGTCAAGCTCAGAACACATTTCATTCCATACATTCTCGACATGTCTTTATCATCCTTCGCACTCTTATTTTCTTTATTTTATTTACCTAATTTATTTATTATGTTTGTCCACCCAAGGTCACTTGACCCCGCAAAGCTAGGCTAGGATTTCTTCTATTTCCACCTTCCCGGTTTTCTTAAAGGGCTACGCGAAGCATGGCTAAATGTATAACGCTGCTACAGAATTGAATTCCCTTGAAAGTCATAGATCCCGTAGAGTAAAAACCATACAATGCACGGGAAAAATGGCATTTAATCAGCCTTCCTCTTTTGTCACCAAGATGCTGAGGGTCAAATATTACATATTAGACCCCAGTTATTACCTGAATTTATAAACATAATACTGTTTAATGGCCCATTTTAATCGTGTTTGTGATGCAAGGTGTATTTAGGAGCCTGGACTGGAAAATATACTAAAAGCATGGATTTAATGCTCACCAAGGCAAGGGACGGACCATAGGGGACCGAGATTGAATAATTTACACGCCAAAGATCCGAGAAAATCACGCCACTCACATTAAACGGGCCTGAAAATCGTCAAGAATGCAAGATCACAGGGTTCCCACCATTCATTCGGCTCGAAACTTTATATATAGCCTGATGACCACAAATTAGCCGTACACGTCAAAATTCATCCCTTGGATCAGTGTATAAGTAACCCGATGGGCAAGATCAGACAATAACTATTAAGAAAGCATCTTGGACATCCTTGGGAGATCAGGACCCAAACTGAACTGATGAAAAGAACACAAAAAACGGTAGATATTCGCCAAATTTCACTTCTTTTGGATGGTGCAGTAGGGAAGGATGAATGACAGAAGTTTCTAGAAGGGAGAGTGGCAAATTTGTAAATAAACAAAATTCCATATGCATGCACGTAAGGAGAACAAAGGGTTTAGGTAGTGCCTCGTCACAGGTGGATGGTGTGGCCCACATCAAGTTCGGATTTACTTTATACTTTGACCCATGGACTTACACGTTACTAACAAGATAATGAGCGAAGTAGATCTCCGAGAATGTCATCAGAAGTGAGCCCCACCTATTTTTTGAACAAAATATCTAAATAGCGTCCCTCCACAGCAAGTGACGTAATAAGTGCAGTAAGGGGTTTCGCCCCATCTCCCTACGCCATGTGTGGCCCACCCAATACTCGGATTCACCCCATATATATTTTGACCCCTGGCTTAACATAATCCTACCAACCCAATGAATGGGATGGATTTCTCGAAGAATCACCAAAAGTGAGCCGAATCACCAAAAGTGGGGCCCACCAAACTCCAACGGAGAACCAAACAGGGTACGCAATGACGTGTGTAAGTCTCACCGCTTGTTGCTGCGTAAGTCCTCACCACCACTCTCAGCCTCTATAAAAGGAAAGAAAGAAGGATGTGGAGAGGCATCCTTTGGAACGGGCAGTCGTGGAGGCTTAGACATGGAGAACGTGGGAGAGAAGAGAAGAGGGAGAGAGCTGTCATCTAGGGAGTTTTTTTTCTCCCTTCTTCATCTTAATTTTTCTTCTTTTCCTTTTATACCTTCTTTTAAGGGATTTTTAGTTTGATTATGTCAGGCTAAGCCTCTTAACTGAGGCTAAGAGGTGAAGCTTGTAGCGTAATTAGGATGTTAACTTTGCTTTGATTTATGTTTATTGAACTCTCATGGATTCTAGTTTGATTATAAGGAATATTGTTAGTTTTTAATGGTTTGTTGTGACTCAAATTACAATAGATCTGTGATAGCTTGAGATATTCTCTTTTCATGTATTGAGATTGTGAACTTGGGAACTCTATTGTTCACCATCGTCTCATGGGCATAGTTGGGTGATGGAACCCTTCCTAACTTTCACAATTCTCTTATGATTAGCTGTGAGATTGGTAAATTATTGTTGTTTGTTATAGTCTCCTGGGCATGGTTAGGTGACGGAATCACTTCCAAATCTTCGCCACTCTTATCTATTGATGATTAGACCTATGAGAAGTTCAGAGATCTAACAAATCTCTTCTTACCAACTAGATAGGATAGGACTTTGATTCCAATTGTGCCCTTGAATCATTGCTAGGTAGCTTCCCAATTGCTACAAGTAGATCCTTAGCACCTTAGTTTTCCACCTTTCAATTTACAAATTTTAGATTAATATTTCACCATTATTCCCTCATACTCACTTGATTTAGATTTCATCTTAGTCTAGTTCTAGTTCTATTTAAGTTTAGATTACGTACAGGTTCTAGTCCCTTGGGATTCAACCTCGGTCTCACTGAGTTTATTACTACATCACAACCCTATACTTGGGGAGTGAACACAAGACATATACCCAAATCTTACGGTTATAGGCCAATTGTTAGAGTCATTTAGGTTGAAAGATTCCATGATCTCTTGACCACGAGGTAAATTCCATATAGACTCTAAGACAACCATGGATTCAATAAAGCCTGCTCGATTGGCTAGTAGAGACTCTAAATTTTCCAATGTACTTCTTCTCAACCTTCATAAAAGGAATTGCACAACCAAAGAAACAAGAAGGTAGCCAAGTTAAACTATATATATCCTGCACTATTTCAAAGGTGGCTTGTGTGAGAGCGATCTCCCTCTTCCCATAAGGCAGAATATATTGGAGGGTCGAGCCTACGGGCAGCATTTATACACCCACCTAATTTTTGGATCTACATGAATTTTGGATTCCTATACTATTGTAATCTTGAGGAATTATTGGACTGTGGATTTATTATGGGCATCTCTGAGGGCCCCACATAGATTCCGACCACAGGAACTTTCCCTTGGCCCGAGGCAAAGATAAGTTACATCCAAAGACCATTATAAGGGGGGAATAAGGCATTGCTTTGGTGGATCCCCGCATCTACTGAGGTAGGTGGATCCTTGATTGTGGGGTTCATTCTGATTTATGTGCCTTACATCCACGCGGTTCATTCATTTGACAGATCATTGTAGAGTATGATCCCAAAAATGAAGCATATCTAAATCTGAAGTAGACCATACCTAAGAAAAAAGTGGTGATTGATCATTAAAAACTTCTCACGGGCCACAAAAGTTTAGGATTAAGCTGATATTTGTGTGGTCCCTTCTTCTAGATCTGTGTGATCTTATCGACAGGTTACTCTTGCTCAGGTGGTAGAATCTCAAGAGTTTCAACACCCGGTCAAGGGTTCGAGTATCCATAGGTGGTGAAATTCCACTAGCGTGAGTGTGTGGGGGTGTGTGCGTGTGTTTATAAAAAATAAAAATAAATAAAAAGATGACAAAATAAGCGGTTCGGTGGTGTAACGACCCTGATTTTTTGAACCCGTCTAAGAACTGGACTAACTTAATTACTAAATTAATTTTTGGGTTATAATAAAACTAAACACTTAAACTAGTGGTAGAGGCACCCTCGATGAAAAAATATGTCAGGGGAATGACTCCTAACATTTTAGTATTTTCTTTTTGCCAAAATTTATAAAATCCTGGTGGAATTTTCTAAATTCAAGGGCTCTTTCTCTATATAAAAGGGGAGAGGACATAGGATTTCTGCAGAAAACCTTAAACCCTAAGAGCAGCCGCCAGACATGAGAGAGAGAGAGAGAGAGAGAGAAGCCTTGCGAAAGAGGAGCCTCTGCCGGTAAGTTTTCATCAATTTTACATTATTTTTTCGTAATTCATATCTAAAAACCCTAGATCTAACCAATGTATGTGGAGGATTCTCCTACGTCCATTGTTTAGCTCTATGGGGAAGTTTTTGAAGAAATAAATGGCTTTTACTTTAATTCTGCATATTGGGAGATCGGTTGTGAGGAATCTAACTGAATCAGTCTAGGAAAATTCTAAGCAGAGGATCCTAAAGCTGAATCGTATTAGGATCTCAAACCCCAGAGTGATTCAATTGGGAGATTTCCTCAACGATATATGTATTGCAAAGACAATGTTAGATCACTTTGTAAGTTATCGTTGACAATCTTAGATTTTTTAATATTTTGAACTCGAGTTGTCACGCCCCCAAAATTTAGGTACAGAGTATGCACCCTCAGACCAGAGTTTCAGTTCGTAACTCGTACACGAAGTGTACTAACTTAATTCCTTGATCAGTTTAATCAGAGGTGATAATTACATTCAGTTTACGTTCCACCACAATTCCAATCACACATACATAACACGTAGCACCAATCAACTAGACATATATAAATCTTGACGACCATTAAAATAATATAAATCTTAAAAATCATTCATTTATTATATCATCTTACTATAAATATGTTTATTCCAGACTCACATTGTTTTAATGAAATAAATCTAAACAATTTCTTAAAATCTCATAATCAATACCAATATGCATTATACGCTAATCAAAGTATTCTAGAAAATAAATCAAATAATGAGAAATGGTCTAATGCCACCACTTCGTCTTTAGGCAAGTATGGCCACGTTTCGCATGGGTCGTGTTCAGGTACAGTGGATCATTCCAGTTCCTACGCCACATCATCTGCTAATGGCTCATCTGTATGGTTTTTCCATCAATAAAAAGGTGAGCTGGCTAGGCTAACCTAACATGGTTCATAATCATAGCTAGGGTTGTACATCGAGCTGAGTTGAGTCGAGGTGGGCCAAGCTTGGCTTAGCTTGTCCGCACTCTTCTCGAGTTCGAGCTCAAGCTTGAGCTCGGCCTCGAGCTTACTATTGAAGCTTGGCTCCAAAACTTTCGAGTCGAACTCGAGGTGAGCTAATGGATCGAGTCGAGGCGAGCTTACCTCGAGTCAAGTCGAGCTTGCTCCCAACCTGACCCAATCCGCAACCCGCACCTAACTTAACCCAACAATCCGACCCAACTGACCCAACCCCCAAATTAAATATTTAATTAATAATACACACACACACACACACGTATATATAATATTAGATAAAACCATATATGGTACTTTGTTGTTGATATTGAGAGAAGGAGAGAGAAGAGCTCAGGTGAGTATAGGCCGTATGGCTGAGACAAGCCGGGTAGATGCTGAGTCAAGCTCGGGTGAGAGAGAGAGAGAGAGAGAGAGAGAGAGAGAGAGAGAGAGAGGAGCTCGAGCGCGGTGGGTTAGGTAAGGAAGGGAAATGGTATGAGAGGGACGGACAGGTATGATAGGGTTTATATTTTAATTTTTAAAATTTTTTAATATAATATAATATACATTAATATATATATATATATATATTCAAGTCGAGTCGAGCTCGAGCTTCGAGCCAAGCCAAGTTCGAGTCGAGTCGAGTCAAACTCCACTATGTTTAAACTTGACTTGTTTTCAAAACGAGTTGGGTCATATAAAGCTTGGCTCGCCTTGATTCATCGTTCGAGTCGAGTCAAGTCGAGCTACATCGAGCCAAGCCGAGCGAGCTTTTCAAGCTAGCTTGGCTCGTATACAGCCCTAATCATAGCAATTAAAATAATACAAAGTACTAAATGCAAAAATATATGCACAATGATATGGATGCAAATGGTGTATAAATGCATCATATGAGATGATTGTCCATTTGCTTGGTTTGGAGATAGTCAACCCGCATCCACCCGTTAGGTAGGCTTCCACCTTTCGGTAGGTTTAAGCATAGCCCGCATCTGATAACGCTCTATCAGGATCGACATTTCTTTCTAGGGATGGCTTCCCAGATCGACAATGCAATGTGTTTGTATGATGCATCATTTTCATAATTGTCATAATTATCTTGATCAGAACATTCATATGTGAATTTAATGTACAATTATCATAACAAAACATTGCAATCAGTACATCAATCAATCAAACAATCACAAATAATTTATTTTAATTCTAATGAATCATGAGACACGTTGGTTACTCACCGAGTCTAATAATATAAAATCCACAAGGTAATCAGACTGGTTTGAATTTAAGAAATCCTATCAATTATATCCACAACGTTATTATTTATCTAATTATATTACACTGTGGGGCCCACCTTTGATTAACATCCTTGGTGGCCAAACCCTAAATGATCAAATAATTAAAATTTACATATATAATATGTTTATTAAATTCAATTATCAAAATTTAGATTTTTCTCTTTTCTTTTCTTTTTAAGATTCTAAAATTGAATTGAAAATGCCTGATAGGGGTGGCCCATCGGATGATAAGATCATCCACATTCTTGAGGTCATAGCATATTTTGCCTCTACACATTGGATGAATGGTGTGGATCTGACCACACATACACCAATGCCCCATCTCGACCTCCTCGCCAAGTGATACCAACACTTGCACAGAAATCTAAGCTTTCCTTATTAAACATTTCTAAATCTGACTAATGTGGCCCATTCGATAGTCAAATTAATCTGAAAGTTAGGGCCCTTATATATTTTGGCATTGGGGATCGTATGATCCTTACAAATCTAATCCGATTCAATCAAATGCACACCAATCACAATTAGAAATTTCGCATAGAATTTTAGATTTCCATCACCTTTACATCGTATCTACCCATAATTTAATGCAATGAACGTGTGGTCAATCCACACCGTTCATTACATAGATTGAGTCAAATTACATTAAATGTATAAAAATACTAAAAGAATGACGATAGACATACATGATCTAAGCTATCCAAAATCCTATCTATCACTTTCTCAGTTGTCGCAGGATGACCTTTTTGTTAATATATAAGTTGGAGTAGAACTCCTTTTATGACACGCTCTTTAAAAAGAAAGGATTATTTGAGAGATTAAGACTTGAGAGATACGAGGAGACTTAGGAGTATATATAAGGTAGACGGATTAATCATAGAGATAAAATAAGAAATAAGATATGGATAAGATAGGAGATAAGATAAAGATGAGATAGAGATAAAATAAAGATTATATTTTAAAAAAAATCTTTTATTATTATTATTATTATTATTATTATTATTATTATTATTATCATCATCATCATCATTAAATTTTCACGGGCGTTACATGAGTGATTCTTTGATTAATCCAAGTTTGATGATGAGAAAATAGTTGGATGGGTTGAACCCAAAGCCTAGAATCAATTATGATCATAAAACCAAGAAAGTAAAAGAAATCTTAAATTTTTTTTTTTTAAAAAAAAAAAAGGGATCGTGTAACAGTTAGAACCCGTCCGACTTCGATCGATCGATCGAAGAGATCAATTTTTGTCCAACAACTAAAATCATTAATTCGGAATCCATTTCGATTGATCGAAATCGAGGTTTGATCGATCGTGAATAGTTTCAATCAGTCTCAATCGATTGGACACGATCGACTAATGGTAACTAACTTTGTCAAGCGAGCAAATGATTATATACGACCGAGTTCTACCAATCAATGAATAGGACTTGATCGATTGAAGGTGACCAAAAGTGTCCAGAGACAAATTATTTAATCTGAAATTGATCGATCCTTAGTTGATTGATCGATGGCATTAATCAACAGTCCATTTTTTTTTACTTATAAACTGAATTAGTTATTTATTAAGGCCATAAGGATCAATGGTGGGCCATCTTGGGTTGATCAAAGGTGGGTCCCACTTAATGACATAGTCTAATTGAAATTGGAATGTCTTGGATGATATTAATAGGGATTCGAAGCCTAAATTCTAAAACATCCTTATTTAACGGATTCAACTCTACTACGGATCGGTGAGTGAATCACAACGTGTCTCATATTTGTACAATTAAGATATATGATTCAATGGTTGAGATTGTTGGATTGATATGGTTGTCATGTTATATTTCTTATGTTATTCTTGTTTTACGATTCATGTTTTCAGAGATTTTTTATATTAATCATATAAATATGCCAATCACTGATATTATGAGTATTTGTTATTCCTCTCAGAGAGAGATGTACTACACATGTTGATGTATATACATTAAGCATGTATTGCATGCATCCATCATGATTGCATGCACATCTCGTGCCTGAGTTCTTTGGGGTCTCCTCAGATGGTTACACCCGGTAGATTCGTTGCTGTCCACGATAGTGGAAGTTTACTCATACTCACGGAGTAAATGTTGATTGCCCATGCCTACCTATGGTAGATGTCTGTCGGATATAGTTTTCGAGTTGACGGATATCCAACCCAAGCAAGTGGACGAACATCCCCTTTACATGCATCTCATGACATCCTTACATTCATACTCATGCTACGTACATACTATATCATTTATATTATGTTATGTATGAATCATGATGGGTTCACTCACTAGCCTGGCCGGCTAGTGAGTGAACCCGGCATATGGATACAGATGATAACGATCAAATTAGGTACTATAGAATGAGATCAGATTGATGGATGAAACTCAAAATCAATTGTCGCATTTGGCATAAGATGAGATTTTCATATCAAATTGATGATTATGTTTATGAAATTAGTTAATAGAGATTAAATTTTCTATTCTTTTATTTTATGATATTAAGTGGGATGATTCGTGATTTATAGTTAAGATTTGTTGAAGACAATGGTTGACGTTATAGTTGAATAAAAGTCTCAAATGGCCGGGTGGACATGATTGCTTTTGGCATTTACATTGTGTTTGAGAATGTGATAGGATAAGTAATAACAAAGATCGTGTACTTGTGTGAATGCTTGTATGGTGAGAATTTAGATTTCATTCAAAATGTGCATTGAAATAACTGTTTAATAGATGGATTTATGTAAACTTATTGCACATATCATGGACCTTAACTCAGGTCTGAGGGTGCACACTTTGTATCCGAAGTGCGGGGCGTGACAGGTGGCCTACAGAAAATTTTTAATGGCGGGTATTTGACGCAAGGAGGGACATGATGAGGTCAATCACTGTCTTCCTCAAGGAATAAGTATTCCAAGTTCACGGAGCTCTCTAGAGTCATCATTGAGATTCCTTGAATCCACAAGGGATGCTAAATAGAAACAATTTCTAATAAATTTAAAATAAATTAATTTATGATTTTTTTAAAAAATGAAATTACAATCCTTTAAATAGTGAACTCAAACATACAACAGAATTTTAGACTCAAACACACTATAAATAGCAAACTTACTATATATATGTAAACATTCACCATTCCTACTAGACACCATGGTTTTAGACCAAAAATAGTAAGTATCTAATTTGGCCTAAATATGTTATCTCCTAATTTTTCTAAGCCATTCTCATGTTGGGTATGACTCTTACAACTCAAAGGATAAAAAAAAGTTATTATGGAATTAAAACTTGTTATCTATGATAAAAACAAAAATAAAATGGACTTATAACTGTCGATTCGATGGAACCTGACAAATCTGGCATGGGCTACCTGGCTATTCCAGGTTGGCTTTCTAAATTAGCTTCTCTTACCCCCAAAATCTTATATAATGTGTCGAAAAACTGGTTAAAGTCTGCGAGATAAGCATATTTTAATGTTTTGACGACCCCATTCACTTCTGCCTCTAACTGGGCCTTCTCTGGTCCATCTTGGCCATAAAAGTATCCGTGACCTGCTCTACATTAGCATACAATCACCACGATTTTTTATAGCGTACCTAAGATTTGGATGGATTTCATTTTTTAGATCTAAATAAGTTAAAACGGATGGAAAGATGTGGATGCAAGGTACATAAATTGAGGTGGCCCACAAGCAAGGATATACCCACCTCGGTGGATCCCCGGATCCACCAAAGCCGCCTCCGGAAAAACCCTAGTCTATAGGATCAGCACAAACGTCGACGACATGATGATTAGACCCCATTTATGGGCCTAGACATGTTCACGCATTGTCCGTGGCCCTGTCTAATGAATGGCCTGCATCTTACACACATGTACAATGTTAGCACGTGTGCTTTGAAGAAAACCCTCAACATCATGACATTGCGTTTCTCTGGATAGAAATTATGACTTGGCTACCACCCAAGTGGGCCCCAACATGATAAACCCTACAATTACTATTATCACATTTTGAGACAGGATTGGTGGGTCCCACTCAGCACAAAAGCCGGAAACGGATTGGCTACTCCCCTGCCACCAGACAATGGCTGATGGCCGGTGCTCTGTGGGCCCCACCATGATGTATGTGTTTCATCCATTCCGTCCATCAATTTTTCTAGATCATTTTATGGCATGAGACCAAAAATGAGCTATATCCCAATCTCAAATGGATCACATTACAGGATACAGTGTTGAATGAACGTCAACCATTAAAAACTTTTTGGGGTCCATAAAAGTTTTGAATCAAGCTGATCTTTGTTTTTTCCTTTCATCTGGGTCATTAAGACCTAATCAACAGATTAGATATCAAATAAACAGTACAGTGAGCCTTAGGAGGATTTAAATGGTGGATATCCAATCACTGTTGTTTTCCTGTGGTGTGGTCCACCTGAGATTTATATCCCTTTCACTTTTAGGATCAAGCCCTAAAATGATATGTAAAAATGGATGAACAGAATGGATGAAACATATACATCATGGTGGGGCCCACAGAGCACCGACCATCAGCCACCGGGCAGGGGAGTAGCTAATCGGTTTCCATAAAAACCACGCCATCGGACGCCACATTGCCCGCTGGCAGAATCCAATCGTTGATATTTTTGCCCTGCGGGCCATCTATGTAGACATCTCCCGGATGGACGGCTTAGATCCCCAAGGATGGGCCCCATGAACTATAGCTTGAAGGCACCTGAGTAAGTGACTAAATTACAAAAATGGCACTGTTGGATCGGACAGAAAATGCCTTCGAAAATCTCAGGGACCTCATTATGACTTGTTCTCGCGTGCTAGATTGCTGACGTGTATCACTGTAGGGAAGGCTCTGTTTGCAATGGTTACAGTGTACGATGTCGCAACTTCACATATGTGGTGTACATTTGCGCCAATCTAGACCGTCAAAATCGTGGCCCCTGGTATAGATGTAGCATAATCTGAAATTCAAGTTCATTGGACGATGCCAACCATCTCAATTCACCCAATAGATTTAGAACGCCAGGCATTTTGTTATCAAATTTCAATTGGCTTTGGAACACTGACCATTTTGTTCTCAATCGTCCATTTTTAAGGCCATAAATCAGATGGCTAGGATAGGCTGATTACTTTGATTTTCGGAATATGCTCCATTCGAGATGGGCCCCATGATTTTGATGGTACGCATTGCTTGCAACCATGCATTTGGAAAAATAAATTAAACATTTATACTTGGTATATATATTAATCAATCTAGACCATCTAACTAGTTGATGTAGGTACATCTCTACACCGGGGTGAGGTGGTCCATGAGGTAGAGTATGTGAAATGCAGAATAGCCACGAGATGGATTTCACTGAGGACTTGTAATATGCGAGATAGCCTACGGGGAGATCTTGGCCAGTTTACCTGAGAAGAGGGCGTAGATAAAAGAATATTTCGGCGCTTTCTCAACAGTACGAAGTTTTTGGTGCATTGGCTGATACTACCTGCATCACTAAGTAGGCCTAAATAATATACATGTGCATAGCACCAAAATCAAATTGATTTGGTAGTCTTAGGCATGTTTGGTTTTCCAATTACAACATTACTGCAAAGTAAATGAGGCATCATTTTCATTTTGAAGTGTTTATTTAAATAAAAATGATGGCTTATAAATTCATAATAAATAGGTAAAGAAAATTATAATCATTATATTTTTATATTATAAAGCTATCATTTTTATTATGAAATTTAAGTAAAATAACAATGGTAGTCAACTCATCATTACAGTCAAATGCATGTGATATCACATAATTATAATTACTAATCATTACCCTTTTACAGCCATCACAAATGTAATTGTAAAACAAAACAACTCCTAAATTCAAATTGCATTTTCACTTTATTTGAATCATGAACATCGTTCACTATTACTATCCAATCTACGTCCACTAATCAAATGGTTAGGATCATTTGTTAAGTGTGGTTTTTAGGTTACAGTTGGACCCAATGTAAGGACGGTTTAGATTGAAATAAACATTCATGCCATAGCTTCGATGAATACGTGAGCTACCTGTCCCACTTATTAGGTGAGGAGGAACATTTTGCAAAAGATAATGCAGGATAGATGATACAGTGGGCTCCACTACCCCAGCTGCGCATTGCACCACAATGCCACCCCCTCTTGTATCTCAACTAAATCATGGCCCTTTTATAGATGGAGGATAGTCTGAAAGTCATGATGAACAGACAAGTTGGCCTACGCTTTAATTATGTCACACCCAGATCTATAGCTCAAGTGGTAGACTGAGTGAAAGATACCTCATTTTCAACACTGAGGTCTTGCTATCCTTTCCCTAGTGGGGGTGGCTAACAGTGAAGTGTGAACTGAAAGTGGAGTGTACTGACAAAAAAAAAAAAAAAAAAACATCTGATTTCACCCATTGTGTTTGGAACGCCTGGCATTTTGTCATCAAATTTCAGTTGGATTTAGAGCCCTGGCCATTTTCTTCTCAATTGTCCATTTTTACGTCCATAAATCATGGCTATGATAGTCCAATTTCTTCGATTTTCAGAATATGTTCCATTCCAGAGGGGCCCCATGATTTTGATGGTACACGTATTGCCTGCATGCATTCAAATTGAATTGCCAGTCCCACGTGTGTTTCGTTCATGAGTTTGTTTGATTTTCCAATTACAACAATAATGTAAAGTTACAAACTCATCGTTGTAGTCAAATGTATATTATGCTACCATACAAGTATGATTGGAGTAAGTAATCATTATCTTTTAAATTCAGATAGCATTTTCACTTTACCTTAATCATGAACATCTTACATTATAACTATCCAATCTGTGTCCATTAATCAAATGGTTAGGATCATCTCTTAAGTATGAACTTTAGGTTACAGTAGGATCCAAAGGAAGAAAAATAAACATTCATGCCATAGGTTCAGTGAACGCATGAGCTATGTGTCCCACCCACTTCTTAGGGAAGGAGCGACATGTTCCAAAAGAATGGTATTTTTCAAAAGACAGCGCAGGACAGATCAGTTGGGCTCCAGCAACCGGCGGCGCGTTGCACCAGAATGCTACCCCTTGAGCATCTCAACTAAAGCTTATGCATTTTATTCCCTCAATTTTCTCGAGCCATTAGGAAATTAGAGCTGAGCATGGGTCCGGATCGGATTAGATTAATTGGGTCCAACATAGTCCGATCCGAAATCTCAATGGCTTGACCCGAACTCGATCCGATCCGGGACCGAGTCCAGACCGATCCGAAATGTGCTTTGCCTGATCCGATCCGAGTCCGACTCAATTAGGAAAACCAAGTAGCATCGGATTGGGCATAGTTCGGATCAGTTCAATCTACGGTCTATACCCCATCCAAAGTGGGACCCACAATCTAGACAGTTCGGGTCATGCTAAAAATATGCCACATGTACAAAGAATGTTTTGTGAGAGTATGAATCGATATACTCAGCAAGAGTATCATATATGATGAATTCCCCAAATTAAGATGGAAATGATATGCGCACTGCTTTTGATACCCACACCCCTATTCAAACAACTTGCAATCAATAGCATGCAATTGCAAGTTTACAACTTTACCAATCCAAAGAGGAAAAAAGTGGGTATACTATCAAAAAGAGGTATATAAGTAGTCTCCGCTAAATGAGAACTCGCTGCAACTGTAGCAAAATCTCGCGATATTTTGAAACGAAATGATTACCTGAAAATTCGGTGAAGTGCTTGACCGAAGTGAGGTATATTGGACGAGATAACGCCGTCGGTTCGGTTCGGATCGGGTCGAATCCACTGGATCAAATCTATTTTGCCTAGCTCTAATTAGGATGGAAAGTCGTTTTTCTTTAACTACTTTATCAATGAATTGATCTAGAATCATTCCGCTGTGTATATATAAATAGAGAGATGCCATACCATTTTGTACGGGTACAAAGCCCGATGATTCTAACATAACCCTATATAACCCTATATATATATATATATATATATATGTATGTGTGTGTGTGTGTGTGGGGGGGGGGGGGGGGAGGTCTACCTCATGGGAACTCCCCATGAGGTCGAGTTGTGTGGGCCCCACCGTGATGTGGGTCAAACATCTACCCCATCAGTTAGATGCATCATTCCATGGTGGGCCATGGCCTTAAAAATCAAGTCAATACATAAATTGGGTGGGCCACACCACATGCAATAGTTGAGAGGGCTTACCCTCCCATTAAAACATTCATAATCACTTCTTGACCCACTGAGATGTGCTTCACAAATCTAGACCATCCATTATGTGTGTTCCACTTGGATGAGGGGCCAGACCAAATTTCAGCTGCATCTAAAACTCAAGTGGACCCCACCAAGTGATTTTATATGTTTTATGCACGTCTTCACATGGGTTTAGATGGTATGGCCCACCTGAGTCCCTTATATGGTAGATTTTTGGGATATCCTATAACCTAAAGGGGACCCATCAAATGAACAGTGTTGATGTTCAACCCACGTCACGGTGGGGCCCACACAGCTCAACCTCATGGGAAGTTCTCATGAGGTCAACCTCATGGTACCATTTCCCATACATATGTGTGTGTGTGCGCACGCGCGCACGTATGTGTATGTACACACACAGTGTGTGTGTGTGTGTGTGTGTACACATATATACATATGTGTGTATGGGAAATGGTACTATGAGGTCGACCTCATAGGAACTTCCCACGAGGTCGAGCTGTGTGGGCCCCACCATGACATGGGTCGAACATCAACACCGTTCATTTAATGGGTCCCCTTTAGTTTATAGGATATCCAAAAATCTGCCATATAAGGAACTCAGGTGGGCCATACCATCTAAACCCATGTGAAGACGTGCCTAAAACATATAAAATCACTTGGTGGGGTCCACTTGAGTTTTGGATGCAGCTAAAACTTGGTCTAGCCCCTCATCCAAGTGTGGACACATATAATGGATGGTCTGGATTTGTGAAGCACATCTCAATGGGCCCAAGAAGTAATTATGAATGTTTTAATGGGAGGGTAAGCCCTCTCAACTGTTGCAAGTGGTGTGGCCCACCCAATCTATGGATTGACTTGATTTTTAAGGTCATGGCCCACCATGGAATTGTGCATCCGACTGACCCGGTAGATGTTCGATACACATCAAGGTGGGGTCCACACAGCTCGACCTCATAGTACCATTTCTCCACACACACACACACACACACACACACACACACACATCATGTATGAGGTTGCCCTCATGGAGCTTCTCATGAGGTCCAAAATCGATTACACTTCCACTTTCGTGTTTTTAACTCGATCAAAGTAGTGGTGGAATGCAAAAATGAGGTTGCCTTGATGATCCCTATAAATTCCCCCTCCTCCTTCTCGCGGGTTTTGTCGAGACGATCGAACTACATTGAGCTTCACCCATCCCTCTACTAACGGAGTCCATCTGAAGTAGTGAGGTTTCCCTTGACTTCCCCATGTGAATGTGTTGTCCAGCACCCGGAGGCCCACCTGTTCAAGGAAAGGGCAGAAACCCTCCTCTGGCATTTGGTGAGATAGCTCCCTAAGCCATCTTTTGATTTTAGCAACAACTTCTGATACAATGATGGGTTTGTTATCAAATCTATTTGCATTTTTAGCCAACCAAAATTCCCACAAAATGATGCCTGGGGCTAGGCCTCGCATTCTAAGAAATCTCGAGCTATCGCTGGCTCTGCTGGTCCAACTGCATAGCCTTTGCTCTAGAGAGTAAATATGATCGTCGTGAACATAAAAAATGTTGCTAAAGAAAGGCCACACCTTTTTAGCTAGTCTACCTTTGCAAAAAAGGTCATCGATGGATTCCTCATCAATCCCTGAGGATGAACTATTGATCTGAAAAGGATACGCAACTGGGATGGGTTGTGTTTCTTCGTTGACTCCTTCAGAGGTGATGACCACTCTACGTGTTAGAGCGAGGATGACACAAACTACATCATTGTTATGCTGCTCTATGTCTGCTAAAGAGGAGGATAGTTGGATTCCCTGAGAGGGTTGCCCATAGTGCAATTCACAGCATACACATTTTGAGACTGTGTGAACACCAAGGCATTGCACCCCCTTTTTTCCATTGGGATCGCTCTTTTCAACGTCTTCAATGCCAACATAGATATTTTTGGTGGGATAAGCTTATGCCACACCCATTTTGCCTAATCCTAGTTATGGCTTCTACTACATAAGAGGTTTCATGCCGACTTAACAATAAATTTTCCTGATGGAGATGTTATCCAGATCAACTCATCTTCGCCATCGAAGATACTTATCTTGCTTGCTGCTATCCTGGCAAGAAGATAGGAAGGCACATAATTTGCTAACGGGGCCAAATTCCATCCATTAGGAGTGAGTAGGTCTTTTACCTTCATGGACATCATTTCAATAGGAACTCTGACACCATCCGCTTCTATAAGTAGCCCATTTTCTAGCCAGTTTTGCCTCCATAGGTTTACCTCTCTCCTTTGTCGATCATCCACCTAGAGTTGCAGATAGAGAAGGGAAGGTACCTAGCAATAGACTTCCATACCTTGGATCCCAAACGCATGGGCAAGGTGGGATTTTAAATGAAGTGGGAGAAGTATTTAGTTTGTATAAACTTTGCCCACAAAGACTACCCTTTGAGATCGGAGAAGCACATTTTCATGCAAAAGCTTGCCATGACCTCTCGAAGCCACCTAACAACCAAATTACCTTCTTTTTTTTGTAGCATATCCTGCCCAAGCTAACCCAAGGACGTTTCTTTTTATTATCTCTCTCCCCACATAAAGTCCGTAAACATAGTTTCTATTTTTTTGCATATGGAGGCTCGAATTTTGGTTGTTGCCAGAGTGTGAATGAGTTAACTTGAAAGCACGTGTTTCATTCGCACAATCCTCCCGGCCTAAGTCAGCATTCTCAGCATTAGTAAATGGCAAAATGGCAAGCTTCTTACAATAAATCTCTTCTTGTAAGAGGGTTTTTTTCTAGGTGAGCTTTGGTGTCTTTTAACAACAGGTGATGTTGATCTAATCATGAAGAGAGAAGGGTCTGTTCTACTGAGGTGAATGCATGTTCCGCCTGTTTAATATTTTGGAAGACATTCCTAAAAGCCTTCTTGTTCCAATCTCGGAGGAAAAAATTCAGCTTTTTAAGTTCCACCCCAATCGCCATTATTGGAGAAGCATTTACCTTCTCTCTCCAGCTTTTCTTAAGCACTTATAGGAATCCGTCATGAGTAGCCCACATCCTTTGGAATTTGAATTGATGTGGAGGCTTATCCTGATCTTTAAAGATATATATAAGGAGGGGAGTTGATCCAAGCGAAGGTGGATTAGATGCGAGACTTTGAAACAAGGGAACTCTCTCAACCATTCCAAATTTATCATGGCCTTATCAAGGTAGGCCCATATGCTACTTGTGCCTTGTTTATTGTTACACCAAGTGAACCTAGATCATGTGAATCCAATGTCCATTAGACATGTATCGTGTATACATTCACAAAATTCTACCATGGATCTAAAGTTCGGGGATCCACCTCTAATCCTTTCTGAAGGTTCGGTGATCACATTAAAATCACTGCATATTACCCATGGGCTACAACATGAGGTTCCTATTCTTTTCATTTCAGCCCAGAATTCTCTTCTTTCTACATGGTCACATTTAGCATAGACCACGGACAATAGCACCTCTTGTTGATTCCGTTCATACCCATTTTCATGGTTAGATTTTGCCTGGATACATGGACACTATATATGTTGATATAGCTATGATAGGAAACCCAAATTTTACCTTTTAAGGCATCTTTATCTACCCATTTATTGAAGCCCATATTTCTAGTAATGTTTGCCATCCTTCTACCATTGATCATAGGTTCTTGAATTTCCAATAGATTGACCTTTTCCTTTCTTACCAGGTTCTTCAAGTACCTCATCGTGGGCTCATTCCCTACCCCTCGAGCATTCGAAGATAGGAAATTAACCATAAAAAATAGAACCTTCTTCCAAGACCTGTTTCTCCTGTCTAGCATTCTTTACACCACTCTTCTTTCCCAATTTAATCCCTTTGTCTTTCTTTTTTAAATTCTTTTCTCCAATTTTCATTGCCCCTTCCTCATCGATTAGAGTATGAAAAGATTCATTGTCATCTGAAAAACCTTCCTCTCTAAGATCCACCCAAAGAATCGGATTGTCCACCCATTCTAAGCCTCTAGATGTTTGAAGGTGGGGTGGCGCCATATCATCACTATTAAGCTGCTCTTCTTCCATTTGTCCTTGGTTTGGCTGTAAACCTTATTTGGCATTCATCCACAAGTCTTGCATTCAGATTCCACTAACCAAGCTCTACGTAGATCCTTAGCAGCTCGATTTTGTTGGGTTGTTATGATATGGTTCTCGGTTTCTTCAAGTAGGGCCTCTTTGTGGCCCTACTTTTTCCTTTCTTGTTGTGCCTCCCTTATAGAAATTCACCAAACAGTTGTTGATCTTGTTGTGTTTGGTTTTCCCTCAGAGCATGTTCAATTCTCTTCACGGCATCATGATTTTCCAAGCAGCTTTCAATTAAATCCCCAACACCTAAATCCTAGTTTTGTGGATCTCCATTGGTTCCCCTAACCAAGTCTTCTGCAGCTGGTACTCTCTATTGTGATGACCAGAAGGTCTAGGCTGAGAGATCTGTTCAACATAGGAAGAGAGTTGGTGTCGGAGCATTGCAGGGATCGAGGATTGATTTGTTACATCTCTCTCTAAAGCATGAGGCGATTGTCCTAGTGCTTCTCTTGATGCTTCCTTTGTTGGGGCATATATATAAGCATTGGGTGTGCATTTGTCTTCATTGTGTCTACTTGTCGACTTTCCATGAGTTGTTACCTATTCTTGTAGCTCCTCTCTCCCAAATGATCTCTCCACCCATTGTTTTATGCCTTCTTGTTGGGGTGTAGGAGGCTAAGGTGGACAAGGTGTTTTCCCTGCTTGTATCATTGATGTTGGCTCTAGGTAAGCATGAATTAAGAAAAGGAGACCATCTGCCTCCAAATCTAGGAACTTGTACAATTGTACTCCAAGTTTGGGGACGATTTTAGCCCTAGCAAAAAGAAGGAATGATTTGTTTAGAGAGCAATTGTCCAGCTCTATGACCTTACTCATATAGCTAGCAATTTTAAAATTAATGAATCTAGCTATTCCATGCATGGATTGGGATACCTACTATGCGGATCTAAATACCTCTATTGGTGGAGCTGCATGAGCCCCTAGTGCTCCTAGTCCAAATGAAAAGTGATCATCTCCTCCCTAGACCGGAAAACAATTAGGAAAATAGTATTTGAGATCAAGATATATCTATGCAAGAAGCACCAAATTGAGATTCACGAAGGCCGTCCATTAGAGAGAGAATGGAGATGAGTGGGTTGTTGACAGTTCTGATAAGAGCATAAGTCAGTTCCCTTCGGCCACTCTCTGTCACCCATTTAGGAATTGGTATGGTGTCTTTGGGTGTCTCTCGATCCATTTCACCACGTAGGACTGCAGCATAATTTATACACTATGAGTTCGCATGTTTCTCATCTACTCTTGGCCTTGAGATGGCGTTGGCTTCCTGATGAGAAGGTCCATCTGTAGCGGTAGGAACCCACTGAAGGTTGATGATTCCTGATTTAGCTGCCTTTTACTGATTTTTTCCCTTGGCTATCTGTGACGCCCCAGCACGCTTCATGACACATGTGGGGGCCCCAGTGTGTGACTGCGACATGGTGAGGCTCTTGTCTTTGAAGCGAACTCTTTGTTGCGGTAGGAAACTTGTCCCACATCGGAAGAGTTGTGCAGGTTGTGGTGGTTATATGTTGGGTTTCTCCCTTAACGGACATGATGATTGAGCTTCGGCAAGCGGACAATATCATGTGCTTGTGGGGTGGGCCTTACAAATGGTATCGCCGGCTTCGGTGGGGGATAATGTGACGCCCCGATTTTTTCCCTTGGCTACACATGTGGGCGGACCACCCTAGTGGGCCGCGACTCCCGGTTCTACTTCCGAGCGAGCTACCTCGTAACTTGTCCCACATGGATGCTTCCGCTTGATCTGTAGATTTGTATCTCACAAAAGTGAACCCCATGTTCTTCCTTGTATGATGGGATCAAGGAATGAGGATGTCAGTGATGTCTCCAATTTTTTTGAAGAGTTTGTGTATATCATCCAATGAGATTAGAATTGGAAGGTTCCCCACATAGAGGCTGGAGGGCTCTCTGTATCTTCGATTCTACTTTCGACGTATAGTCTGCCACTTGCCCTCTTCACCCTTGACCACCATTTGCTACAGGATTGACTTCACATGACTACCATCATTGTCTACAAAGCTTTGAAGACATTTAAAACCATCAACTCGACCCATTGAAATCATTGTATGTAGATTAGATGGCCTAACTTTGTAATTTGGTAAAGTGGTGAACAAGTCTATTTGGGAAATTCAATGACTTTCAAGGATTCCTCAAGTGTAAGAATCTAATCCAATTGGAAGGATATAAACCCAAATATGGCATGCCGAGAGACTTTCATTAATTAGGAACAAAACAAATTTCAAGTTGTGGTCTACCATAAACCCTTAATTACATCTCTAGAAAAATTCTTAATTGAAAAGTAAAACTAGCTATAGGAGTTAGTCCATTATAGAATAGAAGATAGAATAATAAATCATTATCTATGGTCTTTCAGCGTCAGAGTGTTCAGATCATCAATTAAGTTGGGGGACTTGTGACACCTTTAGTGTACACAAGCTTGAATCACTTTAGCAATGCTATGGGCCTCACTTGCCAAATATGAACTAAAGAGGATGCTTATTACTGCCTATTATTTGGTGATAAGATCCACTGTGTTTGTATAAATGTTGTAATATGTTTACACTTGGGCTCAGGGGAGTCAAGCCAAGAGACATTAGTCTCAGAGTTGTTGTACCTATTGTCCTTGAACAATGGCCGGAGGAAAATGCTCTACAACTTGATGTAGATGTTGTAATAGGTCTATTATTGCACGTAAAATCCTATCCCTTGGGAACCTAGTGTCATGGCATCTCCTAGGAGTCTCCGCACAGGACTTTACCAATGGAGAGAGGAGCGTTTAGGCACATTAAGTTCACCTTAATAAGAGTTTACACGTAAAGTCCCTTAGGCTGGAATGTAGTCTAAAATCCTCAATGCATCTCGAAATGAGTTCAAAAGGGGTATTTATAAGCTGGTAGGGTCCAGATTTATTACTTGAGAGACATGTGATGCTTCATGATTGGTAGGCAAAATATAAAAGATCTGTCGATACTAGCCCTAGCACCTACCTTAGCAGTTTGGTGTTAGGTGCTCTACGCTTAGCATAGAGGCTTTTGCTAAAGAGCTATTATTTAGTGTAAAAATCTAAAGTTAGCACAAGGAAATTAGGGATTGTTGGGGGACCGCGGAAGCACATAAAGATGAATCAAGCAAAGTATTCCAATCACACAATCAAGTCCAATCACAAACACTCTGAATTTAACATGGAAAAACTCTTAAGGGAAAAAACCACAGCACAAATGTAACATCCCGAATTTTTGCCAACCTGGAATTAGACGTCCTTAGGCAATGGGTCAATCCTAACACCTTACTAACTTGTCAGAACTCAATCCCACAGTCTAAAATCGCTTTTTAACCATTTTCCTTCACAAATCTCACCTTTCACTACCTTATCCTTCAAAAGTAACTAAGTGTTAAACTAGATTAGCTATGAAATTCGCTTGATCTACTTTAAATACGATCTGTAAGACTCAAAACTTATAGAATCATTGACACTAGGTTACCCTAAAATTTAAGATCAATCTCATTACCCGGCTGCTCTCCGGAGCATCACAAAACTCTATATCAGATCTGGACCGCACATCGAAAGTCTGAATAATACAAAGTTATAGGATTAGGACCGCCTTGCTGGGCTTGACCACCATCTCGGAAATCAAATCCAGCTAATGTCCCGGGGCTATTCGCTTGAGTCCGGAGCGAAGAGTGTGAGAAACGTGAAATTAATTAGAAATAAAGTCCAATTTTAAGTAATCTGAGACTTGATGTTTGCGGGCCAAATATAAGCAATCAGACCGTCAGAATCTGACCCAAATACACCCTCGGATCAGGAGAAATTTTATATACATGGCAGTGTACTTGAAATCCCCAATCGAGTTTCAGTGACCGTTGAACTGAAATTGGTCTGCCACACGTGATCTGAGAATCCGACTGGAATGAAAACTTAACTCCACCTAGATCCAAGGTTGGTGAGCTCAAGTCCAACCGCACACAGAAAAGGGGCCTCCAGAAGTGCTCTGTTGGATCGAAATGGACCCACTTTGGATATAACCTAAGTATACCTTGACCCTGGGTCTATTTTGGTTATGTTTTAGCCTATATAAGGACCTAAAACCCTCACTCTCTCATTCCATACGAATTTGAGAAAAACCTAGGAGAGAGAAGAGAGAAAAGAGAGAGAAAGTGTGGGAGAGGTGGGAGATTCTTCCTGCCATTCTATCCTGTCAATCTACAGGCTTAACCATCGCTTTTCCGGTGATTTCCGCTTCATTTCTATTTAAGAAAACCCTAACTCTAACCTGTTTTAGAGTTTAAATTGATTTAAGTAGCGAAATAGCTAACGTATCCCATGTTATAGGTTGATATACAGTTGTAGACAAAGACTTAGAGATTCTATCGACTCCGTTACGCTTCTACGACGTAAGGTGTAGACTTTGGATGTATAGGTTATGGTTTTCAAAACTTTCAATGTCAGATAATGATAGATTCATGATCTGCATGCAATTGCACATGTACAAAGTGCTGTCCGTTTCGTTTTTCAGATATACATTAACTATGTTGAATATACTGTATTCCTCGTATTTGTAGAAAATACCGTATACGTATGAAATACGGATTTGTGCTTGCCATGATTAATTGTTGTCTAGGTATGCTAAATACATGTGTATCAACTTCTGGGTGAACGGATTAGCCTAACACCTGCTATATTAACATACGTCGTGTATGTTCTAGTTGTAGCCTAAGTGTTTGCAGAAATGCTCAAATGAATATGGAACTATAATTTATGCTTGCCATGACTATTGGTCATGTATGTATGATCATGGTTCATGTGGCAATCCTTTGTGAAAGGATTCGCTACGACTTGCATTTTAACCAGTATATTATAGATATGTTGGAATGTGTAGTCTAAGTGTTTGTGAAAATGCTTGTATAGGTATGTACTTAAGCTAGTAGTGCCTTGTGTCTGTATTGAGATAGAATTCTCAACTACCCTAGTGATGTATATGATTTCCTTCATGTAAGTTGTTTAGCTTAATCACTTACTGGTTTATGAAATGTATGTGTTTGAATTTCCTGTTTGCATTGTGTTTTATAACATGCTTGTTAATATGTTTGAATTACTTGTTTATTTAACTCTACGCTAACTACTTCACATGTTTAAGTTGTATTCCATAAAATCCGTGAAGGGTGATGGGGGAGTGGTGTAACGATTCTGTGCAACAGCCCTGGTAGCCCTAAGCGGACAATATTGGATATTTGATTGTATGATTTGAAATCTGGATCCATTACTACTTTAACTGTTCCGTAATTGAATGTGATTGGGGCTATTGTATAGTCCAGGTAATCGGTAACTGGATTGAATTCGTGGCTAAGATTCATTCGCCACGTGAGATGCGTTCGACGAACCCGAGTCGTACTTCGGTTGGTGATAGTGGTTGGCCACACGAAGTGCTTATGTACTTCATGTTGTTCAACTTGTCGTGCGCTCGAGCTAGCCGAGCTCATCAAGTAACCCGATCTGTCTAATGTATGTTCATCATGTTTGGACACTACTGTTTGAACCTAAGGTACCGAACTTACCAGTGCAACCCCGTTAACCTTGGTACCTCGATCCGCTAAGACTCATGAGCCGGGCATGGTAGTATGGGACACCATGGTCGATCTGTCGGCCTACACTGGGGCCATGTGCCTCCCCGTAGTGACCAGTGAGCAACCAGACTCGTGAGCCGAAAACTGTGGTATGGGACACTGTATTCGAGCTGTCGGCCTACACTGCTTTGATGGGTGATGGGGGAGTGGTGTAACGATTCCGTGTAACAGCCCTGACCGTACCCGATGTAGTGACCTTGAGCATACTCTGAATCTGTGGAGAGGCGACGAGCCTTCTCGTAGTAAATAGAGTATAAACTAGGCTTGTATTGATAAGGTGATGGGGGAGTGGTGCAACGATTCCGCGTAACAGCCCTGGCAGCCCTTACAGTGACCTAGAATCGTATCATCGTATGAGATTATCTAGGATTGATGACCCTAAAATGGATCATTGTTTGGGAATGATATAAGGGAGGTACCTTAGTTTTCCAATACTGTTGTATGAAAAGGACTAATAACAACTCGGTAATCATGCTCATCATCGCACTGCATGTGCCTGGAAGATGTGGAGCACTGAGGGATGAACGCATGCTGCAGACGTAAGATGGTGTCGCATGAGGGAGTATGTTGGTGAGGGCATGCATCATGACTACATTCATACTTGCATTAATAAGAGTATTTAGGAGTGTTTGATTGTACTGCTTTATCATTAATAACATGTTAACATATGCTTTATTGTTCCACTGAGTTGATCACTCACTCCCACGTTACGGGACGGTGTTCCGGACACCCATCAGACTTTATCTGATTGCAGATGGAGACGCTACTTCTGAGGCGAAGCCGGACTTTTGTGGCAATGAGGATGTTTTCTCATATATGTTGTTTTCTAGCGGCTTCATGAGAGTCGTGTCTTGATCGACGGGGTTACAGGGATGTTGACTAGAGGACCTTACACATTTGGTATATTTTGAAATTGTACTTGTAATGAATTAACCTGGTAACATTATCACACTATAGAGACTCACCACAGTTTATATATTTTATATATCTATCACAGTCTTCCGCTTGCAAATTTAACTATCTCTGGAGTATGCTATGCTGTTTTGGTATAATCTCATTCATGTTTCCATGCTCTCATCATAATCATCATTATCTGTGTTGCATAAGTGATGCATTGGAACTCGGGAGCCGAGCTTTGCTCGACCCCCGATTTTCACGGCATTACAACAAAGCGACAATAATGCGCTATTAAAGCAGAAAATTACAAGAGATGGAGATCATCCAATTCGAACAAGCCACGAATCACCCTAAGAAATGTCCTTAAAACCCTAGAATGAATTAGAAAGCTATAATATACTCAAATTTCGATTACACCCATATATATAGCATATACAAGAATCACAATCGAAATCGAAAATAAATCCCATACTTACACAATTCTGTGCCCGTGCTCGATGGCACTTCGATGGCATCGACAGACTGTCGATGGTATTGAACACCCTCGATGTCATCAAGTAGAACACTAAAACATTCCATCGACTAAACATGAATTTTTCATATTTTTTCGATGGGACTTTGATGGCATTAACAACCCATCGATGGCATCTAACCCCTTCGATGGCATTGAGTAAGACACTATAAAGTGTCCAACACCCAACATGGGATTTTCAAATTTTCTCAATGGCATCGAGCAGTTGTTCGATAGCATCAAACAACTGATGGATTCGAATGGTCTAACAATGGCATCGACAAACCCTGTTGCTAAAAGATTTGAGACATCAACAACAATTTCCACCATGTCTTCAATCTTCATTCTTCATAACTTCTTGTTATCATCTCTAATTTTGTCTTGTATCATATTTTCACCATCATTTCTTGGTCACACTCCGTCTTTTATCTATGTCGTCTTCAAGTCCAGAGAAGCTGCACAGAACTTAAACTTGTTTGTGAAAACTACCTTAGTGAGCATGTCCGCCGAATTCACGCTCATGTGAATTTTCTCTAGAGGCACGCCTCCTTCCTCAAGTACATGTCAAATAAAATGGTGACGCACATTAATATGTTTAGTACGTGAGTGATAAATAGAATTTTTAGCCAAATTAATCATGCTTTTGCTGTCATAATTAACCAACACAACCTCCTATTGAAGCCCCAATTGATTTATCATCCCTCTCAACCAAACATGTTCCTTGAATTCCTCCGTCACAGCCATATACTGATCATCTTCGATTGTGAAAAGATCCACCACAGACTGAAGCTTCGACATCTAACTGATCATTTAACCTACTAACACAAACGAGTAACCAGAAGTTAACCTTCCATTATCCACATTGCCCATGTAATCAAAACCCACATAGCCTACTAACTTGGCCTATGATTTCTCAAAAGATAAGACGCAGTCCTGCGTACCTCGAATGTATCGAAGTAGCCATTTCATTGCTTCCCAGTGTTACTTCCTAGGGTTAAACATGTGTAAGACCTGTATCCTAGTCTGTACCATTCCGTAGGCTTCCGTGGTCCTTCCGGTCGAATTTCGGCAATCCTCGACCCGTATCCGACGTTTATGCGCGATCCTAAGTGAGTCCCGCATATCAGAGTCGACACAACTCGAAACTTGTACCTTGGCGACCGCGCCTTCACTGTCGTTTCAACGCTGTGACTCGCGCATCGAACCAATACCCAGGGTAGAAGATGTAGGCCCACGTTCATTTCTAGAAAAATGTCATGCGTTGCGAACTTCGAGAAAATCTCTACAACATGTCTCATCAATCAATTAATCAATCAATGTCAAGTACAAGTCATACCCCAAGTACAACAACCCATCCCTTCCCATTCCCAAAGTCAACTCTCTCTCTCTCTCTTTCTCTCTCTCCACCCATCCCTTTCTTACAACACATCACTCCACCCATCACCCATCACACCACATCACCCATCCCATATCATACCATCACTTCTCTCTCTTCCTCACTTCTCAAAAAAAAAAAAAAAAATCTCTCCCAAGCAACAAAGCATTTCAACGTCCAAACCTTTCCAAGCCCCCTTCCAAAACAACAAGTGTGGCCTACCCTCTCATCTCTCATCCCCACCGTCAAAAGTCCATTAACCACCGTCAAAAGTGAAGGCAAGGAGCTAAGGAGGCTAAGGGATCAAGGAGAAGGCCTAGAGGTAGGTGATCCACCGTTGATTCTTATTTTAGGGTCACTTATTGTGGGACCCACTTGATGAATACATTGTATTTGAGAGGACCCAATAGTGTCGGGGTCCCTCTCTCTCTCTCCCTAGAATGCAGTGGGCCCCACGGAATTGTGTTAAATCTACTCCATCCATCAGACGGTGTGGCCCACTGCATTTCAGGAGAGATCTACTCCATCCATCTTATAACTTTCCGGCAATAGTAATAGATGGTAACAAAGATTTAGAAAGTTCCAAAAATGTACGTACTTGTGACCGTTGATCCACTCTCGAGGAATCTATGCGGCGATGATGATGACATCGTGAGGTCCAAATCATGACTTTAAGAAATAGCATGGCCCAGCACAAGGTAATTGAGAATGTAGGAATGGATGGCCATATGTAACTGTGAAATTTTATTTTCATTATCGAAACTATTAGATACAATCGAAAAGATGGTATCTTTTTTTATTTTTTTGACAGTAAATGAAGAAAAAAAAAAAACCCACAGTAAGAAATTCATGGGCTATAAAAACCCAATGAATCTATTATTCAAGAAACAAGCAAAATCGAAGCATTACCTAGACGTGGGAGAAAGCATTGTTGTCGGTGATTCGTAGCCAAACAGCACTTTAATCTCTTTTTTTTTCTTTTTTTTTTTCTTTTTTATTTTTTTTTTCTTTTTTTTTCATACAGCACTTTAATCGATATTCTACAATCTTGAAGGAAATGGGACCAATAAGGATATTCAAGGAGAGCGTTTCCAATGGCTATGTGGGTATGTTTTTAATTCAGACAAGTGGGCCTATGCTTTGGTAATCCAGATCTTTATTTTGTCACACCCTGATCCATAGCTCAAGTGGTAGACTGAGTGAAAGATACCTCGTTTCAACACTGATGGATGATACCCAAAAACACTCCCATATTGAAGTATTTGAATCCTTTGATTATTCAAAGGTTAAAGACACTGTCCATGGTTAAAGTCAAAAGGTTAAAAATACTCTAATCGATGACACTGTCATTTTTTTCCGTGTGTTTATTAACCATCCAAGGTGAGTCCCATTGTATAAACGGTTTGGATCATTGAAAGATGACACCAGCACACGTGGCATAAGCATGAGAGATCTGAGTGGTCCATAAGGTTGGACACCCTTGCTCCAGTAGGGCCAGTCTACTCTGGTCAGTCAGTCATAGGAAACAAACATGTCTAAAACAGTCTTCTCCAAACAGTCGATGTATTTTGTGCATTATTACCTTTACATCTACCTAGTTTGGCAAGCATGGTGGATGGTTCCGATTAGAGCTGTACACGAACCAAGTTAGCTTGGTTAACTCGCTCAACTTGACTCGACTCAAAACTAAGTTCAAGCCGAGCCGAACTGATTTTTTCAGCTTGAAAAAATTTCTCGCCGAGTCTAACCTAGATTGAGCTTGACTGGACTCGGCTCGGAACTTGACTCAGTTCAAATCGATTCAACTCGGATCGGTTCACTTAATATAAATATTTTATAAATATTTATATTTTTAAATAAATTATATATATATATATAACTCTAAAACCTAAACCCGAACTCAATTCATAGGCTAGAACTCGAATTCAAACTCAACTCGAAAGATCGAGTTCAAACTCGAGTCAATATTGAGCTCGACCCACACTTACGCAACTCTGTGCGCGTGCTCGATGGCACTTCGATGGCATCAACAGACCGTCGATGGTATCGAACACCCTCGATGTCATCAAGTAGAACACCAAAACATTCCAGTGACTAAACATGAATTTTTCAGATTTTTTCGATGGAACTTTGATGGCATTAACAACCCATCGATGGCATCTAACGCCTTCGATGGCATTGAGTAAGACACTATAAAGTGTCCAACACCCAACATGGGATTTTCAAATTTTCTCGATGGCATCGAGCAGTTGTTCGATAGCATCAAATAACTACCAATGGATTCAAATGGTCTGACAATGGCATCGACAAACCCTGTTGCTGAAAGATTTGAGACATCAACAACAATTCCCAACATGTCTTCAATCTTCATTCTTCATAACTTGTTATCATCTCTAATTTTGTCTTGTATCATAGTTTCATCATTGTTTCTCGGTCACACTCCGTCTTTTATCTATGCCGTCTTCAAGTCCAGAGAAGCTGCACAGAACTTAAACTTGTTTGTGGAAACTACTTTAGTGAGCATGTCCGCCGGATTCATGCTCATGTGAATTTTCTCTAGAGGCACGCCTCCTTCCTCAAGTACATGTCAAATAAAATGGTGACGCACATTAATATGTTTAGTACGTGAGTGATAAATAAAATTTTTAGCCAAATTAATCGTACTGTACTGTCACAATTAACCAACACAACCTCCTATTGAAGCCCCAATTGATTCATCATCCCTCTCAACCAAACACATTCCTTGAATTCCTCCATCACAGCCATATACTGATCATCTTCGATTGTGAAAAGATCCACCACGGTCTGAAGCTTCGACATCTCAACCTACTAACATAAACGAGTAACGGCAAGTCAACCTTCCATTATCCACATTGCCCATGTAATCAAAACCCACATAGCCTACTAACTTGGCCCATGATTTCTCAAAAGATAAGATGCAATCCTGTGTACCTCGAATGTCTCGAAGTAGCCATTTCATTGCTTCCCAGTATTACTTCCTAGGGTTAGACATGTGTAAGACATGTATCCTACTTCGTACCGTTTCGTAGGCTTCCGCGGTCCTTCCAGTCAAATTCCGGCAATCTTCGACCCGTATCAGATGTTTACGCGCTATCCTAAGTGAGTCCCGCATATCAGAGTCGACATGACTCAAAACTTGTACCTTAGCGACCGCGCCTTCACTGTCGTTCCAACGCCGTGACTCGTACACTGAACCGATACCCAGGGTAGAAGATGTAGGCCCACGTTCATTTTTAAGAAAATGTCGTACGTTGCAAACTTCAAGGGAATCTCTACAACATGTCTCATCAATCAATCAATCAATCAATGTCAAGTACAAGTCATACCCCAAGTACAACAACCCATCCCTTCCCATTCCTAAAGTCAACTCTCTCTCTCTTTCTCTCTCTCTCCACCCATCCCTTTCTTACAACACATCACTCCACCCATCACCCATCACACCACATCACCCATCCCATATCATCCCATCACTTCTCTCTCTTCCTCATTTCTCAAAAAAAAAAAAAAAAATCTCTCCCAAGCCACAAAGCATTCCAACGTCTAAACCTTTTCAAGCCCCCTTTTAAAACAACAAGTGTGGCCCACCCTCTCATCTCTCATCCCCACCATCAAAAGTCCATAACCACCATCAAAAGTGAAGGCAAGGAGCTAAGGAGGCTAAGGGATCAAGGAGAAGGCCTAGAGATGGGTGATCCACCGTTGATTCTTATTTTAGGGCCACTTATTGTGGGACCCACTGATGAATGCATTGTATTTGAGAGGGCCCAATAGTGCCAAGGTCCCTCTCTCTCTCTCTCTCTCTCTCTCTCTCTCTCTCTCTCTCTCTCTCTCTCTCTCTCTCTCCCCAGAATGCAGTGGGCCCCACCGAATTGTGTTAAATCTACTCCATCCATCAGACGGTGTGGCCCACTACATTTCAGGAGAGATCCACTGTCTATATAGTATATATAATATATTATATTTATATTATGATAATATTATATTAATATATATACATGGTGGGCCACGTGCATGTGGGACCCACCATGGTGCCTATGTTATTCCACACCGTCCAGCATCTCTCCAACGTCTCTGGACGCTGGACGTGCAGTCGTGGGCGTGGGTGTGGCTAACAGTAAAGTGTGAACTGACATGGGTGTGTACTAACTAGCTAAGCTTGGGGTGGGCTGCTCTTGCAGGCCCCACCTTGATGTATGTATATAATCCATGTCGTCTATCCCATTCTCAAGCTCATTTTAGGCGTTGAGCCAAAACATGAGGCCAATCTGATAATCAAGCGGGCCATTCTATGAGAAACAGTAGTGTTTACTGTTAAAACCCGCATTGATGTTTTTACTCTCCAAAACATGCTGCATATTGGGCTTATTTGGACTGTCTTAAGCCATGGAGTCCAACGATTGGAGTGGATCCACAAGATGCGGCCATACCATGGAAAAACCACAGAAAATTTAAAAAAAATAATAATAATAACATAAGCAGTAGCGCAGGTGGCGGCTGCATGCAGATGAATTGGCAGGGACCCATGGTCCCAGCCATGATGTGTGTGGAACATCTACTCCGTGCATTAGGTGGGCCCCTAGGGCAATGCCCCCCCCCCCAACAAAAAAAAAAATTCAGTCATGCAGGGACTCAGGTGGCCCACGTTACAAGAAATAGAGGTGATTGAACGTCTGCCATGGAAACCCTTTTTAGGACAGAAAAGTTTTGAATCAAGTGATATTTGTTTTTTTTCCTCCTCATTCAGGTCCGTGTGACCCTATCAGCAAGTTGGGTGGAAAATAAACATTATGGTGGGCCCAGGTCCGTGTGACCCTATCAGTAGGTTGGGTGGAAAATAAACATTATGGTGGGCCCCACGTGGGACCCACTGATGTATGTGTTCCACACCTTCCATTAGTGTGGCCCCCACCATGACGTATGTGCTTTACCTATGTTGTCCATCCCTATGGGACCCACCATGATGCATGTGTTCCATCCAAACCGTCCAACCATTTTTGAAAGATAAATTTAAGGCTTGAGACAAAAAATAATAATAATAATAATAAGACAGATCTATTTATCATGTGGACCACAATGCACAGTGAGGATTGAACGTCTACCATTGAAATCCTTTGGGACCTTATGATCAGATTGGATGGGAAATAAATGTTGTGGCGGGCCTTGGGAATTTTAATGGTAGAAATTATTATCACCACTTATATTTGGGTGTGGCCCATGTGGTGTGGCCCACTTACCATATTTATGGCTCATTGTTGAGGCCCACCTTGATTTGTATGAGGCCCGTTGTTGAGGTCTACCTTAACAGATATGAGGCCCATGTGATTAGAGGCCCATCTTGATGTATTTGTGGCCCGATGTTGAGGCCCACTTGGATATATATGAGGCCCATGTGATGCGACCCATTTGATGTATTGGAGTCCTTGGGTCGAGGCCCAACGGGATGTAAATAAGGCCCATTGCGATGTGCAATTCCACCATGGTTTATGTGATGTTATTTTAGCGGCCATGCCTTGGGAGCAATGATGGTTTGACGTCCACATTGTACGGATGACGTTGGTTAAATTTCTACATTGTTACTCTCCCTAAGACCCATTGATAGGCCCATACTTATAGTGTGTAGGCCGTCTAGGCCTATCTTCGTTATGAAAAAAGTCTGTCACCATATAACATGTTTAGTATAGCTCCATGATTCATGCTCATACGCATTATATGTATGTTTAATATAAGAAGTGACTGATCATAGCATATGCCTTTGAGCAGATTGTTTATGGGCTCCCTAATAGGTGGAGTTGCTCAACATGAGCGCGTAGTACGCGCAGGACTGTTGCAGGACTGGTAGTATGATTCATGCACTTGCATTTGTGTGATTGTGAATATTGTATGCCCTACCGACATCAGGGCCATAGTCTCCACAAACACATCGTGGGTGGCCGGATTGGATACCGAAAATACTATTTCTAGCATCGGGGCACCATAGATGTCCCTGGGTGAAAATCCCTAAACCCAATGGTACCACAGGATGACTCCAACATCGAGACCAAGTGGATACATGAGTGCACGAGGGCCGAATACCAAGAGGTCGCGTCTCCCACTGTGTCGTGGTCGGTTGAAAAGGGGTGTAGCCTTACCCGCTCGAGCGTAGGGGGCATTAATAGGCTGAGTTTGACCAGCTCGTGAATGAATCCGCTATCGACATGCTGGATAGGTATTGCCAGACTATTGGTCGGGAGGATAGTGAGGTTTCTTACACTCACTTGGATTGTGCGGCTGGGAGAGAGACAGTGTCATTTGGAGTGTATTAAACCCCGGTGATTATCCAAAATGAGAACCGTACTGATATTTGATGAGCTATATTGATATGATGATTAGCATGCTTGACTTGCACTTTACATCGCATGGCCTTGACATGGCCGATAGCATTCATGTTCTGCACCGCATAGCCTTGGTACAGATAATTGCATTTACGTACTCATCAGCATGATTCCACATTACTCTAACCTTGCACTCTGAGCACTCTTATATTGTGCACACACTTACACCACCCTCTAAGCTTTCTATAAGCTTATGCACGATTAATGCGTGCAGGTGACGCCAGGGTGCAGCCGTAGTCTCGCCACAGTTGGAGCGTGCAGTCGAGCTTCAGGAGCTTCCGTTATTTGCATTATCTTGTATTTTCCTTCAGACACATTGTACTCAAGTTTTTGTTCATAGTGGATTTTACCATGGTATTCTTATGGTTATTGTTCGTGGGTTATGCTTATGGTTATGCTCATTACAAATCAAATCATATTTAAAATCCTCCTTGTAGGATCCCAGGATTGAAACATAGTATATGGGTGCCAGGAGCTGAGAATGGGGTACTATGGAGGCTGTCAACGTCGGATTCGGTGATCGGGAATTTTATGAGCCCGGTTTCCGAGTTTGGGGCATGACAACATATATCTATTAACAACACCCACCGCATGTGAAATATTCAGTCTCGTATAGAGTATGACATACATCAAGCTGCCAACTATGCTCGAATAAGGCACACTAGACATATCATGCTTTTCTTCATTTGTTTTAAGACATTGTTCTGAAGATAGCTTGAAGTAAGCCACATGGGGAATTTACGTTGACTGGCTTTGCCTTGTCAATCCCATATTTCATCAATACATTCTCAAGATTTTCCTTCTAAGATAACCAAAGCCTGCTCTTCTTCCTATCTCTGTATATATCAATATTGAGAACCCTCCTTACAGTCCCCAAATCTTTCATGTCGAATGTCCCTGATAATTAAGTCTTCGGTATGTCAATCTTAAACATGCTATGACTGGCGATCGACATGTCATCAACATACAAAACTAAGATAATGAACTTTCCATCACTCAGACATGATGATCATATTCACTCCTAATAAACCTCTGACTCACTATGAAAGAATCAAACTGTTTGTATCACTGCCTACGCAATTGTTTCAGGCTGTACAATAACCTCTTTAACGTGCAAACCTTGTTCTTTGCCCCTTTTATTTTAAAACCTTCTGGTTGCTTCATGTAAATCTACTTTTCCAATTTCACATGCAGTAAGGCAATTTTCTCATCCATCTGCTTCAGCTTAAGATCGTATTTGGCAAGTAGCTCCAACATAAATCTTATAGATACTTGCTTCACAATTGACACAAGTATCTCAGTGAAGTCAACACTTTCCCTCTAAGCATATCCATTTGCTACCAACCTTTCCTTGTACCTATTATGTTTCTTTTTAAAGATCCACTTGCACCCAATCACTTTTCGACCGATGGAAAGCTCCACTAGCTCTCACGTCTCGTTCTTGTATAAGAAGTCTATCTCATCATTCATCGCAGCTTTTCACTTTTTGGCATCTGGCTCAACAAAAACCTTTTGAATAGTAGACGGATCCCCCTCATCTGTAATAAGGGCATATGTGACATTTGAGTCATCCCTGTATCTCGCCGGTAACCTATGATCCCACGGAGAATTGCTTCTCACAGGTGGCTAATCTACCTGCTCCTATACCTCGGTTTGCATTTTTGTCTCAGCCTGAGTCTCATCTCTGTCTATCTGAACATCCACAACCAACTTTTTCGGTTCCTCATGCTCATCCTTACAGAACAAGGATCCTTTGTCAAATTTAACATCACGACCAAGGATGATTTCCCGTGTGACTCGATTATATAGCTTGTACCCTTTCACACCACCACCATAGCTAATAAAGATATATTTCTTAGCCCTTTGGTCTAGCTTATCTCTCTTACAACAAAATACACGTAATCCCGAGTAATCTACCTACTGACCACTTCACACTTCTCTGGAATCTTGCAATCAATGGTCGTAGAAGAGGATCGATTCACCAAGTAATAAGATGTGTTAACGGCCTCAATCACAAGTGTTTGCCCAATCTAACATTATTAATGATGCATCGAGCCCTTTTTAAGAGAGTTTGATTCATCCGCTCAGCCACATTGTTCTGCTCTGGTGCACGGTGCACTATATTGTACCTCATGATCCCTTCATCTTTATAATTTGATTGAATTCTCCATAAGTGAATTCTCTACAGTTATCTATTCTTAAGACCTTCACCTTTCACCCTGTTTGTTTTTCTACCATCGTCTTCCACTTCTTGAAGTTAGTAAAAATATCGGATTTATTTTTCATAAAATAAACTCATACCTTTATAGAATAGTTGTTAATAAATATGACGAATCATCACAACCCTCCACCAGAAACCATAGGTGACGACCCCCATACATCAAAATGTATATAATCAAGAACACCCTTACATACATATTTTCCATATTTAAAAGGTAATCTTGAATGTTTACCATATATACAATGTTCGTATATACTTAAATCAAAACTTTTAAAAGTTAGAATTAAACAACGGTTAGAAAGTACATTCATGTTCCGCTCGCTCATGTGGCCCAAGCGTGCATACCACATATGCGCAAACGTGGAATCCGTTATAAACGTTGCAGCTCCACTCGATGAAGTACTCTCGATCAACCTGTAAAGATCTCTATTCTATTGTGCCTTCGTGACAACGAGTGCCTTCTTTGAAACTTTAAGAACATGATCAAAACCAGTGAATCTACGCCCAGGCGCCTTAAGTGCTCCAAGAGATATCAAGCTCTTCTTCATATCAGGAACGTGTCTCACCTCGGTTAAGGTATGCTCCGCGTCATCAAACATCTTACACACCAATCCAACACCCACTACATTATAGGCATTATCATGGCCCATAAATATATGGCCACCATCGCACTCTCTGTAACTGGTGAACTAACTCCAATAAGGAGTCATGTGATACGATGTCCCAGTATCTAAAATTCATTCATCCTTAAGATCATTGTATAAGTGTCTAACCATGGACACTGATAACACATCATAACCACGCATACCTACATCAGACTCTGCAGTGTTGGCCTCCCTGTAAGAATCCTCTGAATTCACTTTTCTTGCTTTAGGATTTGTGTAATCCTTATTCATGTGTCCGGACAGCCTATAATTCTAGCACTTCAACTTTCATTTTCTATTGCCCTTGGATTTGGACATCAATCAAGAAGATTCACTGTCCTGCTCAAAATTTTGAGCCCTCGTAACAAATTCATCAGTAGAGGCACCCACGTCACCGCTTTTCTTTCTCATCGTCTTTCCTTGAAAGGCTGAGATAACGGTATCAACTTTAATGGTCGATCTACCAGTATACAAGGAGTCCTTGAATAACTCATACAAAGCCCAGAGAGAATTTAACAGGATGCATGCTTAATCCTCATCTTTCATCGTTTCCTCCGCATCTAGCAATTTACAAATTATTTTGTTAAAGTTACTAATGTGGGCCTCAACATCAACCCCTTCTGTCATCTTCAGATTAAACAACTAAAGCTTCAAGTATAGGTGATTCTCAAGAGATTTCTTCGCATAGATGTCCTCTAATTTCGCTCATGTACTTGTCGCAGTTTTCTCTCTTGTGACATTATAGAGGACTTCATCTATTAGGCACAATTGGATAGAGGTTCTCATTTTCTTATCCATCTTGTTTCATTCATCATCTATCATAGTTTTCAGTCACTTCTCAAGGAGTACATCATCCAATCTTTGCCAAACTAGGAGATCAGTCATCTTGACCTTTCATAGTTCAAAATTATTTTTTTTAAAAATATTTCTCAACATCGAACTTAGGATTAGAAGCCATTGATACTATACTTTCATATTCAAATTGTGTCCCAATGTTAATCTCTGATGCCACTTGTTGGGTGACCATGGAAGCACACAAAGATGAATCAAGCAAAGTTCTCCAATCGCACAATCAAGTCCAATCACAAATTAACACTCTAAATTTAACATAAAAAAACCCTTGTAGGAAAAAACCACAACAGAAAGCGACAGTAATGCACTATTAAAGCAGAAAATTACAAGAGATAGATATTACTCGATTCGAACAAGCCTCGAATCACCCCAAGCTATGCCTTTGAAATCCTAGAATGAATTAGAAAACTCTGACATACCCAAAATCCCGATTACACCCGTATATATAGCATATACAAGAATCACAATTAAAATCAAAAACAAATCCTACACTTACGCAATTCTGTGCGTGCGCTCGATGGCACTTTGATGGCATCGACAGACTGGCGATGCCATTGAACACCCTCAATGTCATCAAGTAGAACACCAAAACTGTAAGACCCGTATCCTAATCCGTACTGTTCCGTTAACTCCCGCGATCCTTTCCGTCGAAGTCCGACAATCCACGATTGATAACCGACGTTGTGATCGACCCTAAGTCGTATCCTGTAGAATCGAGTCGGCTTAATCCGAGGCTTGTACCATTGCGACTGCACCGTCGCCGTGGTTCCAACGCCGTGACTCGCGCACCAATCCGATACCCAGACGAGGTGATGTGGACCCATGTTCAGTTCGAGGAAAAATATCGCACTTTCTCGATCCCAAAAGAATCGCTACATAATGTCAAATCAATCCCATCAATCTCATCAATCACATCAATCAATCAATCACTTCAATGTCAAGTACACATCACCTTTCACCCCATTCCCAAGCAACCACTAAGTCAACTCTTTCTCACCCTCTCTCTTACACACCCATACCTAGTCAAGTACATATCACTCCATCACTCACATCTCCCATCTCTCACATCTCCTTACAACTCTCTCTCTCCCTCTCATTTCTCAACATTCCCAAGCCAAGCAAGAGCACCACACGTCCATGCTTTCCTAAGAGAGAAAAGTGATTTTTGGTGGCCCACTTTCCATCCCAAGATCTCTCATCCTAACCATTCATTTATCATCATCCATCATCAAAGTGAAGCACAAGGAGACCGACATTCCAACGGACTAAGAAGGTCAAGTGGTGGGTGCTTCTATAGGCTAGATTTCTGTGTTTTTATGATGGGCCAAGTGAGGCCTACCGAGCAATGGTATGGATCTCACTTTGGACCCTAAGATGTGGCCGATGGCCCACCTTGATTATCATTTGATGTATGATTGGATGCAAGGGAGGGCCCATAGTGTCGGGGTCCCTCCATCACACGTGTGTCCCACCTTTTCTCTCTCTCTCTCTCTTTTTCATTTTCCTTTTCTTGAGATGATATGATTGTGTGGCCCACTTGAATGGACCCCACCATGAAGTAAGTATTTTATCTGAGCCTCCTATGAGTGGGGACCACCTTATATGTATTACACCCACACCAACCACTATTTGGTGGCCCACCTAAACAGGGCCCACCTTATGCGTGGGTTAGGCCCAGACAGTCCGGCGTCCAGGGACGCTGGACGTACATGAAAAACACAAATATAAGCTTGGTTTACAAGCTTCTTGGTGGCCCACTCACATAAGCCCCACCTTGATATTTGGATTCAATCCAAGCCGTCCATCTTATTTACCAACTCATTTTAGGCGTTGAGCCGAAAAATGAGGTTGATCCGATTACCTGGTGGGCCATAGCATTGAAAACAATGGTCGTTACCGTTGAAAAACCACCCGATGTTTCATTGCCCCCAAAATATATTCAATATTGGGCTTGTATGACTTGTATTAAGCCGTGGGACCCAACGTTTGGGTCCGATTCACCTGATGCGGGCCCCACATGAGAAAAACCTCAAAAATATAGGTTTTCAAAAAAAAAATAAAAATAAAGAAGCAGCCGCTGCTTCTGCTGCCAGCGCAGGCAGCGCCTGCGGCACTGTAGGCGGGCGGTTGGGCAGCAACCCACGGCTCCAGCCGTGGGCCCACCTTGATGTTTATTTAACATCCAATCCGTTTATGTGGTGGGCCACTCCCCGAAGTGAGCCCCCTCCAAATTCTAGCCACATCCAACGCTCAAGTGGCCCACATCATTAGAAACAGTGGTGATTGAACTCTACCATTGAAACCCATTTTGGGTCCACAGAAGTGTTGAATAAAGATGAAATTTTTTTTCCTCTTCATTCCAGGTCCGTGCGACCTTATCAACCGGTTAGATGGAAAGCAAACGTTATGGTGGGCCCCACATGGGACCCACAGTGATATACGGTTTTTTTCCACCATTCGCCTGGACGGTGAAGCCCACAGTGATGTAATTGTTTTATTCCCACCGTCCCCTGGACGGTGGGTGTGTGGGTGGGTGCATGCGTGTGTGTGTGTGTGAGCGTGTGTGAGTGTGAGTGTGCACGTGTGTGTGTGTGCTTGTGGGTATGTGTGTCTATATATATATATATATATATATATATATATATATATATATATATATATATATATATAATATATAATATTTTATATATATATATATATATTATATTATATATATACCAGATGGTGGGCCTCTATGGGCCCCACCATGATGCATGTGTTGCTCCAACCCATCTACCTATTTTGAAAGATAATTTTGGAGCTTGAGTCCAAAATGAGACACATCTAGGACTAGGTGGGCCACCTTATAGAAAGTAGTGGATTTGATTATCCACCATTAAAACCCTTGGGCCACCCATTTTGGATCAGTATGATATTTGCTTTTCCCTTTCAGGTCATTGTGACCTTATGATCAGATTGGATGGAAAATAAATACTATCGTAGGCCTTGGGATTTAAATGGTGGAACTCATTATCACCACTTATGTAAGGCCCATGTTATGGGGCCCGTTCGATGTATTTGTGGCTGTTATTGAGGCCCACCTTGATGTGTATTTGTAGCCATTGTTGAGGCCCACCTTGATGTACATAAGGCCCCTGTGATTAGGCCCATTCGAGGTATTCGTGGCCCGTTGTTAAGGCCCACTTTGATGTGAATGTAAGGCCCATGTTAGGAGGCCCATTTGATGTATTTAAAGGCTCATGGGATATGGCCCATTACAATGTACATAAGGCCCATTAATGCGGCCCACTTGATTTATATAAGGCCCATATGAGGCGACCCATTTGATGTATCTAAGGACTATAGGTCGAGGCCTAATGAGATGTATATAGGTCCATTGCAATGTGTGATTCCCCATGGTTTATGTAATGATATTTATGGCGGACCGTGCCTTGGGAGCAATGTTGGTTTGACGTCCACATTGTAAGTAAATGTTGGTTAAATGTCCTCATTATGACTCTCCCTAGGGCCCATTGATGGGCCCATACTTGTTGTGTGTAAGCCGTCTATGCCCATCTGCGTTATAAAGGTAGTTCGTTACTCTATAACATGCTTAGTATAATTCCATCATTCATGCCCATACGCATCATTTGTATGCTTAATATGAGGAATATTTGATCATAGCATAAGCCGTTGGGCTGAGACATTTACGGGACTCCTTATGAGATGGAGTGCCCCACATGATCGCGTGGTACACGTGAGATTGCTGCATGATTGTACGATGTGACTCATGCATCTCGCATATGTGTGACTTGATCACTGCACGCCCTAGTGACATCAGGGTCGTGGCTCCACAGGCACATCGTGGATGGCCGTATCAGATACTGAAAATACTTTGTTCTAGCACTGTGGGCACTTAGGATGTCCTTGGGTGAAAGTCCCAGAACCTTTTTGGTACTGGGGGATGCTTCAACGTCTAGACCGAGTGGAAACACGAGCGCCCGAGTGCCGAATACCAGTAGGTCGCGTCTCTTACTGTGTCGTGGTCGGTTGGAAGGGGGTGTGCCTTGTCTGCCTGAGTGAGGGATCTATAAGCTGGGCTGAGTTTGACCAGCTCACAAATGTGTCCGCTATCGACGAGCCGGGTAGGTATTGGCAGACTACTGGTCCGGTGAATAGTGTGGTCTCTTCCACTTGCTTGACTGTGCAACTAGGGAGGAGGCAGTCAGTGTGAGGTGTATTAGACCCCGGTGATATCTAGAGAGGAACTATACTGATATGTGTACTCGATGAGTACTGGCACGCTTGCTTTGCATCTCGCATATGACATTTGGCTACTTAGGCCTCACATCGCATGACCTTGGTATGGTTGATAGCATTCATGCCTTGCATTACATAGGTTTGGTACAGCTGACAGTATTCATGGACTTACCGCATATTTCCGCATTACTCTGATATTGTACACTTGACACTCACTTTACACACACTTTCACCACCCTCTAAGCTTTTGTAAACTTATGCACGATAGATGCGTGCAGGTGGCGTTAGGTTACAGCAGCGTTGAGCTCGGAGTGTGCAGCAGTCTTTTAGAGCTTTTGGAGTTTTCTTTGATATCTTCATATTGTATTTCCATTTCTGCATTGTACTCAAAATTTTTGTTATAGTGGATATGTGGTGATGTTGTTTTGTGACTTGGTTATGCTTGTGGTTATGCTCCATTACAAAAAAAAAAAAAAAAAAATCATACTGAAAATCCTCCTTGTAGGATCCCAGGATCGGAATCTGGTGTATGGGCACTAGGATCCGAGAATGGGGTACTACGGAGGCTGTCGGCGCCAAATTCGGTGATTGAAAATTTTGTGAGCCCAGTTTCCGAGTTTGGGGTGTGACAAAAACATTCTAGTGACTAAACATGGATTTTTTGGATTTTTTCGATGGTTTTTTGATGGGACTTCAATGGCATCGATGACCCGTTGATGGCATCAATGACCTGTTCGATGGCATCGAGTAGAACACTACAAAGTGTCTAGCAACCAATATGAAATTTTTAAATTTTCTCGATGGCATCGAACAGCTGTTGATGGCATCGAATGGTCTGTCGATTGCATCAACAAACCCTGTTGTTGAAAGATTTTACACATCAACAATGGAGATTTGGTTTACAAGTACAAGAGTATCATTTGATTTGTGAAGGCCTCTTTAGGGGAGAATGCAATTTCTATATTAAGAAATATATAATTCATGGGACCAAAAGAGCATACATTCCAAGAAGATAAATGGAAGATGAAGCCAAAGATGAATGTGTGGCCCAACTCTGAAATTAACCCGTCCATTCAACAAGTGTGCCACACAACATGGAAGAATAGCCTGGTAGAGAAAGATGACCCATGATTCACCTCAGATGTGCATCTTGGGCCCACTTGATGGACAACTCAGATCTTGTGCTATGTATAGCTTGGTATAGCATCTCTCTACAAGGAGTCAATGGGAAGCGCATGATCCACATCTTTCTATAACTTTTCGGCAATAGTAATAGATGGTAACAAAGATTTAGAAAGTTCCAGAAACGTAGTTGTGACCGTTGATCCACTCTCAAGGAACCTATGCGGCGATGATGATGACATTGTGAGGTCCCAATCATGACTTTAAGAAATAGCATGGCCCAGCACAAGGTAATTGAGAATGTTGGAATAGATGGCCATATGTAACTGTGAAATTTTATTTTCATTATCATGTAACGTATAGAAACTATTAGATACAGTTGAAAAGATGCTCTTTTTTAATTTTTTCGACAGTAAATGAGAAAAAAAAAAAACCCAACAGTAAGAAATTCATGGGCTATAAAAACCCAATGAATCTATTATTCAAGATACAAGCAAAATCGAAGCATTACCTAGGCGTGGGAGAAAGCATTACTGTCGGTGATTCGTAGCCAAACAACACTTTAATCGATATTCTACAATTTTGAGGGAAATGGGACCAATAAGGATATTCAAGGAGAGCGTTTCCAATGGCTATGTGTTGGGATGCCTTGCATAAACCTTAGGATCTAGCCTCCCGAAACAAACCAGAATTATGGATAATAAAGCAATGAAATAAATCAAAGCATCAATCACACACCACATAAGAGATTTTTACGTGGAAAACCCTCGAAGAGGTAAAAACCACGGGACCTCGTCCAGATCAACAATCCACTATGAAGTAGAACGTTACAAACTTCTTCACTCATGCAGGAGTGGATAAACAATAAGAGAAATAGAGAAAACGGAGAGATATAACCGATTATGAGGACATAGAAGCGTTGAGATATAGATTGCACAGTAGATAACCTCCACGAGCAGAACCTCCCTTTTATAAGCTTCCTCTCTCTCTTCCTCTCCCTCTCTCACCTTTTGATAGCCCTAAAACCTTTAGCAAATCCCTTGTAAAGCTTTAGGAAACCCTTGTAAAGCTTTAGGAAACCCTTTTGTTATTTCTAGAAAACCCTAGGCAGCATCTTTTATAGTTTAGGAAACTTCCCTTTCGCATCCCAGTAACGAAAGGACTCAAATCCGTAGTTTCGCGCAAAATTGAGGAACAAACTGCGTAACCTACGACTAGTCTTAAAAATTCTAGGACTGGTCTTAGCCTCCTTCGACTGGTCGAAGCTCACCTACGACTGGTTGGAGCCCACCTTCGACTAGTCGAAGCTCACCTACGACTGGTCGAAGACCGCGGAGAGAAATAGTCCGAACTCGCTGGACTTTGAGGCGTACCACGACTGGTCGAACACCAGCCCATGACCGGTCGAGCAGGGCTCACGACCGGTCGAAGACAGGTCAAAAAAACTCATCAAATCTCTCCCTTTTTTACCCAGGAGGGATCCACCCTCTTCAAGCCAGCCAGGTTTCTACAAACCTCAAACTTGCCCTTGAGCAAATCCTTGGTCATCATGTCTGACCCATTATCGTCCGTGTGGACCTTCTCAAGCTGTAACACCTTCTGTTCCAAAATATCCCTGATCCAGTGATACCGAACCTCTATGTGCTTTGACTTGGAATGCTGACTTGGATTCTTGCTCAAGTGTATAGCACTCTGACTATCGCAATAGACCACGTGCTCCTCCTGCTTCAGGCTAAGTTCCTGTAGGAACCTCTTCATCCAAAGCATCTCTTTACATGCCTCTGTGACTGCAATGTACTCGACCTCTGTCGTCGACAACGCTACGACCTTCTGTAGCTTGCTCTGCCAGGAAACCGCTCCCCCTGCAAACGTGAACATGAACCTCGATATAAACTTCCTAGAGTCTATGTCACCTGCCATATCTGCATCTGTGTAGCCCTCTAACACAGTTTACCATCACCATAGTATAGGCTCAACCTGGATGAGCCTCTTAGATACCGCAGTATCCACTTTACCGCTGCCCAATGCTCTTTGCCAAGATTAGCAAGATACCGGCTGACAACACCAACCACATATGCTATGTTTGGGTGTGTACACACCATAGCATACATCAAACTTCCTACAACTGACGCGTAGGGTATCTTCTGCATCTCTTCCACCTCTGCCTTCGTCTTGGGACACTGTCTGTCACTCAATCTGAAGTGACCATCTAGTGGAGTACTGACCGGCTTCGCTGCATTCATATTGAACCGCTCTAGGACTTTCTCAATATACCGCTCTTGTGACAGCCAGAGCTTCCTGCTGCTTCTGTCGCGGGTTATCTCCATTCCTAGGATCTATCTAGCCGAGCCCAAGTCTTTCATCCTAAACGACTTACCCAACTCCTGTTTCAGCCTGTCGATCTTCTTGATGTCTTTGCCCATGATGAGCATGTCATCAACGTATAAGAGCAGAACTAAGAAATCACCATCAGAGAACTTGCGCGTGAACACACAGTGGTCCGACTCCTTTCTGTCATACCCATGTTTTAACATAAACGAGTCGAACTTCTTGTACCATTGCTGTGGAGCTTATTTTAGCCCATACAAGCTCTTCCTCAGCCTACACACCATATGCTCTTTGCCCTTGATTTTGAACCCCTCTGGTTGGTGCATGTAGATCTCTTCTTCCAGGTCACCATGGAGAAAGGCAGTTTTAACATCTAACTGCTCTATCTGTAGATCCATGCTAGCTACCAACCCAAGTAATACCCGTATGGATATCACCTTCACCACTGGTGAGAATATCTCCTCGAAGTCTATGCTTTTCCTCTAACCAAACCCTTTCACCACAAGTCTGGCCTTGAACCTCATCTGTGAATTCTTCTGCTAAACCTTCTTTCTGAACACCCACTTGTTGCTCAAAGCTTTCTTGCCCTTAGGCAATTTCACCATATCATAGGTGTGGTTCTTATGTAAGGATTACATCTCCTCTTGCATAGCTTTCAACCACTCCCTCTTATGCTCGTCGACTAGGGCCTCAAAATAATCTTCTGGCTCTCCCCCATCAGTCAGCATAATGTACTCATACGGCGAGTACCTTTTAGACCGTTGTCTGTCCCTAGATGACCTCCTCACCTATGGCTCAACAGGTAGATCAAGTGAGGACTGCTCCCTTGGTCTATTTTCTGAAGGAACTCCCTCGTCCTCTGCACCTTACTGTACTCCCCCGTCATCAGGCACCACGGGAGGAGTAACTGGATTCATATCCTCTAGCTCACCTGAACTAGGTTGGTTCTTCTCTGGCTTACCAATGTCTTTTATACACTAATCTTCAAAGAAAACCACATCTCTGCTCCTGATGAGCTTCCTCTCGGTCGAATCCCACAATCTGTAACCAAATTTTTCATCACCATACCCTAAGAACACACATTGCCTGATCTTCATATCGAGCTTGAACCTCTCATCCTTTGGTACGTGAACAAATGCCCTGCATCCAAACACCCTGAGATGATTGTACGATGTATCCTGTCCAGTCCACACCTTCTCAGGTACTTCTCCATTCAATGGGGCTGATGAAGACCTGTTTATCAAATACACCACCGTGTGCATTGCTTCTCCCCATAACGTCTTGGGCAATTTTGCATGGGATGACATGCATCTGATTCTCTCTACAATGGTGTGATTCATTCACTCAGCTACACCATTATGCTGAGGGGTCTTGGGAACTGTCTGTTCATGTCGTATACCCAGGGACTTGCAGTATCATGAAAGTCGCCAATGTATTTACCACCATTGTCAGTACGGATGCACTTCAATGATCTACTTGTCTCTCTCTCGACCATAGCATGAAACAATTTAAACATACCAAAGACCTCGTCCTTAGATTTCAAAGCATAAGCCCAAACCTTCCTAGATGCATCATCTATAAAAGTAACAAAATACAATACCCCACCCAAGGTTTTTGTCCTCATAGGACCACAAACATCAGAATAAACCAAATCTAATGCATGCACTTTATTAACATGAGAAGCAGTTTTAACAAATGAAACTCTATGTTGTTTCCCTGATAAACAATCAAGACAGGTTTTGAGAGGTGTACCTGTCACGTCTGGAAGGAGCCGCTTCTTTGCTAGTACCTGAAGCCCTTTTTCACTCATGTGGCCTAGACGCCTGTGCCACATGTCAATAGCTGAATCTTCCACTGCGTTCAACCCACCCTTGCACATACTGACACTTGCCTTGTAAAGGGTACAACACTTCTTACCTCTAGCCACGATCAATGAACCCTTAATGAGCTTCCAGCACCCACCTACAAACCGGCTTTCATAGCCATTATCATCCAACTTCCCGTCAACATCAAGTTGAGGCAAAGGTCTGGGATATGCCTCACATCCCTGAGAACCAATGTGCAGCCCACATCGGTCTTCACACAAATATCACCGACTCCCACGATCTTCAATACGCCAGAATTTTCCATCTTCACCGTCCCATGTCACCTGACTTGTAGCTTATGAAGAAGTTCCTGTGTGGAGTCGCATGAAACGAAGCTCCCTAGTCAACCACCCAGTCGGTGTCCTGACTCGTAGCCGTGAGACATACATCATGATCTGCAGAAAGAATAACTACAACGTCGCCATCTGAAGCGACCGCAGTGGAATCTGATTCATCTTCCTTCCCTTTTTATTTCTTGTCATTCTTCTTACCACGATATTCATGCTTATAGTGGCCCTTCTTGCTACAATTCCAGCAATCAACATCTTTTCTGTTACTCGACTTGCCTCTTAATTTATCTCGGGCCTTCCCGCCCTTCCTGTTCTTTCCTCTCCCCCGTTCCTGTGTTACAAGGGCCTCTTGCTGAGTAGACCCCTGAGACTTCCTCCTTGTCTCCTCATTGAAGAGACAACTGGTTACCTGTTCCATGGATACCTTTCCGTCTAGCGCGGAGTTACTTAGAGACACCACTAATGTCTCCCAACTGTCAGGTAATGAACTAAGCAATAGTAAAGCCTGTAATTCATCATCCAGGACCATCTTCATAGAGGAGAGTTGGTTCACTATATTGCTGACCTCATTCATGTGCTCGGCCACAGAACCACCATCCTTGAATTTGAGATTCACAAGTCGCCTTATCAGAAAAATTTTATTACCAGTTGTCTTCCCCTCATACAGCCCTTGTAATTTCAGTCATAGGCTAGCGGCTGAGGTTTCCGTAAACACATGGTGAAACACGGAATCATCCAACTATTGTCTAATAAACCCCACCGCCTTTCGGTCCATCTTCTTCCAATCATCATCAGTCATATCCTTAGATATTGTTGATATGCCTAAAATTGGAGAATATAGGTCCTTGCAATAAAGCAAGTCCTCCATCTTAGCCTTCCATATGGTCCAATTAGAACTATTGAGGCTGATCATCCTTGATGAGCCACCTTCCATAATTCAAAACTTATCCTACCCGTTCAATGAACTTAGCTTTGATACCACTTTGTTGGGATGCCTTGCACAAACCTTAGGATTTAGCCTCCCGAAACAAACCAGAATTATGGATAATAAAGTAATGAAATAAATCAAAGCATCAATCACACACCACACAAGAGATTTTTACGTGGAAAACCCTCAAAGAGGTAAAAACCACGGGACCTCGTCCAGATCAACAATCCACTATGAAGTAGAACGTTACAAACTTCTTCACTCACGCAAGAGTGGATAAACAATAAGAGAAATAGAGAAAACGGAGAGATCTAACCGATTACGAGGATATAGAAGCGCTGAGATATAGATTGCATAGTAGATAACCTCCACGAGCAGAACCTCCCCTCTATAAGCTTCCTCTCTCTCTTCCTCTCTCTCTCTCACCTTTTGATAGCCCTAAACCCTTTAGCAAATCCCTTGTAAAGCTTTAGGAAACCCTCTTGTTATTTCTAGAAAATCCTAGGCAACCTCTTTTATAATTTAGGAAACTTCCCTTTCGCATCCCAGTTGCGAAATGACTCAAATCCGCAGTTTCGCGCAAAATCGCGGAACAAATTGCGTAACCTACAACTAGTCCTGGAAATTTCAGGACTGGTCTTAGCCTCCTTCGACTAGTTGAAGCTCACCTACGACTGGTCGAAGACCGCGGAGAAAAATAGTCCGAACTCGCTGACTTTGAGTCGTACCACGACTCGAAACCACGACTAGTCGAACACCAGCCCACGACCAGTCGAGCAGGGCTCACGACCGGTCGAAGATGGGTCAAAAAAACCCATCACTATGTGGGTATGTTTTTAATTCAAAGAAGTGGGCCTACGCTTTGGTAATCCAGATCTTTATTCTGTCACACCCTGATCCATAGCTCAAGTGGTAGACTGAGTGAAAGATACCTCGTTTCAACACTGATGGATGAGACCCAAAAACACTCCCATATTGAAGTATTTGAATCCTTTGATTATTCAAAGGTTAAAGAGACTGTCCATGGTTAAAGTCAAAAGGAAAAAAAATACTCTAATCGATGACACTGTCGTTTTTTTCCATGTGTTTATTAGCCATCCAAGGTGAGTCCCACTGTATAAACTGTTTGGATCATTGAAAGATGACACCGGCACTTGTGGCATAAGCATGAGAGATCTAAGTGGTCCATGAGGTTGGACACCCTTGCCCCAGTAGGGCCAGTCTACTCTGGTCAGTCAGTCATAGGAAACAAACGTGTCTAAAACAGTCTTCTCCAACCGTCGTTGTATTTTGTGCATTATTACCTTTACATCTACCTAGTTTCGCCAGCATGGTGGATGGTTCCAATTAGACCTGTACACGAACCAAGTTAGCTCGATTAACTCACTCAACTTGACTCGACTCAAAACTGAGTTCAAGCCGAGTCGAGCTGATTTTTTGAGCTCGAAAAATTTCTAGCCGAGTCTAAGCTAGATTGAGCTTGACTGGACTCGGCTCGGAACTTGACTCAGTTCAAATCGATTCAACTCGGATCGGTTCACTTAATATAAATATTTTGTAAATATTTATATATTCAAATAAATTTTATATATATAAATATATGTAACTCTAAAACCTAAACTTGAACTCAACTCATATGCTGAAACTCGAATTCGAACTCAACTCGAAAGATTGAGTTCAAACTCGACTCAATCTTGAGCTCGACTCACACTTGATCGAGTTGCCCGAGCAACTGACCAAGCCGAGCTGACAAATCAGGCTCGAAGACTAAGCTAAGCTGAGTTCAAGCTGAGGTAGCCTGCTGGCCGAGCTGAGCTGAGCTGGGCCAAGCTCAACTCGGTTCGACTCATGTACAGGCTACAGCTCTAGTTTGGATCTTGCACATGTACAATACATTGCAGTGCGATACACACGTGTAGAACGCCCACTCATGTGTTCGCATGGAATACGTGTATGAGATCACGAACCATCGTGAACTAAAACAGATCAATCTCTCAGTCGGGTTTTGGAATATTGCCTTCAGAAAAAGCTACAAAAGTTTTAACGGTCGTGACAACATTTCCAACGTTAAAGATCATCCCAATCTCAGCTGCTTATTCACCTGCTTCTGTGTTGTGTGTATTCTAGCCAAAATCAGGCTTGTCCAATCATTAGGTGGGCCCTACTGTATAAAACGACTGAGAACAAACCAAACCTCCAATTCATGTGGTGACCCACACGGTGGTAGGTTGGATGCTATAAACACAGATGAACTAGCGTTAGTAATAAATAAATCTATTTTTACTTGCATGACTTAGTTGTCTCTTATTTCTCAAAAATATAATTCCATTGAAAGGATTGAACTTGTGAGATGGATGATATCGATGATATCAATATTCAAGTATATTTATGGGTAAACCATATAAGCACAACTCGGCCGGAATATTTCTCACGAGATTTTCAAGTTTTGAGGTTTTTATCACGGTATTATCATGAAAATCTCAACAAAAATAAAAATATTTATTATTTATTTTAAAATAATAAATAAATTCAAAATTCATATATATTTAAACAACAAATTTCTTTGAGTTATTATCAAGATATTAACACTATTTTAAATTCTTGTGATACTATAAAAATCTTGCAATAATATCTTTTAGTGTATTTTTCACAATATTTTTAAAATCTTGGCTATATTTGTCACACTCGTGGGGTACATATGGTTCTCCCTAGGGCCAACAGATCAGACCCTAGTTAAGAGTCTGTGCATTTGAATTTTTATTTTTATTTTTAAGCTGTTTCTCATATGAGAAATGATCTGGTGGGTTCTGAGAGTTGTAACCCTTCCATTCACATAGCTGCATTTGGACTCATTGGCATTTGCATGGCTATTTTCCCACTGCTGCGACAAACCGCCCGCGGACCGGGACTCAACCCATCTTCTAAAAATGATCTCATCATCTAATGTTTCATGCCACTGATTGGATGGTTTTGAACGTCAAGCCGGTACCCATGCAACCATGTGCATGGCAAGGTTTCCATACGCTTTTAGTCCACTAGATTGCTTCTCTTCCTATATTTCATATAAGAATAACTAACATAAATATTTAATTATTAAATATGGATTGTACGGTGATCCTTCATTTGGAGTAAGCGACAAGTGGGTGTGAAAAATCACACCAATCTGATGATCCTAAACCTTTGAATGGGTCCAACTGTTCATTATTTATGAGCCATAAATCCCATGTAGAATCATCAAACCAAAGTGCTACTTCAAAATCATCATGGATACAAGGTGGCTAACATGGAGTGTGTGTGCTGACATGGGTGTGTACTAACAAGCTAACCCAAAAAAAAAACAAAAAACAAAAAACAAAAAAAAAAACAAAACAAAAACAAAAACAAAAACAAAACCAAAAAAAAAGGGTGAGATATATGCAATAGATGTTCAAGATGATGATTGACCTATTTAGAAATCTCATTGATCAGACAATCCAAACCATCTTATTTTATTGTGAATTGAAACATTTTCCCTTGGTTCTAACCATATATTTGCGTCCAACAGCTACATGCATTGAACCCCAACAAATGAATGAGAGCGGATTAAGTGCGGCCCGGCCTCACCCAAGACAGTTCGGCAACACCTTGATGTATGTATTCTATATCCACATCATCCATCTGTTTTTCCATGTCATTTTAGGGCATGAACCCAAAAATGAAGAATATCCATATCTCAGGTATACCATTGAATGCCCTACCATTAAAAACTCCCTAGGGCTCACTGTAAGTTTTTCATAATGTTTATTTGCCATCCAACATGTCGATAAGGTCGGATGAAGGGATAAAACAAAACAAATATCAGCTTGATCCAAAACTTTTGTGGCCCATTAATGGTCAATCACCACTGTTTTATATGGTATGGTCCACCTGAGAATTGGATCTGCTTTACTTTTCGAATCATGCACTAAAATGATCTGGCAAAACAGATGGACAGCATTCATATAGATTACATACATCAAGGTGGGCCCCACTGTAAGGGTCACACCATCTTGGGTGAGGCTGGGGCACACCTAATCTGCTCCCCAAACAACAATCATTACAAAAGAGGTGATTAAAGGCATCTAATTGTAATTGGGGGAGCACACGAGGGCAGTTACAAGTTTCTTTATAAATTGGTTTTTGTAAACCCAAGATGTTAATTGTAATAAATATATTTATTTATTTTTTTAAAGTAGGCGCTCTCGGAAAATCCTAATTGCAATTAGCGACCGGCAGTCTGATCACCTCATTTGTTTTGATTCCGTTGAAAGTTTCACAACAAAATGGGCAAACATCCAACCCTCCAATGGCAGTCCGATAGTGCTACAGCCTCCCTATTTCACTAATCAATGGCTGACAATTAGCAACGGATCTGGAGACTATCAAGTTAGTAGGCATCATGGCTGAGCCATGCCAGCAGTACACTTAACTGAAATTCCATCACCCAACTCCAAACGTTCAAGAATCACTTTAAAGAGCTGCAGTCCAGATCGAAAGAAAGACATTGAATGGTTTGAAACAGCCATTGATGCAGCTTTCTTGCATTTGGCCATTGGCCAATCTATCAGTTGTGTGGTCCTGTTTGATTGACGCATTCGCTAATATGATTAACACGAGTAGCCTTCCTGCAGTCGGACCTTCCAAAACTTCTCCAGCCTAGAGACCATATTTATGCATGAATGAAAAGAATCTTGAACTAGGGTTACAACAAAAATCCTTCAACTAAGAAGACCAAAACCAGAGATGCACTCATAAACGACCTTGGATTGATGTAATTGGAAATCCGATCCTTTTTATGACTAACCTATTTCCAAGACCAACCTTGATTCAACCTGGTACCAAGCATTGGGGCCATCTATGCGCATGGTCTTAAGCTAGATGGGCTCCTTTTCCTCAGCCTCAACAGCCACAGGAGGGGCCCTGTAGCCATCGAATTCATGGCCCTTAACAGGACCTTCCTTCGTATTCCCTAAAACCTCGACAAAATCTTCCATCGTATTCCCAAAAACAAATGCCTTTGTCCCCATCGTAGTGAAGGGCATCAGCCCGAATGCGCGGGCCGTCTTGATCTCCCGAGCAACTTTCCTCTGAGCTTTCGCACTAATGCGCGTCTGCACCAGAGAAAGAAGGATTAGTTGAAAGAATGGGATGTAAGATCAGTAAGGTTGGGCTCTCAGTTTTTACAAGTGGGGCACACATTTCAATGTTCCCGAACCGCTGATATGGTTGACCCCACAGTGGATGCCCCACCCACCAAAAGTTTCCAACATGGGGAAATCCCAACCCCCCTTCAATGAACAGCCGGAAAATATAGAGGAAAGAAAACAAAGCATCAGTCCCCATTCAAAATTATTCGAGCCAGGATCTTCCAGTATGGGAGAGTTTGGTGCATGAGATGCCATGGTGAGGCACATGTCACAAACAGTTTGGACCGCTGAACCATGGACCCCATTTGTACAGAAAACCCATCACTGTACAAATTTCAGCCCATGCATTGTACAATATCTCATGCGAAATTACTTTCTGCTTATGTTAGCATGTAAAAAGTATTTCGATATTCACCTTGCTTCTTTTGATGATGATCCCGGCTTCTGTAATAAAGTTGGCAAGGAATCTAACATTCTGCAGGAAGTGAATTCGGAGTAAGATTATGCCATACATAATATTTTCATGCACCATGTTAGGAAAAGATTATGCCATACATAATATTTTTCATGCACCATGTTAGGAAGATACAACACATGGAGATCAAAAGAAGAAAGAACAGAGATCATGGAACTTCCTGCATATCAGTGAACTATCAGTTCTGTTGTGAATTATTGTCAATATAAAAATCTCATTGCGATATTTTAGTTATGAATTTAAATTGACTCCTGGTTGAATCTGTTAGTGTGTGGGGTTACTTCCATTTTCATGTTTGAACTGATTTGAGTGTTTGCGGCAGTGCTAAAACAAGACCTAAAATTCTCACTTTTCTGCTAGAAATAATATTTTGTTCATTTCAAGTACCTCTAGAAATGAATAAAAATACCATTTTGGTCACAAGGCATTAGATTATTGCTGGATTTTCTGTTTGGGTTAGGTTCTTGCTGGATTTTATTTAGGGTAGTGATTGCTGAGTTTACTAATCTAAGGTTCGGTTATTGCCGGATTTTCTAAAGGTTATTGCTGGATTTTTCTGCTTTAGTTAGTTAGATTATTAAGGGAAGGTTGGATGATAGAGATGAGTTAGTTTTGTTTAAATTCATACGAATTGCTATCGGTTTCTCGTTGTCCCTTACAAAGTCCGTCCACTACCTGTTTGACAAAAGTTTAAAAGAATTATCCTTCCTATGAAGTCTTATAGCGGAATGAATTCCGGATTGGAGTTAGATTGGCTAAGTCATGTGCATATCATATGCCTGATTCATAGTTGATGTATCATTATATGATTGAGAGTGAATGATTCATATCATGGTATGGTGATCATAGTGGGTTGTGTTGCGACAGACGATGTGTCTATGAATAGTATATGAACCGTCTAGATACAGGATGCATTACATGAGACCCCTAGGAGAAACTTACAATTCATGAGGAGACCACATGAGGAAGGTCATCCTTTGCTTGTCTTGAAAAACATGATCTATTGTGCTTGTGGACTCATGCATACATGCATATGGTGATTGTAAATGTGATGAAACATACTTTGTTATGACACGAGTTGGACACCACACCGAAAATGTGTAATTCAACAGGACATGATTAGAGGATCCATGGGTGAAAGTCCCTAAACCCCGATTGGTACCATTGAGAGCAACCAATGCCTAGACCGGGTGGAAGAACAGAGCGCTGGAATGCTGAAATACTAAAGTAGGCAGCGACTCCCACCGACGTGTGTCGATTGGTTGAGAGGTTTGACCCGACCTTATGGGCAAGCAAAGATAGGTTGTGTGTGACAAGCTCGTAAATTGTCCGCTATCATTTTGTCAGGCGACTTATGACTTCTCGCTGTTAGGCAGATAGTGAGGTTCAACACAAGTGGGTTAGAATAGTTCGGCCCGTGAACTATGTAGTCCCGCCTCTGTAGTTGACCACGGTGGAAAAGTCTATACACATGGGTAGCAATCATATGCAAGTCCGACCTCTGTTTCAGACTTTGGTGATCCAATTGGGAAATATGGAAAGTTGTGGAAACGTTGAAAAAGTATGTATGTTACAAGTGGGTAGAAGTCTCACCTCTGTATTGAAACATAAAAAGTGGCATAATGCATTATATCTTTAGTTTATTGATTCAATTAAGAAAGCCTGTGCATTCCTGTGCATTATATGAGCATGACATGAAACATGCATTTTACTGCACACACGCACTCACTGGGCTTAGTAGCTCAAGCTTTCCTTTCTATTTTTTTATAGGTGAGAGCAGTGTTCGAAATATCGATACTATCGGCCGATATATCGGCCGATATTATCGTTATCGCACCCATGCGAGACGATACACCCCCGATAACCCCCGGAAGATACTAAAAAATCCCAAATTCATATGTCGGCCGATATATCGTCGATGTCGCACGATATTTCGACGATATCGCACGATTTCCTCGAAAAAATCGAAAAAAAAAATCGAACTATCATTATCCGAAAAAATCGAAAAAAAAAACAAGAAACTGGATTTCATGTACAAGAGATCGTCATCATCGAAAGCTCCCATTTGGTGGGCCATTCCAATCGAATTTTCTTTCGTAGGTTAGTGCAAGCAAAATCTTCGATTTGGGAGAGAAATCCGTCAAAATCAAAGAAATCTGAGTATTTGGGCAACATCGGGGGAAATCCTCGTCGAAATGTGGAGAATCTTAACTAATCCGAAGATTTGGGAGATTTTAGGGTCGATCCGAAGACTTGAGAGATTTTAGGGCGGAACCCTCTCTGAAAAAACAAAGGCCCCCTTTTTTTGGAATAGGGTGGCGACGCACACAACCGAATCACCGAGTTCCGTGGGTCCCATCATGAGGTATGCATTATATCCAAACCGTTCATCCATTTGGCGAGCTCGTCGTAAGGCTTGAGCCAAAAAATAAGACAGATCCAAAGATCAAGTGGACCACACTGAAAAAAGTAGTGGAAGATTAAAGGTCTACCATTGAAACCCTTTTGGGGTCACAAAAGTTTTGAATCGATATGATATTTGTTTTTCCTCCTCATCCAGATTTGCGTGACTTAATGAATGGATTGGATGAAAAATAAACATTATGGTGGGCGTTATGGTGGGCCCTACAAATGTTTTAACGGTGAGGATCAGTCCCCACAACTATTTGTGGTGTGGTCCATTTGAGCTTTGGATATTACTCATTTAATCTAAAATGACCTCTCCAGATGCATGAACGGTGTAGATATAATAAAAACATTACTGTGGGGCCCATTTAACTTTGAACAGGATGAGCGCATGCGACGGACGCGAATTCCCTGCGAAAGACTTTCGCATCGGATCACAGATCGGCTTTTATCGTATTGAGTAAACTCAATTGGGCCCACCACGAATGCATGTGGTTTATCCACACCGTCCATTTGTTTTTTCAGATCATTTTATGGGTTCAACCCAAAATTGATGCATATACAAAGCTCAAGTGGGCCATACCACTGGAAAAAGTGAAAATATTGATTTCAACGGTTGAAATTTTTCTAAGGCCCCCACTGATGTTTATTTGTCATCCAACCTGTTCATAAGATCAGAAAGACATGGATGAAGGGAAAACACAAATATCAGCTTGATCTAAAACCTCTGTTGTCCCCAAGAATTTTTCAACAGTAGATGTTCAATTCACACATTTTCCAGTGGTGTGGTCCATTTGAGGTTTGGATATTCTCCAATTTTGAGATAAAGCCCTAAAATTATGTGTTAAAAGAGATAGACGGAGTGGATACAATGCATGAGTGACACTGGGGCCCACAAAGTTTACCCAGTACGCTTATCGTACTGAGTAACTCAGTACGCAATCCGCTTCCTTCGCATTAATCCCGCTGGGAAGTAAGGTGGGGCCATTGTGATGTTTGTGAGAAATCCTATCCGTTCATCCGTTTTGTGAGTTTATTTTAAGACACAATGCCTAAAATGAACCATTTCCAAAGCTCAGGTGGGCGAAAACATGATAATTGAATGTCCACAGTTGAAATATTCATGAGCCATGAAAGTTTTGAATCATGCTAATATTTGTGATGTCAGTTCATCCTGTAGGAATGAAGTTATTAACGGTATAGATGGCATGTAAACATCACTATCGAACTCGTAGGTTTCAACGGTAGGAACTTCCCTAACGACATTTTCCTTTAGCACGGCCCACTCAAGCTTTATATGTGGTTCATTTTTGGCATAGTCCTGAAATGAACTCACAAAACTGATGGAAGGGGAGGATTTCTCACAAACATCACAAGGCCCAATTGTTCCTAAGCACAGAACTCCCCAAAGGCTTTCACAGAAATCCGCGTGCATATGGGGTGGAAACTATGTAGTGAGTAAACTCTGTGGGGCCACTATAATTCATGTCTTTTATCCGCTCCGTCCATCCATTTTACCATATAATTTTATGATTTTAGCCCAAAAAGTGAAGCATATCCAAAGTTCAAGTGGCCCACTAATGGTCAATCACCATTGTTTCCTATGATATGGTCTACCTGATTATTTGATCTGCTTAAATTTTTGTATAATGTCTTAAAATGATATAGAAAAACAGATAGACAGGGTGGATATAGGATATAGTTGTCTTAGTTCAATCGGACAGCGCAGAGCTTAGGACCCTCTACAAAGGAAACTTATTATGTGTCATTCTTTTTTGAGATTTTATGATTTAAAAGTGTATAAGGAGGTCTTTTTTAACAATCCCCAAAGTTTTATTAAAAAATTTAACCATTTTCCCAATGTTTCCCATGTTTCCCAAAAAGTGCGATAAACTATGCGATACAAACGATATATCCCGTGCGATAACCGATACGTATCTGTATCCCAAGGGTGCGATACATTATGCGATACCGATATTTCGAACACTGGGTGAGAGTAGGGAGCTGTAGGAGTAGATGCTACAGACTCCGGTTGTCCTTTTTTTGTTTTGTACATATCAGTGTATATATTTTTTTTTGTAATACCCTGAATACGTACATCAGGTATAGTAAATATGACATGGTTTATGATTTGGTTTTGCCTTGATGTGCTCAGTTGTACACGGTAATATATGTTGAATAAGATAACATTTTGAGAAATATACCTGTTTGTCGTCTTAACTTTCAGAAATCCTCCTTGTGGAGCCCTGCTTATGGGACTTAGTATGTGATAGTTGGAAGTCCCAAAATCGAAGTTCTACGAATGCTGTTAACCAAAATTTGGTGTATAGTAATCATAGATTACCAACACTGGATTTAGGGTCGTGACAGAAAATGGTATCAGAGCATGATCTGGGAAATCTCTACATAAATCATATAACGTATTTACTATATGTTGTTGTGTTAGAGTTGTTAAGTTCATACTTTGCGAAGTAGAGGAGTTTTATGGTTATTTATTATGGTGTATATTGTATAGGTTTACTTGTTCTTTTTAGGCTAATTCGGCGTTTTATCTATAGGATGCCGCCTAGAAAGAATCTTGTTCAGACTCCTCCAGTGCAACCCAAGTCTAAGTTAAAATCTACGTCAAAATCTATGCCAGATCCAGTCATACCTATTCCTGCAACACAACTTCAATAACTGTTGCAGACTATGTCAACTATAACGGCTAATCAAAAGCAGCGATCTAGTTATACTCCTGAGACATCAGCGCAGGAGCAGGCCAGTGCTCTTTTTATGGAGTTTAGACGTTTAGATCTACCTTGTTTTTCTGGCAAGCCAGATCCTATTACAGCCGAGTTATGGAAGTCAGAAATAGAGAAACTATTTCAAGTTATGGATTGTACTTCCAAGAAATGTGTTACCTTCGTGACTTATCAATTGCAAGGAGGGGCAGACCAATGGTGGAAGTCAGTTGTTCGTTCAGTAGATCCAAAATTTGTGTGTACATGGGAAGTATTTAAAGACCAGTTCGATCGTAAGTTTTTCCCCGTAGTTGTTCGTCGTCAGAAAGCACATGAATTTGATTCTTTGGTTCAGGGTGAGATGTCTGTTACTGACTATGAGGCTCGTTTTATAGAATTATCTCATTTTGCTCCACATTTAGTAGCCAATGCTGATTTGAAGGCGAGAAAATTTGAGAATGGTTTGCGTCCTAGTTTGCGATCTCGAGTTAGAGGGTTTGAGTTGTCGACTCTTGAGGAAGTAGTAGCAAAGGCACAGATTTTTTAGTCTAATTGGAACCAACAACAAAGTACGCATCCATCTACTTCTAATCAACAAAGGAAGAGGAGATTTATTTCAGAGAGTGGTAGTAGTTTTCAGCCCTTTTCATCCCCAAAGAGGCCTACAGTTAGATATGATAATACAACCAGACCTGATGTAAGACCCCCAGTATCACCATCTGTTCCTCAACGACAGTTTGTAGCCAGACCTGATGTCAGATCCCCAGCATCACCGTCTGTTCCTCAACGACAGTTTTTCGAAGCCTGTTATAATTGTGGTGGTGTAGGGCACCGTAAAAAGGATTGTCCAAATCCGCAGAAACAGCAACCATATCAACCACCTAGACATCAGCAGCCCCAGCAGCAAAGGCCACCATATAGGACACAGTATAGGCCCCAACAACAACAATCTCAACAAAGAAGATAAGCACAGAAGAAAGTAGACAACCCTTACCCCTTCAGACGCAACCTCGTGTTTATGCAATCCAGAAGAAAGATTCTCAGACTAAGGGAGGAGTCATAGAAGGTATACTTGTAGTATCATCCCTTTTTGCACGTGTCCTTTTTTATTCTGGCGCATCGCATTCATTTATAGCAGATAGTTTTTGTCAGTCGTTGAAATTGCCGAGAACATCGATGACCAAGGGATTAGAGCTCTTGACTCCTTTAGAGAAAAGAATAGTGTTGAGTTCTATATGCCAGGACTGTCCTGTTTACATAGCAGAGTATGTCCTTCCAATCGATTGTTACGTTTTGGAGTTGTTAGAGTATAATGTGATTTTGGGAATGGAGTAGTTATCCAAGTACCATGCAGTGTTGGACTGTACAGCTAAGATAGTCACCTTTTCTATACCTGACCAGCTTCGATTTCAGTTTGTGGCTGATCCTAAAGATAAGTTTATAGAAACTTTGATGTCCTGTATTCAGAACGAGTCCAAAGGTGTATGTATTAAACAGTTGTTGGTAGTACGTGATTTTCCAGATGTTTTTCTGGAAATTCCAGGTTTGCCACTCGTTAGACGTACAGAATTTCGAATAGATCTTATCCTTGGCACTGCCCCTATATCCAAAGCCCCTTATCGTATGGCACCGTTAGAGTTGCATGAGTTGCAAAGACAGATAAATGAATTACGTTGTTTGGAGTTTATTCGCCCGAGTACTTCACCTCGGGGAGCGCCTGTGCTTTTTGTAAAGAAGAAGGATGGTTCTTTACGGTTGCATGTCGATTATAGAGGACTGAATAAGGTTACGATTAGAAACAAGTATCCACTCCTAAGAATAGATAATTTATTCGATCAATTGAGCGGTGCACAGTATTTCTCGAAGATAGATTTACGGTCTAGGTATCATCAGATTCGGGTTCGTGAGGAGGATATCCCGAAGACAGCTTTTGTGACTCGTTATGGACAATTTGAATTTCAAGTTATGTCATTTGGTCTGACTAATGCACCTGCAATATTTATGCGGTTAATGAATAAGGTATTCCGTCCTTATTTGGACCAGTTTATTGTTGTTTTTATTAATGATATTTTAATATATTCAAAGACAAGGGAAGATCATGAGTGTCACTTAGAGATGACATTGCAAACCCTTCGTGCCCACAGCTATATGCTAAACTGGAAAAATGTGAGTTTTAGCAGGAAGAAGTGAAATTTTTGGGGTACACAGTTTCAAAGAATGGAGTTTCAGTTGATCCAGCTAAGGTTGAAGCAGTTTTGCAATGGAAACAGCCAAAGAATGCATCTAAGATTTGGAGTTTCTTAGGTCTAACAAGGTATTACAGACATTTTGTTAAAGGATTTTCTCATATAGCTGGCCCACTGACTCGATTGACTCGAAAGGATGCAATGTTTGTTTGGAGTGGAGCCAGTGAGCATGCATTCGCGGAACTAAAAACTCGTCTTACAACGACACCGATTCTCGCTCTTCCATCTGGGAGTGAAGGATTCGTTGTTTATACAGATGTCTCGCTTATAGGTTTGGGTTGTGTCCTAATGCAAGGCAAGGTAGTAGCATATGCATCTCGTCAACTTAGGCCTCATGAGCAGAATTATCTCGCACATGACCTAGAGTTAGCAACGGTAGTTTTTACCCTCAAAGTATGGAGGCATTACTTGTATGGGGTTAGATTCGAACACTTTTCGAATCATAAGAGCCTGAAATACCTCTTTTCCCAAGCCGAGTTGAATATGAGGCAAAGACGTCGGATGAAATTGATGAAAGACTATGATTTTGATCTTCAGCAATGTTGTCATGTGCGATCGCATATGCGCATATTTGTGCAGGGATCGCATATGCGGCAATGGCATATGCGACCCTGCACATATGCGATCGCATATTCCATATGTGATAGCATATGCAATGTATGCGATCGCATATCTGCCAACGGTCAAAAATCTGACCGTTTTTTTACCCTTCTTTAAAAAAAAAAAAATCCGGATTTTTTCTCTATAAAAATGCATTCTAAGCATTCCTCTCTCTATTCTCTATCTCTTATTCTTACAATCTTACATACATTCTAATTTCTAAGAGTCTTACAACTTACAACTTACAAGTTACATACATCCACTCCTCTCCATCCAATTCCATTTCCAAGTTTCCATATTTCTTTTCTTTTCTTTCAACAATCAACATTCAAGAATCAAGGAAGGGTTACAACTTGCAACTTACAAGAATCAAGAATCAAGAATCCACCAATCCATATTCATTATTCAAGAATCAAGATTCAAGACAAGAATCAAGAGACTCCTCACTCTAGTCTCCAATCTCCATCCACATTCCACAAGTTCTTCACTTCTTCTAAGTTCTAACATCTAACTTCTATTCTAATTTCTAAGTTTCTAAATTCTAATTCTAATTTCTAATTTCTAAGTTTTTAACAACTTCTTTGATTTCTATCATTTTTTAAAAAAAATTTATTTTGTTTGTTAAATGTTAATTGATTCATTTTACTTTGTTAGTTGTTAGCAAATAGCAACTTAAAAGTTTGACTTTGAACTTTGAAGTTTGAAGTTACAAGTTAGTAAGTTACAACTTACAACTTACAACTTACAAGTACAAGTTACAAGTGACAAGTCACAACAAGAATTCAAGAATCAAGAACAAATACAATACTCAAGTGAAGAGGCAAAGGTGAAGAGATTCAAGAGAAGACAAGTAGACAACTTAGACAAGAATTTGGAATTTTGGAAGTTGAAAGTTGTTATTTTAATTTTATTTGTGTAAATCTCTCTCTCTCTCTCTCTCTCTCTCTCTCTCTCTCTCTCTCTCTCCTTCTCTTTCTACAAGTGTAAGTAAGTGTGTAAACAACTCTCTTCTTCTCCCTTTCTTCAAGTGTAAGTGTGTAACTCAAACTCTCTCTCTCTCTCTCCCTCTTCTTCTCCCTTTCTAGTTTCTACAAGTGTGTGTAAGTGTGTGTGTAATGTGTGTGTGTGTATGTAATGTAACTCTCTCTCTCTCTCTCTCTCTCTCTCTCTCTCTCTCTCTCTCTCTCCTAGTTTCTCTCTCTCTCTCTCTCTCTCTCTCTCTCTCTCTCTCTCTCTCCCCTAACCCTAAGTCCCAACTCCCAACTCCAAGTTCTAGTTTTCTTTTTATTTGTAGTTTACTTTATAGTTTCTAGTTAATACTTAATAGCTAGCTACTAGCTAGTTACTTTTTAGTACTAATATAATACACACACCACCATCCACCACCATCATAAATTCATAATGTCTTCTTCCCAATCTTCCTCTTTGAGGCCCAAGTCGAATGACCTGGGTTGGAAGTATGGGCACACCGTAGTGCTACCGAAAAGACTCACATAGTATGTGATTTATGTAGATTTATGAGTTCCGGTGGCATTGCAAGGCACAAGCAACACCTTGCACATTTACCCGGGTCGAATGCAAAGCATGTGATAAGATTACTCCAGAAATCCGAAGGGGGATCGTGGAGTATATAGAAAAACAATCAAGAAAGAAATACGATAGTACCCTATGTCAAGAGAAATATATGGAACAAGATGCATATGAAGATATAAATATAGTAGATGTCGATGAAGCTCAAGCTAGTCCCACTCCCCCTTCTTCGACAGGCCGGTCTAGACCACAAGTACAACCATCGAAAATAGCCCGACGGCATGGACCCTTAGATAGATGGTGTAGACCACACCCCGAGGATGTGGTCGACCAAAGGGGTAGAGGGAAAGGGCCGGCTCAAACAACTTTAGAGAACCGGTATAAACAAAAAGATAGGAAAACCACAATTCAATATATTGCTAAGTGGTTTTACCAAACCGGCGTTGCTTTCAACGCCGTTAAATCGAAAAGCTTCAAAGTAATGATTGAGGCTATAGGTCAATTTGGACCTGAGCTTAAACCTCCTTCATATCATGAAATGAGGGAGACATGTCTTAGAACTGAAGTTGAATATACACAATTCTTCATAGCTGAATATAGGGAATCATGGAAAATATATAGTTGTACACTAATGGCCGATGGATGGACCGATAGATCCGGTCGATCTCTCATTAACTTCTTGGTAAATTGTCCAACTGGGACGATGTTCTTGAAGTCAGTGGATGCGTCGGATCACACAGGAGAATATTTGTTTAACTTACTAGATAGTGTAGTTGAAGAAATAGGTGAGGACTACGTTGTACAAGTAATTACAGATAACGTAGCCTCGTATGTAATGGTCGGTCGTCTTCTTATGGAGAAGAGGCGACGTTTATTTTGGACCCCTTGTGCGACCCATTGTATTGATCTCATGTTAGAAGATATAGGTAGATTATTTATAAATGTGATTGCAAGGGCTAGAAGAATCACGGTTTTTATGTACAAACATGCTCTTCTTCTCAGTCGAATGAGAAAACACATTGGGGGTAACTTGCTACGTCCAGCAGTCACCCGTTTCGCTACAGCCTTTTTAACACTACAAAGGCTACATGCAAAGAAATCAGAACTTAGAAGCTTTGTAGTGTCGGCCGATTTTACAAGTGGGCCTTGGTTAAGGAAGGCTGATGGGAAACGGGTTCAACAAACAATTCTTTCTCAAAGGTTTTGGACTCAAGTGGTAAAGGCGTTAAAATCATCCGAGCCCTTAGTCATTATGTTGCGATTGGTGGACGGGGATGAGAAGCCCGCAATGGGCTACATATATGATGCGATGGAGAGAGCGAAAAATAAGATCATGGACCATTTTAACTATAGAGACCGTAATTACAGGCCAATTTTAGAAATTATAGATAGAAAATGGGGCAGCCAAATGTCATCCCCATTGTATCGGCTGCTTACATCCTTAACCCAGCCTGTTTATTGATAAATCCACTGATCCAGCAGAAGCACTGACTGTGCATATGGTTGGATTTATTGATGTCTTGGAAAGAATGATTCCAAATAGAGGAGAACAGGACAAGATCTCAAGTTTGCTGGACTTCTACACAAAAAGTGAAGGGATATTCTCAAGGAATATCGTATAAGACATCGGACAATGAAATTACCCAAAGAAGTACTTATATGAATGAATGTTAGTGTATTTGGTATGATTCTCTAAGAGACCAAGACTCTAAATCTCTAACCTATACTTAAACTGTTTTTCTCACCGTGGTACCGTTGCCATGGAGTGGACCCGAACAGAAGGATCCACTCTAAAGAAGCCGCTATGAAGATTCTTAGACTCACGTGTTAGCGCGTGGTTGCGGCGCAAATTGGAGCACGTTCGAGGCAGTAAGTTTAGAGTCTTTAGACTTTAGTGTTTACTATTTACTAATTGTTTTTTTTTTTTGTGTAAGCTAAATTTATTACCTAAATAGCTAATGCCAAATGTGTTTTCTTTCTTACAGATTCATTCCAAGAAAAGGAATCGCCTTGAGCAAAAAAAGCTCAACGACTTGGTTTTCGTTCAATACAACCAAAAATTACAAGAACGATTCCAAAGTAGGAAAGAAAAGCCCGGTTTCTTTGACCCTATCTACTTAGATAAGTTGGATGCAGATAACGAGTGGCTCGTAGAGACGGAGGACCCAGTATTTGCTGGAGAGGACCTGACATGGGCACAAGTTGAAGATGCCGCATATGGATCGACGCCTGGTGAAGGTAGTAGTACCACTCAAAGGCGAAAGACGGGGGGGAGCCGAGAGGCGAGTAGTAACCGTCAACCCGTTAATGAGATTGAGGAGATTGAAGAAGGAGAAGGTGATAATGATGATCAAGCTGAAGAAGATCATCCACCATTGGATGTTGATGAAGTATTAGTAAGTACAGATGATGAAGAAACGGAAGAAGAAGAAGTGTATGTGGAAGAAGGAGATGACTCGACTGATGATGATGATGGTGGTGGTGGTGGCAGACCTGGTGATGATGTGCCACAATGGATGATAGATCAATGTATATGATTAATGAATAATGATTATTGATTAGATAAATAAAATAATAAATACATACATAACTTCTTAATTTTGTTTAATGCTTGTCTCATAAGTCATAACTCATAAGTCTAAGTGTTGAACTGCTGATGACTTGATGTTGATGTTGTTGATTGTTGATATTGATACTAGATACTTGACAACTTGATATTGATAACTTGATATCAAGTTATCAACAAAATGTTAGTTAAATTTAAATGTAAAATGTTTAATTGTTATTTGTTAAGATTTAAGAAGTTATCAAGTTAACTATATTATATATAATTTGTAAATTTATCAAATTATCATTGTTCATAAGTCATAACTTCATATGTATGTAATTGGTTGGTTTTATTTTTATTTTTTACTTAAATTAAATGCATTTCATGTCCCAATGACATATAATAATTTATTATGATTTTTCTGATTTTTTTTGAATTTTTTCTAATTTTTCTGAATTTTTTTTAAAAAGTGCAAATATATATATATATATATATGACCGCATATGCGATTGTGCGATCGCATATGCGCACACGCATATGCAATCGCACGGGATCGCATATGCGATTTGACAACATTGATCTTCATTACCACCCAGGAAAAGCTAATGTGGTGGCGGATGGTTTAAGTCGTCAGTCACAAGCCCAAGTGGCATAATTGATGATACGAGAGTGAAAATTGGTAGAAGATATAGTTGATTTTGATTTTGAAATGACTCTACAGTCCTCAGTTGTACAATTAGCAAACTTGACGATTCAGCCCTCTTTGATGTCCCAAGTAATAGACACCCAACAGTTTGATCAATAGGCGTTGTTTTGTAAAGATGTGATAATAGGGAAAAGTCAACCGGAGTGGCAGATAGGTTTGAATGATGGATTTCGGTTTCAGGGCAGATTATATGTTCCAGATATCTCAGAATTGAAGAAGGCCCTTATGGATGAGGCACATCGCACTCAATTTACTATCCACCCAGGATCTACGAAGATGTATAAGAATATGAAAAGGCAATTTTGGTGGACTGGAATGAAACGTGAAATTGTTAGGCAAGTGTCAGAGTGTGATGTTTGCAAACGAGTAAAGGCAGAGCATCAAAAGCCTGCAGGGGAATTGCAACCTTTGGAGATACCAGTATGGAAGTGGGAACATGTAACTATGGATTTCATTGTGGGTTTACCAAGAACCTTACGTCGACATGATGTTATATGGGTTGTTGTAGACCGTTTGACAAAGACAACCCACTTTCTTCCTATTTGTATTTCTTGGTCTAAAGATCGGCTCGCAACTTTGTTTATAAACGAAATTGTTAGATTACATGATGTACCTATGTCAATTGTATCTAACCGAGATCCGAGGTTTTCATCAAAGTTTTGGAAGAGTTTTCAAAAAGCAATGGAGACGACTTTAAAATTTAGCACAGCATATCATCCACAAACAGACGGGCAGTCCGAAAGAGTTAACCAGATTCTCGAGGACATGATCGGATTATGTGCCTTAGATTTCTCTGGTAGTTGGGACGACCACTTGCCATTAGCAGAATTTGCGTATAATAATAGTTTTCAGGCTACTATTGACATGGCACCCTATGAGGCGTTATATGGTAGACCTTGTAGGTCCCCAAGTTGTTGGACTGAGATTGGTGAGCGATGTCTTTTAGGTCCTGATGTTGTCCGGAAAACGTCTGAAAAGATTAATCATATTCGACAACGTATGCCTACAGCTCAAAGTCGGCAGAAGAGTTTTGCAGATCGCCGGCGTAGACTAGAGTTTGTCAAGGGAGACCGTGTGTATCTCCAAATTTCACCAGTGAAAGGTGTAGTACGATTTGGTGTTAAGGGAAAGTTAGCCCCGAGGTCTATAGGGCCCTTTGATATTGTTGAACAAGTTGGCACTGTAGCTTATCGTCTCGCTTTGCCAACCCAATTATCTGGAGTTCATAATATTTTTCACATCTCGATGCTCCGTAAATGTGATCTGAATATAATAGAACCTATTATTGATTGGCAATCCTTAGCAGTTCGGGAAGACGCATCCTATATCGAGCAGTTAATTTGTATCGTGGATAGAAAAGAACAAATTCTTCGTACTAAAGTCATTCCCTTAGTTAAAGTCCAATGGGGTTATCATTCTGTAGAAGAAGCAACCTGGGAACAGGAAGCAGAGATACACAGTCGTTACCCTCATCTATTTGATTCCTAGGTACGTATAAATATGATATGGTTATTGTTGTATTGTACAGCTATAACCGGATATGTTTTGAAATTTCGAGGACAAAATTTTTTTAAGAAGGGAAGAGTTGTAAGACCTGAGGCCCCGAAATCTGGTTTGTACACTGGATAGCCATTGACTATAGGTCCATTAGCCTCGAGAATGTTTTGTGAAATACGGCTTGCGGCTCGATAACAGAAAAACATTATGATCAAGTCAAAACATTCACGAGGCCAAAGGACCTACAGTCAATGGCTATCCAGTGTACAAACCAGATTTCGAGGCCTCGAGTCTTACATTCGTAACGGCCGTTATGGAAACATTGATCCGTAACGGCCCGTTATGAGACTGATATAGGTTTTTTTTTCAAAAAAAAAAAAAAGGCCATAACAGCAGTAGCCATTAAAGACACCATTACCATTACGGAATGCTCTTTAGTCTCTTGTGTTAAGGGTTTCTTAAGGAATCTAAGGTTTCATTTCCTCTATGGCCTGCGTCTGCGTGTGAAGCCGTGAGTGATGCATGTGATCATCCTATTCTTGTGAAGCTGTATGCATGTTCTACTAAGGTGTGTTGGGTTGATTGGTGCATCCAATGCAGTGTGTAGTTTGTTGTGATGGAGCGTGCAATTGAAGCTTCATGTTTCCAAACCCTTCACTCGGTCCTCTGCTTTTGATGTACCAAGGTACCCTTATAATCTAATGTCAGTTTACAAACTTATAAAATCCCTGAACTATTCTATGACATTTTTCCCTCACATTGTATCTTTCAAGATCTCAAGACAATGAGGAAGATTGGTTGAGGGCATGAAAATGGTGGACTTTATTATCATGATCGTGAATCTATTGGAGCGGCAGCACCAGTACCTCCTACCAAAGGCATGGTCTTCTGGGTCATCCATCCTCAACAATTCTCACATGTATCATTCTTTCATTGTCCTTTGTATCGTCTTAGAGTGTGAAGTGTGTGAGTTAAGTAAACATCATTGAGTCTCTTTTCCACCTCAAGTGGAAAAGCAAGTTTAATTCCATTTGCTTTGGTGCATTCAGATGCTTGTTACTTCCATTGATGATTACTCTAGAATTACTTGGCTTTATTTTATGAAGGATAGATAATGAATTATTTTCTATATTTTAAGCTTTTTATATGGAAGTGTAGAATCAATTTAATTCCAAACAATGAGTGCTTGACCAGATAATGATAAGGAGTGTCTCACAATCTTTTGTTTTTTAAGGATAATGAAATTCTATTGCAAAGGATGACAAGAAGCGAACCAAGAAATAGGCCCACAGACACACCCAAATTACAAGAGATCCCTCCTTTCTATGTCAAAGACATATTTGCACCACTCCCCTACCATCTGTTTTGCATTAAGGAAAAGTATATTCAGTTTGTTTCCGAAATTGCCGAAGAGCCAACTATTACGTTCACACCACACCTACTAAAAAACAACAAGCAAAATTAAGTGTTACATCTCTTTCCTTTTCTTACACTCCATACCCACACCCCAAACCAAGCATAGATCAACTCCCCCATAGAATGTGGCATCACCCACTCTTCCTTAAACAGGGTGAGGACTTTTTGCCACACCATATGGACAAAAGAGTAATGCACTAAAAGGTGACTAGTTAACTCAGCCGCACAAAGGCACATTGGACAACCATTGGCTATGACGAGACCTCTCTTTCTTAGGTTGTCCAACGTAAGCACCTAGTTTTTAACATCTTATTTGCAAATAATCCTAATACACCATACTTGTATCTACAATCAGTGCATTCATAGGCAACAAACGCTCCATCCTGAATCTACCTACCAAACACAAAGGCACCTTGGGATTCCAAGATGACACTACAAATAATTTTTTGAAGTCTTGTGGCGAGGACTCTAGCTACAACTTGTATGGGCTGCTGATAAGGTTGTTCGGGCAGAAGTCTTTCAGGCTTTCAGTCCCTTTGCATTCCAGAATAAGTGCAATGAACGATGCCCCTAAATCGGAAAGTATCTTGCTTCTTTTGTGGAATCCCTGCATGAAAGCCATAGGATCTCCTTTGATTTCCTCCCAAAACACTTGGAAAAACAAATTTGGGAAGCCATTTGGGCATGGCGGTTTGTCCCTACCCAAGCTTTTGACTGCTTCCCACACCTCTTCCTCTTCAAACTTCCTTCCCAACAATGCCACTTTTGCATCCTCAATTTGATTGAAGGGGAGATGATCCAACCGAGGGCGAGTCCAACCTTCATCCGGTAGCAAATTTGAAAAGAACTGCACTGTCGCCTCACAAATATCATTCTTATCGTCAACTATGACGTTATTGACCAAAAGACTGAATCAGATTAAGGGGTATCGGCACCTCACTTACTTGATCAACAACTCTCATTCTTCTAGCCTGACTCACTTGACCAAAAGACTACACACACGCACACACATTTAGTCAAAAGGCAAAAGACTGCACTGATGCCTCACTTGATTGACAATTCTCATTCTTCTAGCCTTCCTCTATAGCACTAGAGTGTAGATGCGGCTTAGGTTCTATTCTTTCACTGGGGATAGATCAAGAGAGCCCTTCTCATCTCAAGAAAGAGCAGCATCGATTCTACATGATCAAGGACATGCGGTCGAAAGATATAATCTCAACCATCCATATTTCATTCTTGAAACTCAACTATATCTCAATGAGAGAATCGATCTCATATTATTAAAAATCAGATTTCAAAATTTTAAGCTTCCCTCTTTTGAAATTCCCAACATGAATTGAAATCAAAGCGGTCCCATCTTATATATTGATCAGTTTCTTTTGTTTATTGAGATCTAGAGATCCATTTCCTTTTTGTTTTGCTCTGCTCAACTTGAAAAGTGATTTGTAGTGAATATCTGGTTCAAATTTCATGCTAAGCAGACTCTCAAATTGACGGATCTTGAGGATTCAATCTATTGGATTGCCAACGGTAGATATCGAGTCAATAGTTATTTTTGGCATGTGGGGATCCAGCTTCAACCAATAACGAATATAACAGAACGCAATGTGTTAGAATTGGTGACTAACGCAATCTACGGGTACCCATTGCAATTAAAATGAATTAAAACTACAAGTCACTGGCAAAACATCAACAGTAAGTCAACTGCTCCACCAGGTTGGAAAAATTATAAATCACTTTCTTTCAAGTAAGCCAATGCTCACCCGAAAATCGGCTTTCCTTAGAACTTCTTCTGTTGTCACCTCAAACTCTGATCGTTTGAAACTTTTACGTATTCCAGGCTTTGTAAGATCAAGATCCTATGTACAGCCACAAGAAAAAAAGATGAACAAAGACAAGTTATTATAGCACAACATAATTTCATCCACACAAAAGAAAAGGAGTAATAGGACACAATAAAGAAAGAAAAACAACATTTCCTCAAACAAATTCATGAAATGAAACACATAGGCCCTGTTTGGTAGATACCTAAAAATGCGCTCATCTCAAATTACAGTTAACATGAACTTATTATGTATAGAGCACCATCTCTAATGCATAATTTCTGTTAACCAAAATGAGATGAACTCGTTTTTAGTCCTCTACTGAACAGGGTCTTAGAATTCCTTGAAATAACAATTAGAGCCATAACAAGTTTAAATATCAATTGAGGAACAAAAACACAATATGAAGCTTTTACCTGGAAGCAGGCAATGAAGCAAAAGTTAAAATATGTTGGGGGCCTAAAACCACAACCAAACTGAATAACCAACAGCAGCAGAGCCACAAACACAAGTGTTCAATATTAACGAAGTTCACAAGTTTGCAGTTGAACGTTTTCTGTATATAAGCATGTTCTAACTTGAGCGATACAGAGCATTTTCATGCCACGAAATGAAACATCCACCGAGATATAACCATAACAGAGTCAAACATCTGGAAAAAAAAACTAAGTATTTGATTTAGAAGTCAAATGAAGAGGGAGAACCCAACTTATCAATCAAGCTAGCCCACCCTACAAACATGAAATCAGTAGAATGTGGCCTGCCCAATCACCTCATCGATCAAGCTTTCTCCTTTCCGAAAGATGCATCATGTGCAAGAGGTATGAAGAATCAACACGGATTTAAACAGCATTTCCAGAGTTTGACTCGCCTGGAGATAGAAACCAGTACGACTAGCCCCAACTTGTCCCACTTTGGTCTCCTTTTGGTCAATTGCAGATTTGCTTTGATCTTGTTACTCATTTCCTTGCCCAGCTAAACTTATACCACTCCAACAAAACCAAGTCATATTAGTCAATCACCTTTTCATCCATTGCTTAGTCACTCAGAATTTAGGGCCGCTTCCCAACATTTTCAACATGGATCATTTTTTTTTCAAGAAACCCTTGTTAGCATCTTTACTGGATGGGAAGAGGCCTTTTCAAGAGGTATGAAGAATCAACACGCATTTAAATAGCATTTCCAGAGTTTGACTCGCCTAGAGATAGAAACCGGTACGACTAGCCCCAACTTGTCCCACTTTGATCTCCTATTGGTCAATTGCAAATTTGCTTTTGATCCTGCAACTCATTTCCTTGCCCAGCTAAACTTGTACCACTCCGACAAAACCAAGTCACATTGGTCAATCACCTTTTCATCCATTGCTTAGTCACTCGGAATTCAGGGCCACTTCCCGAGCTTTTCAACATGGATCATATTTTTTTCAAGAAACCCTTGTTAGCATCTTTACTAGATGGGAAAGGCCCTTTCAAAGAGAGGGGAGTGCTTCTTAGGAGAGTGCTTCAATTGGGGTTGTGCTGGAAGGTCAAAAGGAAGGAAATAACAGAGTATTCAAACAGATAAATGCTCAATGGCTAAAGATAGTGGATGGAATAATATTTAGCATCACAAAGTGGCTTACCCGCCAAACTCCAGGGCACCTCGGCTTCAGACAACTTCTTTAACTGGTGATTAGGGTTGTGTAGCAAAGCCTATCTCCAAATGTTGTGCTCATTGGAATCATCCTCCTCAGAGGTAGCAAAAGCTCAATTTCAGCACATCTTGAGGGAGTCCCAACACTGGTGGCAATGTTGCATAGGAGAAGTTCATGATGATTAGGGCAATATCATTTTTATGTTCCAAGGCCCAGTCTACTAGGGTGGTGCTTTGAAGGTGGAGGCTCGAAAGTAGAGGATTCTCAGTAAGAAGCATGAGAATCTGGTTATTGTGGAAGACAACTCTCTTAAGTGTTAAGCAGATAAGGTAAGCAAGGATCAAGCCAAGCATTGGAGGGTTTTTTTTTTTTTTAACAGAATCTGCTCCCACATCTTGAAGCTAAACATTCTATTTGCCTATGGTAGAGAGGTGAAATCGAAAACAGATGGTTTACCTAAAGGAGGGACGATCAACTTCCCTTCCCTGCCCCACCACCATGGGGAAGAGCTCAATTCAGTAGATCTTCCTGAGGGAATCCAAGTCCAACTGTTGACGTGGCGGAGGATGGGTTCTTCATGGTGATGAGGGAAAATAATTTTTATGTTCTCCGGCCTAGCCGGCTCGGGTGATGCTTTGAAGGTGGAAGCTCTTGCCCTTCACAAAGGGTCAAGGCTTCTCGATAAGGAGCATGAGGGTCTTGTTACGGTGGAAGGAGACTATTGGTGTCATTATGTGGACAAGCAAATCGAGGAAGGATCAGGCCAATCTTTGGAGGTTTTTGGTTTTTTTCATGGAATACGCCCAGATCACAGGTTAAACATTCTGCTTGCCCATGTACCCATGCTCGCTGGGAGAGAAATCAGCCGTTGATGGTTTAGCTCTTTTACATTCCTTTTAGCAAATTCTTGGCATTAATTCTAAAGAGTAGAAAAGGTGTTTGAATGAATAAGAAAAAGAATTATAGTCTGGGTGTTGGCGTAGAAAATTTATTGGAGGGAATGGTCACAAACCAAGGAGGAAGAGCAGGGCCATCAAGTAGCAACCTCACCTTGTAGGATTGATGAAACTTAACTTTTTTGGGTTGCTCCTGTAGAAATCTGGGTTCAACTGATACTGGGAAGCATCATTTGGGATGATTCAGAAGTAACAAAGCGGATCACTTGGGCCCGTGGGCTGCAATGATGTTAGTGAGGCGAAGATGAAGGCACTTTGGACTGGCATAAAATGGCTCATGCCCATGCCTTTGGGACCGGCATGGATAGAAGAGGTTCCAACATGATTCAATGGGCCATTGTAATGGTACTCCCTCCCTCCCTTGATTAAGCAAATCTGGGGTTTTGGTAAGAACGTCGCCAAGCAGTAAAAGGCAAAAGAACTGCAAACAAGAATACAATAGCCCAATTTGAGAGGAGAGATTGAGGAAAAAGACACAGAGACCCTAGAATCTCGCTTCAAAACTAAACCACCTACCCAATTTGCTTCTCTATGCGTGCTTGATCTTCCATCAACCAAGAAGAGAAAAGTTGTGCTTCATGCAGCAATGGCTGATCAAATCCGCCAAATGGCAATAACACTCTTTCCCATGATAATTTCCACTACATCAAGAACATCAAACTCAACAACAGGTTTCTACGACCCTTTTTCTAGAAAGGAAAGAGTCCTCGAATCATTAGAAGCTCCAAATACAAAAATATTCCTGATGAAGATTATGCAGATAAGGCACAAATAACCTTGGCAGTACAGTCCCTGAAAACTCTTCCATAACCAGATGCTAAAGGACTTTGAGAGCCATTGGCATATATCTTAATCCAGCCAAAAGGAAGTTTGGCCCATGATGGCCTTTTTTTTTTTGTGCAAGACCGATGACAAAATAAGCCATCAATGTTCCAATTGTTAAAAAATTGAACGTTTTCTGCCTTTTATAAGCTCTGATTTGAAGAAAAGCGTATTTGGGCTAGGTGTTGAGATTTGAGAACAATAGCAGCAAGGTGAGATTGCTCTTCAAATTAGATTTATTGCTGAAAGTCCAATCATTTAGCTCATTCCAGATGAACCAAATAGAAGAACTGGAAGCCAGTGCATAGGTGGCGTGCATGGTGTTACTAGGATACAAAAGCAAGATTTAGCTTGCTAACAGTGTAGCTAGGCAACATAATCTGTGTATGGACAACCAGATACATCTGGCATATGCTGTAATCGCAGCCCAGGAACAGATGATCACGGTTTTCTCAAATATTATTACAGAGCTTGCATTGCTGTTGTACTCAGATCCTGAATTAGGCTAACATGTTGATGGGGACATCATGCGCACACGCACACGCGCACGCACACCACCCCCCCTATGCTCTTACGTACGTAGGAGGGCCCCACCATCAATCTAACTCGATGACGACGTCCAGGGAGGGCCTCCTAATTAGAAGACGAAGTTTTGGTTCAAAAGGGTGGGCTCGATAGTCAAGAAAAGCCCATCATGGGATCTCATACCTAACATTCACACACTTAAAAAGGAAATAGAGAATATCCTGAACCATCAGATAGTTTTAACGTCGAACAGTGGGTTTCAAAAGTACCTGGTTAAATGGAAGTCACGCCCAGCTTCAGACAGCACGTGGCTCACTGAGGAGGAGCTTCAGAAACTTGATTCTGACATCCTGTAACGGTTCAGGAGTTTTATTTCACTTATAGCGAAATCTTCGCAGCCGGGGAGAACCGATGGAGACATCACGCACACACGCGCATTCACGCCACCCCCTATGCATGTACACCAGAAGAAGGAGGGTCTCACCGTCGATCTGGATCGATGACAACATCCAGGGAGGGCCTCCTAGTTAGAAGACGGAGTTTTGGTTCCAGAGAGTGGGCCCGATAGCCAAGAAAAGCCCATCATGGGATCTCATGATCATGGCCCACTAGTCGAATTAATTTCATATTTTGGGTTTTGCTTATTTATGTTATTTAGAACATCATGAACGCTTTAAATTTCTTTGATTGGTTTTTATTTTAGTTTACTTCATCGCTAAGTAATAGGTTGCGCACATGGCGCGAGTTTTGGGGTATAGAATTTTTCCTATAAATAGGCACCCCTTTTAGTTCTTTTGATTGATTGAAGATTAATAAAAAATGTGCGTTTTTCTACTCTTTGAGTTGTGAAGCCTAATTGGGTGAGAAGTATTCCCTTCATCGAAGGATTAACTACCGTGGTGCGAAGCCACATCCATCCCGATTCGCCCCCATCCATCGCCATCTCTACTACCCATATTCTACCATTCATTCTTCTCGTCTCACCCCATCATCTACACTTCGAATCAATTATCTATTGCAGCAATTCTCCTCCCTACAGCAGAATTTCAGAATCTGTCCCTACAGGAGGGCTGAAACTTTAGTGGAGCACCACACACAAACCGTACATCGGATCGAGCTGAGATTTGGGGGTTTTGGAGTCCATCCCTAGCCGACTAGGGCCAAGATGGCCTTTTTCTGAACAGTGGGCCCCACACACGTGCGGCTGGGATCACACACGTGCGTCTGGGCCATTGTTGTTGTCCACGTGTGCGGTACTTCTCTGGTTCGTCTCTCTTCTCTCTTTCACTCCGCTTTCACCCAAAATCCCCAAACCTAATCCTAAATTACTCAAATCTCCAATTTTATGCCCCTTTTTCTTACCCTAGGGTTCCTCGAATTGGAATTTCTGAATCCCTTGGATTAGTGACTGATTATTACGCATGTGTGGATGATTATTTCTTATCTTTGAGTATCGTTTGGTTCATAATTTTCATTGATCCAGCCCTATCATGTGTAGGCCTGGACCCGCATAGATTCCCCTTAATTGAATGTTTGGACTTTCATGTGGGATATGGAATTTGTGTAATTGTTTCTGAACTAACATGATCTTAAACCTGAAATCTCACATATCATATTTAATTGTAACGACCTGTAAATTTCCGTACTTTGGCTCGAGTACCATCTCGACCAGAAATCAATTAGGATTAAATCCTTTAGAAATTTAACAAAGTTAACTAAGTGCAAAACTCGATTAGCCATGAAATCCGTTGGGATCGCTTTAAATACGATCTGCAAGACCCAAAACTTGTAGAACCATCGACGCTAGGTTACCCTAAAGATTAGGATCAAACTCATTACCCCGCTATTCTCGGGAATGACTTGAAACTTTGTATTAGGTCTAGACCGCACATCGGAAATCCGATTAACGCAAAGTTAAGGACTTAGGACCACCTCGCTGGGCTTGACTATCTTCTCAAAATCAGTCCAAGATGTCCCACGGCCATTCGTTTGGATCCTGAGCGAGGAGTGTGAAAAACACTATTCCCTTTACAAAATAAATATCTGGAATAGTGATCTCTGGCACCATTCGCTTGCGCATCAAGATAAGCAACCGGGCCGTCGAAATCGGACTAAATTACACCCTCGGATTAAGAAAAATTTCAGAACATTTACATGTGCTTGGAATTTCGGATCGTGGCCCACCGACCGTTGAACTAAAAGTGGTCCGCCACGTGCGATCCGGGAATCCGATCGAGTCGAAACGTAATCCCACGTAGATCCATGTGTGGTGAGCTTAAGTCTGACGTTTGGCTCAAAGAGGGCCACCAGAACCTCTCTTTTGAGTGGAAAAGTGACGAAATACCTATATTAGAAGTAACCCTTGAACCCGAGTCTATTTTGGGGAGGTTTTTGGCAATAAAAGAGGCTTAGAACAGCCCCTCTCACAAATGCATACGAATTTGGGATAAAACCCTAGAGAGAGAGAGAGAAAAGAGAGAGAAGAGCTTGGGATTTGTGGGAGAACTTCCTCCTGCTGCTTTCGATTATCGCACGGCCTACACCGCCTCTTTCCAGGCACTTTCTCGGCGGTATCCACTCCGTTTGAAGGTGAAAAACCCTAACCCTAGGTCTGATTTGAAGTAGATAGGCTATAGGTTGTGAAAAGGCTAACCGATTCCGCTCTTTAGGCAAGAAAACTCCCGAATACGGAAGCTCACCAAACCTTTCAGATCCGTTGTGATTCCAAGGGCAAAGGTGAGGACTTTAGGTGTATAGGTTGTGGTTTTCAACGCTTTCAATGTCAGATAATGGTAGATTCATGATCTGCATACAATTGCACATGTACAAAGTACTTTCCGTTTTTGGTTTCGATTAGAATTGTAGAATTTGGAATTTCACATACTCTAGGTATTCGTATAAAATACCGTATACGTATTTTTTATGGAAATGTGTTTGACATGTTTCATTGTCGTATGGATATATGATGTATGGATAAAATACTCACTTGGCGAAAGGGTTCGCCTAAATACATGTTTACTAATATACACCATATATGTAGAAATACGGTATTGTAAGAAGTACCGTATACGTGTATATTTTAGCAATGTGTTTGTCATGATTAATTGTTGTATAAATATATTATGTGCGTATAAATTAATTGCTTAGCGAAAAGAATCGCCGTATTACAAGTTCCCTTGTAAATACTATGTATGTTGAAATTGGGTATCCTAGAAAATACCCTATACGTATAAAATTTGCTGATGTAATTGTCATGATTATTTGCTGTATGAATATGACGTATACATATAAAATACTAGTTTGGTAAAGGGACAGCCCTAGTGCACTTTCCTCTAACATACGTCATGTATGTTGAAAAAGTGCATTCCAAGTGTTTGTAAAAATTGTTTGTGAATGTAAGTGCTTAAGTGTTAGAACCTTAGGTAGGTCTTGAGATGGGATTCTCAACTACCTTAGAGCCACATATGATACCCTCCATGTGGTTATTTACTCTAACCACTCACCTATGAAATATATGTATTTGTATCCCTATTTGTATAGTGCTTTACAACATGCTTTTGAACATGCTTTGTAACTTGTTTATTAACATGCTTTATGACATGCTTTATAACATGATTGCTAGCGTTCTGAATTACCTTGTTTATCATACTTGTACTTCACATGTTATGGTTAGGAATTGATTGAGCTTGGGACTATGTCCATAGTCCAGGCATCCGATATCGACTTGGAATTGTGGTTGAGATTCGTTTCGCCACACATGATGTGTTGGCGAACCCGTGTCGTACTTCGGTTGGCGATAGTGGTTGACCACACGAGGTGCTTCTGCGCTTCATATCGCCCAACTTGTTGTGCGCTCGAGCCAGCCGAACACGTCAAGTAACCCGTGTGTCTTATGTATGTTCACCATATTTGGTCGCTAATGTTTGAACCTAAGGTACCAAACTTACCAGTGAAAATCCCGTTAACCATGGTACTCGATCCGCTAAGACTCATGAGCCGGCATGGTGGTATGGGACACCGTGGTCGAGCTGTCGGCCTCTGGCCGGGCTACGTGCCTCCCGTAGTGACCAAAGTGAGCAACTTAACTCGTGAGCCGATTATGGTGGTATGGGACAATATATTCGCGCTGTCGGCGACTACATTGATAAGGTGATGGGGAGTGGTGCAACCTTTGTGCATAACGCACCGGCGCCTCTTTGTAGTGACCGCGAGCATATTCTCGAAGTCGCAGGTGCGCCTTAGGGTTCGCCGCGATATATAGAGAGTATGAACTAGGCCTCAAGTTTTAATAGTGATGAATCGTTTAAGGGGTGATGGGGGAGTGGTGCAACCTTTGTGCAATGTGACTCACAGCGGCACCTCTCAAAGTGATCTAGAAAATACACCATTGTCGATATTAACTAGGATGATGACCCTAGAATGGATCATGTTTGGGAATGATACAAGGGGGGTACCTTAGTTTCCCAACCCCCGTTTTGAAATGGATTAATTAAAAACTCGGTAATCATGCTCATCATGCATCGCATGTGCCCGGAAGATGTGGAGCACTGTGGGATGTAAGCATGCCGCGAACGTGAGATGGTGTCGCATGAGGGAGTATGTCGGTGAGGGCATCCATCATACCTGCATTCATACTTGCATTAATCGAGTAACTAGGAGTGTTTGATTTACGCTTTATCATTCGTCTTGTATTGATAACATGATAACTTATGCCTTATTGTTCCACTGAGTTAGCTACTCATTCCCACGTTACGGGACGGTGTTGCGCACACCAACCAGACTGTCTCAGGTTTAGGCGAGCCGACGACTCTGGAGGCGGAGCCTGATTATGACGAGGACCGGGAGGAGTTCTCGTATATGCAGTTCTCTCGCGGCTTCGACTAGGTTGCCAGGACCGACGGGTTTTACAGGGATTGTACCTAGTTTATTTTTGACATTTTGATTATAAACAGACATGTATATGGAGACTCAGATGGATTCATACTCTGGAGAATGAAACGTTTATTTTGTTTCTTTACATACATATATATACAGTTCAGTCTTCCGCTTGCTTTTATACAATTGATCTGGAGTATGAATTACTGTTTTGGTATAATCTCATTCATGTTTATTGCTCTAACACAGACAACATTCAAACATCATTAAATATGTTGCATAAGTGATGCGTTGGAACTCGGGAGTTGAGTTACACTCGACCCCCGATTTTCAGGGCGTTACATTAATTTTCATGTCCTGCATCACATGTCAGCTACTGAGCTGTACTTAGCTTGTACTAGATGGCCCTCCAAGAGGTCAATGAGTGCTTGGAATGTGCCATTTTGCCAGACAAAACTTGTCCGCTGAACCTTGGGATGTGCTTTCTAGTTATGTTCTAGGCTGATGACAGAAGAATTACCAATTGAAGCAAGGCTCCAGCAAGGTCTGTTAATGTTGGGATTTGGGCCCATTCATATCTGCTAATAGGATCCCACGCAACCATCAAATGAGCTTAGCACGAACTGAGGCACCATTTCATACTGTAGATAAGCTCAATCACTTTTGACTTCTCTACCTCTCCTAAAATCATAAGCAAGCCTACCCTCCCTTAGAAAGCCACAAATCCAACCAAAAAGCAGCCGACGAACTATTATTAATCAAGTAGCAAATGAGCAATTTGCTTTCTCCTAAACGTTGGCGCTAAGTCACCAAGACCACGAGAATCACCCAGCACTCAGTACCACTCAAGGTGTTCCAAAACGGTAACGGTGGCCGTAACGGCCACCACCGTTACCATTATGATACGAGCCATAACGGCCGTTATGGCCGTTTTTTATTTTTTGAAAATTGTTGTTACTGGACCGTTACGGGCCGTTACAGGACCTTTACGGCCAGTTTTTCTGTAACAGCCGTTACGGCCGTTTCGACCCTGTAACGCGCGACGGTTATGACTGTTACAATTACATTACGGCCGTTACGTAACCGATTTTGAATACCATACTACCACTAGGAAGCAGATCTATTAACTTTTCATGGACCTAGTTGCACCAGAGAGTTTGGCCACTTGTAGGAATTTCCAAAATTGTGCAAGCAAGCTAGCCTTGTTCAAATCTCAAAGCTTCCTTGGACCTAAACCGCCGTTCCAAGAAGATGTGATGATATCCTGGCTCATATTCTGGAAACTTTTGTAAACTCAGAGACAATATCTAAATAGATCCTCAATTTTGCTTAAGACATCTTTAGGAATGAAAAAGCTCCTGCCCAGAAATTTCAGAAGCTATAGAGGATGGGCTGGACCAGTTCGAGTCAACCTGTAGGAGAGGAACTTGAGCTTCCAACTGCTCAAGTTGGATCTAACCTTACCAACAAGTGAAGGCAAAGGTCAAAGCTCATCCTGCTAGAGAACAACAAGAGGCCAAGGTAGCAAATAGCCATGATTCATCACAGTACCCCTAATTCTTCACTGAGATCCAGTACAAGGGAAGGATCCATATTGGAGGAAAAAAAAAAAAACTTTCTCAGCAAATGACGTGCATCTTGGTGTGCTTCATGGACATGATACAGGAGATTCATTAATTGGGTGAGAACAGGTCAATCTCCTTCTCCCATGCACTCCTATTCCTTAATAAGGCACAGATACGACAAAGATATGCAACAAATGCAGCATGGATATGGTATGGGTAGAGATTTTACACATAAGATTGAAGAAATGGACAAATATGATATGGATAACATTACCCAATTTGGAAGCATCTAGTTAGCGTAGCAAATATTCTAAGGGAAGGCAACACTGAAGAGGATGCCTAAGCACATTGGGGAGTATTGGGGACAATTTCCTCTTGTTGTAATAGCTTCCTTTCTTCCACTTTCTTTCAGTAGAATTTGTTGCTATCGACAAAACAAATGAGCTCTTTCTAATTTCTCTCCCTAATAAAGGAACTCTTTCTCAACTGAGGCAAATTGAGTATCATAAAGCACTAGACATTATTGCATAGCACACACATGGAAAATCCAAAGTAGAATCTACCATTTGGAAGAAAAGAAGAATGAATTAACAATTCAATAGTTGAGGACATTTTCTCCGCTATTCCATCTAAATATTGGGTTATTTTTCATACCTTAGTAGTATACGACGTCCCAGGTCTAAAGGAAATGTCTGGTCTGAATGCATAGTCATCATTTTTCATCTCATCACTATGAACAAAATAGGTGGCAGCTTTCTTCAACTTCCCATCCATCCCATCTGACAATGAATTGAAACTCTCATCCAGGCCATCCACGAATTGATAGTTATTGCCATCATTTCCTCTAGAGCCGGTACCAAATCTTCCACGGGCCTTTTCAAGCCTATCAAGCTTTTGATAAAAGGAATCAGTATTTGGAATGTTTTCTGAAACTCCACTAAAGATACGCTGCTCAAAATCGTCAGCCGACTCGAAGAAACCACTACTTTTCCTTTCATTGCCATCACCACCTGTTTGAGGATCAAAGGCACCGATTATAGGATGAAGAATATCCATTAAGGACCTATGGAAGAGAATCTAAAGAGATAGCTGATGTGTTAGATGCATTTGATATAACATACTTTATGTAGAAAAAAATTGTATTAACACAATCAACTCATAAAAACACAAGCTATAAGCATAATATTAGGTTTGTTTGGGTCATAGTTTAAAACATTTTCCAATACGACTTGGCATCGTCCTAGTTGTATCAGTTATGGTTCAAAACAATACGAGTTGCTAGACTGAAATGGGACCGAAAGTGACCAAAGAAGAAGGGTTTGGACCAATACGGGGCGAGTTGTCCAGTTTCCACCCCCTGGCAAGTTGCACAACAAAAATGCCATTTAAATCCTTGGTTTGGGTAGGGTATCTCACAAAAGCAGGATTAAGCTAACCCCAATTTTGGTAGGCCTCATGCCCCCCATGTCAAACTATCTTCATTAAAGTGGCACTTTCTCCTGCTTAATTAGCATGATGGAAGTTTAGAAAATAATAAACAAATTGGAAATTACGATTAAGCAGAAGAAATTGCTGCTTTAGCGGGGCGAATCCAACATGGTGGATGCACCTACAAAAACCAGGATTAGGTTAATCCTACTTTTGCAGGATCCCCCACCCAAACTAACACTTGGCAAGAACCAGGAAAATCTGAAGGACTTAAAGCATGCATAATAAACATGGTTTTGCATGCCGCTATGAATCAGCAACAATTCAACTGAATCTAACCCATAAGATGGTGGTGCTAACCAGAATCATTAAACAACAACTAGAATTGTAAAAGTATATGCACAAACGCATGCATGGAAACATCTGCAAAGCCTGAAATTTAGAGAGACACTGTCACAAAGAGACCAGTCATCAAAATCCAATGCTTTGAACCTTCTGGTGTGAGTTGTGATAACAATATAACATAATCATATGCATCCATGCATTTCCTGCCAGAAGATTAATCACATCAAGAAAAGCTATCTGCGATGCTCCAGTTAATGGTCAAGAAAAGCTATCTGTGATGCTCTGGTTGATGGTCACTGCTTTCTAGTTATCATATAAATTGGAACTAAGAATAATTCCTGACACTAGGTTCATCAAACCCGTGTCAAATTGCAACTGTTGATTGAGTGATGAAGAAAGGGGAGAACCCAAAGAAAACCAAAAATATAATGGAAATAGTTTTTTCCATGGAATTCATTGGCAATAGATTTTAAAACTACACAAGGAGAAAGTACCCCTTGCATCAAACACCGTGTGCCAAAAAGGCTTTCCTATCGCTCATCATAATGGAGAAGATCATAGTGGATATGCACCCCCTGATTCACATTCTCCACTAAGGTCAAAACACAACCTTGGCAAGATCCAAAATGGAAATGGTCATTCCATATGATATCTATTGGCAGTTTCAAGATTATCATGGCCTGTTGATGTCAGATGGCTAGACGGTTATCAAACTTCAACTAAGCTACCATTTTGTAAATCCGACCCCAGATTGCTGGGACATGGATATGATGATGATGATATGATCATCAACCAGACAATACACATTGTATACTTATTTCTTCAGTTTTTACAAGTGGAGCCTATGCTCCAAGGACCAAATCATTGGTCCAATGCAGCCACCATGGAGGGACCATGCCCTGAAAATATTCTCCGATCCTTCCGATTTGTAGTGTCTAAACAGATCGTTAAGAAGGAAAAAAACAGAAATTGTCCAAATTCCACAGAAAAAAAAAAAAAGGCCAGATCTTGGTGGCTGGGATCTTTCAACATATAAGATTTTTGAGGCACAGTCCATCCATCGTTGAGGGGCACCAAACCAAGGACGTGGAACCAGGTGCCTCACTTGTACAAACTAAAAACCTGAGCATATGTGAATATCCCCAACTCGAGGATCATATAATTCCCCATAATTAAATACCTTCAAAACATACAAATTGATATGCCTAATTGCTAATGTTCAAATAACAATTCCATCATAACATAGAAACAAGCCTAACAAGAAGAATAAAAAGAAACAACTAAAAAAGGTATGAAACAGCCCAACCAAAAGAAAATTATTCTATGAACCCCTATTGCAATCACGATGAGGACATTCTCAAATTGTAAAGTTTAAAATGACCAGAAAAAATCACTTCATGTTAGTTATGCCAATAAGTAATTGACCAATCTCAAGCATAGTTCTTAAAAGTCGGTTTTTGAAATCAATCTGCTCATGGTCCCGACCTGGTAAAACTCATCACGTCTTGTTGAAGACCAGCAAATGACACAGTGACTCATCCCAAAGAAATTAATCTCTCAAAACTGAGTCAGCTCAGTTGTCGATGATTTTTTATTTGACAGTGTCCAGAGGACCAGCGGCCACCTAGATTTCAACAAGCAGTCATGAAAATCAGCCACAAATAGACGGACAAGGCTATGATAACAACAATGACAATGAATCTCAAGTTGGAAATGTCTATCTATTGTAGAAATCTGATAAATTTTCCTCCAGCATAATGCCATTTGTCCACTAATCTCATGGGCAATAACAGCAAGAAATGTGTACAAATGATGAAATATGCATATAAAAAGAAAAATTAACCTGAGTCTGACTTCATTGAGAACGTTCTAATCATCCATGGGGCGCGGAATTGGCACGATAAGCCACTTACAGATCTTAACATCATCGGAAGACATTTCATTTCTCCTGAAAATTTCCACCACAAAAGAAAGGAAGAAGAATGAAAGAAAGAAAAATCATGTCATTGAGTCGTCTTACCTTGTTCAACCAAATGAAGTGTATTAGTTACTACAAGGATTATACAATCCTCGAGCAAGAACATACATGGAATACTCAAACAAGCAGGACCTTGGTTCAGTGATCTAGATTCTAGACTATTGGTCTGTTAGGCCCCACTACAGATGGACCATGGGCCAAAACTCCCCTCCGGTTTGACAGCCCTAGCATTTCAATACATCAGCCAAAAATAAATGGTTAGGAAGAGAAATACAGCAACAGCCCACATTCAACTGAAAACAGGCCTACCAGTGCTAGCTAGGATTGTGGAGTGTGGAAGACTTTCCAGGCATAGTCCATCCCTGTCGGGTCCTAATGGAGCATGGTCCCGATTGCAAAACCATGGGCCTCGCTTCGACAAACAGAATAACCAAGTAGCTGGCAAGAGGATCATATAATATGAACAAAAGGTATTCCATAACTTATGAAAAAACAAAAACAAAAAAAAAAAAAAAACATGTTTCTGCCCGTAACACTGTTCTGGGGCCATTACAACAATTACAGACCATTTTTTTCCATAACAGCCACTACAAGCCATATTTTAATCTTGTATCTCTATTTGACTGACCTTGTGTCGATCTGAAGCGGGTCCAACTCTTATTACTAATATTACTTAGGTCATAACCTAAATGATGGCTTCTCCTAAGTTCGATTGATATCAGTCTTTGTAATTTGGGTCTGACCGATGGCATGTACACTCTTACTTTTTTCTATCTAGGATGTAGTTTAATAACTAATGGTGGTTGATTGTTTACAAACATCACGCATGGTGAGGGAGCGATCTTATCCTTTATAAAATGTGTTGATGCACACAAAAGAATAAAAACATAAGTCTTATAGCCTTTGGTTTCCCAATGAGGATAATATTGCGATTCCCTGGGGGTTCGCAGCATAATCAAGATGGAGATCGAAGATCGCCACAGAGATCATGAGGGCGAGAAGAAAGCAAGGGCCAACAGTAAATGCAGTCGAAAGAGCAGGGAAGAGGAACTGATGATCACTCCTGGGGGTGATCGGGATGGAGGAGTCATAGCAGATCTTGAAGATGGAATGCCAGGAAGATGATCTACTTACCAGGAAAGGACGTCTGAAGAGGAGTTTTGCATAGGAGCGAGGCACTGGAGATATCAGGGAAGGCTGCATCCAGGCATTCTCAAGGTGGTGGTGACCGACGCAATCAACTAGCCATCATCGGAAGGGAAGACCATCGGGGAGCATCTGCTAGGAAGGGAAGCAGCAAGCTATAGTTGGCAAAGGCTCGCTGCAGAAGGGCGGTGGAGCTGTCGACGAAGGATTGGGGGATGAAGTTGACGAAGTGAGCTGGAAGAGGACTGAGATGAAAGGAACATATGCCAGGAAGAAGTTGGGGTCGCAACCAAGTCCTATCCCGAAACTCCGACCCTTTTTGTGGAGAACTACCTGGAAGGATGGACGGAGGTTAACCTTAAGAGGGTCTTTGGGAGGATTGAAAAGGGGGATGGGGTGGTTATCCCTAGATGGAAAGGAATGGGCAAGCCAAGATAATTTGCCTTCATTCAGTTGGAGAGGGTGGAGGAGGTGGATGTAGTGACAAAGAATCTCAACGCTAGAGGGGCTAAAACTATCAATTCAGTGAGCTCGATATGGTCCAAACTTTGTGAATCAACATATTTCCACTAAGAAGTGGAAGAAAGGTGGAGAGGAGGTGATGGGGGAGAGGAAGTCTCTCCACTAGAAAGTTCAAAACCCTGAACCAGTCCAAAGGCCTTCTCCCCATAGGTTCTTGCTTTGGGGAATTGGTGGCAGTGGATCCGGCAACCAAGGGGAGGTTGGAAGTAAGGTGCACTAGATTGTGCATTAGGAGGAAGAGATTAGTGTCGGTGTCGTAGAAGACTACAGTGGCTATCGGGGAGGTTTGGGTGATGATGGGAATGGGAATGGGAATGGAAATGGGAATGGAAATGGAAATGGAGGGACGACAGGATGGTTCCAATGTAGGGAAGGGAGGTAGGGAGACGAGAGCTGGTGAAGGGCGGTCAATAATAAAAGAAAATTTAGTGATTGGAAGGAGGTCTTGGGTTCAAGGGAGATTGAATTAGAGGAAATTCTTCACAAGATTCATGATGTCGACCTACAGGCGGAACACTTGGATCTATATGAGAAGAAAGCTCTCCAAGGAAAGTTTGGAAAAGATTATGTGAGCCAATTAGATAAGGAGATCAAGTGGAAGCAACGATCGCAAGCTAACTGGTTAAAAGAGGATGATAAAAACAAAAAGTTCTTCCACGGTATTACTAGTGTTTAGGCTTAGTGTAACAAAATGTCTACCATAGAAGTGGAGAGTAGACGATTTTTTTTATTATTATTTTTTTAAAAGTAACTGCAAATTTATTAGAAAAGAAAAGAAAGAAAACGGGAAAGAAAGAAACAATGAGGAAGCAGTGAGCAACTAAACCCCCAAAAACGATAGATCAAACCCTTTTAAAGCTTTTACATTGATGACAAAGATAATATCTGTTTGGCTATAGTTCAATTCTGCAAGGAGTCATTGACCGATAAAGGTTGGAAAAGGCTAGGGGTTGCCGTTCACCTAGCGAGGAAGCAGAGTCACTTGAGAAGTCGTTTGGTGAAGAGGATGTCAAGAAAGTTGTGGACGCCTTGGGGAGGGATAAAGCACAGGGGCAAGATGGGTTCCCCATTGTATTCTTCCAGGTTTTTTGGAAGATTGTTTAGGGAGATGTTTTGGATTTCATGTGAGAGTTTTATGATCAGGGAAGGCTTTTGAAAGATATTGGGGCTTCCTTTATTGCCTTAGTTCTGAAAGTATCGAGAACAAAAAACCTAAAAGACTATTGACCAATTAGTCTTATCAAGAGTGTCTACAAAATTCCTGCGAAGGTTCTAGCACAAGGTTTAAAGAAGTGCTAGTAGGTGTAATATCTAAGTTCCAATGAGCCTTTGTTGAAGGAAGGCAAATCCTTGATAGCGCTTTTATAGCACATGTATGCATCGACTCAAGGTTCAAGGACGGTTTAGACAGGGTGGTTCGCAAGCTAGATATTGAAAAAGCTCATGACCACATGGCTTGGGGTTTTTTGGACTACATGCTTGGGAGAGAGAACTGGTTCGGCGTTAAGTGGAGGAAATGGGTAAAGGAACATACTAGCTTTGCTCGTTCTTGGTCTTGGTGAATGGCTCTCCTAAAGGGTTCTTCCAAAGCTCACGGGGAATCAAGCAAGGGGATACCCTCTCCTCTTTTGTTTGTGGTAATGGCCGAAGCCTTATGTAAAATGATTGATCGTGGGCAAGAAGTTGGCCTCTTCCATAGCTTTTGTGTTGATAGGAGGAGCAATCCAACATCCATCTCCAATTTGTCGATGATATGCTTCTATTCTGTGACAATGATGCAGGTATGGTGGAAAAGCTTAAGTTGGCCATCCAGTATTTTGAAGTTGTTTCAAGGTTGAAGGTATAAATATTTCCAAGAGTGTCATGTTGGGTGTTCGCATCCCAAGAGAGGAGTTGTTGTAGCTAGCTTCCTTGTTTGGGTGTGAGGCGGGCGAGTTTTCATCTGCTTACCTTGGCCTACCTCTCAACATTGGTAAACCAGCTAACATTTGTAGATATAGCAGTAGAAACGGTGGAAAGGAAACTTGCTAAATGAAAGAGCAAGTATCTTTCTCTTGGGGGCCACATTACTCATTAAAGTTGCTCTATCTAATTTACCTATCTACTTTATGTCCTTATTTTGATACCCAAAGCCAATTCTAATGAGAATTGAAAATTTAAGGCGTGACTTCTTATTGCAAGGGACAGATGGTGCTAATAGTTTTCATCTGCTAAGATGGGGTGAGGTGTGTAAAGCCTATGACGGAGGAGCTGGAATTAGAGATTTGGAGTATTGAATAGGGCTTTGTTCGGCATGTAGCTCTAGAGGTTTGCGACAAAAGATGGCACATTTTGGAGGGACACAATTGCTAATAAATATGGTTGTAATGTAGGTGAATGGCGCACAAAGGAATCCTCTTTGTATAGGGCTTCGAATATTTGGAAAGGGATTGCTTCTATGAAATCATGCTTTAGTAAAGGGGTTAGACTTGCACTAGGGGTTGGGGAGAAGGTAAGGGTTTGGAAAGATGCATTGATTGGGGAAGTAGTATTGCATTCTCGATTCCTAGGAATTGCTCTTGTATCTACGGATGAAAATGTTCGAGTGGCCCAATGCTTCTCTCACGTTGATGATTTTGTGGTGTGATCCGCTCCACATCTTCTATTCCTTTCGGATGACAAGGTGGTAGAATTAGCATCTCTCCTTAATCACATCCATTTATATTGCCCGGTTATCGGAGAGAATGATAGGATGATTTGGCGTATGGACAAATTTGGGTGCTTCTCGGTGTGTTCTTTTTATAAGATGTTGCATCAGCAATTGCCAAGGGAGGGATCTATATATACCAAGCATGTTTGGCTCTATCGTGTTCCTCCAAAGGTTGATTGTAATTTTCTGCCTTTGCCTAACTTGTTGGTAGAGGAAGGGTGTTGACCAAGGACAATCTCCAGAAACCGGATATGATATTGTCAAATGTTTGTCTGATGTGCATGGCTAGCTCAGAGCTTATTGATCACTTAATCATCCATTGCTCGTTTGCTTCTTCTGTTTAAAACGGTATATTCTCCAAGTTTCATATTTCTTGGGTTTCACCAAACTCTGGACAGCAGTTCCTTATAGGGTGGCATGGTGTGATGGTTGGAAAGAACTTCCTGGTAATTTGGCCTCTGCTTGTTAGCTCGTCTATAGGCATTATGGGAAGAAAGAAATGGAAAATGCTTTCAAAAATTGAGCCACGATTCGAGCTGAGTTGCTTTGAGGGTGGAAGGTCTTGTTAGCGAATGGGTATTAAGCTCGGGTGATGTTGATTGTAATTTTCTGCTATAAATTTTGGGGTGTTTTTTTTTTATATTTCCTTTGTATAGTTTTTGTGCCGTGTTGGGGCTTTTTGTTTACAAAAAATTTCGTTATCTTTCAAAAATAATAATAATAATAATAACAGTTCACAATTTGTAGAACCTTGTTCCTGATAAATGCAATATTGTTTGTGTTGTAAATGATCATTTTTTTTACCATATCCTCCTATGAATATACCATCGCCACTAAATATCGTCCACAAAAGCAAGCCGCTTACCAAGCAAAAGGTGGGGCCCAGTGTCTACTGACCAAGAACGTTAATATTTAGCCTCATTATCAATGGCTTATCCATCCAAAACCTTCTAATAGAAAAATCTCAAGCCTTTAATAGGAGGCCCAACAATCAGACGACTAGGAAGGAATGTACAATAACAGTCCACATTTAATTTTAAAAAGGCTGAAAAACATCCTCCATTTCCAGGGTTTTTGGGTGTGGGCACAAGGTCATGAATTACCGCTTCCAATTACCTTGGAACATACAATAAAACTATTTCTCTTATGGTTAGTTTGCTAGACATTGAACCGATCTCATTCGATATCTTGGATAATTCATCTGGCAATTTCTCTGAAAGTTTTGCCTGTTAAATCATTAAATATGGAATCAACATTCATTTCTATGATTTTTCTTGATCTAACATTCTTTTCAGCATTAAATCGCTTCCAGAAGTCTCTAGATTCTATAACTCCTTTCTTCCTTTCACTTTCTCCTTGTCTCTTCTTAGTTCAATCAAGCTTCTTAGTTGTCTTACTCTCTTCAACTTTAACTCTTTACCTCTTCTAACCACCTATGTCTGAGCAGGAATCCGAAAAAACCAATTGCATGGGACTTCGCCTGTAAGTCACTTCCCACTTACAGAACTTAAAGGGAGCTGGCAATTGGAAGTAAGGAATTGGAGAAATAGGGGCTTTTGGGACCTTGGAATTGGAGGTAATTGGAATCCTCTAAAAGAAAGTTTTTTGAAATCCTCTCTAAAACCCATAAATCATGTGGGAGGGGAATTGGAATCCTTTCCAATGGCTACATTTTTTTGCCGTTGGAGGGGTTTCCTTTAAAAAGGGTATTTCCAATCCCTCAACAATATCTCTCTACAAAAATCGCCAGAATATAGAGCTTTCGTACCTGCTCTGACGTGTCGCTCTCCTGTCTTGCTCTCCCACGCCGGAAATCTCGAAGGTCCCAGCACCTGAGCAGCTCGCCAGAAATCTCACCGCGCAGCTCCACGTACCTGCTCTCTCTCTCTTTCTCTCTGGGCTTCTCTCCGCCCCTCCTTCGGCACTTCTTCCGCTGTCGCCGGAATCCCTTCTCTCGTCGATATGGTCTTCTCTCTCTTCGTCGCCACCCAACGAAAGAAACCCTTTAAACGCAGCGAGCGGATTCGATACTCTGATGGAGTGTGATGCATCATGCATGCCGAAACGGATTGGCTACTGACCCTTCCACCAGCCAATGGCTAGTGGTCGGTGCTCTGTGGGCCCCACTATGATGTATGTGTTTCATCCATGACGTCCACCCATTCATTCATATCATTTTATGGTTTGAGCCCAAAAATGAGGTTGATCCAAATCTCAAGTGGACCGCACAGTGTTGATTAAACGCCCACCATTAAAAAATTTCTTGGGGCCACAAAAGTTTTGGATCAAGCTGATTTTTTTTTCCCTTCATCCAAGTCTTTATGACCTAATCAATGGGTTAGATGTCAAATAACCATTACAGTGGGGCTAGGAGGTTTTTAATGGTGGACGTTCAATCACAACTTTTTTGCATGATGTGGTCCACATTAGATTTATATATACTTCATTTTTGGGATTAAGTCTTAAAATTATCTTTCAAAATGGATGAACGGTGTGGATAAAACACATATATCATGGTGGGTCCACATAGCACCGACCACTTGCCACCTGGCTGGTGGGAGCGTTACTAGCCAAACTGCGTCTGATACGCACGCCCTCTTAAACGTGGAAGCGGATGGACTGGTGTGCCACACACCACTAATATGGCTGTGTGTTGACGGGGCGCCGATTGGATACTTAGAAGGTCAGTAGCCAAATCGCTACTGAAGTGACGCCACCAAGCTCTGTGGACCCCACTATGATGCATGTGTTGTATCCATACCGTCCAACCATTTTTAGAGATCGTTGTATGCTATTACAAAGAGAATAAAATAGATCTAAATTTCAATTAGACCCACCACAGAAAACCGTGGGAGCTGTCACACCTACTGTTGAAACATTTATAAAGCCCACAGTGATGTATTTTTGAGATCCACCCTATTCATAAGTTAACATATAGAGATATATTGAAGTGAAAACAAAAATATCAGCTTCATCGGAAACTACTGTGGCCCCTAAGAAGTTTTGAACGGTGGATGTCACTGTCCCCACTATTTTCCATGGTGGGGTCTACTTGAACTTTAGATCTATCTCATTTTCTTTGTAATGCCATAAAAAGATCTCTAAAATGGTTGGACGGTATGGATACAACACATGCATCATGGTGAGGTCCACAGAGTTTGGTGACGTCACTTCAGTAGCCATTTGGCTACTGATCTTGTCAGTATCCAATCCCCGCCCGTGTTGACGTCACCAAGTTCGGTGGGTCCCATTATGAGGTATGTGTTATATCCAAACCGTCAGTACATTTGGAGATCTCGTCGTAAGTCTTGAGCCCAAACATAAGACAGATACAAATATCAAGTGGACCACACTGAAAAACATAGTGGGGGATTGAACGGCTACCATTGAAATCATTTTGGGGTTGTAGAAGTTTTGGATCAATATGATATTTGTTTTTCCTCTTCAACCAGGTTTATGTGACCTTATGGACAGATTTTATGGAAAATAAATGTTATAGTGGGCCCTACAAACATTTTAGCGGTGAGAATTATTGTCCCACTTCTATTTGTGGTGTGATCCATTTGAGCTTTGGATGTGAATTATTTTTGGGCTCATGATATAAAATGATCTCTCCAAATGGATGAACGGGGCGGATATGATAAATACATCATTTTGTGGCCCATGTAACTTTGATCTCTTTTGAACCGTTAGTACAGCTCGTGAGCTCGGCGAGTGTGAGCGCTTGTCTTCGCGGAAACGGATTGGCTACTTCCTGGTGTTTGGTGATCTGTGGGCCCCACAATGATGTATGTGTTTCATCCATTCCGTTCATCCATTCTTACAGATCATTTTAGGACTTGATCAAAAGAATGAGATGGATGTAAATCTCATTTGGACCACACTATAGGAAAACAATAGTGATTGGATATCCACCATTAAAATCCTCCTAAGGCCCACTTTACTGTTTATTTGATATCCAATCTATTTATTAGGTCATACATGCCCAGATGAAGGGAAAAAACAAAAATCGGCTTGATCCAAAACTTGTATGGCCCCCAAAAGGTTTTTAATGGTTGACGCTCATTCGAAAATGTTTCCTGTAATGTGGTCCACTTGAGATTGGGATATATCTCATCTTTGGTCTCATGTTGTAAAATGATCTGAAAAAATAGATGGACGGTATGGATGAAACACATACATCACAGTAGCGCCCACAGAGCACCAACCATCAGCAATTTGCTGATGGCCGGGGAGTAGCCAATCCGTTTCCCGTCTTCGCACGACACGTACCCACACCAGCCATATTGGTGTGTGTGGTACACCAGCCAATCCACTTCCCTGAAATGTTATTTCCACATGGAGCAATGTACAGTAGGGAGCGGATTAGGTGAGACGCCGGATCTACCGATGTGAGTGGACCCATGACTGTGGAGCTCACAGTGATGTGTGTGCCTTAAATCCACACCATCCAACCGTTTTGAAAGCCCATTTCAGGGCATGATCTAAAAAATGAAGCAGATCCAAATCTTATGTGGACATTGCCACAAGAAACAGTAGTGATTGAATCCCCACCATTAAAATCTTCACTGGGCCTCAGGAATATTTATTTGCCATCCACCGGGTTGATAATGTCACGAAGATCTGAATGAAGATACCATACAAATATCAACTTGATCCAAAACTTTCGTGACCCATGAGAAATCTTTAATAGTAGATTACCACTGTTTCCTGTATTACGGTCCACCTGAATTTGGATCTGCTTCATTTTTTAAATTACGTACTAAAATGAGCTTTCAATAGGGATGGAAGGCGTGGATGTAGTCACATACATCACAGTGAGCCCCAAGGTCAGGGGTCTCACCTAATCCGCTCCCTGTACAATCATGTAAATTCGCTTGTTGTGGCTCACCAACGGCTTGAATTTAATTGTGCTGTACATCTAATGGACGGGTGGATGGAACTGCCCACTTAGATTATTTAATTACAATACAATTCGGATTATATTATCAGTATCCTGGACCATCTAACGACAATACGATTTGCTCTGAAAATAGGTGGACCCACCACATCAAGGTGGTCCACCCAATTATAATTCGTCCACCCCAGTTATAACCTTCTAGACCATGTGGGGTTCTCAAGGCATGAGCTGGGCTTACGTGTAAGGTGTTTTAAGCCCCAAATAGTAGCCTAGAAGCAATTTTATAACATGATTGTAGTCAGACCCTAGCATGTGCAGTCTATAAATGATAATATCACTACCATCCAATCTGATTGAAAATATGCTATAAGAAGCAAATTTATAACATGATTGTAGTCAGACCCTAGCATGTGCAGTCCATAAATGATAATAACACTACCATCCAATCTGATTGAAAATTTGCTATTTGGAGTCTGTGGTCAATTTAACTCGCATGGGGTAGGGTTGAATAAATACATTGAAATGGATAGCTTTTGTTCTCTTTGAAATATGAAATTTTATTTGACCTATTAAATCAAGTGATTTTCTTTTGTGGGCCACATGAAGCTTGAAATTGCTTTGGTTTTAACCAATGTGTGCATATCTTTCAATGAATTTATTATAATGATTATTTAACTTATCAGGCATATATGTTATTTTGAGATATTAAAAATTATTTTTTAAATCCAATTCATTATTTTGTCCCACGTGCAAAAAACCCGCGTCCTTTTTCTCTCATATGTCAAAAACATTAATCTAAGGGATGGCCATTGTCTAGTCACACTATCTCACCATAACTCGTTGCATGTCCTAAAATGATGGGCCCCACCTAGCATTCCAGCACAGAAACTTTTTACGAAAGGCTTTCGTGGTAAACCTGCATCCACTCGGCTCTTCCCCCCTCTAACAAGAATCCGCTGACAAATGATATGATACCACGTCGGGATAAGGACCACCGGGGTGGGAGAGACCCTTGACTATGGGGCCCACAGTGATGTTTGTGACTATATCTACATCGTACATCAATATTGAAAGCTCATTTTAGGGCATGACCCAAAAAATGAAGCAATTCCAAATATCAAATGGACGATAGTACAAGAAACAATGGTGATTGACCATTAAATACTTCTTGTGGACCACAGAAGCTTTTGGATCAAGATGATATTTGTGTTGTCTCTTTGTCTAGGTGTTTGTGACCTTATTAACAGGTTAGATGGCAAATAAACATTCCACTAGAATCCATGAAGTTTTTAATGGTGAGGATTCTGTCACGTCTGTTTCCTATGGTGTGGTCGACCTAAGATATGAGTCAACTTCATTTTTGGGACCAAACTCTAAAATGAGCTTTTAAAATGATTGGATGGTGTCAATTTAAGGCAAATACATCACTGTGAGCCCACAGTCAAGGGTCTCACCCACTTCCGTGGATTCAGGGTCTCACATAATCCACTCCCTTATAAAGCCATGATATATGTGACTACATCCATTCCATGCATCAATATTAAAGCTCATTTTATGACGGGATCCAAAAAATGAGACAGTTGCAAATATTAGACACAATCATACAAGAAACTGCGGTGATTGACTATTAAAAACTTCTTGTGGACCACAAAAGCTTTGGATTAAGATGATATTTGTGTGATTTCTTTGTTTAGGTGTTTGTGACTTCATCAATATAGGTTGGATGGAAAATAAACATTGTAGTGGAATCCATGAAGTTTTTAATGGGTGGGGATTCAAACACAATTGTTTCCTAAAATAGGAGTCAACTTCATTTTTGGGATCATGCCCTAAAATAAGCTTTTCAATATGGTACGACGGAATCTATTTAAGGCATATACATCACTGTGAGCTCCATAATCGGGTCCCACCCACCTTGGTTCCTAGATCCGCCAAGGTGGGATAGGACCCCTGATTGTGGGGCCCACAATTTTACCTCAACAACACCTAATACGCTCCATAGATGGGACAGCGTATTAGCTATTACCCGGGTGACAACTTTGCTTTGTGGGGTGTTATCCTTGCCGTGTGGAGACACCTTGATGAATTTGTTTTATATCCCCTATGTCCATCATTTTTTCAGCTTATTTAAGGAGAGTATCTAAAAAATTGAGTAGATCCAAATCTCTAGTGGACCACACCACTAGAAAAAGCGGTGAATGATTATTAAAAGATTTCTTTAGGCCACAAAAATTTTAGATTAAAAAAGTGATGAATGACTATTAAAAGTTTTCTGTATGCCACAAAATTTTTAGATCAAGTTAATCTTTATATTTCCTTTCATCTAATTTTGTTTGACCTTATCAACAGATTGGATAGAAAATAAACATTTTGGATCTGCTTATAGTAGGCCTAGGAAAGTTTTTAATGGTAAGCATTCAATCATCAATATTTCTTTTGGTGTGGTCCACCTGAGATTTGGAAATGCTTAATTTTTTGGGACTGTCTCCAAAATGGGCTGTACAAAAGGATGGACAGAGTAGATATACAACATATGATCAAAGTGGGCCCAACAGTAACTGTAACATCCACTAAGCTTTTACCCAGGCCACACCTAATCCGTGGTCGTGTGGAACATGGTAGAACTTAGTCATAATGTGTTAAGTGAACCCCACCATGTTGTATGCATTATATCCACACCGTACGTATATTTTGTGAGTTCATTTCAGGACATGAATTTAAAAATGAGGAAGATACAAACTTCAAGTGGACCACACCACAGAAAGCAGCGGAGATTGAACGCCTAATTGAAAACTTCCTGGGGCCGTGGAAGCAATGGAGCATGCTAATGTTTGTTTTTAGCCTTTATCCAGGTCTACGTGACCTTATAAACAGGTTGGATGGAAAATGAACTTCATGTGGACCCTAACAAGGTTTCAACGGTGGGGTATTATTGTCCCTACTGTTTTTTATGGTTTGGTCCACTTGAGCTCTGGATATACTTCTTTTTTTTTTAATCATGCTTTAAAGAGCCTTTTCCAATTGTATGCCTTACTTTTAAGTCACCGTCCTTTTTGTACTTCTCGAAACTTACTTTACCAAAATATTATCCTGTTGTAAGAGTGCATTTTTATCGAACGAAAATGTCCCTGCTTTATCAGAAATATAATTTCTGAAAGTTGTTGTTCCCTTCACACGGTTTAACTCTAACAGTAAAAACTCCATTTTCTGATTTCTTCTCTCCTCTTTGGGATTGTCCACCCTAACACCAAATTCATATTTTCTTTTCTCATCTTGGTACGAGAATACTCTACCACAAAAAACCTATTTCCTTAAATTTTCTAATTTTTTTCTATTTCTTATTTTGGTCGAGAATACACTTGTCACATACGTCATTTTTTAGTTTCGTCAACTCAAAATAGGACGAGAATGGTACCTTCATCAAAGAAGCTACGAATGACAAGTATATTTCAAAGATTTGACTTTATTATATGGTCCCCACCATATTTTATATAATATATCCTCACCGTCCACAATCCAACTATTTTATTTAAACATTTTAGGGCATGAGCTGGAAAATGAGGCAAATTCAATGCTCGTGGCCTACATTGATGCTTTAAAAAAAAAATAAAAATCAAAGAACGAAGACCGTGTGAAATCGACTGAGGATTGAGTAAAATTGACCGCGAACTGAGTTAAAATGACCGCGAACTGAGTTAAAATGACCACGAACTAAGTTAATTAACTGCGAACTGTAACGCCCTGAAAATCGGGGTCGAGCAAACACTTGAATATGACTTTTCAAAGTTGGACGAAAAATTATAAAAAATGGGGCAGCAAACGGGCCGCCCGGCCCGCTGTGGCTCGCTCGACCCGCCGGCTGGGGATGCATCCTTGAAACGGGGATGCCATCCCCGGTCGCTGGACATTTGGGGGATGCTTCCCTAAACTGGGGATGTTAGCCCACCCCCCCCCCGGGACGTCGAATGTGCACGGGACCCACTTCAGATACCACTGATTCGCATCGTTTGGGCCTCCGAGCCCATTTGAGGCGTTTTTAGGTCCCGTTTGTAAATCGGGATGAGTTGTCTAATGTGCAATATATGATTTTGGGGTAGGAGAAGTTGATCTATCTAACTAACCCATTTGTTTTATGATATCTCATAAGTTTAATAATTAAAAACCCATTTTATTCACATAGTGACTATTTACAATAAATTTTATTATAAGAATTGTTCTCCATCATTAATCTCGCGACTTAGTGTCTCATATGAAAGGGCTTAGGAAAAATTTGATGAATAAGGTGGCAAAGGTAAGATTTTGAAGGAAATGAGTTAAAAAGGGATTTTGGCATTTGGGATTGACTTTTAAGACATTACTAAGGTGTCAGGATTGACCCATTGCCTATGACGTCTAATTTCAAGTGGCAAAAATCCGGGGTGTTACACGAACTGAGTTAAATTGATCGCAAACTGAGTGAAATTGATTAAGGATTGCTTGAAATTGATATCTTGACCAAGAACTATGTGAAATTGACCAAAAAACTGAGTCAAATTGACCAATAATTGCTTGAAATTGACATCGTATTGACTGAGAACTTGCAAAAATTGACCGATAACCACTTAAGCAAGTTCTCGGTCAATTTCACTCAGTTCGCAGTCAATTTCAGTCGGTTATCATTCAATTTCACTAAGTTTGCAATAAATTTTACTTAGTTATCAGTCAATTTCACTAACTTAAGCGAGTTCTTCGTCAATTTCATTCAGTTATCAGTCAATTTCACTCACTTCGCGATCAATTTCATTAAGTTCGCGGTCAATTTAACTCAGTTTAAAATGTCAATTTCAAGCAGTGATCGGTCAATTTCACTTAGTCCCCAATTAATTTCACTTAGTCCACAGTCAATTTCAATCAGTTCGTGGTCAATTTCACTCAGTTCGCAGTCAATTTCAATCAGTTCGTGGTCAATCTCAGTCAGTTCGCGACCAATTTCACTCAATTCGCAGTCAATTTCACAATGTTCTCGGGCAAATATGCAACATATAACTTGGGAAATCAATCGAGAACTGAGTGAAAGAGGTTGCAAACTTGTTGAAATTCACTTATAAGTCGGGCATTTTAACTTGGAATTCGCCAAAATTGACCGCCGACTGACACTATACTTTATGATTTTTCACCACAAGAAGTCAACTTTCACACTATACTTCATTAAATATTGAATATTATTATTGATATATTTTCTAATTCATCATTTTAGTTGGCAAGTCAAATTGACCGATAACTACTTGAAGTTGTCATTGTGTTGACCGAGAACTTACGGAAATTGACCAACAACTTTATGAAATTGACTGAGAAATGAGTGAAAGTGGCTAAGAATTGAGTGAAATTGTTCGGTCGATTTCCGCAAGTTCTCAGTCAATTTTGTGAAGTTGTCGGTTAATTTCACCATTTCTCGGTCAATTTCCACAACTTCTCGATTAATTGCACTCACTTCGCGATCAATTTTAATCAGTTTGCGGTCAATTTCAGTTAGTTCGCGGTCAATCTCACTCAGTTCGCGACCAATTTCACTCAGGTCGCTGTCGATTTCACAATATTCTTGGGCAAATATACAACATATAACTTGGGAAATTGACTAAGAACTGAGTAAAACAGGCTATGAACTTGTTGAAATTCACCTATAAGTCAGGCATTTTGACTTGGAATTTACCAAAATTGACCGCTGACTGACACTATACTTTATGATTTTTCACCACAGCAAGTCAACTTTCACACTATGCTCCATTAAATATTGAATGTTATTGTTAATATATTTTCTGATTCATCCTTATAGATGACTAGTCCTTGCGTAAGAGATTTGATGCTGGAGTCCCAAACATATCCTGTAGATGTTCACTAACGTGGTGGTTTGATACCGTGAAGAGTGGTTTGGAGAAGAACGATAGTAGATTAAATATTTTTAGGCAGTCCCAATTCTTTTTTTTACTACACATTTCATCATTTAGGTTTAAAGGAGCTTTCTTTCACCTACTTTTTGAGAGATATAGAGGTGATCTTGTATTCGAGATACGGGAAAAAAGTTTAAAATTTACGGATATGGACTTCACCCTAAAATAGGGCTAAAGACTGGAGACCTTTGTATACCCAAAATTCATCATACCAAGAAGTCAATAAGAGAGAATTACTTCAAAGAATATCCTATCTTAAAGAAACATGTACAAGAGGTGTTCAATAAAATAGTTGACAAAGATAAGCATGAAGATGTCGTGAAGGTAGCCCTAATATCATGTGTAGAGTGGTTTGTTAGGGGAACCGATACGAAAATTATGTGCAACACGGAGTATATTGACCTAGTGGACTCGTCGGAAGACTTCAATAGCTATCCTTGGAGTAGTTTGGCCTTCCAGACAATGGTCGAAGGGGTCAAAAGTGCTGTGATGGCATCACATGGGTTTCGCTACAATGTCAATGGCTGCATCTTTCCTCTACAAGTAAAGATTTTTTTTCCTTTTTTATTTGAATTTAGAGTTTATACTAAACTATAGTTTTTTAAGCCCATTTCGCTATTTCCCTGTAACAAATATGGGTCATAGAGAGAGTATCGACCCTCAGAGAATGTGTCATTTCATATGTTCCCTCCCAAATTTCACGATTCATACAACATCGAGGCTGAAAGGGTTGGAGGTACAAGAAAATTCATCAAATATTTGAGAGTGAAGATGTAAGCCAATTTATATCAAGCTAGATGCTCACTTATTGTAATATATATGTTCTGTACTGTACATGAACATGAAAGCTGTTCTTTTGCAGATTGAATTAATCCTTACCTTGAAACCCACTAGTGAAGAACTGGAGATGGAGGCGTTCGTTTGGTCCGTGATAGATTTCATGTAAGATGTCATAAAAGTCTTCTTTTATGTTGAAATTTTATATTTACTTTGACATATTACATCTTTGATATATACATTGCTTCATTTTGTGGGGCATTAAAGATGATGAGGATGAAGTTATGAAAGAGTTCATCTCAGGGCTACCGAAGACGAGGAAGGTACATGATTTCATATGGGTGATCGTGGACCGGTTGACAAAATTGACCCATTTCCTCCCTATAAGAGTTTCGAACTCGGCAGACGACTTGGCCAGATTGTACATCAGGGAGATAGTGCGTCTGCATGGAGTTTCTATGGGGATCGTGTCGGACCGAGACACGCGATTCACATCTATCTTCTGGACTCGTATCTAAGAAGCAATGGGTGTGAAGTTGAAGTTCAGTATCGCATTCCACCCACAGACTGACGGGCAGACGGAACGGGTGAATCAGGTGTTGGAAGATATGTTGCGAGCTTGTGTGCTTGATTTCAAGGACAGTTGGGATGATTGTCTTCCTTTTGCCGAGTTCGCCTATAACAACAGCTTCCAGGTGAGTATTGACATGGCTCCTTACGAGGCCTTATATGGGCGCCCCTGTCGAGTACCGCATTGCTAGGCAGAGGTTGGCGAGAGAAGTTTGAATGGCCCCGAGTTGGTACAGGCGACCTCAGAGAAGATCGACATTATCAGGCGTCGACTTCTTGCAGCACAGAGTAGACAGAAGAGCTACGCCGATACGAGACGGCGACAACTAGAGTTCAAGGTTGGGGACCACATGTTTTCGAAAGTTTCCCCTATGAAAGGAGTCCTTCGATTTAGAAAGAAGGGGAAGCTCACGCTGAGATTCATTAGCCCATTCTAGATACTAGATCGAGTGGGGGTGGTAGCGTACTGCCTTGCTTTGCCCACACCACTCGTAGGCGTACACGACGTATTTCATGTGTCGATGTTAAAGAAATACATTCCTGATCCTTCCCACATTATCAAGCGGGAGCAGGTGTAGTTGGGTGAGGATACTACTTATTGACTGCGATTGACACTTATCCTAAATATGAAAGAGCAGGTGCTACGCAGTAAGGTGATTCCACTTGTGAAGGTGTTGTGGACACATCACACTGAGGAAGAGGCTACCTGGGAAATAGAAGCCGAGGTTCGCAAGAACTACCCTCGAATTTTCGAGGAGTACGAAAAGGTGCTAATTTCGAGGATAAAATTTTTCTTTAAGGGGGGTAGATTGTAACATCTCGGAAAAATCCGTTCAAAGAGCTGAGTACCACCTCAGGCAGAAATCACTTAAGACCAAATCCTTTAGAAAATTAGACGAAATTAACTAAGTGTTAAACTAGATTAGCTGTGAAATTAGCTTGAACTACTTTAAATACGAACTGTAAGACCCAAAACTAGCAGAATTATTAGCGCTACATTACCCTGAAATCTAGTATCAATCTCTAAACCCAGTTACTCTCAGGAGCACATTGAAACTTCGTATCAGACCTGGACCACGCATCGAAAGTCCGATGACCACGAAACTATACGCTTATGACCACTTTACTGGGCTTGACAACCATCTCAGAATTCAAATCTAGAGAGTATCCAAAAATGCGCAACTTGAACTCGGAGCGAATTGTGTGAGAAACATGATTATCCTTTGAACATGAACTCAGATTTAAGTAACTTGGACCGTTCGCTTGCGGGCCAAATCTAAGGTTTTAGACCATTAGAATCTGACCCAATTACACCCTCGGATCAGGAAAAATTCCCTACACAGGTCAGTGTACTCGTAGCCCTGATTGGGTGCCCACGACCGTTGAACTGAAACTGGTCCGCCACGGTCGATCCAGACTTCTATGATGATGAGGAGGAGTTCTCATATATGCAGTTATCAGGCGGGTTTATGTAGACCATTCTAATCAATGGGGTTACAGGGTTATATGATTAGTTGGACATCAACATTTTGTTATTTTAGGAATTGCACATGTAATTATTCGACCTGGTGACATGTTTAGACTCTGGGGACTTACAATCACTTATTCAATTTTATATACTTATCACAATCTTCCGCTTGCGTAATTTAACTGTCTCTGGAGTATGATATGCTATTTTGGTATAATCTCATTTATGTTTAATGCACTAATACAGACAACATTTAATCATCATTATCTATATTGCATAAGTGATATATTGGAACTCGGGAGTTGGCTCCTGTTTGACCCCCGATTTTCGGGGCATTACAAGCCGAGCAGCTCGGACCTAGTCCTCATGACTGAGACCATCCACTTCCTCTAGAATGCCTAACGTTTTTTGAGTCAGGTCATGGTTTTCCCCTGTGTTATAGTAATTGTTAGGGTCCTCGCAGCCTCAACCATTTCACCCATCTTATCTCCAATGTGGTCACTCCGCTTAGCTTACCTCTTCGTTGTCGGGTCATATCACTAGCAGTGCTATGACTGTTTCTAGACCCTCTCGAGGTCTCCATAGGGCCCTTATTAACCCTCTTTGACTGCTTCTGTGAATCCTCATTGAGACAATGGGCCGAACCACTGTCGTGTTCATCCGTCATCTGAAGAAAGACGTGCAGTTTCATTGCCATTCTTTTCAGACTCATCGTCAGAATTGACCTCATCTCTTTGACAGCATCGTCCAGAAAGAGGTGAAAAGTACGCGGTATTGGCATATGACCCATGAGCACAATCATTCCCACACATAAAAGTCAAGTCATTGTACCTATCAATGTGTTTTCCACGTACTCTTTCCATGTATGGGTGAAACTGCAAAACCAGATTAGTAAGTTTGCATGGCAGCAACTATATAATTAGATATGCATAGCTGAAAATATCAGTATCAACAAATATTTTAAAATTAGATATGCATAGCTGTTAAAATTAGCAGCTTCAACCATTTTTAAAAATAAGATATGCATGGTGTAATAAATCAGTAGGAACAACCATATTCTTCTCTCAGATATGCATAGCTGATAAAATCAGTAGCTATAACCATTTTAAAATCACATATACATGGTTTACAAAATCAGTAGTAACAACCATTTTATCCTCTCATATATGCATAGATGAAACAATCAGCAGCAACAACCATTTTCAAATGTGATATGCATAGCTGAAAATATCAGTAGCTACAACCATTTATGAAAACCAGATATGCATAGTTTAATAAATTTTGCCAGGAACTCTATTTCATTTTCAGATACGCATAGCTGAAAATATCAGTAGCTACAACCGCTTTCAACTCAAATATGCATAGTTGATAAAATCAGCAGTATCAACCATTTATCAAATCAGATATGCATAGTTTAATAAATCAGTAGCAAGAACTCTATTTCATTTTCAGATACACATAGCTAAAAATATCAATAGCAAGAACCATTTTCAATTCAGATATGCATAGCTGAAACAAACTGATGCATCAAGAATTTTTCAAAACAGATATGCATAGTTTACAAAATCAGCTGCAACAACTATTTTTTTTTCTTCAAATATGCATAGACTAAAAAATCAGCAACAACTACAATACGCATGTTACTTACCGCAATGTACCCCTCCCATATATCATCTGTAGCGATAACCATTTTTAAGTCAGCATCCCAGCCAAAGCCACTCGCATTCAACATGTCCTTCACAGCCCAATAGAATCTCTTCAAAGTGCGGAGATAGTTAGATATATGTTTATTCTCTAGTTCGACTCCACATCTATCGAAGATTTCAGTTATAGTTGCCTTGTAAGCTTCTGGCTTGAAACCAACGTCACTTTTTCGACCAAAATTTACTTGCTCGACTAGTGCATTGACCAATGCATTATCCACTGCATTAGTTCACTATACGCGAGCAGATTTCTTGAGGCCCGCAGTCCTTCGACTGCGGGCTATCGGATACACGAGTGATAGTGTGGTTAATAATGTTGTCGAGCTTTTTCTAGCTCGGGTACCAAATATTGTACTCAATGATGACACAACCTTGTTGGGTGAGCCTATACAGTTTGAAGGAAATGCAGTTTCCTTCTTGTCTCGGCCTACCTTGTTGAAGCTCCGTAAGAAATTCATTATACCTACACAGCAGTAACAATAAATGGAAGTAGCATCTCACGAACCAGTGTAAGACAAAAAATAAGAGGATGAGGCATATTCATAAGAATAAATAGTACGACCTGAAACATAATAAAATATTAATTGTAGAGTATCATGAAATTCATGCAAAAAAGATTAAAAATTATACAATCCTAATATCCCAATACCAGACCAAAATATTGTTGTTTAAAATTTTGTTGTTACACAAACAACTTAATACATCAAATAAAGAAGAAGAAATTAACGCCGCTGCCGTGTACGAGGAAGACTGTCACTCCACATCCTCTTTGCAATATCATCCCTTTTTTTGGCTCACTCCTCTCTCGTGCGGTCTATCAGATAAGACAAAACGCGATCTTCATCAGCATTATTGGCCTCTATAGGGGATAACAAAATTTTCTCAGAACTGTCTCCACTATCCTTAACTACTTCATTAAAATCATTTTCACCACAAACATGGATGAAGTTGTGTATGACAGAGTAAGCTATAACAATTTTTACTTACGTTATAAACTTGAACTGTGGTGATATCCACAGTATAGGGAATCGGCCATTTAAAAGACTGAAACACTGTTTGATAACATTTCGCAACTGGGCATGATGATAATTGAAGAGTTCTTTCTTATTAGTAGGCTTATTTCCTGTACGAAATTCATTCAAATGATATCAAATACCTCGATAAGGTGTCATAAATCAAGGAAAGTGAGCATATCTCGCATCCACAACATAATATTTTCCTACGCAAAGCAATATATAATATTAAGCATGTGAATAATCGCATGCTACATATTTAGATGAATCAGCAACAATTATTCATTACCATGAGGGATAAGGAAACAATCAGGGCGACGAGTTAATGCATTTTACAGTACATGAGCATCAGAGACAGAACCATCCCAACTCGCTAGCACATATACGAATTTAATTTCATATCGAATGTACGGGCTATCATTACATTCTGGGATAGAAAACCTTTTCGATTTCGAAAGGTTGAACTTGTGTCTTTTGAAAAATAGGCCGGAATGTGGGTGCCATCGAGTGCCACAATGCAATCCTACAAGCAACATTCATCTGACTTTTAGGTTGTTATTACGCAAACATCAATTTAATTGTATCATAATTACAATAATATGAGATTGTAATACCTGAAAGTAGGGACTCCACATTGGATTATCGGATATCTCTTTTGGGGTATGTAAACTAGGGAACTTGACATATTCTGGATAAAGACCAATTACAGCATCAAGAACTCTATTGAAGTGTCGACTCACAGTTTCTCCATATCGTGAAAACCGATGACCAATGAGACGATTTCACACATTGTGGCTAATTGTATGCAGGACCATGATGACTTATTCCTCTAAACTGCATTTTTTTGTATCAAACAACAAATTCATATCTCTTAACAAAGAATATAACTCAAAAAACTTATCGCGACCCATTCGTAGCTGTGCAAAATAATCAACATCACTCTTCTTTATGATTCCATTAACAAATCTATTTCTAGCTACATAACAATCTCGAGGCAACGACTTCACACAATAACGGCGATAATATTCAATGGCTCATATAACACATGTAGAGGCTGCAATTGCAGTTAATGCAGCTACTATTTCATTTTTATTCCAGTCACTATTGGAGGAATCCTCGCAGCTAGAGTCACCACTACGAGACCCCATGAGTGAAATGGGGAACTGACCTGTTACTTTTTCAAGTTACTTTGCATTTACAGGCACAAATAATATCCAAATCCCAAATATACAGCCAAAGTATGAAATAACATGCAGGGTTTTTATATTACACATTACATCGATTATTAACATGATTGCGAATATATCAAAGATCTATTTCCTCTAAAACATGAAAACCATTTCATATCAGACATAACACATGATACAAGTGAGTGTAATAAGTTCATGAGTTAGAGACAGTTATTAGGCAACCAACATAAATAATACAAAGTACAAAAGAATAGCACATTAGTAATAGCTACCACAACATTTAGGATAAGCTGACTAGTAAAACACGCACATGTTAATAGTGTTATAATGGAAGGTACTGATTACTCTGAGGATCAACACTATGTGAGACTTGACTGCACAAAAGGGCTGCAATTAGACCTCATTATAGTCCAAATCATTGTAGAACATGGAATGTATGGACATATTTCATACATTACAATGTATGAGTCTGACAATATATGAACAAATATGAAACTGCCCACAAATACTAAAGTTTTCTTAAAGCTGAAATACAATCAGCGCCTACAATGATTTCATCAACCATAATATGGAAACTTTAAAAGTAGAACAAGGATGATTGATTCATTTGTCAAACATTGTTAACATAGACAGTGGAATATTACCTGACCTATCTAAAAACACCTGGACTTAGGGCAAAGCGTAACGATTTAATTAAGTAAACAATGTAAGAAGAAGGAAGACAATGATATCTTATATAGACTTTCCAGAAATGGTTCTGACGATCAGGCCATATCAGTACTCTCATTCTCATTGACATGCACAAGTCATGTCGCATGTGTCAGGATGTAAATCCATCTCCCAGATACACTGCAGATACGCAGTAATGTCCAAAAGATTCAGCTGCCAACATGTAACGCCCTGAAAATCGGGGGTTGAGCATAAACTCAACTCCCGAGTTCCAAAACATCACTTATGCAACAAAATGAATGATGATTGAATGTTGACTGTATTCGTGCATTGAACATGAGTGAGATTAAGCCAAAACAGCATATCATACTCCAGAGACAGTTAAATTTGTAAGCGGAAGACTGTGATAGATAGATAAAATATATAACTTATGATGAGTCTCCAGAGTGTGATAACATTACCGGGTTAAATAAATACAAGTGCGATTCTAAAATGTACCAATTGTGAGGAAGTGTAATGCCTCCTATCCCATGTACAATAGCCCTCATCAATACAATATCGAGTCTTCATTGACTGCCAGAGAAGATACGATAGGAGAATTCCTCCTATCATCATAGAAGTAGTCCGGCTCTGCTTCACAAGCATCGCCACCACATGAAACTCAACAAATGCGGTTGGTGTGTACAACATATACAATCATGTAGTAACGTGGGTGAGTGATCAACTCGATGGAACAAGTAAAGCATAGGTTAACGTGTTATCAATTCAATCAAGCGGTAATGATAAAGCGAAGTAAATCAAACATTTCTAACTACTCTTGTTAAGTGCAAAAATGAAATGACATGATGCCAGTATGCCCTTGCTAAACCACCCTCGGGCGACATCATCTTACGTTCGCGAATGCTTACTCCCTCGGTGCGCCACATCTACAAAGCACATGCGGTGCGATGATGCTCATGATTACCAAGTTATTATTAGTCCATTTCAAACAAAGCAATATTGGGAAACTAAGGTACCTCCCTTGTATCATTCCCAAACATGATCCATTCTAGGGTCGTCAATCCTAGTTAATCTCATACGATGTTATGGTTTGAGAAGCGTAGTGAAGGCATCGCAAAGGGCTCGTCACCGTCGGCGCGGATCTGATCTCACCAGTATGCGGCTCAATTGTTGGCCGTCGGCTCAAGTACTGGTCTCACCGTATTTGCCCCAATCACTAGCCGTCGGCTCGAGTACGGGTCTCACCGGTGCTCGGCTCAACTCATACTCTAGTTCTTTGTGAAAGACTGTCGCCAATCACGGACACTTGGAGTATACTCGAAGATACTACGAGAGGACTCGTCGCCCGTCGACGAGCACGTGTCTCACCGTACTCGGCTCTCGCCGTAAGTATCGACGACTCGAATATAGTGTCCCATACCACCATAATCGGCTATCACGAGGTTGGTTGCGCAATGGTCACTACGGGGCAGGCACATGGCCCCAAAGTGGCCGACATTTCGACCACGGTGTCCCATACCACCATGCCGGCTCATGCGTCTTAGCGGATCGAGGTACCATGGTTAACGGGATCGCCACCGGTAAGTTTGGTACCCTAGGTTCGAGCAAGGCGACCAAACATGGTGAACATACATATGACGATCGGGTTACTTGACGAGCTCGGCTAGCTGGCTCGAGCGCACAACAAGTTGAACGACATGAAGTGCATAAGCACTTCGCGTGGCCAACCACTATCGCCAACCAGAAGTACGACTCGGGTTCGTCGAACACATCTCACGTGGCAAATGAATCACAACCACGAATTCAATTGTTACCGATTGTGCGGACTATAATCATAGCCCCAAACACAATCAAGTGCGGATAGATAAAGCGATGAAGTGAATCAAGATTTCACTCATACAATCAAGGTATGGTACTTTCCGTTTAGGGCTGCTAGGGCTGTTGCATGCACTCGTTGCTCCGCTCCCCCATCACCCATGACGGATCATACAACGTAAATATAAATTTAAGCATATGCATTACATAGTTAAAATCATAAAGCAGTTGAGCATGTTATGAATCACAACACAAGCACGAGTTTGTACATGTTCAATTCCTAATCACTCAACTATCAAAGGAGATCATACACATAGTTAAAAGAGGTTGAGAATCATATCTCAACACCCTTATACATTATAATTTGCTAACTACTACTCATTCAGACATTTCAAGAAACACTTAAACAAACATACATCAACATACATGACATATGTCGATCACATAGGCATTAGGTCAAATCCTTTCCCTAGGGAGTTGCCCCAATCATAACACGCATACACCCACGACGGATAGTCATGGCAAGCAGGAATCCGAGTTCCATATTCATTCAGTCATTTCCACAAACACTTGGGCCACACATTTTAGCATATATGGTGTCTATTGGCCGTGGCGTGATTTAGAGCAAATCCTTTCGTCAAAAGGGTATCGCCAATACAACAATCATGAATCCATGACAATTAATCATGGCGAGCACGAATGAGGATTCTATACTCATTCAGTCATTTTCACAAACACTTAGAATACACTATTCCAACATACATGACGTATGTTAGCAAAATACGTGTTAGGGTTGTCCCTTCGCCACGTGAGTATTTTACCCATGTATATCATAATCATACAGCAAATAATCATTACAATTGTATTTCCAAAATTCACACATATGCGGTATTTCTAGAATACACAATTTCAACATACTTGACATTTACAAGGGAACATGTATTTTGGCGATTCCTTTCACTAAACTAGTATTTTATACATATATTGTATAATCATACATTAAATTAACATGTTATACATTTTCCCAAAAAAAATACATATACGGTATTTCTAGAATATACAATTTCAACATATCGTAGCATTTACACACCTAACATGTATTTCAAATTTCTTTCACCAAATTAGTATTTTATCCATATAACACATAATAATACATTAAATAAACATGTCAAACATTTTTTCAAAAAAAATACGTATACGGTATTTCTACGTATACCTAGAGTATGTGAAATTCCAATTTCTACAACGTTAATCGAAACAGGAAACGGAAAGCACTTTGTACATGTGCATTTACAAGCAGATCATGAATCTACCATTATCTGACATTGAAAGCGTTGAAAACCGTAACTTATACACTTAAAGTCCTCACCTTTGCCTTTGGAAACGGAACGAATCAGCAAGGGTAAAGGATCTTCCGTCTACGGGCGATTTCTAGCCTAAAGAGCGGAATCGGTTAGTCGGTATACATCCTACCTCGATTCCAACTCAAATCAGACCTAGGGTTAGGGTTTCTTACCTTCAAATGAGGTGGAAAACGCCGGGAAAGCGTCTAGAATAGAGCGGTGTACGCCGTGTAGCAAGCCAAAGCAGGAGGAGGAAGATCGGCAACGATCTCCAAGTCCTTCTCTCTCTTTTCTCTCTCCCAAAACTCAAATTCGTATGGCTGTGAGAGAGGGTGCTCTAAGGCCCTTATATAGCCTAAAACATTCCGAAATTAGACTTAGGTTCAAGGGGTACTGCTTATATAGGATATTCGTCGCTTTTCCAGCTCAAAAGGGAAGTTCTGGTGGCCCTCTTTGAACCAAACGTCAGACTTAAGCTCACCATCGATGGATCTACGTGGGATTACGTTTTTGACTCGTTCGGATACGCAGATCGCACGTGGCGGACCACTTTCAGTTCGACGGTCAGTGGGCCACGATCAGAAATTCCAAGTACATGTAAATGTTCCAGAAATTTTTCTTAATCAGGGTGTAATTTAGTACGATTCGACGATCAGTTGCTTATCTTGACGCGTCAACGAACGATGCCAGATCACTATTTCAGATATTTATTTTGGCATATGAATAGTGTTTTTCACACTACCTCGCTCCGAATCGAAACGAATGGCCGTGGAACATCGGTTGGAGCTGATTTTTGAGATGATTGTTAAGCCCAGTGGGGCGGTCCTAGTTCCTTAGCTTCGGGTTAATCGGACTCCCGATGTACGATCTAGACTTAATACGAAGTTTCGTTTCATTCCCGAGAGCAGACGGGAAATGAGTTTGGTTCTAAACTTTAGGGTAACCTAGCGTCAATGATTCTGCAAGTTTTGGGTCTTGCGATCGTATTTAAAGCGATTCAAATGGATTTCATGGCTAATCTAGTTTAACACCTAGTTCACTTTGTCAATTTCTAAAGGATTTAATCCTAAGTGATTTTCGTCTGAGGTGGAACTTAGTCCATTGTAGTTTGTATATAAAGTGATCCAAGTTATACTACTTAGCTAGTTTAAGATAGTGTCTAGGGCGAAGGTGCTTTGAAAAATTGAAAGCACAAGGTAGTGAAGGGTGGGATTTGTGAAGAAAATGATTTAAGGAACGATTTGAGACTTTAATTGAGCGTTTAAGAAGTTAAACCTGTGTTAGGATTGACCCATTGCCTAAGGATGTCTAATCCCAAGTTGGCAAAAATCCGGGGCGTTACACAACAAAATCCTATTGGAATGTCCTACGCCTGCTTTCCATCTTCGTAGAGTGTAGAGAAAAGGTGGTGACTACTCCCCTATGACATGCATCCCCAAAACATGGGTGTTTTGGGGAGTACACCATAGTGAAGGAGAAATACATGGAAGGGATAACATATGTCCCCCTCAAACGTGAATACTCTCTCTCTCTCTCTGAATCGAGCATTAACGTTGTATATTACACCTTCTGTAAAAGAAATGCAACGCAATACATGTCTTCTCCAAATCACTCACTTGATTTGTGGATGGAAGGTGGACAGAAAAATGTAAGCTTTAGGAATTTTCGAATATTGCTATTTCAAGACGTGGACCACAAATGCTAGTGGAGGCTGAATGTTTTATATCGCAGGACGATCTTCAACATCCGAGGCTGTGAGAAGGAGGAGAAAACCATAAAAGAGAGAGCAGAGCTTAGAAATGGTCCGTTGAACCACATTCACAGAAATGATTTTTTTTCTTCTTTTTGTTGTGGCAGTGCAGTGCAATGAAAGCACTGCACTTCTAGCTGCATTGTACTCTAACGATCGATATGCCTAGAGCCCGCAAAACGGTTCGGTGACGTACTCGGTCAGGTTGTGGACCACGTGTTGATAATCCAATTCAAACGCAGCGAAATGTATTTTTTTATTAAAATATACAATACTGTACCATCTAGGTCAACATCCAAACACGCCCTAAATGACTTCATAATATAGACATCATAAGTGTGAATATAATATAGACATCATAATGGAGCCCATAAAATTAGTAGAAGTCAACACAGCACCGACGTGATGTGCCAACCAAACTAATAGCAACCACTTTGGAAGCGGATCCGCTGGTGTACCACGCACCACCGGACTGACTGGACATGGATTAACTATTAAACTATCGACAGAAGCCGTCTCGACCGCTTAAGTGTGGTCTCCGCATGCTGTGAAACTCACTGTCATGTATTTGTTATATACATACCGTCTATTTATTTGGAGAGATCATTTTAAGACATCAACTAAAGGTTGAGAAAGATCTAAAGCTCAAGTGGATCCCACCACAAAAAACAGTGGGGATTGAACACTTACCGTTAAAAACTTCTGTGGAACACAAAAGTTTTCGATCAAGCTAATATTTATGATTTACCTTATTCCATATCTATGTTAACTTATAAAGAGGTTGGATCTCAAATAAACATCATGATGGGACTATGAAGGTTTCAATAGTGGGCCTTATTGTCCCCACTGTTTTCTACCGTGGGTCCACTTAAACTTTAGATCTGCCTTATTCTTTGGCACATGACCTAAAATGATCTCGGCAAATGGATGAATGGGGTGGATACAATAAATACATTATTTTAGGCCCCAAAGAGTTTGGTGACATCCTTTCATAGTATCGTGACATCATTTGGCTGAGAAATTTACGATTGTGGACCCCACCTTTTATCCAACGGTTTTTTTGAAGCAATACAAACTTACAATACGCACTTAGACCTCGTACGGAGACCGAATTTCAGGATGAAAATACCCCTCCTTCCACTTCTGTGGCTTTTTCTCTCTCTTTCCACCATTGCTTTCACTGCCGTTGCTTTCGCCCCCTTTCCTCACTACGTTTCCGGTAGAAAGACCAAAAAAACCATTTTTGTAGGCCCCCCTTATCAGCATTCTTTTTTCTTCTGAAAATGGTCGGTCCAGTGAAGAAAGCACGCAGCACAAGTATGTTTTAAACTCAGTGGGGCCCACATTGAATGTATGTAGTTCCATTTTGATTTTGTACTGGCCAAGGGTAGTAGAGGAAAAGGTTCTATACGGTCGAGCTCATGGGAACTCCCCATGAGGTTGAGCTGTGTGGGCCCCACTATGATGTATGTCGAACATCAACACCGTGAATTTGATGGGCCCCTTTAAATTATGGGATAGCAGAAAAATCAACTGTATACGGAACTTAAGTGGGCCATACCATCTAAAATCATGTGAAGACATGCCTAAAACATATAAAATGACTTGGTGGGGCCCACCTGAAATTTGGATGTGTCTGAAACTTAGTCTGACCCCTCATCCAAGTGGGACACACATTATGGATGGGTTGGATTTATGAAACACATCTCGTTAGGCCCAAAAATAATTATGAATGTTTTAATGGAAGGTAACCCCTTTCAAGTTTTGTACGTGGTGTGGCCTACAAAAGTCATGGATTAACTTGATTTTTAAGCTCTAGGCCCACCATGAAATGGTGCATCTAACTGATGGGGTAGATGTTTGACATACTTCATGATAGCGCCCACACAACTCGACCTCATGGGTAGTTTATATGAGCTCGACCATATAGAAACTTTTCCCACACACACATATATATACACACGACACATGTGCATGTGCGTGCGCATATAAATATATATATATATATATATATATAAGGGGTTGAGCCCCAAATTGAAGCATATTAAAAGATCGAGTGGATCATACCACGGGAAACAGTGGGCATAATGATTTTTCAGTTTGTCCCACTGATTTTCTAGTTTGCCCCGCTGATTTCATGTTTGCCCCGCTCAAATTCATGTTTGCCCCGCTGATTTTCTAGTTTGTCCCGGTGATTTTCTAGCTTGCCCCACTCAATTTCACGTTTGCCCCGCTGATTGTCTAGTTTGCCTTGCTGATTTTTTAGTTTACCCTGCTGAATTCTCAGTTTGCCCCGCTGAATTTCATGTTTCCCCCGTTGAATTTCATATTTGCCCTGCTCAATTTTCAGTTTGCTCCGCTCAATTCCATTTTTGCCCCGTTGAATTTCATGATTTTCCCTACTGAATTTCATGTTTTCCCCGCTGAAAATCAAGTTACCCCCGATCAATTTGTTGTTTCCCCGCTGAATTTAATGTTTCCCCCGCGGAATTTCATGTTTGCCCCATTCAATTTCATGTTTATCCCGCTCAATGTCTACGTTCCCTCATTCAATGTCTACTTTCCCTCCCACATATGGGGTTTTGGTGTATACATATTCTGATGAAAATGGAGGGGTATTGAACATGATGTATTACAAATAAAATATTATTGTGGAGCGTAGCAAGCGTAATCGGATTGCGTACTGAGTTAGTCAGTACGCTCCCATTGTACTAAGTAAACTCAGTTGGGCCCACATTGAATGTATGTAGTATATCCACACCGTCCATCCGTTTTTTCATCTAATTTTAGCGGTTTAGCCCCAAATTGAAGCATATCAAAAGATCAAGTGGATCATACCATGGAAAACAGTGGGCATAATGATTTCCATCATTGAAACCATAGTGGGCCCAACAGTGATGTTTGTTTGTTATCAAACCTATTCATAAGATCATACAGACATGGATTAATAGAAAAAACAATTATAAGCTTGATCCAAAACTTCTATGGCCCCTAAGAAATTATCAACATTAGAAGTTCAATTCAAAATTTTATTTTGTGTGGTCCATTTGAACATTGGATACATTTAGATTTATCAGCTCAAGCCATGAATTTATCTATTAAGTTTGCCCCGCTGAATTTCATGTTTACCCCGCTGATTTCCTAGTTTGCCCTGCTGATTTTTCAGTTTGCCCCGTTGAATTTCTAGTTTGCCCTGCTGATTAGCTAGTTTGCCTGGCTCAATTTCATGCTTACCCCGTTGATATTCTAGTTTGCCCCGCTGACTTTCTAGTTTGCCCAGCTGATATTCTAGTTTGCCCCACTGAATTTGTAGTTTGCCATACTGATTTTCTAGTTTCCCCCACTCAATTTCATGCTTACCCCGTTGATATTCTAGTTTGCCCCGCTAAATTTCTAGTTTGCCTCGTTGATATTCTAGTTTGCCTCGCTGAATTTGTAGTTTGCCCCGCTGATCTTCTAGTTTGCTCTGCTCAATTTCATGTTTCCCCCACTGAAAGTCAAGTTTGCCCCGCTCAATTTCATGTTTCCCCTGCTGAATTTCATGTTTCCCTTGATCAATTTTCTAGTTTACCCCGCTCAATGTTTTCTCAAAGCGATCGTTTTTTTATATATCGTGATGGAGAATTCCATCGTTTATAGTTGAAAAGAAGAGTTAGAAGAGGTTTTCCAATCCAGAAGATGTCTCTATCCTCATTAAGTATTTCCAACTTCCAATTTTCTTGAAACCCTTGATGGAATTTAATTTGTCTAGATCCTTATTTTCTTTTCAACAAAGGATAGAGACTTCTTTTGTGGATGCCTCTTGTTCCTGTTTAGTCCCCATCGTTTCGGAAGTCATTTCTATTTCTACGTCTGTTTCTTCCGTACTTCCCCCATTTCTTCCGATTTTGAGGTTTGTTTTAGATTCTTAGTGGCAATAAACGACAGTATTTTACCTAAATAGTAGACATGTGATAATTAAAAGAATACAAAAGATTCAAGGCCTATACTTTCTCATTTTTGACACAAAGTACTTATTAGATCGAATAAGTACATTAGATCTACTAGAATTATTTTGTCGTATCCAAAATAATGCGAATTCAACCCATTTCATGAAGAAAATGTGACCAATTAACCAACCAACAAAACTAATTACAAATAACATCTTCTTGTTGATACTACCAATATAAATGTTCACTAATTTGGCTAACGTTGAACTTGGTAAAATGCAATGGTTGAATAATTGAAAAATGAGATTATTCAGGAATACACATTGAATGCTGAGATTACGCATTGAATTTTTGGTATTTTGCCACAATGAATGTCTACCTTGCCCTGATTAATATTCAGTTTGCCCCGCTCAATTTGCAGTTTGCCCTGATCAAATTATAGTTTGTCTCGCTTATGTTGATAGTTTGTCTTGCACAATTCTTGGTATTTCCCCGCACAAGTTCTCTTTCTATTTCATATGAAGTTTGTTCAAATTAATGAAACACTGCATTGTTTTCAATTGTGTTTGATTTTGTAGACTATGTTTATCTTATGAATTTTATGTTCGATATGTTTTTCAATTCATCTTTGCAAGCGACGAATATTCTGTCGTAATCTCCAAACCAACATATAGGTGTACACTAACATGGTGGTTTGACAAGGTGAAGGGTGGAGTGGAGAAGCACGATAGTCGGCTAAATCTGTTTAGGCAATCCCCTTTCGCGTTTCTATTGCATGTTACATCCTGTACATTTATAGGGGCTCTATTTCACATTCTTTTAGAAAGATATAAAGGTGATTCAGTATTTAAGATCAGGATGAGACGATTGCAGTTTTTCGAGATGAACTTCGCTCTCATTACCAGTCTTAAGACTGGAGATCTTATTGTACCGAAGAATCGTTGCACTACGAGTACACTAAGAGATAAATACTTCAAAGAATATCCAATATTAAAGAAACACCTAATGGATGTGTTTGAGAGATTAGTTGACACCAATAAGCATGAGGACATCGTAAAGGTTGCCCTATTTCTAGTTGTGGAGTGCTTTCTTAGGGGAACTGAACTGAAAACCATGTGCAAAACACAATTATAAGCTTGATCCAAAACTTTTGTGGCCCCTAAGAAATTATCAACATTAGAAGTTCAATTCAAAATTTCATGTGGTGTGGTCTATTTGAACATTGGATATGTTTAGATTTTTTGACTCAAGCCATGAAATTGTTTGTTAAGTATGCCTCGCTGAATTTCATTTTTGCCCCGCTGATTTTCTAGTTTCCCTTACTCAATTTCATGTTTGCCCCACTGATTTTCTAGTTTGCCCCGCTCAATTTCATGTTTGCCTCGCTGAAATTGTAGTTTACCCCGCTGATATTCTAGTTTGCCCCGCTAAATTTGTAGTTTACCCCGCTAATTTTCTAGTTTGCTGTAACACCTTGAAAATTGGGGTTCGAGCAGGAGCCCAACTCCCGAGTTCCAATGCATCACTTATGCAACATAGAAAATTATGATTAAATGTTGTCCGTATTAGTACATGAAACATGAATGAGATTATACTAAAACATCATATCATACTCTAGAGACAAGTGAAATTGCAAGCGGAAGACGGTAATAGATATATAAAATATATAAACTGTTGTAAGTCTCCAGAGTGTGATAATGTTACCAGGTTACATGTACAATTCCAAAAAATACAAAAAGTGTAATGTCATCTAGTCAACATCCCAGAAATTTCCGTCGATCAGGACACGACTCACATGAACCCGCCTGAAAACTGCATGTAAGAGAATGCCTCCTCGTCATCCTCGAAGTCCGATTCCACCTCGTAGGCATCACCACCACCTGTAACTAAGACAAGGTCTGGTTGGTGTGTACAACATCGTCCCATAACGTGGGAGTGAGTGATCAACTCAGTGGAATTATAAAACAAAGGTTAATATGTTATCAATTCAGTCAAGCAGTAATGATAAGGCAATACAACGAGCATTCCTAAGTACTCTGGTTAATGCAAGAATGATATGTATAAATGATGCATGCCCTCGCCTACTCTCCCTCTACGATCTTCATCTCACGATCGCGGCATGTCAGTTACTTCCTCAGTGCTCTACTCCGACACCAACGGCATATGCAATGCGATGCATGAGCGTGATTACCAAGTTCTTATTAGTCCTTTTACATATAGCAGGATTGAGAAACTAAGGTACCTCCCTTACATCATTTTCCAAACAATGATCTATTTTAGGGTCGTCAATCCTAGTAAATCTCATACGATGTTACAGTTATAGGTCATTGCAAAGGGCTCGTCACCTCGATGCAGTGTAGGCCTAGTTTATACTATAGTTGCTACGGAAAGGCTCGTCGCCTCTACGCAGGCTCAGAGTATGCTCGAGGTCACTACAAAGGGCTCGTCACCTTATCAGTGTAGGCCGATAGCTCGAATACAGTGTCTCATACCACCGTATTTGGCTCATGAGGCTGTATTGCTCACTAAACACTACGGGGAGGCTCGTCGCCCCAGCGTAGGCCGACAGCTCGACCACGGTGTCCCATACCACCTTGTTCGGCTCATGAGTCTTAGCAGATCGAGGTACCAAGGTTAACGGGGTTTCCACTAGTGAGTTTGGTACCTTAGGTTCAAGTAGTAGTGTCCATACATGGTGAACATACATCGGGTCAATTGGGTTACTTGACGAGCTCAACTGGTACATGCGCACCTCGAATTAATCGACATGAAGTGCGTAAGCACTCCGTGTGGCCTAACCACTATCGACAACTTAAGTACGACTCGGATTCATCGAACATGTCCAGTGTGGCGAAACAACTTCAGCCAACTGGTCAGAACCTGTTACCGATTACCTGGACTATATAATAGTCCCAACCGCATTCAATTACAATAAATAATCATATGAGAATGTCAAAGTAGTAATGGATCAATAATTCCAATCATACAATCATTCGAGCATTTTATGGAATACAACTTAAACATGAATTCACACATATGCATTCCATGCCTAAACAGACACTATAGTATAAATTACATGGAGGAAATCATACACATAGTTAAGGTAGTTGAGAATCATATCTCAACACTCATACGAAGTACAATTAACTAACTACTAGTTCATTTAGACATTCTTCTAAACACTTAGTCTACACATTCCAACATACATGATGTATGTTGGTTATAATATGTATTAGGGCAAAACTTTTCGCCAAGGAGTTGTCGTATATACAACGAGCATATATGCATGACAGATAATCATGTCAACCACGAATCCAAAAACCATACGTATTCAATTATTTCAATAAATACATAGAATAAACTATACTTAACATAGTTCGTACGTATTCGTAAAGTAAACAAGCATCACGTTTGGCATGTGAAATGGCACCCATGTCAGTAATAAATCATTAACTGACATTGAAAGTCTTGAAAACCATAACCTAAACATTTATAGTACGTACCTTTCGCCGGTAAAAGAGTAACGGACTCAGTTTGTATACCGAGTCTTTGTCTACGGCACAACGGCAACCTATATTATGAAATGGATTAGCTATTCCATCCCTTACTCTATTTGAAATCCTAAAATAGATTAGGGTTTGGATTTCTTACCTATGAACGGGATTAGAATCACCGGAATAACGATACCGATGCGATAGTTAAGCACGTGGAATGGCAGGAAAAAAAACCCTGGATCAAACTCCAACTCTCTCTCTCACTTTCTTTCTCTTTCCTTCTTTCTTTTCTCTTTAGGGTTGCAAATTCGTATGGAGTGAGAGAGAAGGGGTTTTAAGCCTTTACATAGACCCAGGACTGATGGAAATGGCCCCAGGGCCAAGGTATACTTAGGTTATAGCCAAAACCCGTCTGTTTCAGCTCAACGGAGTACTTCTGGAGGCCCCCTTTCTGCGTGCGGTCAGACTTAAGCTTCCTGGCATTGGATCTAGGTCGAGTTAAGTTTTCAGTCCAATTGGATTTGTAGATCGATCATGGCGGACCAGTTTCAGTTCAACAGTCATCGCCACACGATCAGGGCCACAAGTACACTAACATGTGTATAAAATTTTTCCTGATCCGAGGGTATAATTGGGTTAGATTCTGACGATCTGAATTCTTATATTTGGCCTGCAAGTGAACGACTCAATTCACTTAAATCTGAGCACGTTTTCTAAAGATATTCGCGTTTCTCACATACTTTGCTCCAGGCTCAAGTTGTGCGTTTCTGGATACTATCTGGATTTGATTTTTGAGATGGTTGTCAAGCCCAACAAAGTGGTCATAATGATTTAGTTTCACAATAATCGGACTTTTGACGAGTGGTCCAGTCCGATACAAAATTTCATGCTGCTCCCGAGAGCAACTGGGTTTTGAGATTGATCCTAGATTATAGGGTAATATAGCGTCAACGATTCTACACGTTTTGGGTCTTGCAGTTCGTATTTAAAGTGATTAGTGTTAATTTCACAGGTAACCTATTTTAACACTTAGTTAATTTCGTCTAATTTCTAAAGGATTTGGTCCTGTGTGATTTTTGCCTAAGGTGGTACTCGGAACTTTGTACGGACTTTTCTGAGACGTTATATTTACCCTCCTCAATTTCATGTTTCCCCCGCTGAAATTCAAGTTTGCCCCACTCAATTTCATGTTTTTGTAACGGGGTATTCGTGTGCTTCTTTGAAGAGGGAAACTCTCTTGTATTGAAACACAGAAACAGCTTCATGAAGAAAAATTGACTATTTCATGAAGAAAATGTGACCAATTAACCAACCAACAAAACTAGTTACAAATAACATTTTCTTGTTTATACTACTAATATATATGTTTACTAATCTGGCTAACGTTGAACTTGGTAAAATGTCTAGCTTGCCCTATATTGGTACTACCAATTTTCGGTATTTCCGGTATTGTTTATTAATCTTGTTGATACCACCAATTTTTGGTATTTCCCCGCTCAATTTTCATTTCTATTTCATATGAAGCTTGTTGATTCTGTCATTCCTCATCCCAAGCCCATTGAAATTTCTTCCTACTCACTCTTGTCACGTACTGGGTACACCGATTCTCCTACCCCAAAATCACATATGATATGTTAAGTAAATAATTTTGGTTTAGAACATATTCTTGTTAAATGAATCAAGAAAGAAATTATAAAAAGAGATTTTTTTTTTTTTTTACATGCTTATATATATATATATTTATATAAATATGTATTAGAGAAAAATGTAGGTAGGTAAAATAAAGTTCTCCATGTTTTTTTTTTTTTTTTTTTAAAAAGACTGGCACAACACTACCGTCGATACGGTGGTACTGCCGCGGTACAATGGCTACGGTTATAATCCGTAGCCATAAAGGGTGCACAGATTGAACAGGATTGCGCGCACTACTGCTCGGTTCGGTGTACTGCACGCGCCTGGCTAGCAATAGCTTCTGATTATAGCTACGATTAGTTATAGATTATAATCGTAGCCATTGCAACCTGCCGCGGTAATATCGCCGAACCGGTGGTAGTGCCGCGGTAGTCTGTGCAGTCTGTGCAGCCTCTATGACTACAGATTATAACCGTAGCCATTGTACCGCGGTAGTACCGCCATATCGGCGGTAGTGCCATGCCAGTCTTTTTTTTTTTTAAATATGGAGAACTTTATTCTACCTACCTACAATTTTCTCTAATACATATTTATATAAATATGTATATATAAGCATATAAAAATTTTTTTCCTCTCTTTTATAATTTTTTTCTTTATTCATTTAACAAGAATATGTTCTAAACCAAAATTATTTACTTGACGTATCATATATGATTTTAGGGTAGGAGAATCAGTGTACCCAGTACGTGACAAGAGTGAGTGGAAAGAAGTTTTAGTGGGCTTGGGATGAAGAATGACAAAATCAATAAGCTTCATATGAAATAGAAATAGAAATTGAGCGGGGAAATACCGGAAATTGGTAGTATCAACAAGATTAGTAAACAATACCAGAAATACCAGAAATTGGTAGTACCAATACAGGGCAAGCTAGACATTTTACTAAGTTCAACGTTAGCCAGATTAGTAAACATTTATGTTGGTAGTATCAATAAGAAGATATTATTTGCAACTAGTTTTGTTAGTTGGTTAATTGGTTACATTTTCTTCATGAAATGGTCAAATTTTCTTCATCAAGCTATTTCTGTGTTTCAATAGAAGAGAGTTTCCCTCTTCAAAGAAGCACGTGAATACCCCGTTATGAAACATGAAATTGAGCAGGGCAAACTTGAATTTCAGGGGGGGAACATGAAATTGAGGAGGGCAAATTAGAAAATTAGCGGGGCAAACTACAAATTCAGCGGGGCAAGCATGAAATTGAGTGAGGCAAACTAGAAAATCAGCGGGGCAAACTAGAAATTCAGTGGGGTGAATTGGAAAATTAGCGGGGCAAACATGAAATTGAGCGAGGGAAACTAGAAAATCAGCGGGGCAAACTAGAAAATTAGTGGGGCAAACATGAAATTCAGCAGGGCAAACTTAACAAATAATTTAATGGCTTGAGTCGAAAAATTTTCTCTCTTTTTATAAATTTTTTCTTTATTCATTTAACAAGATATATGTTATAAACTAAAATTTCCTCTCTTCCTAGTTTGCTCATTTTCATGTTTTCACTGCTGAATTCCTAGTTTGCCCCGCTCAATTTCATGTTTTCCCCGCTGATTTTCTAGTTTGCCCCGCTCATATTTTAGCTTTCCCCGCTTTTTTCTAGTTTGCCGCGCTCATATTTCAGTTTGCCTTGCTGTTTTTTTTAGTTTACCCCGCTCATATTTCAATTTGCCTCGCTGTTTTTTTAGTTTGCCCTGCTCATATTTCCGGTTGCCCTGCTGTTTTTCTAGTTTGCCCCGCTCGTGTTTCAGTTTGCCCCACTTGGGTGGTAGACTCTTAAGAGTTTCAACACCTGGTCAAGCGTTCGAGTATCCATAGGTGGTGAAATTCCACTAGTGTGAGTGTGTGGGGGTGTGTGTGCATGTGTAAAAAAAAAATTATTCTAGTTTGGGAGATATGCTTGTTAAATATATAGAAAAGAAATGATGATTAGTGGAATTTCACCACCCCCACACACTCACACACATTTATATACTTACCCGTTGGAATTCCACTAGGATGATTTTTATAGATGGTGTGTGTGCATGGAATTCCACTAGGATGATTTTTATATATATATATATATATATATGTAAGTATATAAAAATATTTTCCTATTTTTTATATATAAGTATATGAAAATATTTTTATATACTTATATATACATATTTACATAATTATGTATTAGAGAAAAATGTAAGGGAGAAAAAGTTCTACCTTCAAAAAAAAAAAAAAAAAACTGCTAGACTACCGCGGCACCACCGCCGAACCGACGGTAGTGCTGCGGCAGTTTGTGTTTTTTTTTTTTTGCTATGTTGCTTTTGTGGGTCTCATCATGAGGTCTGTGTTATATCTAAATCGTCCATCTATTTGGCGAGCTCATATTAAGGCTTGAGATGAAAAATAAGATAGATCTAACTATCAAGTGGACCACACTGTAAAAGGCAGTGAGGAATTGAACGTCTACCATTGAAACCCTTTTAGGGGTTACGGAAGTTTTGGATCATTATGAAATTTGTTTTTCCTCTTCATCTAGGTCCTTGTGACCCTATGAATGAACTTAGACGGGGAGGATTTCTCACAAACATCACAGTGGGCTCCACCTGAGTTTCTAATGGTTGACGCTCATTCAACAATGTTTCCTGTAATGTGGTACACTTGAGATTTGGATATACCTCATTTTTGGTCTCATACCATAAAATGATCTGGAAAAATATATGGACAGCGTGGATGAAAAGAATACATCATGGTGGGGCCCATAGACCACTGATGATCCACCATTGACGGGTGGGAGGAGGAGTACCCAATCCGTTCTCTTGAAAAGGAGGGGTATTTTCATCCTGGAATTTGTTGCCAGTAGGAGGAGGTCTAAGTGCGCATGTTAAGTTTGTATTGCTTCAAGCATATCCAATGGATAAAAGGTGGGGTCCACCGCGTAAAATTCTCTTTTAAATCATGATTCCAAAAACAAAGGAGTCATATCTAAAGTTAAAGCGGACAACACCATGAATATTAAAATATTTGTAAGGCCCATCATGATATTTATTTTCCATCCTAACCATTCATGAGCGCAAAAAGACCTGAATGAAGAGAAAAATCAAGTATCATATCAATCTAAAACTTCTGTGACCCTATAAGACGTTCAATCTCTCACTGCATTTTTCATTTTTCAGTATGGTCCACTTGATCTTTGGATATTTCTTATTTTTCGGTTTAAGACTTAAGACAAGCTCGCTAAATAGACGGACGGTTTAGATATAACACGGACGCGTCCTACCCCCATGATGTGGGGCCCACCGTGATGTAAGTGTTTTATCCACGCCGTTAAACGCTTTTTAAAGATAATTTGAATGTGTGAATCAAAAAATAAGGCAGGTCCAATGCTTAAGTGGACCACACCAGAGGAACCTACACTGATAATGACACCCACCGTTGAAATCTTTCTAAGGGCTAACGTGATGTTTTTTTACCATACAAACTATTCATAAGGTCACGTAGACGTGGATGAAGTGAAAACACAAATATCAGCTTCATCGGAAACTTCTCCGGCTCCCAAGAAGTTTTTAATGGTGGACGTTCAATCCTCATTTTGTGGTCCACTTAAGCCTTGGACCTGCCTCGGTTTTTGGTTCACACATTAAAATTATCTTAAAAAAGCGTTTAACGGAGTGGATAAAACAATTACTTCACGGTGGGCCCCACAGACCCTTGCCCGGACGTACGTCAACACACCAGCCAGGTCGGTGGTGTGTGGTACACCAGCCAATCCGCTTACATCAGCTTCTGTCGTGGATAATGCAGTGAATTAAAATAAACGGGTTGGATGCTGCATGCACTTTCACAGCAACGAACCCGGAAAGAGTCGCTTTTTAAAGCTGTTCCAGTTGTCTATGACAGGGAGAGAGAGAGCTAGCTGAAAATGAAGGTGGGATCGAATCTCTTGCACAATCCTCCTCCGGCAATCTCGGCCGTCCGTCAACTTCCCACTTTCATTAGGCCCTCCTCCTTCTTTACTGCTCGTTCATTCCCCACGTCCGGCCATCTCCACCGTCTCCGCTCCCGTTCGAATCCTAATTTCAAGGTTTCCTTTTAATGCTCTGTTCTACTACTCTGGACGAGAGTTCATACCATACGCCTGCATTTTCAATTTGTACAAGTGGGGCTAATGGTTCGGTAGTCCAGACCGTTGATATGCTGGACTTAAAAGCGAATGGCCTTGGCACCTAAAATCGCCCAGGGTGGAAGATACTAGCCATTGAATATTTGGATCCTGTTTTTGCTTGAATTCGGACCGTTGCTGTATTTTCTTTAAACCATACTCTTCCGTTCAGCTAATAGAGGTTTTTGAATTTACGCGGGAATTTTGGTGAATATCAACGGCCTGGATTGCTGAAACATGGGACCCATTTGGACAAAATGAAAACGTGAGCTTATTGTAGGAAATCCCTGGGTCAAGCATTCTGTGCAAATGGGTCCATCTTCCAACGATCCAGATCGTTCATCTGGTGAGGTGGATGGTGAGTGGCTGTTGACGGTTGGCCTTGTTTCCTTGCTAACCATCCATTTGCTGGCGCAATCTTCTCAAATGTGGGTGAATTGTGCAGCATCACACACCATGGTGGGGCCCACCAGATGAATGGCCCGATCACCGGAAGGTGGCCGGTGCATTTGAAGGTGCTGGCAACTGCAGCTCAGCATTTTTCTGTATTTCCTCTTTTCTCTTTTTAAATTTAATTTTGTTCATTCATCTAGATCTTAGGGGCAAATGGAAGAGCTGGGATGGAATGCAGTACTGACACATTGCCAGGAATGGAGGATTCTGATTTACCTGTTGAGCTCTGCCAGACGTACACTCTGCCTCCGGCTCTCACGCTTGAAGATGCTGCCAATCAGATCAAACAGGAAATCGAGAAGTTGAAGTTGAAGCCTCCTCATTCCTCAAGCGGTGTGTTGAGATTTCAGGTAAATAGATTTTTAGTCCCTATAGCCCCTGAATTCACCCTTGGGTGTGGTGCATGGCATAAGGCGGACCCCACGTTGAAGATGGTCCGGCACAATCAGGCCATTCCATTCATCAGGCAAAAATCAGGCTGTATGTTGAATAGGGACCATCGATAAGTCATGTGGCTTGCATGATGAGTGGACAGACCTGATTTTTGCACTAGATCATCTTCGTGGGGTCCACCTTTTGCACAGCTCTGATGCCCTACACAAGTGGGACTCCAGCACACTGATACAGATCAATCAATGCTTGTGAAGTAGTGTTATTGATTGCAACATAAATCCAATGGGATGGATGTCCTCAGTTTCAATTCTGAAGTGAATATGTGCAAAAATCAACCTCAAAATCCCAATTCCAGCAGCCTTACATGATTCCCAGCAGAATAGGAAAACATTCTAGCAATCACATTCAAGATTCCAGTTCAGTCATGTGGCCTGAAAATCCTGCTGGTTCAGTCATCAAGGTGGTCTCACTTGAAGAAGCCGACGGTGAGGAGGAAAAGAAATTCAATTGTGCACATTTGATTACATGTATAGCCAACTGACTTGATGATCGAGCCGGCCTGATTGTCAAGCTGCAACACATAAATGGTGAGGCCCACCGCCTATGAACAGCCTGGGTCTTGTGCGCATGGTGAGAGTAGGATTGAGAAGCCTATTTTGGCGATTAGCCTTCTTTGTGGTTTGCTAGCAAGGTTTGTCATTATGAGCTGAGGATTTCACATCTTCCATTTTTACCATACATATTGCACATGTGCAGGGCAAAGTTTTGAATAACGGTATCAGTGGGCATAGACGATGGGCTTGAAAACAGCACTATATGGAGTGTATCAGATCATGTTGGCCGAGATTTTTTTTAGAACAAAAAAATCTTGAAAAAAGGAATAAGCAAATAGGATGAAAAAAGTAAAGCATTAGATCTATCTTCTTCTTCTTCTTCTTCTTCTTCTTCTTCTTCTTCTTTTTTTTTTTTTGTATTTGTTTTAAATGTCTAATGGTGTACCCGACCAGATTTTCGTTAGAATGCTCTCATATTGACCTGCTGAAAGCAAACCAAATAGGTCCTTGGTGAACACAAGTCAAGCATGATATCGTGGATTAGGGCCCATTACTTGTTAATACAACAACAAAAAAAAAAAAAAAAAAAGAAAAAAAACAAAACAAAACAAGTGATGGTTTACCCCTTCTTCCAATATTTTTTAAACGGTCCATTCTGCTTCAATTTGTTGAATCTCACTCAAATCTTATCTTTGATCCTCAAAATAATCCTAGATGTAGTCTAAAATTAGTTTCTAAGCTCTTTGTGGTTGAAATGAAGAAAGAAATAGAGAAATGAGAGAAAATTTGAAAATAAAAATGTCAAAATGGGGCCTTTATGTAAGTGCCTTGTTTCGGTGCTGATATGGGGTGTATTGGCCTGTTTGACTGATGCAGGTCTATAAGGCCCATTTCTTTTCCTAACAGAATGGTTCACTCTAACACATGATGGGGGTGACTGATACCATTATGTAATGGCCATTATGGGCCCGTTGGATCGTAAGTTACTTAAGATAAGCTACTTATGCTTCAAGTAGCTTATATTGGTTTCTACTTACTAAGTTGACAAGTATGTTTAGTAAAAACAACATATCAGCTTCTCCTCTTTTGTCTCTCCCAATGCCTTTCTTCAGCAATTTATGAAAAGTAGAAAAGCTAAAAAAATTAATTGAAGTGATTAAGTACTTTTAAGTAAAAAAGTTACTTATAACTAATCATAAACCAAACTTACTTCTCTAAAATAAGTTACTTATCTACTGCTGTAAGTAGAAAGAGTAACTTATTTGGTGATGTCCAAACGGGCCCTATGTAACGAGATGGATATTCAAAACTATGGTCCATGGTGATTGGGGCCTCTAATCTAGTGAGCTGCCATGTAAATGAGTCATACCCCAAAAAGTCACGATCATCGCACAACCTAGTCGTTGCTGTGATAAAAGAATTTGAGCAAAAAACAAACAATCATCCAATCTTAATGGGAAAATGTTGCATGAGTCAGACAGCCAGGATTGTCCACTTACCATCAAGGTGTTCCAAAATGGTAACGGTGACCGTAACGGCCACCACCGTTACCATTATGATACTGGCTGTAATGGTCGCTACGGCCCCTGTATCGGCCGTTACGGTCCTTTTTTATTTTTTGAAAAACTGTTACAGGACCATTACGGGACCATTACAGGATCTTTACGGCCTGTTTTTTCTGTAACGGGCATTACAGCCATTTCGACCCCATAACGCGTAACGGTTATGACCGTTACCGTTAGGTAACAGCAGTTACGGCAGTTACGTAACCGAATTTGGATACCTTGCTCACCATGGCCAATCCATGTGGTGGCTTGTCAGATAGATAGTCTTTATCATCATGTGCAACATCTACAGTGAACTTGGTAGGTAAGGAGCAAATTGCTTTTGGCAGTGAGCCATTGGAGCAGTTTAAATTAATCATCATCATCTTAGCATTTTCTTTTATTTTTTTTAGTTCCTCACGAAATTTGAAATGGGCACAAGCTACATTTGTGTTGTAGGATCTTGCTAACCATCGAGGATCCTTGCTGTTGCCATCTTTATGATTATTGAAGAATGGGGCAGTTTTTTTGGTTCTACATGTCTGTTTTGTAATCTGGTTTTTGAGTTTTTATTTATTACTGCAGGTCCCAGTGCCTGCAAGTGTAAAAGCTCTGGATTGGTTACGCTGTCAACCTCAATCTTTGGAAGCATTTCCTCAGTTTTATCTCTCGGGAAATCAGTGTGAGAAAACACCTTACGAATCAGTTTCATTGGATGAAAAGCATGGAGTTTCTGGAATTGGCTCTGCGCTTCACTTTATGGGTTCTTCTTATACCTTGAAAGGGTGTGATTCAATAAAAAGGTCATTGTCTCCCTATCCTTTTTTCTTTTCTTCAAGATGTGTGAAGTTAAATAACCTGTGAAACATTATGCTATCCACTTCATGTTTATACGACTATTGGATCACCATGACCAATAAACAAATGTTATGCTATACACTTCGTGTTTATATCCACGACTCTATCAATATGTTGGCTCTGAACTTGGGTTATTTCAAGTAGGCGTATTTGAAATAAAATCGGGCTGGTGCATGTTGATGATGTTTTCTAGGTAGTTCTGAAACAGAAGCCTTAAGTGATGGGCATATATTAGAGCAATGCTTCTGAAGCACATTCTCAACATCTTTTGTGTTTGTCTAGATATACATAACAATCTAGTTGGACGAACTTTGCCACACTGTACATTATGGATAACAATGATATATTGATTGAAATTACATTCATCTCTGTTTTTCTGTTTCAATGTAAGAAATATAATATACCTACCTGTATATGGAGGTTTGCCAGCACTACATGCACCCTGTGCTCACCATCTTTACACGGCACATGTGCCAATCTGGCAAGTGTCTGGGACATCTAACCAGTGCACAAGGTGGTCTCCACTATGAAGATGAATGTGCACAAATTTGGGCTGTTCCACTTATCAGGTGGGCCACCCTATTGGAAAAGAATGGGTGGTTTAAAAAGAAACTTTTCAACAGTTCACTTCAATCTACTATTGTGTCTGGCCTGATGAGTGGAGGTATTCAAAATCGGTTACGTAACAGCCATAACGGCCATTACGTAACGGTAATGGTCATAACCGTTACACGTTACAGGGTTGAAAAGGCCATAATGGCTGTTACAGAAAAAACAGGCCGTAAAGGCCCTGTAACGGTCTGTAACGGCCTTGTAGCGGACCGTAACGGTCATTAAACAGTTTTTTTGAAAAATAAAAAAGGGCTGTAACGGCCGTTACGGCCCGTATCATAACGGTAATGGTGGTCGCCGTTATGGCCACCGTTACTGTTTTGGAACACCTTGGGAGCATCGTATTTTTTGTTGTTTCTCTTTCCGACATCTAAAACTTTACAAAACAGGAGCTTGCAAATCAACGATTTACTATGTATACTAGTGATTTTGACTATTAGATATTAAGGGCCTGTTTGGATGGTGGGAAAAGAAAAGAAAAGAAAACTGTCATTATCCGATAATGATTTTCCAAGATTTCCCATGAACGTGGATTCCCATGGATTCCATTTTGGGTTTCTTGTTTGGATAACAAGTGAAAATCCAAATAAAGATCTCAAACGAGTCACCTCGTATTTTGTGCATGAGAATTTAACTATGATGTTTGGATAATGTTGCATTTTGAAATCCAATATTTCCTTTGCCATAGAAACATGGTGAAACATCCAATCATGGGAAAAGTCATCTATTTTCTTTTTCTTTTTTTCCCAGCATCCAAACAGGCCTTAAAATTACATCCATAAATAGCCAGTCCTGAACTTTGTTGCCAGGAGCTTCAACCCAACGTTGTCCTGCTTGCAATTCATATTTTTGGAATATCGTTCCTTATACCAATTCTTAGGCATCAACAATTTCTGAGATTTTGAGAACCACCAATTTTCGGTCCCAGGCTTGCATCTTCTCCTGCTCCAACCCTCACATGATCTATATGCAATTAAGGCCCTGAATATGTATGTGGGGTTCACCAGGTCATCTTCTCCTATGTCAATATAGTATGATCTATGCTACACTGAAAACCTGCTTCTTCTTCTTTTTTTTTTTTTTTTTTTTCCAAGGGAGAAATATATCTGCGTGTGTGCGTGTTGTTGGAAGTGTTAGTATGCTTTTTTTTTTTTTTTTTGTCTTCTTATAGCAAGGCATCTAAGCTTTCTTATGCCTGCTGGAATTTACTAATCAAAGGGAAACATGGTAGTTTCACAATTCATTTTCATAATTTCATCTGATATCCTTGGTAATTAGCTGAAAGTATGCATGTTGTTATTTATTCTTCTTTTGCAGATATCTTTCAGCTTCTTCACCTCTGATAAGGGCTTATGGGTTCATAGGTATCAATTACAGCTCGGAATCATCTTCCATGAAGCATGAGATTGATTCATTCTATTTTTTTATTCCACAGGTGAATCTCATCCCCACACATTTTTGGTGATAAATCTGAGTTGCACTTGTGTTTCTTTATCATTTCTTTTGCACAAACATAATTCGCACTGTACACTAATAGGCGGTGCATGCATATCTCCCACTAGCCCAAGAGTGGTGGCTGGGAACCCAGCACATCAAAATTGAGCATTAAAAGTCTGAATAAAAAGCTGGAGATAAGTGCATGCACGCACACTTACAAAGGGTGTGCACCATGATCACCCAACAGAAAAATCAGGCCGACTGATAATCGGGTGGCCTGCAGCATAGAAAACAATGGACAATTGCCCAAAAAATTCAGATTGTTGGACAACTTAGTCATAGCATTAACTGTGATGGTGTCCATAATCTAATTGTTTTTTGTTTCAACTTCAAGATTGTTGGGTTTGAGAGTTGAAAACAATGTAGACTATATAAAACAAAATAAAAAAGGGAGAAGGACTTAACGTGATTTTGAGTCTAGTCGATGTGTGATTTGGAATCATTCGGCTTGAAGTTGAATTTGCCCTCCTTGGACCATGTCCCAAGTGCAATAGGAATCTTGTACAGTCAACCTCCAGGATACAATGGCTATAACCTGGTCAGAGTAGTGCACTCACTGTACACGAGCTCAAACCACTTGCTGTCTTCCTCGAACCAATAAGTGAACTCAGAAGGCGAACTCAGTAAATCAAAACCAAAGAACTAGAGATTTGAGAAAGAGAGACTTATTAATATTTTGATTGTATGAAAACCAGTTAAAGAAAATACTTTGAATGGACTCGAATGTGGTGTTCAAACACCCTTTCAAAAGGGTTAGGTCTGTTTGGCATGAAGTCAATCCACACATTAGGTGTGCCAAGGGCTGTACTAGGCTAGGTTGAGTGGAGTCCCGGATCCGACCCATTTAATAATTGTTTGTGTTTTTGTAACGCCCTGAAAATCGGGGGTCGAGCAAAGCTCAGCTCCCGAGTTCTAACGCATCACTTATGCAACACAGATGATGATGATTATGATGAGAGCATTGAAACATGAATGAGATTATACCAAAACAGCATAACATACTCCAGAGACAGTTAAATTGCAAGCGGAAGACTGTGATAGATATATAAAATATAAAACATATAAACTGTGGTGAGTCTCCAGAGTGTGATAACATTACCAGGTTAATAAATTACAAGTATATTTCCAAAATATACCAAATGTACAAGGTCCTCTAGTCAACATTCCTGTAACCCCGTCGATCAAGGCACGGCTCACACGAAACCACCAGAAAACAGCATATACGAGAAAACATTCTCGTCGTCACAAAAGTCCGGCTCCGCCTCAGGAGTAGTGTCGCCATCTGCAATCAGACAGAGTCTGGTGGGTGTCCGAAACACCGTCCCGTAACGTGGGAGTGAGTGATCAACTCAATGGAATAGTAAAGCATAGGTTAACATGTTATCAAAACAATCAAGCAGTAATGATAAAGCAGTACAATCAACAATCCTAAGTACTCTTATTAATGCAAGTATGAAATGCTGTCATGATACATGCCCTCGCCAACATACTCCCTTATGCGACACCGTCTTACGTCCGCGGCATGCTTTCATCCCTCAGTGCTCCACATCTTCCAGGCACATGCAGTGCGATATGAACATGATTACCGAGTTGTTATTAGTCCTTTTCATATAGCAGTATTGGGAAACTAAGGTACCTTCCTTATATCATTCCCAAACAATGATCCATTCTAGGGTCGTCAATTCTAGATAATCTCATACGATAGTGTAGTTTTAGGTCGCTGCAAGGGCTGCCAGGGCTGTTACACGGAATCGTTGCACCACTCCCCCATCACCTTATCAATACAGGCCTAGTTTATACTCTATTTACTACGGGAAGGCTCGTCGCCTCGCTGTAGATTTAGAGTATGCTCGAGGTCACTACACCGGGTATGGTCAGGGCTGCCAGGGCTATTACATGGAATCGTTACACCACTCCCCCATCACCCATCAAAACAGTGTAGGCCGACAACTCGAATATACTGTCCCATACCACCATAGTCGGCTCACGAGCCTGGTTGCTCACTGGTTACTACGGCACATGGCCCCAGCGTAGGCCGACAGCTCGACCACGGTGTCCCATACCACCATGCCTGGCTCATGAGTCTTAGCAGATCGAGGTACCAAGGTTAACGGGGTTGCACTGGTAAGTTCGGTACCTTAGGTTCAAGCAGTAGCGTCCAAACATGGTGAACATACATTAGACAGATCGGGTTATTTGACGAGCTCGGCTAGCTCGAGTGTACGACAAGTTGAACGACATGAAGTGCATAAGCACTTCGCGTGGCCAACCACTATCGCCAACCGAAGTACGACTCGGGTTCGTCGAACACATCTCACGTGGCAAATGAATCTCAACCACGAATTCAATCCCGTTACCGATTGCCTGGACTATACAATAGTCCCAATCACATTCAATTACAGAACAGTTAAAGCAGTAATGGATCAAGATTCCAAATCATACAATCAAATATCCAATATTGTCCGCTTAGTACGCTGTGTCATTGCACTAATCGTTATACCACTCCCCCATCACCCATCACGGATTTTATGGAATACAACTTCAACATGTGAAGTAGTCAGAGCAGAATTAAATAAACAAGTAATTCAAACATATTAACAAGCATGTTATAAAACACAATGTAAACAGGAAATCCAAACACATACGTTTCATAAACCAGTAAGTAATTAAACTAAACAACTTACATGAAGGAAATCATACTCATCACTAAGGTAGTTGAGAATCCTATCTCAACACCCTTATACATTACAATTTACTAACTACTACTCATTTAAACATTCCAACAAACATTTTAGATTGCATACATCAACATACCTGACGTATGTTGATCACATAGGTATTAGGCCAAATCCTTTCACTAGGGAGCTGCCCCATGTATAACACGCGTGCACCCACGACGGATAATCATGGCAAGCATGAATCCAAGTTCCATATTCATTTGAACATTTTCACAAACACTTGGGCTACACAATTTAACATATATAGCGTATATTGGCCGTGGCGTGATTTAGGGCAAATCCTTTCGTCAAAGGGGTATCGCCTATACAACAATCATATATCCATGGCAATTAGTCATGGCGAGCACGAATGAGAATTCTATACTCATTCAGCCATTTTCACAAACACTTAGAATACACTCTTTTAACATACATAGTGTATACTAGCAAAAACATATATTAGGCGAATCTTTTCGCCGAGTGAGTATTATACATATATATAGCATGTTCATACAGTAATAAATCATGGCTAACATACTTTCAAAATTTGTACATATACGGTATTTTCTACGATTATACAGAATACACAATACACCATAATTTGTATACGCAATCGAAATGCAAAACGAACATTGGTTTGTGCATGTACAATCATACTTAGATCATGAATCTATCATTATCTGACATTGAAATTGTTGAAAACCATAACCTATTCGCCTAAAGTCCGCACCTTTTGTCGGTAAACTTGAACCGAAACCAATTTGAACCCAATGCCTTTGTCTATGGCACAACGACAACCTGAATCATGGAACAGGTCAGCTATTCCATCACCTACACTCTTGAAAACTCTAAAACAGCTTAGGGTTAGGTTTTCTTACCTACGAACGAAGCCGGAATCGCCGGAAAAGCGATTAGATCGTGATGATTAATCACGTAGGATAGCAGGGTAGAGCATCAGGAAGAATCTCTCACTTCTCTCACACTTTCTCTCTCTTTTCTCTCTTCTCTCTCCTAGGTTTTTCTCAAATTCATATGGGATGAGAGAGTGAGGGTTTAAGGTCCTTATATAGGCCCAGAACTCACCAAATTAGACCCAGGGCCAAGGTATACTTAGGTTATGTCCAAATACGGACAATTCCGTCTCAACGGAGCACTTCTGGAAGCCCCCCTTGAGCCAAAGGTCGGACTTAAGCTCACAGACATTGGATCTAGGTCGAGTTACGTTTTCAGTCCGATCGGATTTACAGATCACCCGGGGCGGACCAGTTTTAGTTCAACGGTCACTGAGACTCGATCAGGGCTACAAGTACGCTGCCATGTGTATGAAATTTCTCCTGATCCGAGGGTGTATTTGGGTCAGATCCCGATGGTCTGATTACTTATATCAAGCCCGCAAGCGACAAGTCTCAGATTACTTAAATGAGATTTGATTTCTAAAGAAATCTACGTTTTCTCATACTCTTCACTCCGGGCTCAAGCAAATAGCACTGGGACACTATCTGGATTTGACTTCCGAGATGGTTGTCAAGCCCAGCAAGGCGGTCCTAACCGTTTAACTTCGCATTAATCGGACTTTCGATGTGTGGTCCATATCTGATACAGAGTTTCAATGCACTCCTGAGAGCAATTGGGTAATGAGATTGATCTTAGGTTCTAGGGTAACCTAGCGTCAATGATTCTACAAGTTTTGGGTCTTGCAGATCGTATTTAAAGTGATTAGTGCGGATTTCGTAGCTAATCTAGTTTAGCACTTAGTTGACTTTGTCTAATTCCTAAAGGATTTGAGGTTTGAGAGGTTCATAATGGGTTAGGATCTACCCCTTGCCTAAGGACATCTAACTCCAAGTTGACAAAAATCCAGGGTGTTACAAATTTGGCCTCAAAACTCCTTAAAATCTGGGTCCGGTCTAGGCATATGTGGATCAACTCCTAACCAATTTATCTCATTGGGCAGGTCTTTGCATGAAAACCTTAGATTGGGCAATCCTATCCATCAAATATCTGACCTTTGTCTAGTTGAATGTGGACCATTGTATATTTTTATTAGCTATTTATTTGATGGCTATATAATGCAAGGAAATATGGGTTTGAGCTGGTGCCTTACTGGGTGACATTGTGTTTCAACATTGAGGGCTTGGGTTCGAGCACAAAATTACCTACCAAAAAAAAAAGAAAAAAAAAGAAAAAGAAAAAGAAAAAAAGAAGAAGGAGAAAGGTGGACACATATTGAAGGGCAATGTTTTAAGTACTGATTGTCTGATATTGCGTCTTCGAGAATGGGAAATATAACAGGATATATCAGGAAATATTGTGCACATTGCGAGTATCGCAGTCTAAGGGAAACTTTGGGAGACTTTAGTAAATTGTTGGAAAATTTCAGTGAAACTTCATTATGTTTATAGAAACAGATGATTATGTTTTGTTTTTATAATAAAAATAAATTTCAAAAATAAAGTTTATTTTTAGTAAGTAAATAAATATATTGATTATGAAAACTTTTCATAAAAAGAGTGTATAGCCAAATGGTAAGAGAAGGGTTTTTTACTTCTGCAACTAAGGTTAAAATCTCCATAAGGATGGTGCGAAGCACCATCCGCGCTTGGGTGCTTTTTGGCACTTTATTAGGCGCATTTAGTACTTCGCACGTGCGCATTGTCGCAAGGAGTCAATAAGAGCCTTAGTCTTTTTGGCACATGGTTCAAACCCATCTGAGCCATAGTGTAACTTGAATGGAAGTAGGTCTAGCTTAAGGTATTTTAACCTTAGTGTTGAATCTATTGAATGAGAGTGACTATGACATGGTTGTACATGTGGCACCTATGCCATGTGTCTCTCACGTGACAACAATTATGATGATTAGGACTTGCGGTACATGTAGCAACAGTTTTATACTGTTGGATAACTATTTTTGTCTAAAAGGGTACATAAATAACTGTCATAGGACAAAGGGTCATGTCCTTTCATGGAAGATTATTTTTTGCTGTGAATGGGTATGGATGTCTTGAAGAGGCACATGAGTGCCTCTCCAGAGAGGACTCCATGACCCCTCAATTGCTATCTATCTTGGATACCATAGTCCAGAAGAGATATTCTCTCCATTTCCTAGATAAAGCCATCATTGTTCAGTACTCTTGGATCTGATCTCTTGCTGTGTTTTTCTTCTGAACATGTTAAAGGTAAATCGGTGTTAAAATTAGAGATTTGTTTAACACTTAAATGTGCAATTTTGCATGTTGAAATTCAGACTGAGAGTTCATTGCATCCTTAAGACAGTTTGCAGATTTCCTTCGTTTGCACTTGCTGGAATTACCAGAAAAAGGGCAGCAAAGCTGTCTTGAGAAATTGACTATTCAAGTTGAGCCTTGAACCTGCTAGATCTGATTGTCTCTTTATCCTTTTCTTCTATGCTCCATTGTGTACTATATTACCTCTTTTCCAACAGATTACATACTCAGAACTTGAGGTCTAAAGAACCATGGATTAGTAGTTTTCCATTGTTCAGGGGATAAACTATGATTTGTCGGCCATTAATGATGCAATTATACTAGAATGAGTTCCTATCATTTAAATTTCATACAGTACAAGTAATAAACATAAATGATACAACAAAAAGCTAAAAAAGAACAAAAAAAGAAAAGAAAAGAAAAAAAACCATGGTTCAAAATCTACATGGAGTTATAGGTTTTAGGCATGATTAGACACTATTCCCTGTAATGTGTCCCACCTGACTTTTGGATTTGGCTGTTTTTTGGGGTGTGCCACTTTCACAGTGGGCCACATCTGATGCATGTTTCAGATGCCACACGCACATCATGGTGGGCCCACACCAACTTGAGTGTACCATACATTGAACACTATGGGATTGTTACCCTATATATATGTGTGTATGTATATGTATATCAGTGTGTTGATGTCATTTTTATTTCCTTCTTCATGGTGTTTGTGATCTGCACTTGGAATTTGAGAAACTGACAGTCGTGCTATTATTGTACCTATACTAGTTTATCATCAACTTCATATTTCTGTCTGCAAAACACACATTCATGTTTTTTAAGTTGTGATATCATTTCAACAGATTGAGCTGGAGGAGTTTGAGACCAATTCTCTCCTGGCTGCAACATTGGTGTGGGATGACTCCTTTCGTACATTTAAGAAAGCAGTTCATTCTTTTGACTTGTCTTTCCATCAGGTATGCTGAGTCCTGTCATCGTGTGAGTGTTGTAATGATTGCTGTTGCTGATCCTTTACCTCTATTTTTAATGGATATTATAGATACGGGATAGTTGGTCAATGAGTTTGGATGTACAAATGCGCAATACTGCTAAGATTGAGTTCAACTTGTTTGCATCTAGCACAAAATTTTTGTTCTGGTCTGTTTTCATTGTTGCTAACATGTCCATGACAAATTGTATATCTTATGCTCATACTTCATTTCACCTTTGCTCATTATGTCAGTTGAATATGCTGTCTTAAATATTGTAGTTCGAAGCTAATGTTCCTAAATCACTTTTTTTTTTTAAAAAGAATAATTTATTTTTATTTATTTTTATTTTTTATTTACACACACCCACACTCCATACACTCACACACCCACCCACACCACATGGTCACTTGATTCTTGGTTTCAGTGTTGAAACAGAATCTGTCTAATTTTCTCTTCAGTTCAGTCCACATATTTGAAGTTGAATGAGAAGTATTTAATGTCTGCAATTTTGAGGACATGGGTTGAGAGTATTGTAGAGAGATATATGTAGTCATACGGAGTGCTATATTGTGTTACGATTATGATATTTTTGGTGATATCTTAGGAAGCGTTTACGTTTAATTGGAGCTTATCCTTGGTTAGTTGTATATATATGTTCAGTTCTTAATGGAATACAAGGTAGCACATTTCCACCATGCCGCCTCTAAAGTTAACATGGTATTAGAGCTACGTTTCCGATCTACTGTGTCCTTGCTTTGACCATCATCGTCTATTTCAATCCAACCATCCATCTAGACTGCCTATCATGCATCTCTGCCATCTACATCTTGGGAATAGAGATTGCATTGGATCTTCCCCAATCCGCACATCTTTCCAAAATCTAATCTTCTCCCCATCTCCTATCGCAAATCCAACCCCTTTGCTAAACCAGGATTTTATAGAAACAACCCCTTTCCAAATATTGGAGGCCCTATACAGAGAGGAGTCTATTTGTCTACATTACAATTGTATTTACTAGAGTCCCTCCGTAATGTGCCTTCTTCTATACCAAACCTCCAAAGCCACTTGCCCAAAAAAGCCCTATTCATCACCTCTAGATCTCTGATTCCAGCTCCTCCTTCGTCATAGGCTTTATACACCTCACCCCAACTTAGCAAAGGAAATCTATTAGCACCATCTGTCTCTTGCCATAAGAAGCCACGCAATAATTTTTCTATTCTCATTAGAACTGACTTTGGGCATCAAATAAAGATATAAAGTAAATAGGCAAATTTGAGAGAGCAGCTTTCACGAGAGTAATGTGCGCCCAAGAGAAAGATATCAGCTCTTCCACTTGGCTAGTTTCCTTTCCACCCTTTCCACTACTACATACCACAAGTGTTTTGCTGGTTTACCAATACAGAAATGTTTGCTATTCTTACAATGATACAAGTAGTTTGTTTTAACTCTGTGTGAGTTGTTACAAGGATTTTGTTAGGTTATACATTTATATATTGTAGCTTGTTTGCTATAATGTTTATTGTAATTTCTTTACAGGCAATCTATCATGTTTGGCCAACCAGAGAGTATTGCCATGACAAGTGGATAAGCTATGTTCAGGAGAAGTCTGATTTGGAAGTCCAAACTGCTCAGATGGTATTTGCTCCATTTCATTGTTCAATTCTACAATGTATACATTGGTTATTTGGATTTAATATGTGAAAATCGATTGGTTGAATCTTTTCTTTATTTTGGTGCCTATGGGTGATTAATGAATTTTCTCTTTCACTCGCTAAAAGGAAGAAGGGACCTATATACGCTCTTGATGAAGAGAAAGTTTTCCATGTCTTCTGAATGCTTGATTTTAGTTGTATAAACTTCAAAAACTTGTGACATATCCTGTTTAATGTAGGAATGGCTCAGTGGTAGACTGCGTTTCAACATTGAAGTCATGGGTTCGAGTGTCCATGTCGTGTGTGCGTGCATGTGAGTGTGTAAAAAAAATGTAGGAGGGCTTTTGGAGGCCCTTGTTGCTACAATACGTTGTGGGAGGGTTTTAAAGTCAATGCATCAATGCTTAAATAAAGTTAATCACTGTATACTGTTGTTGCATATACTATGCTAAGCAATAGTTACTGCAAGCTCACTATATAATTTATTATTATTTTTTGTTAATGATAAACTTTAATTGCAGTAAAGGACAAAGTCAATAATTTAAGCACATATTTTAAAGGGCCAGTTGGGAATTTTTTTTAATTTTTTTAATGAAAACAAGTTACAAGAGGGGGAGAGAATCTCTAATCAAAAGAGAATGGAGCTCAGATCATTCGCCACAACATTTACTCAAGGAATTGGGAAAATGGTGCCAAAGTGCCCGCTCATCTTCCGTATTTCCTCCACCCAATTCCCTGGTCTCCATGTCTAGAGAATCTAACCCCTCAAGGAATCCATTTTTTAACATTAGAGTCATCCTCAATAATTGTCTGCATGAATTGCATTTGGAGTAGCCCCTTCATTCCCATGCAAAGGGACCTGACCTGTGTAGTTGGAACCCTTGACCCCAATGATGCCTCCAAAGACCCACCTAATGTCCCCTTGATTGTCCCATGTAATTCTCCTAATTCTAGCCTCCCTTGGCCACCTCCAGAACTACAATGAAAATTTAGCTTCCTGATAGCGGGGACACCAAAAAAGATGAGGATTGGGCCGATTTCTTACCTCTGATTCCTCCCAACAAACCTCTCATGAGTGTAAACTTAAGAATTTGGAGAATTATCCCTTTGCTTTTCTGTATTGCTTCAACCCAAAGGTGGGTTTAAATAACCACTCTACAAGACTATACAAGGAAGCTTATTTAGAGCTTCTCTATACATAGTATATTACACCTAATGATAACCCATATACACAATATTCTCACACCATATTCCATCATGGTGGTTGTACCTCAATGATGTGCCTATTTTTTCGTTGTGTTACTCCATTTTGCTCCGATGTGTGAGGACACGTTCGCTGATGTATAGTACTATTTGAACTTATAAATGTCTCAAACTTGGAAGACATATATTCTCACCTAGAGTCAGATTGTAGAACTTTAATTTTCCTTGCAAATTGGGTTTCCACATATGATGAAAATTGTTTGTAACATGAGAATGCTTCAGACTTGTGCTTCATGAAATAAATCTTAGTGTGCCTTGAAAAGTCATCCACAAAGATGATGTAATACAATGAACCACTAGGAGCCATGATGGGAGATGGACCCCAAACATCAGTATGAACGAGATCAAACAGATTCTGAGTACGAGAGTTACTCAACGAAAAGGGCAATGCATTATATTTACACACTTTGCAACTAACACGGTTCATATCAATAGAAATGGGACTAATATTTATTTCATCATTCAAAAGACCAGATCTAAATAAGAAAAGCATGTTTTTGGAATTTGGATGCCCTAAACGACTATGCCAAAGTTTCCGGCATTTATTAGTAAAAGAAATATCATGAGAAGATGAAAGAAAAAAACAAGGCGATGAGACAACTCTGGGATCGAACTCCAAAGTAAATAACCTTCCTCTCTTATGGCCCTTCCCAATCAGCTTCGCTATTTCCATATCCTGTATGAAACAACCAGACCGAGAAAACAAAAACCAAACAATTATTTTTCACTAGTTGAGCAACCAAAACCAAGTTGACAGATAATTTAGGGACATAAAACACTTTGCGAAGGAAGAAATTGCGAGATGATGAAGGTGAGACTTTCAAGGACCCGATATTAGAGATAGGTAAATGGTTCCCATCCGCAATGTAGATGGAACCCACTCCTCTATAGGGGAGACAATCAGTTATACAAGAAATGTCACCAGTCATATGATTAGATGCCCATGAGTCAATATACCAAAGATTTGTAGGATCAATATTACCTATTGAACCTGAAGAACCCATTGCTTGAAGGATTTGCTGAATTTATTCGGGGGAAAGTAGATTAGGCTGCACCGATGGGGCCATAGATGAGGAGTCAGGCTTCTCAGCAAAGGAAGACAGAAATGCATGTCCACATTGCTGGTAGTGAGGAGGTAGAGAAGGGTGAGTTGGGCAATTGGCTATATCATGTCATTCTTGTTTGCAGTATCAACAAAACGGATTTGCTTTCTTGTTGGGACAACGAGTAGCCACATGACCAAATCCATTACAGTCAAAACATTTAACTTTTGACGTGTCTCGTGACTTTCCTGAAAAATTGCGAGTAATGAACGCAGCATCAAGAATAACATCTCTCATGGAAGCAAGGGTTTTCAAAGGTGTCTCTTCTGCCATCAAATCAGATAGAGTTGCCTCAAGAGATGGAAGTTGGGCCAGTTCATCAGAGTGGCTTGGGTTGGTTCAAACTTCGGACGGAGTTTATATAGAAATTGCATCAATTTAATTGTGTCATGAAGTATCTTTACTGTCTCTATCGCCGCGGCGGAAATAACTGGATCCATAAGTTGAATCTCATGCTAAAGGGAGGTAAGTTTAGAATAAAAATCTTGTATACTCAGAGCTCCTTGTTCTAATTTTGACAGCTCATAGTCTACTTGATAGCGACAAACATGATTTGATTGTTGATAACACATTTTCAAGTAAGCCCATATTTCGGATGCAGTCTCGAATGACGTGAGGTTAATTGCAATGTTTGATGGGGACATCATGCGCACACCCCCCCACGTACGTACGCAAAAGGAAGGCCCTACCATCGATCTGGCTCGATGACGATGTACAGGGAGGGCCTCCTAGCTAGAAGACGAAGTTTTGGTTCAAAAGGGTGAGCCCGATAGTAAAGAAAAGCCCATCATGGGATCTTATGATCGTGGCCCACTCGTCGGATTAATGTCATATTTTAGGTTTTATTTATTATTATTATTTAGAACATTGTGAACGTTTTGGATTTCTTTGTTTAATTTTTATTTTAGTTTACTTCACCGCCAAGTAATAGGTTGCCACATGGTGCGAGTTTTGGGATATAGGATTTTTCCAATAAATAGGCACCCCTTGTAGTTCTTTTCATTCATTAAAGTTAATAAAAAAATTCCTGCTTTATTTTTTCTATTCTCTTCATGAGTTGTGGAAGAATTTAAAAGTGGGTGCAAGCCCTCCCTTTTCGAAGGGGTAACTACCGTGGTGCGAAGCCACATCGATCCCGATTCACCCCCATCCACCATCATCTTTTTTTCCATCTTCCCCCACCGTCTGTACTTCGAATTCGTCCCTTTTATTGCATCAAATTTTTTCATTACAGTAGGTTTCCAGATTTCGGCCCCCAGGCGAGCTAAAACTTCGGCGGAGCACCACGCTCAGACCAGAGCTCGGATCGACGTCAGATTTGGGAGTTTTGCAGCCCAGGCCTGGCTGACCAAGGCCTAGGAATCCGTTTCTGGATTCTGTTCCCCACCACACGTGCGGCCCGCCTCAGGCGCACGTGTGCCCACACCTAGCTGGCTGTCCATACGCAGGGACTGTTTTGCGTTCAGGTTTCTTCATATTTTCTTCTATTTTATACATGATTTCCTAAATCCTGACCCTAGATTACATTATCCCTGATTGATTTGCCCTTTTTCTCATCCTAGGGTTCCTTGAATTGAGATTGGGGAATCCCTTGGATTAGGGACTGATTTTTATGCATGAGTGGTTGATTTTATTTCCCTTTGACATCGTTTGGCTTATAATTTTTATTGGTCCAGCCCTAGTCTGTGTCGGCTTGGACCCGCATAGATTCCCTTTCTTAATTGAATGTTTGGATTTTCATGTGAGATCTGGAATTTGTGTGATTGTTTCTGAATTGGGAGGATCTAAAGCCTGAAATCTTACAGGTCATATTTAATTTTCCATGTCCTGCATCAAATTTGGTATTAAAGCTTAGGGTTCTTGTAGGGGAATTCACCACATATTTAGGGTTTAGTTTATTTAAGTCTGTCATGCATTCAGTTCATCATATATAGCTGAATTTTAATAACGTTGTGTAGTCTCTTTCATATAGAGTCTCGTAAGGTCATTTAGTTTTTAGACGCATATAGTCGTCATAGAAAGTCCTTAGGTTGAGTTAGCCAGTGTATGCCCACACGTACGGGTCATGGTTTTGGCTTGCACCCTACACTAAACATGGAGCAACTGCTAGAGCATTGAACAAGTTGTCCCAGTAGATCGAGTATTTGGGTAAGCGCTATGAACAATATATTGACTAACGCTGTGATCAATTTGATGCACGCATTACCCAACTAAAGGCCTCTGTCGGGACAAATCTCAGCATTAGGGAAGATGGCCAATCTCAAGCAGGTGGCCAGGAGGATAGACCAGTGAATGGAGGTGGCCAAGGAATCAGTCATGGGCGTGCACCCGTACCCCCACCCCATGAGGGACATCAAGGCCAATATTTTGAGGGGCACAACATGTGTGGCCTCGTGGCTATAGAGAGTGCACCAGAGGCTCGTGTAGAGTTACCTACTGAGGCCATTTCGGTAGTTGATGAGCTTCATGATATCTTTCCTGATGATCTACCGGATGAGTCTCCCCCTAGGAGGGATATAGAGCACACCAGAACATGGGACACCGTAATACCTATAGCCGAGTTTGCGTTTAATAGTTCTGTCGATAGGTCCATAGGTCTCAGTCCTTATGAAGTCGTTACTGGTTATAAACCTGAGAAACGTATTGATCTTGTCCCTATGTCACTGTCTCATAGGCCGTCAGAGCCTACAGAGTCTTTTGTGCATCACATTCATTTATGACATCAAGAAATCAGGCAGAAGATCACTACTAGTAATGAACATTACAAATTTTCTACATACCAGCATAAATGTTTCAAAGAATTCAATGTAAGGAACTCTGTGATGGTCCACATCAGGCTGACACGCGGATAGCGCTAGACCCGTCAAAATTATAAAACGAAACGGTCTCAATGCGTATGTGGCAAATCTTCCACCCTGCATGGGAATTAGTTCCACGTTCAATGTGGAGGATCTAGTTGCATTTCAAGGGTCATTGATGCATTGGCTAGCCTTTCGCCTAACCATCCTGATTCATTAGACCTTTCCATTGATTTATGGCCCCTTCCTGACCCATTTTCTCAGCCTCTACCTCCCATACCTATCCATACCGACCCATCTTTCCAGTTACTACGTCCCATACCTACCCCTCCCGACCCATTTTTCAAACCTCTACCTCCTATACCTATCCGTCCTGACCCATTTTCCCAGCCTCTACCTCCTATACCTACCTGTCCTGACCCATCTTCCCAGCTACTACGTCCCATACCTACCATTCCCGACCCATTTTCTCAACCTCTAACTCACATACCTACCCATTCCACACCTAGAGAGGAAATAGAGATATTATGGACCATCAAATAATATCTACGTCGGACGGCGGCTTTCAAAAGTACCTTGTTAAATGGAAGTCACACCCAGCTTCAGACAGCACGTGGCTCACTGAGGAGGAGCTTCAGATACTTGATCCTGACATTCTAGATCGGCTTAGGAGTTTTATTTCACCAGTGGCGAAATCTTCGCAACCGGGGAGAATTGATGGGGACATTATGCGCACACCACCTCCCTACGCACGTAAGTATGCAGAAGGAAAGCCCCACCATCGATTTGGCTCGATGACGATGTACAGGGAGGGCCTCTTAGCTAGAAGACGAAGTTTTAGTTCAAAAGGGTGAGCCCGATAATCAAGAAAAGCCCATCATGGGATCTCATGATCGTGGCCCACTCGTTGGATTGATGTCATGTTTTAAGTTTTGTTTATTGTTATTATTTAGAACATCGTGAACGCTTTGGATTTATTTGTTTAGTTTTTATTTTAGTTTACTTCACTACCAAGTAATAAGTTGGGCACATGGTGCGAGTTTTGGGGTATAAGATTTTTCCTATAAATAGGCACCCTTGTAGTTTTTTTCATTCATTAAAGTTAAATAAAAAAATTCCTGCTTTATTTTTTCTACTCTCTTCGTGAGTTGTGGAAGAATTCAAAAGTGGGTGCGAAGCCCTCCCTTTTCGAAGGGCTAACTACCGTGGTGCGAAGCCACATTGATCCCGATTCACCCCCATCCGCCATCATCTTTTTTTCCATCTTCCCCTACCATCTGTACTTCGAATTCATCCCTTTTATTGCATCAGATTTCTTCATTACAGCAGGTTTCCAGATTTCGGCCCGCAGGCGAGCTGAAACTTCGGCGGAGCACCACACTCAGACCAGAGCTCGGATTGACGTCAGATTTGGGGGTTTTGCAGCCTAAGCCTGGCCGACTAAGGCCAAGGAATCTGTTTCTGGATTTTGTCCCCCACCACACATGCGGCCCGCCTCAGGAGCACGTGCGCCCACACCTGGCTGGCTGTCCATACGCAGGGACTGTTTTGGGTTCAGGTTTCTTCCTATTTTCCTCTATTTTATACATGATTTCATAAATCCTGACCCTAGATTACATTATCCCTAATTGATTTTCCCTTTTTCTCATCCTAGGGTTCCTTAAATTGAGATTGGGGAATCTCTTGGATTAGGGACTGATTTTTATGCATGAGTGGTTGATTTTATTTCCCTTTGACATTGTTTGGCTTATAATTTTTATTGGTCCAGCCCTAATCTGTGTCGGCTTAGACCCGCATAGATTCCCCTTCTTAATTGAATGTTTGGATTTTCATGTGGGATGTGGAATTTGTGTGATTGTTTCTGAATTGGTAGGATCTAAAGCCTGAAATCTTACATGTCATATTTAATTTTCCATGTCCTGCATCAATGTTGCTCTCAACACTGTTAAGGATCCATGTGACCACCTTTGAATTAGTTGTGGTCCAAGATAAGAGTTCCTTTTCATCTTTTGGTTTGTCCGTAGAACCATCTACATAGCCGTAGAGGCTTTGTTACTAAAAAGTGCTTGAATTGAAACTGCCACAGGGAAAATTTTTTCCCATCCAACCTAACATGGATAGTTTCGATCTTATCGGAGGGATTCATGGATGGCATAAAAAAACCATGAAGAAGAAATGTACCGCTGATTTCTGGGCGAGTAGGACCGGATCTGACAAGCAGAGGTAGATTTCTAGTGATGCAGAGATGGGTACAGGACCGGATCTGGCAAGCAGAGGTAGTGCCGCTGTCGTCGATGGAGAATAATCAACTTTATGGGTTGAACAAATCTCAGATCAATGGATCCAGATGTGAAGACAGAGGTGGCGAGCTAGAGATGGGTTTCAACAGAGAGATTCGTCGAATCAAGCCAGAAGCGGCATGCCGGAAACAAAAGAGAAGATAGGTTCCGTAGTCTAGAGGCGTCGTTGGTGCAGGTTGTAGAGAAGATTAGGTTTCGAGATCTAATGGAAATAGTTGAGGTTTTGGGTAGAGACAAGCGCCGGATCTGGAGAATGCCCAACAACAATGGTTGTTGTTGGAAAGATTGGACCTACAGAATGTGACGATGATGATGCTTGTATCAACTAGAATCTAGATCGATTCTAGATGATGTGGCCGGTCATGCAGTAGATCGTGCGGCAAGTGTGGGCCGTCGGAATCAATGGAGGAGCGGAGTTGTGACAACGATGTGCCTGGAATGGCAATGATCTATGGCGGCTGAATGATGTAGGTGCGGCAGGTTCAGAAACCTAGCTTTGATACCATGTAAACTTAAGAATTTGGAGAATTAACCCTTTGTCTTTTTGTATTGCTTCAACCCAAAGGTGGGTTTAAAAAACCACTCTACAAGACTATACAAGGAAGCTTATTTAGAGCTTCTCTATACATAGTATATTACACCTAATGATAACCCATATACAAAATATTCTCACAATGAGATCATTGCAAGAGAATCCTGCAAACTCTTTAGACAGAAACCTCAATATAATCCTTCTTTGTCTGCTACTCAAGCCATAGTTTTTGATTTTCTTTTGAATGCTCTACTATTCCTCTATAGTGAGGGACAACTACCATAGAATTCTAGGTTGAGTTGTTCTAAAACTAATCTGCCACACTTTCAAAAGCTTGTCAATTGAGCATGGTATCTTCCTACAAACTTTGAAAAGCAAACACCCTGAGCAAAAAGGCAGGGAATAAGATGTCCTACTAACTCTTCGGGTCTCAAACACATGAAGCAACCACTAACCATGATCCTTTGCCTCTTTTGAAGATGGGCTAGAGTGAGGGTTTTATCAACTTTTAGCAAAAAGTGGCAACTTTGGGAGGGCCTTCAATCTTCTAGATCATTAGGGCTGTCAACGGGTACTTGGATCTAGGGAAAATTGAGGGATCCAACCCTATTTAAATAGGTCTAAGTCCAATTTTCGGATCTGTTCAAAAATAGGTCAGGTTTGGGTCTGCCACCAAAGACTCGATTAAAAATTAGGTCAGGCAAATACCAAATTGTGTACCTATCTACCTGATTAATTATAAAATTAATCATTATCATCATCACCATCTGAACCTTATCTCAACTAATTGGGGTTGGCCAAACGAATCTTGTTCTGCTAGTCTATTAAGGACCATATACTTAGTTAAACCATGGGTCATCAACTCTTTTGTTACTATGCCCACCCACATCCTTTAAAGCCTTATCCTTGCCCTTTTATAGTCTTCACTCTTCACTTGAACTGAATCACTCCTAACTGGTGCAATTCTTGGTCCCCAACTCACATGGCTGCACCATCTAAGTCAGCTTTCCCTCACCTTTTACCCATTGTGGCCACTCTTAAGCTCCCTCGAATGTGTTCATATCTAAATCTATGCTTGACTTGCCACTCATCCTTTTCAACATCCTCATTTTAGTTACACTCATTCTAGGAACATGTTGTTCCTTGATTGCCCAACATCTTGTCCCATAAAGCATGGTTGCCCTTATCTTAGTCAACCAAAATAAGCCAATCTCTCTCGTACACTTCCAAACCTCTATCGGAATTCATATGGTGTTAAGGCCTTTCCTGTTTTCATCTTTCTCAAAGATTCTTTCACTTCAAAATCCCTAATCTTACAAAGGTTTCTATGATCTCCATCACTTCTATTCCACAAAACCATATCATCCATGTACTCTTTAATATCTTCTAATATCTTTTTGTTATATGAAGATTTAAGTCCCCTCGTATAAATATCCTCTTTCCATTTGCAGTACCTTTTATTAGTCATCCATGTCCTACCAAGATTCTCCTAATTTCCATCTTCGATCCTTATTGCGATGCATATGCACTAATGACATTGTTCATCTTCTTGCGGTGCTTATGCACTAATGACATTTATCCTTAAAATCTTTGTCCATAAAAATTTCTGGCTTTTCCTCCTTTTATTTGGTCTCTTGTACAAAAGCTATGTTAACTCTCATTCGCTTCATTGTTTCTACTAGCTCTATGCTCCTATCTATCAAAGTAATTACATCCCATGTGGGAAGATGAATTCTATTCTCATAGACTACCTTATTTACCTTCACTTGTCCAAAATGATGTAAGAATCCATGCCCACTTTTCATTTCAACCTATGATGTTGAAGCGTGTTGCTTCTAGGAGATGACCTAGCTTGCCCTTCCCCATTTCACATTGTGCTCTGGTGCTGTACAATGCTCTCTTGCAAGGAACGCCCTAGCATGAGCTTGAAACGTCATGTCGTGATTCATGAAAAGTGTGATGAAAGCTTTTATGTCGGTTGCCTACTTGACACGATCCTCTATTCAGGTTTGGGACTGACAATGAGAGCACAAAACTCAAACAAGTGGAGTTTAATATTAATATTATAAGCATGGTTTCAAAAATTGGTTATGATACAACTGCATTGACCAACCCCATTATGTGATGCAAGGTTGTAGTAGTCTGCTTCAAAAGGAAAAAAAGGGGTCGTATTGGTGATACACTTCATATTAGCATTGATACGAGGTCAATATGGGCATGAAGGGACCATGTAAAATTTTTTTCCTTGTTTTTTCCTTTTTTTCTTTAATCTTTTTACCTTTTTCATCATTTTAACCATGGAGAATCTTGAAACTCATTTTATATTAGATCCAGTGTTCGAAGTATCGGTATTGCTACAAGTTTCGCTAGAGAGGGATACAGAAACAATATTAATATCGCCGATACTATTGCTGATAACCGGAAATGTGGGGAAACATAGGAATAACTGTGGAATTTTCAGTGAAACTTCAAGAGATGTTAAAATGTACATATTTTCATATTTAGAAATTAAAAAAATTATAAAAAGAATGCATACATAACAAGTTTCCATTTAATGGGGCCTTAAAAGCATGTGTTGTTGTAAGAAATCAGTCCAACCATCTCCTCCGACCTATTTAACCATCCAACCTTCCATCCAAACATCCATCGACATTGCAAAATATCAACAACACATGATATTTCACCAAGAAATCATCAACAATTGGAAATGAAACGAAAGATTGTGGTCTCAATATCTTGAATGTTGTGATATCGATAATATCGGGATATTATCAATATTATCAATGACAAATTGAACACTACATACAACCATGAGTCCATGAAAAAAAATTGAATAAAATTTTTCCTAATAAACAAAATTTTTATGATATCAATACGTTGGCGATATTATTGAAATATCGTCAATACGCTTATGATACAAGCATTACCTAGAATTTACATAGTCGAAAATATTAGCGATGTTGATGCATTGGCAATACAAGCGACACCTAGAATTTACATAGTTGAAAATATTGATGATTACATTAGCGATATTGATGCGTTGGTGATACTTAGTGATACATTGCTAATACCTTGAATTTCTTATACTACCATCGTTATCGGTATCGCTACCAGTGTTATCAGTATCGTTGAGCTGGAGATAAAGATAATATTGGAGATATTTTGATAATATCGGAGATAATTTGTACACTGACTAGATCTAAGCTTATTTTGGGGATGAAAACACTGTGTGATATTCGATGAATTGAAGCAGAGTGAACTTGATGAGGACATTTGCGCGCTTGTTCGAGTGTACGCGAGGAGGAGAGCATCAATGTCCTTATGGTTGGATGACCCGTACATGGGGCCCGCTAGTGGGCTTAAATCTTCGTGACATCCTCTTGAGGAGTATCAGACCATTGATTTTTATTTATATTTCATTTTGAAAAGTTTGTGAGAGGTATTATGTGTTTTTGTAGGTTTTATGATTAGGGTTAGGAAGGGAAAAATTTTAAATTTGAAAAATTAGGGTTCATGGGAATTGGTGATTTTGGAACTAGGGTTTTTTAAAATTGGGAAAAATAGGAAATTGGGGATCTAGGGTTTAGGGTAGGGTTATGGATGGGGAATCAAGGGGTTTTGATGGGGAAAGCAAGGAGAAATCAAAGGATTGAGTAATTGTCCATACGATCAGCCTAGGGGCTCGCACGTGTGGGTTGTTGGCTAGGATTTTGGAGTCCTCAATGGTTGATTTTGGTTAGGGTTGAAGTTGAATGATGAAAAGTTGAAGAAAAAGATGATTTGGAAGGTCTTAGGTAGGTATTGAATAAGAGAGATGAAGTTTTTTTGGTAAAATACCTCTTTGGGTAGAAAGGAAGAGAGAATGAAGATGATAGAAGGAAGCCTCACACCTCTGTTAAATGGGGAATGGAATCACACCACACCCAAGCTCCAAATCACATGAAGTATTCTTCAAATCACATGAAGAAGAGAAAACACTAAGTTTTTATTTTTTATTTTTTATTTTTTTTGTATTTTTTATTTTTTATAAATAATAACATTAGGGCTTCACACACCCATCTTTCTCTTTTATAGTCTCATAAAAGACCTTTTATAAAAAGATGCTCTCAGATTAAATTCTTAACATAAAGACACTTAATAAATTAAAAGTTATTCCTAACTCCCTAATCTCAATACAAATATAAGATATACAAAAAATAACGAAGCATGTAAGCAATCTAAACAACTAAACTATTTCATGGCCCATGGGGGTCCACGATCAAGATGTCCGATGATGATCCAACGGTCCAATCATCGTGTCCACCCAATCCAATGGTCCAATGTGTCCATCAAGCTCCTATATGCTGCCCAAATGCATCTTTCCAGTGTGAAGTCTTCAAAGATGTATGAATATGCACGTGGGTCTTCAATGTGGCTAGGAATGTGAATTAGGCCAAGTGGATCCCATGTAATTTTCGTCTAGCCATAAGGATATTGGCTCAGCCCTCCTCCTCGGTATGGTGCTTTGATGTCCTCATCACTAACTGACCAAATCCCTTAACTGTGGCGTCACTTTCTATCATTCACATTGTGTTTTTTAGTACCTAAAGAGGAAGAGGAAGACTGGTGGAGGACATGAGCATGATAAGTTGTACTATCTTGATCGTGACATTGTGAGTGCAACAACACAAAAAGATATCTTAGCTTTTCAATGGGACTACTGTTTCGGTCATCCATCATTGAAGACTCTTAAGGGTGTCATTCTTTCCTTATCGTTGATGTCATGTCTAGAGTGTGATGTGTGTTAGTGGATTAAGCATCACCATGTTGTTTTTCCACACCATGTTGAGAAGTGTTGTTTAGTTCCTTTCTCTTTAGTTCATTTAGATGTTTGGGGTTCAATTAAAATATTTAGCAGGTCCGGGTTTAAGTATTTTGCTATATTTGTTGATGATTGTTCAATAATGACATGGTTTTATTTAATGAAAGATAGATCTAAATTATTTTATACTTTTAGGACTTTATATATGGAACCAATCAGAAATGTCACAAAATCCCCAGCTCTTTAAGGATGTCCTCAGCGTCGAGGAACATGTACTAGGGTGTATGTGCGACTCATTCAGATCATGAGCTAGAACAAATGAGACGATTTTTCTAGTATCAATGACCAATACCAATGAATGGGATAGAATGGAAGAACTCCATGTAAAATCAACTTAATTTGAAAGTGTCTATATTTTGATCTAATAATGCCAAGAAGTACATGTCCCAAGCTTTTAGTCAATTTTTATTTTTATTTTTATTTTTATTTTTTTTCTGAAACAAAAAAAATACATTAGACATTATGCGCGCACACCCCACAACAAAATGATGTTGCAAAATGGAAAAATTGTCATCTTCTCGAAGTAACTTGTGCTCTTTTAATTCACAGGATTTTTCCTAAGAGTTTTGGAGTGATGCAATACTCACAACATGCTTTCAAATAAATCAAATGCTCTCATTTGTTTTAAAGGGTCAATCACCTGATCAAGTTTTATTCCCAAATACTCTATTGTTTACTCTACCTCCTAAATATTTTGGATGTGTTTGATTTGTCCATCAGTAAGAGTTTGGCTATGATAAGTTTGATCATCGAGCAGTTAAGTTAAATGCATTTTTCTCGGATATTCTCGCATAGAGGGATTATTGTTGTTATAGTTCGTTATTTCGAAGACATTATGTATGCGCAGATGTTACATTTTTTTAGTCTACCCTGTCCTTTTCAAAGATAACAAATCTCTTAATACGGAAATTGTTCCCATACCTATTAAGGTCAATGAAGACATCTAACCTCCATCATCTAACATCTCTTCCATTCCCAATGTGCCTCAACTAAAGGTTCACTCACGATGAAAATAGATTAGATGGCATAACTGATCATGATGTGCCATCTACATATCTTCTTCATAGACTTGTGGTCTAGTGAGTTCTTTAGATATTTAGATATATATATATATATATATATATATATATATGTATATATATATATGATATTCTTATTGCCCTAAGAGAAATAAAGCGTACATGTACGTATCATCCCATCTGTAAATATGTTTCCTTTCATTGCTTATGTTCAAATTTCAGCAACTTTGCCCTATCCTTGTCTTCTCACTTTTTCCTAAGTCATATAAGGAAGCTTTATTAAATAAGGAGTAGAAGCAAGCTATAGAGGAATAGATGGATGCATTTCATCAAAATGACACTTGGGAACTTATCACTCTTCCGACTGGTACATGTGTTGTGACTTGTAAATGGGTCTATACAATCAAGTTTTATCTTGATGGTATGGTTGAACAGTTGAAGGCTCGCCTAGTCACTAAAGGATATACTCAAACACTTGTGTGTTGATTATAGTGAAACCTTCTCTCTTATGGCCAAGTTGAATTCCATTCAGGTTATACTATTTGTAGTTGTTAATCATGGTTAGCCTCTCTTCCAACTTCATGTAAAAAATGTCTTCTTTTATGGTGATCTTATAGAAGAAGTATATATGGAGCAACCTCTCGGATTTGTTGCTCAGAGAGAGTCTAACAAAGTGTGTAAACAACAAAAGGCAATTTATGGGTTAAAAAAGTCTCCACGTGTATGGTTTGACAAATTCAACAAGGTTGTATTAAATTGTGGCTTTGTTTGAAGTCATGTTGATCCTTATGTTTTTCTACAAAAGGATATTCAAGTCTCATTGTGCTTGCATTATACGTGGATGATATTATTGTTATTGGAAATGACAACAAGGGGATTAAAGAACTAAAGAAGTATATTCAACATCATTTTCTCATAAAAGATATAGGTCATCTTCGTTATTTCCTTGGTATACAATTAACCAGATCTAAAGGAGTTCTATCTCAATTGAAATTTGTTCCGGACAAAGATAGTTGACACTCCAATGGATTCTAACCATAAGCTTGTAAGTGATCATGAAGATGCAGTAGAGGATCTGTGGAGGTACAGGAGATTGTATGGAAAACTTATTGACTTAACTATTACCTGACCAGACAGTATTCTATGCAGTGAGCGTAAAAAGCCAATTCATGAGTTTTCCAGGAGTACCTCATATGGAAGCAATTAGTTGAATTTTGTGTTAATTGAAAGGAACACCAGGTCAAGGAGTTTTGTATAAACAAAATGGTCATCTTTGGGTTATAGGATATTCAGATGCAGATTAGGTGGGTTCCTTAGCAGTTAGACAATCCACCACTGGATATTGTACATTTGTGGAAGGAAATCTAGTCACATGGAAGAGCAAGAGGTAGAGTTGGGGTGAATCCTAACTCAGCCCATTCTCTTCTCTTCTCATCTCTTCTCTATTCCATCTCTCTTTCCACTATTTTGCGCTTCTTATTGTTTGGTTTCTCTTTCCTTCAATCGACAGTTACCATTAAACTTCTTCCTCCAAGAAAAGTTTCAAAAGGACATGCCTAGAGATCATAACTTCTTTTTGTAGTTAATTTTCTTCAAATTTTCAATGTAGAATCAGAGTAGCCATTTTCAAGAAAATTTTAAAATCCAAATAAAGAAATAGTTTGTGAGAATGACCTCCAAGGAACAAGAAACATAAGATTGAAGCCCGATAAGACTTGAAGGAAATTGAGAAGAACAAATCATGGTAGATAAAAGTACACAAAAACTCAGATTCAAGAATCTAAAAAACATGCATTATTGGTCTACCATTGAAGTTAGTTTCCTAGTTAGAAAACTGATGGGGAAATATAGGGAGAGGAGGGAGGATCTCCACACGGTCTTTATTAATTTAGAGAAAGCATTTGATATGGTCCCTAGAGAGTTAATTTAGTGGATTGGGAAAAAAAAAAAAAGAGTTTCAAGAGGATATATTAATGTGAGTAAGGATATGTATGACTGGTAACAAATGTTGCCAATAGAATTCAAGCTGGATGGGTGGTTTTATGTGATCATTGTGTACCACTCAAATTTGAACGGAAATTTTATAGGATAGCTATGAGACTCTAGCTATGCTATATGGTATAGAATGTTGGGCGGTTGAGGAACAAAATATTCATAGGATGTGTAGCTGAGATGTTGAGGTGGATGAGTGGCAATACGAGGAATGATAGAATTAGAAATGAATGCATTCCAGGGGACTTAGGAGAAGCACCAATCAGTGTTCGAAGTATCGATATCACTAAAGTTACACTGGCTGGGGATATGGAAACAATATCAATATTGCCGATACTTGGAAATGTGGGGAAACATTCGGAAAACATGTGGAAAATGGTGGAATTTTTTAGGAGATGCTAAAGTTTTCATATTTGCATATTTAGGAATAAAAAAATTGCAAAAAGAATGCATACATAATAAGTTTTCGTTTAATGGGGGTGTAAAAGCACTTGTTGTCCTAAGTAATCAATTCAATAGTAACCAAAATGAGTTCATATAATATAAATGCTGGTAGCATACAATAAATAAGACATAGAAAAGTAAATAAACTAACAAGATGTATCTATCTGGCCATCCATCCATCTAGTCATCCCATCCATCCATCCATTATCCATCTAGCCATCAATACTTATACACACATTCAAACATCTATTTTATCATACAACCATGTGCCCATAAAAAAAATATTTGAAATGATTTTTTTTTAATAAACAGATTTTTGGCGATATTGATACATTGGCGATATTATCGAAATATTGCTGATACATTGGTGATACAAGCGACACGTGGAATTTACACAGTTGAAAATATTAGTAATACATTGGCGATACAAGCGACACCTGGAATTTACATAGTTAAGAATATTGGCGATGTCGATCCATCAGCAATTCTTAGTGATATATTGTGAATACCGGAATTTTTTATACTACCAGTGCTATTGTTATCACTACCGGTGTTATCGGTATCGCCGAGCTGGAGATATGGATAATATTGGGGATATTATCGTAATATCAGGGATACTCTAAACAATGGCACCAATAGGTAATAAGATGAGGGAAAGTAGATGCTGTCAAACAACCATTTACTCCAAAAGCTTAAGCTGTCAGCGTGTGGTGTATCAATGTATATCAAGGGACTTATATCACTTCAACACCCCCCCGCATATGCGGGATGAGAACTCTGCATGGGAACATACTGATGAGGGTGGAGGGACACTCACACCATAAATAGGCCAGGCTTGATTACCCGGTCCCGGAGCCGGACCTGATTTTCCTGGTCCCCCGTGGGAGAATAATATTTTAGAGAGGCATATTTTTGCTGCTCTCGAGATTCGAACATAGGATCTTCCACTCTGATACCATGTCAAACAACCATTTACTCCAAAAGCTTAAGCTGTCAGAGTGTGGTGTATCAATGTATATCAAGGGACTTTATCACTTTAACAGATGTGGATGGTTTGGTCATGTGCAATGGAGACCAAGAACCACACTGGTCAAAAAGAGTGAGTTGGTACAAGTTGAAGGCTCTAAAAGGGCAAGGGTGTAACATCCCGAAAATCGAGGGTCGAGTAGTAACTCAACTCTCGAGTTCCAGAACATCACTTATGCAACAAAATGAATGATGATTGAATGTTGACTGTATTAGAGTAGTGAACATGAGTGAGATTAAGCCAAAACAACATATCATACTCCAGAGACAGTTAAATTTGCAAGCGGAAGACTGTGATAGAATATAAACTATGATGAGTCTCCAGAGTGTGATAACATTACCAGGTTAAATAATTACAAGTACAGTTCTAAAATATATCAAATGTGTAAGTGTAATGTAACGCCCTGAAAATCGGGGGTCGAGTATGAACTCAACTCCCGAGTTCCAACGCATCACTTATGCAACATACACAATGATGGTTAAATGTTGTCTGAGTTAGCGCAATAAACATGAATGAGATTATACCAAAACAGTAATTCATACTCCAGTTCAATTGTATAAAGGCAAGCGGAAGACTAAAATTTTATATTCAAAATATATAAAGTATCAAAATTTTGTGAACTCCAGAGTATGAGTACTAACTGAGTACCAATATACATGTAATGTCTCTAAGTCAAAAAATCAAATTACAATCCTCAAAGAGGCCACAAATCCGCGATGCGGCCAGGCCTAAGCGTGGCCGTCAGTCTTGCATAAAGGAGAACTCCTCCCATCCTCCTCATAGTCTAGCTCCGGCTCCCGAAGAGCGCCATCTACACTGTGACAGAGTCGGTGGGTGTTGCAAACACCGTCCCGTAACGTGGGAGTGAGTAGCTAACTCAGTGGAACAATAAAGCATAGGTTAACATGTTATCAAATCAATCAAGCAGTAATGATAACGCAGTACAAATCAAACATTTCTAATTACTCTTGTTAAATGCAAAAAATGATATGACATGATCTTGTATGCCCTTGCCAAACCACCCTCAAGCGACATCATCTTACGTTCATGAATGCTAACTCCCTCAGTGCGCCACATCTACAAAGCACATGCAGTGCGATGATGCTCATGATTACCAAGTTTTTATTAGTCCATTTCAACCAGCAGTATTGGGAAACTAAGGTACCTCCCTTATATCATTCCCAAACATGATCCATGCTAGGGTCGTCAATCCTAGCTAATCTCATACGATATTATGGTTTGAGAAGCGTAGTGAAGGCATCGCAAAGGGCTCGTCACCGTCGGCGCGATCTGAGATCTCACCGTATGCGGCTCAATTCTTGGCCGTCGGCTCAAGTACATATCTCACCGCACTGGCTCAATCACTAGCCGTCGGCTCAAGTACAGGTCTCACCGTACTCGGCTCAACTCATACTCTAGTTCTTGAAAGACTCGTCGCCAATCACAGACACTTGGAGTATACTCGAAAATACTACGGAGGACTCGTCGCCCGTCAGCACGAGCACAGGTCTCACCGTGCTCGGCTCTCGCCGTAAGTATTGACAGCTCGAATATAGTGTCCCATACCACCATAATCGGCTCACGAGGTTGGTTGCGCAATGGTCACTACGGGGAGGCACATGACCCCAGCGTAGGCCGACAGCACGACCACGGTGTCCCATACCACCATGTCCGGCTCATGCGTCTTAGCGGATCGAGTACCATGGTTAACGGATCGCCACGCGGTAAGTTTGGTACCCTAGGTTCAAGCAGTAGCGACCAAACATGGTGAACATACATATACACATATCGGTTTGCTTGACGAGCCTGACTAGCTCGAGCGCACCACAAGTTGAGCGATATGGAGCGCAAAAGCACTCCGTGTGGCCAACCACTATCGCCAACCGAAGTACGACTCGGGTTCGCCAGACACGTCCATCGTGGCGATATGAATCTCGGCCACAACAGTAAGTCTGGTACCGAATGTGTGGACTATAGGCATAGTCCCAAACTCAATCAGTGGTAGAGCATAAAGTAAAGCATGAAGTAGAGCATGTATTATAAAGCATGAAGTATAGCATGTTATAAGGCATGTTGTAAAGTATATTGTAAGGCATGTTATAAAGCACTAAACACATAGGGATACAAATACTTAGAGTTCATAGGTGAGTGGTTAGAGTGAACAACCACGTGGGGAGTGTCATATGTGACTCTAAGGTAGCGGAGAATCCCATCTCAGCACCTAACTAAGGTTCTAACACTTAAACACTTACACTCATGAAGTGATTTCACCAACACTTGAATACACTACTTCAACATACATGACGTATGCTAGAGAAGGGTGTACTAGGGTTGTCCCTTTACCGCGCTAGTATTTTATACATATACATCCTATTCATACAGCAAATAAACATAGCAAACACATCAGCAAATTTTATACGTACAGGGTACTTTCACGTATACCCAATTTCGACATACATAGTGTTTACAAAGGAACATCGGTTTCGGCGATTCCTTTCGCCAAGCTAGTATTTTAATCATGTATTGTATAGTCATACATTAAATACATATGTCAAACATTACTCCAAAAGAAATACGTATACGGTATTTCTACAATACGTATTTTCAACATACGGCACATTTACAAAGGAACATATATTTTGGCGATCTCTTTCGCCAAACTAGTATTTTATTCATATGTTATATAATTAAACATTAAATAAACATGTCAAGCAATTATCCAAAAAAAATACGTATACGGTATTTCTACGTATACCTAGAATATGTGAAATTCCATATTTCACACCGCTAATCAAAACAGGAAACGGAAAGCACTTTGTACATGTGCAATTGCAAGCAGATCATGAATCTACCATTATCTGACATTGAAAGCGTTGAAAACCGTAACTTATACGCTTAAAGTCCTCACCTTTGCCTTTGGAAACGGAATAAATCAGCAAGGGTGATGGATCTTCCGTCTACTACCGATTTCTAGCCTAAAGAGCGGAATCGGTTAGGTCGGTATACACCCTACCTCAATTCCACATCAAACCAGGACCTAGGGTTAGGTTTTCTTACCTTCAAATGAGGTGGAAAACACCGGAAAACGCCGAGAACAAGGCGGTGTAGGCCGTGTAGCAATCCGGTCTGAAGTGGAGGAAGATCGGCAACGATCTCCAAGTCCTTCTCTCTCTTTTCTCTCTCTCTCTCTAGGGTTTCTCCCAAATTCGTATGGCTGTGAGAGGGGCTGCTCTAAGCCCCTTTTATAGCCTCAAACATTACGAAACAGACTTATGTTCATAGGGTCTTTGCTATATAGGTTTTTCGCCGCTTTTCCACTCAAAGGGTAGTTCGTGGCCCCTTTTGAACCAAACGTCAGACTTAAGCTCACCACCAATGGATCTACGTGGGATTACGTTTTTGACTCATTCGGATCTGCAGATCGCACGTGGCGGACCACTTTCGATTCGGCGGTCGGTGGGCCACGATCGAAATTCGAGTACATGTAAATGTTCACTGAAATTTTTCTTAATCCGAGGTGTAATTTGATGCCGATTGACGGTCGGGTTGCTTATCTTGTGGCGTCACAAACGAACGATGCCGATCACTATTCCAGATATTTATTTCGGCTTGTGAATAGTGTTTTTCACATTACCTCGCTCCGATTCGAAACGAATGGCCGTGGAATGTCGGATAAGGCCGATTTTTGAGATGATTGTTAAGCCCGGTGGGGCGGTCCTAGTTCCTTAACTTCGGGTTAATCGGAATCCCGAGGTGCGATCTAGACCTAATCGAAGTTTCGTTTCATTCCCGAGAGCGACGGGAATGAGTTTGGTTCTAAACTTTAGGGTAACCTAGCGTCAATGATTCTCGCAAGTTTTGGGTCTTGCGGATCGTATTTAAAGCGATCTAACGGTTTCATATCTAATTGAGTTTAGTACTTAGTTAACTTTGTTAAATTTCTAAAGGATTTAATCTATGTGATTTACGGTCGAGGTGGTACTCGACCCAACGTCTGGAATTTTTCAGTCGTTACAATCTACCCCCTTAAACAAAAATTTCGTCCTCGAAATTTATACTGTCGTACTCCTCGAGAATCTGAGGGTAGTTCTTCCTGACCTCGGCCTCAGTCTCCCAGGTAGCTTCCTCCTCAGAATGATGTGTCCAAAGTACCTTCACAAGTGGGATGACCTTGCTACGCAGTACCTGCTCCTTCTGTCAAGGATGCGCGTCGGGCGCAACTCATATGTCGCATCCTCGCTCAACTGTACTGCTCCCATCTGATGATATGCGAAGGATCAGGAACGTACTTCTTCAGCATAGATACATGAAATACGTTATGTACAAAAGCAAGTGGTGTAGGCAAGGCGAGACGATACGCCACATCACCCACTCGATCCAGGATCTGAAATGGACCGATGAACCTCGGTGTGAGTTTCCCCTTCTTCCCAAAGAAGGACTCCCTTCATAGGGGAAACCCGAAGGAACACATGATCACCAACCTCGAACTCCGGCGGTCGCCGCCTCGTATCGGCGTAACTCTTACTGCTGCTCTGCTTCGTGTGAGTAATCGACGCCGATAATGTCTACCTTCTCTGTGTCGCCCAACCAACTCCGGGCCAATCGGGCTACGCTCTCCAACCTACGCCCAACGGTGCGGTGCTCTACAAGGTCGACCATATAGAGCCTCATATGGCGCCATGCCAATCGTCGCCCGGAAGGCTTGTTGTTGTAGGCGAACTCGCGTACGGAAGACGGTCGTCCCAGCGTGTCCTTGAAGTCCAACACACACGCTCGCAACATATCCTCCAGAATCGATTCACTCGCTCGTCGCCCATCGGTCGAGGATGAAACGGCATCTTGAACTTCAACTTCACACCCATCGCCTCCGGATACGAGTCCGGAAGATGGATGTGAACCGCGTGTCTCTGTCCGACACAATCTCCAAAGGAACCCGTGTAGACGGACGATCTCCCTGATGTACAATCTAGCCAGCTCGTCTGCGGAGTTCGTAACTCTGATAGGGAGGAAATGGGCCGATTTAGTCAACCGGTCCACAATCACCCAAATGGAATCGTGCCCTTCCTCGTCTTCGGCAGCCACGATATGAAGTCCATGGAGATGAAGTCCCACTTCCACTCCGCTATAGGCATGGTGAAGCGGTCCAGAGGTCGGCGATGTTACGCACTTGACTGGCGGGGTCGACACCGAGACACATACTCGGCAATGTGGGCCTTCATGTTATCCCACCAATACGTCCGTCTCATATCTGGTACATCTTCGTGCTACCGGGATGCATCGCATGAACTTCGAGTTATGGGCCGACTCGAGAAGCTCGCGTCTCAAGTCGAGCACATCCGGAACACATGGCGGCCACGAAATCGTAAACCCCCATCACAACCAACTCTCCACTCGAGTCCACGGCGCCGCTAGCACTCGCTCTCGGCTCGGGCAGTGGTGCATCGCCCTCTTGGGCCTCAACAATCTGTCGTCAAAAGTGGTCGCACCCGAACGTGCGCAACACACTCAAATGGCTCCTCGACGGTGAGTCTCTGCTCGAAGTCCCGCACAAACTCTACCATATCCCACTCGGCTATCATCGGCGGTGCGCAAATGCTATCGCCTTCTTGCGGCTCAACGCGTCGACCTGAGGTTCGCCTTGCCGGGATGGTAGGAAACCTCGAACAGAAGTCCTTCAGGTCTCCATCCATCGTATTGTCTCATATTCAAATCTCATTTGCGTGAATATGTATTTAAGGCTCTTGTGGTCGCGGAGAAAAGCTCGAACTCCTCACCATAGAGGTAATGTCTCCGAGCTTCAATGCAAAGATGACAGCTGCCAACTCCAGGTCATGTGTAGGGTAATTCTCCTCGTGCTTCCTTAATTGTCTCGAGGCATACGATATCACCCTATCCTTCTGCATCAACACACAACCCAAACCAACGTGAGACGCGTCAGTATACACCGTATATTTCACCCCTCGCTCTGGCAATACTAGCACAGGGGCGGACGTCAACTTGTCCTTCAGCTCCTTAAAAGCTGCCTCCGCCTTTTCATTCCAGGCGAACTTCAGGTCCTTTCGAGTCAGCTGAGACAAGGGCCTGGCGATTTTCGAGAAATCCCGAATGAAGCGTCTGTAGTACCCAGCCAGGCCAAGGAAACTCCTCACCTCGAGAATCTTATCCGGTCGGTGCGCATCCGAACATGCCTACCTTAGCAAGGTCCATCTTATCCCATCCTTGGACACTACATGTCCCAGGAACTTGACTTCCTCCTGCCAGAAGTCGCACTTCTTATATTGCGCAAACAACTGGTTCTTCTTCAGTGTATCCAATACCGCTCGCAAGTGCTCCTCGTGCTCCTCCCGACTCGTGGAGTATATCAAAATGTCATCGATAAAGACGATGACGAATCGGTAGAGGAAAGGCCGAAATACCCGGTTCATCAGATCCATGAACACGGCTGGTGCGTTCGTCAGACCGAACGACATCACTAAGAACTCATAGTGCCCAAAGCACGTCCTGAAGGCTGTCTTCTGCACGTCCTCCTCTCTCACGCGCAACTGGTGGTACCGGCGAAAGATCAATCTTCGAGAAATACTTCGCCCCACCTCAACTGATCGAACAGATCATCAATCCTGGGCAAAGGATACTTGTTCTTCACCGTGACCTGGTTCAACCTACGGTAATCAATACACAACCGTAGGGACCCGTCCTTCTTATTCACGAACAACACAGGTGCTCCCCAAGGAGACACACTAGGCCGAATAAAACCTTTCTCTACAAGTCCGTCAATCTGTTTCCGCAGCTCCTCCATCTCACATGGCGGCATACGATAAGTCGGCAATGAGATGGGCGTCGCACCAGGTGTAAGGTCAATCGTGAAATCAATCTCACGCCGAGGAGGTAGACCAGGGATAGTCTCAAACACGCCTGCAAAGTCTCGAACCACTGGCGTACCATCTATGGTCGGACCATCAATCGGCACAAGTAAAGCAGCATAACAACCAACGCGGCAGGGTAAACTGACCTGCACTGGAAACGTGAAAGCTGTGCCGTCAGGTCCATAGGCAGTCACGATCCGAGCATCGCAATCTACTTCCGCCCTCATCCTGGTGAGCCAATCCATGCCAAGGATAACGTCGTAGTGCCATAGCGGAGCAACAATGAGGTCGACGAGCACTGTGTTGCTACCCAAAACTATCGCACAACCCTCGCATAATCGTGTGACCGTCGAGAAGGCCCCGGTAGCCATAATGAGTCTCGTTCCTTAGTGGGAACGGTATGCGAGATAGGCGTTTCACCGCCCCATAAGAAATAATAGAAGTGGTGGACCCGGTGTCCACCAATAAAGAGACGGGAGTGTCGTGAATAAAGCCGTACCCTCGAAAGCCGTCGGGCCGAAGCCGACGTCTCGGTACCTCGGCCACAAGAGTATGAACGCGAGCTGTGCCGGCGGTTCGGTGAGGAGCCGAGGGTCGCTGTGGCGGCGAGAAAGACGGTGCGGGAGGTCGGAAGGAAGGATGTGCGAGAACGGTGCAGCGCGCGGCGGGCGATATGGCTGTGGATAAGGGCGACCCAATCTCTGCGGTGGCGCAAAGCCGCTAGCCCTCATGCGCGAGAAGCAGCTCTCAGCAGGGTGTCCAGGTTTCCCGCAAAACGTGCAGGTCACCAACGGGCGTCTCATAGGAATAGCTGGCGCTGCGGCCCTGGGGGGAGAATCAGCCGAGGCCTCTTGCCTAAAATAGGCTGCTCTGTACATCTGTCGCGGTCTCGCAACCATAGTGCCCGTGATCGGCCAAACGGTCCACATCCCCTGCTCGGCCGTCATAGACATGTGGACCAACGCCGCATATGTAGGGATACTTGTGGCGGCATATCCTCGGCCGAATCTCCGTCGCAAACCCAAGGAGAAACGACGCATCCGCATCTGCTCGTCTACTAGTATAGTCGGGACAAAGCGGCCCAACTCGGTGAAGCGGTGCTCGTACTCGTAATAGTCATGCCTCCCACCCGAGGCGCGAAACTCGTCCTCCCGCTCATGTCGGTGGTCGGCGGGTAGTATTTCTCATGGGCCGGAACTCGAACGCCTCCCGGGTCCATACGAAGTCTGGCTGCGACGGTGCGCGACGCTGTCCCACCATAAGCTCGCCTCTCTCTCTCGAACATGAAGGCGGCCGGCTCTGCCTGCTCGCCTCCGAACGGTGAAGCATCCGTAGCATCTTGGAGATGCGGTCTAACCCGAACTCCGCCTCCTCGGTGCAGCGAGAACCCATAAACGAGGGAGGCCTCAAGCGCCGGGAATCGCTCGAGTAGGCCGCGTGTGCACCGACCTCTCCAAGGTGGGAGGTGCGACGGATGGGGCGAGGCACATCCTCAACCTGAGCAGGAGGCCCAGAATGCTCATCAGGACGTGTAGATGTCGCAGGTGGAGTCGCACTACCACCACGGGACAAGGCCTCAGCGATAGTGGCCATAAGCTGCTGATGCTGCTGCTGCTGTATCTGCTGCTGCTGCTGCTGCATCTGCTGCTGCTGCATCTGCTGCTGATGCATCATCATCATCAGCTGCTCAAACCTATCAGTCGGCGGAGCAGCCTGGGAGTCATCCTGCGCAGAAGATGATGGCCGAAACTGCTCACGGACCGGGGGCGTGTATGGTGGCAACCCACCGGCAGGACCAGTAGGGGGCTGATCAGATCCCAACCCTCGGTCCGCAGGACCGCTACTACCAGAAGGAGTCTGGTCCATAGAGCTAGTCAAAAGGAGGCGTGCCGTTCTCCGCGTATACTGCCGCGGCATGCCCTAGACAATATAGGGTAGATCATTTGTGAGATAAGGCACAATACACTTCATAAAGCACTTAAGCACTCCACACATCATCAAAACAAAGCGGCTATATGCTTTTCATTTACCCAAAATTGTCATAATACATGGAATACAGAGTTACATGAATCACGGCAAATCACATGATAGCCAATACATCCACTACATCAAACACCTAAAACATGTTACTATCTACTACATCATCTACATGAAAACATAAACCGCCTATCGCAGTAACCAAAGCAAACAACAACACACAACCACGTAGATGACTAAACATCCAAAGCAGGCGGTGGAGGAGGAGCGTTCTTGTCCTGCACACAGCACAAAATGGCCTTCAACGTACGAGACACTTTCTTAAAGCTCCTCTTCATGTAGGCTTCGGTCTCTTCAAGCTTGGCTCGAGTCTCACCAAGCTCAACCCGAACTTGTCCAACCTCTTCTGCAGGGCGGCTTGCCCCTCACGAGACGATGGCGAAGAGGCTCTGCGATGAGTCCACGATGTGAGCGTAGAAAGCGCGAACCGTGTTCTCACATGCGGGGGACTCGCCTTCAAAAATAGAATTCCATCCGATATCCACCAAGTGGTCCATCATCGGGTGTAGCCCGAACATCCTTTCATCCACATGAGCTTCAAACACAACCTTGCGGCCGCGGCGCCCATATTCAATGCCTATCGGATAAGCATTTCTGGTGGGGTGGTCGGGATCGAGTACAGACTTGATCAACGCGTTCGTTTTTAATGAATTTCGCCGAACGGTGAAATCGGGAGACCCTAAGACTGTTTCTACATTTTTGCGCACCCTCCTAAGTTGTAACACGTCAGCGTACGTAGTGGGGACATAACTCAGGTCCGGTTTAATCAAAATCATGCTCTGATACCAACTTGTAACGCCCTGAAAATCGGGGGTCGAGTATGAACTCAACTCCCGAGTTCCAACGCATCACTTATGCAACATACACAATGATGGTTAAATGTTGTCTGAGTTAGCGCAATAAACATGAATGAGATTATACCAAAACAGTAATTCATACTCCAGTTCAATTGTATAAAGGCAAGCGGAAGACTAAAATTTTATATTCAAAATATATAAAGTATCAAAATTTTGTGAACTCCAGAGTATGAGTACTAACTGAGTACCAATATACATGTAATGTCTCTAAGTCAAAAAATCAAATTACAATCCTCAAAGAGGCCACAGTAAATCCGCGTCGGCAAGCCTAAGCGTGGCCGTCAGTCTTGCATAAAGGAGAACTCCTCTGATCCTCCTCATAGTCTAGCTCCGGCTCTGAACGAGGCGCCATCTACACTTCAGTGATGAGTCGGTGGGTGTTGCAAACACCGTCCCGTAACGTGGGAGTGAGTAGCTAACTCGGTGGAACAATAAAGCATAGGTTAACATGTTATCAAATCAATCAAGCGAATGATAACGCGGTACAAATCAAACATTTCTAATTACTCTTGTTAAATGCAAAAATGATATGACATGATCTTTGTATGCCCTTGCCAAACCACCCTCAGCGACATCATCTTACGTTCGCGAATGCTAACTCCTCGGTGCGCCACATCTACAAAGCACATGCGGTGCGATGATGCTCATGATTACCAAGTTTTTATTAGTCCATTTCAACCGGCGGTATTGGGAAACTAAGGTACCTCCTTTATATCATTCCCAAACATGATCCATCTTTAGGGTCGTCAATCCTAGCTAATCTCATACGATATTATGGTTTGAGAAGCGTAGTGAAGGCATCGCAAAGGGCTCGTCACCGTCAGCGCGGATCTAGATCTCACCGTATGCGGCTCAATTCTTGGCCGTCGGCTCAAGTACATATCTCACCGTACCTGGCTCAATCACTAGCCGTCAGCTCAAGTACAGGTCTCACCGTACTCGGCTCAACTCATACTCTAGTTACTGTGAAAGACTCGTCGCCAATCACAGACACTTGGAGTATACTCGAAAATACTACGGAGGACTCGTCGCCCGTCAGCACGAGCACAGGTCTCACCGTGCTCGGCTCTCGCCGTAAGTATTGACAGCTCGAATATAGTGTCCCATACCACCATAATCGGCTCACGAGGTTGGTTGCGCAATGGTCACTACGGGGAGGCACATGACCCCAGCGTAGGCCGACAGCACGACCACGGTGTCCCATACCACCATGTCCGGCTCATGCGTCTTAGCGGATCGAGGTACCATGGTTAACGGGATCGCCACTGGTAAGTTTGGTACCCTAGGTTCAAGCAGTAGCGACCAAACATGGTGAACATACATATACACATATCGGTTTGCTTGACGAGCCTGACTAGCTCGAGCGCACCACAAGTTGAGCGATATGGAGCGCAAAAGCACTCAGTGTGGCCAACCACTATCGCCAACCGAAGTACGACTCGGGTTCGCGGTGACACGTCCATCGTGGCGATATGAATCTCGACCACAACAATGAAGTCCAGTACCAATGTGTGGACTATAGGCATAGTCCCAAACTCAATCAGTGGTAGAGCATAAAGTAAAGCATGAAGTAGAGCATGTATTATAAAGCATGAAGTATAGCATGTTATAAGGCATGTTGTAAAGTATATTGTAAGGCATGTTATAAAGCACTAAACACATAGGGATACAAATACTTAGAGTTCATAGGTGAGTGGTTAGAGTGAACAACCACGTGGGGAGTGTCATATGTGACTCTAAGGTAGCGGAGAATCCCATCTCAGCACCTAACTAAGGTTCTAACACTTAAACACTTACACTCGCAAGTGATTTCACCAACACTTGGAATACACTACTTCAACATACATGACGTATGCTAGAGAAGGGTGTACTAGGGTTGTCCCTTTACCGCGCTAGTATTTTATACATATACATCCTATTCATACAGCAAATAAACATAGCAAACACATCAGCAAATTTTATACGTACAGGGTACTTTCACGTATACCCAATTTCGACATACATAGTGTTTACAAAGGAACATCGGTTTCGGCGATTCCTTTCGCCAAGCTAGTATTTTAATCATGTATTGTATAGTCATACATTAAATACATATGTCAAACATTACTCCAAAAGAAATACGTATACGGTATTTCTACAATACGTATTTTCAACATACGGCACATTTACAAAGGAACATATATTTTGGCGATCTCTTTCGCCAAACTAGTATTTTATTCATATGTTATATAATTAAACATTAAATAAACATGTCAAGCAATTATCCAAAAAAAATACGTATACGGTATTTCTACGTATACCTAGAATATGTGAAATTCCATATTTCACACCGCTAATCAAAACAGGAAACGGAAAGCACTTTGTACATGTGCAGTTGCAAGCGATCATGAATCTACCATTATCTGACATTGAAAGCGTTGAAAACCGTAACTTATACGCTTAAAGTCCTCACCTTTGCCTTTGGAAACGGAATAAATCAGCAAGGGTGATGGATCTTCCGTCTACGGCCGATTTCTAGCCTAAAGAGCGGAATCGGTTAGTCGGTATACACCCTACCTCAATTCCACATCAAACCAGACCTAGGGTTAGGTTTTCTTACCTTCAAATGAGGTGGAAAACACCGGGAAAACGCCGAGAACAAGGCGGTGTAGGCCGTGTAGCAATCCAGTGCAAGTGGAGGAAGATCGGCAACGATCTCCAAGTCCTTCTCTCTCTTTTCTCTCTCTCTCTCTAGGGTTTCTCCCTAAATTCGTATGGCTGTGAGAGGGGCTGCTCTAAGCCCCTTTTATAGCCTCAAACATTACGAAAACAGACTTATGTTCATAGGGTACTGCCTATATAGGTTTTTTCGCCGCTTTTCCAGCTCAAAAGGGTAGTTACTGGTGGCCCCTTTTGAACCAAACGTCGACTTAAGCTCACCACCAATGGATCTACGTGGGATTACGTTTTGACTCATTCGGATCGCAGATCGCACGTGGCGGACCACTTTCGATTCGGCGGTCGGTGGGCCACGATCGAAAATTCCGAGTACATGTAAATGTTCTGAAATTTTCTTAATCCGAGGTGTAATTTGGTCGATCTTGACGGTCAGTTGCTTATCTTGTGACGCGTCAACGAACGATGCGAGATCACTATTCCGGATATTTATTTCGGCTTGTGAATAGTGTTTTTCACATTACCTCGCTCCGATTCGAAACGAATGGCGTGGAATGTCGGATAAAGCCGATTTTGAGATGATTGTTAAGCCCGGTGGGGCGGTCCCTAGTTCCTTAACCGGGTTAATCGGAATCCGAGGTGCGATCTAGACTAATCTGAAGTTTCGTTTCATTCCCGAAGCGACGGGGAATGAGTTTGGTTCTAAACTTTAGGGTAACCTAAGCGTCAATGATTACTGCAAGTTTTGGGTCTTGCGGATCGTATTTAAAGCGATCCTAACGGATTTCATATCTAATTGAGTTTAGTACTTAGTTAACTTTGTTAAATTTCTAAAGGATTTAATCCTATGTGATTTCTGGTCGAGGTGGTACTCGACCCAACGTACGGAATTTTTCAGGTCGTTACATGTAATGTCTTCTATCCCAAGTACCATAGCCCCGTCAATACAGTACCAGGTCTTCAGAGACCCGTCAGAGAGTTACATGTAGGAGAACTCCTCCTCGACATCATAGTAATAGTCCGGCTCTGCTTCAGGAGTAGCGTCGCCATCTGAAACTCAACAATCTGGTTGGTGTGTACAACACTGTCCCGTAACGTGGGAGTGAGTAGCTAACTCAGTGGAACAATAAAGCATAGGTTAACATGTTATCAATATAGTCAAGCAGTAATGATAAAGCAGTAAAATCAAACACTCCTAGCTACTCTTATTAATGCAAGTATGAATGTAGGTATGATGGATGCCCTCATTGACATACTACCTCATGCGACACCATCTCACGCTCGCGGCATGCTTTCATCCCACAGTGCTCCACATCTTCTAGGCACATGCAATGCATGATGAGCATGATTACCGAGTCTTTAATTAGTCCATTTCAAACAGCAGGATTGGGAAACTAAGGTACCTCCCTTGTATCATTCCCAAACATGATCCATTCTAGGGTCGTCAGTCCTAGTTAATATCAGACGATGGTGTGTTTTCTAGGTCACTGTAGAGGCTGCCAGGGCTGTTACGCATAAAGGTTACACCACTCCCCCATCACCCCTTAAACGATTCATCACAATACAGAAATAGGTCTAGTTCATACTCTATATATCGCGGCGAACCCTAAGGTGCACTGCGATTTCAGAATATGCTCGAGGTCACTACAAAGGTTTGCCAGGGCTGTTACGCACAAAGATTGCACCGCTCCCCCATCACCTTATCAATATAGGCCGACAGCACGAATATAGTGTCCCATACCACTATAATCGGCTCACGAGTTTGGTTGCTCACTGGTCACTACGGGGAGGCACGTGGCCCCAGCGTAGGCCGACAGCTCGACCACGGTGTCCCATACCACCATGCCCGGCTCACGAGTCTTAGCGGATCGAGGTACCATGGTTAAAAGGGTTTTCACTGGTAAGTTTAGTACCCTAGGTTCAAGCAGTGGTGACCAAACATGGTGAACATACATTAGACAGATCGGGTTACTTGATGAGCTCGGCTAGCTCGAGCGCACAATAAGTTGAACGACATGAAGTGCATAAGCACTTCGTGTGGCCAACCACTATCGCCAACCGAAGTACGACTCGAGTTCGTCGAACACATCTCACGTGGCAAATAAATCATAACCACGAATTCAGTCACTGTACCGATTGTCTGGACTATAATTATAGCCCCAAACACAATCAATTGTCATCCATAGCATGTGGAGTAAAGCATGATAAACAAAGTAATTCAAACATGCTGGTAGGCATGTTATAAAGCATGATATAAGGCATGTTGTAAAACACTACGTCAATAGGAATACAAACACATATATTGCAAGTAAGCGGTTTAAGTAAACAACCTCATGGAGGTAATCATACACGTCACTAGGGTAGTTGAGAATCCCATCTCAACACTCTCCTAAGGCATCAACATTCAAACACTTGCTCACACAAGCATTTTCACAAACACTTAACATACACTATTTCAACATACATAGAGTATGTTAACAAACTTGTATTAGGGCGAATCCTTTCGCCAAGCAAGTATTTTATGTACACATAATATATTTATACAACAATTAATCATGACAAACACATCTCTAAAATATACATGTATACGGTACTTTTACAATACAGTATTTCTACATACATAGTGTATATTAGTAAAACATGTATTTAGGCGAATCCTTTCGCCAAATAAGTATTTTATCCATATATCGTATATCCATACAACAAATAATCATGTCAAACACATTTCCAAAAAATATACGTATACGGTATTTTCTACGAATACCTATAATATGTAAAATTCCATATTCTACAACTTTAACCGAAACAGAAAATGGAAAGCACTTTGTACATGTGCAATTGCATGCAGATCATGAATCTATCATTATCTGACATTGAAAGTGTTGAAAACCATAACCTATACACCTAAAGTCCGCACCTTTTGTCGTAGAATCGTAACGGAGTCAATAGGTTCGCTAAGCTTCCGTATACGGGAGTTTGACAACCTAGAGAACGAAATAGGTTAGCTATTTCATAACCTACAACCTATACAACCCTAAAACAGATTAGGGTTAGGGTTTCTTACCTAGAAACGGAGCTGGAATCGCCGAGAAAGCGATTAGAACGGAGCGGTGGAGCCCGTGGAGCGGCAGGGAAGTACGGTAGGGAGATCCTCCCACAACTCCCACACTTTCTCTCTCTTTTCTCTCTCTCAAATTCAAATTCGTATGGCTGCAATGAGAGAGGGTTTAAGGTCCTTATATAGCCTAAAATGTGCCCAAAATAGGCTTAAGGTCAAGGTATACTTGGGTTATAACCAAAGCGGGCGATTTCCACCAACGGGGACTTCTGGCGGGCCTCCTTGAGCCAAAGGTCGGACTTAAGCTCACCGACACCGGATCTTCGTTCTATTAAGTTTTCGTTTCAGTCGGATTTCTAGATCACGCGTGGCGGACCAGTTTCAGTTCAACGGTCAGTGGATCTCGATCGGAGATTCCGAGTACATGTAAATGTTTATGAAATTTTTCCTGATCCGAGGGTGTAATTTGGTCAGATTCTGACGGTCTGGTTGCTTAAAACTGATCCGCAAACGAGAGATGCCAGATTACTATTCAAGATATTTATTTTGTAAAGAAACAAGTGTTTTCACACTCTCTCGCTCCGGACTCAAGCGAACAGCCGTGGAACACTATCTGGATTTGATTTCCGAGATGGTTGTCAAGCCCAGCGAGGCGGTCTTAAGTCCTTAACTTGGTATTATTCGAACTTCTGACGTGCGGTCTAGATCTGATACGGAGTTTCAAGATGCTCCCGAGAGCAGCCGGGTAATGAGTTTGATCCTAGATTTTAGGGTAACCTAGCATCAATGATTCTACAAGTTTTGGGTCTTGCAGATCGTATTTAAAGCGATTCAAACGGATTTCGTAGCTAATCTAGTTTAGCACTTAGTTACTTTGTCTCATTTCTAAAGGATTTAATCCTAAGTGATTTCCGTCTGAGGTGGTACTTAGTCCTTTGTAGTTTGTGTATAAGGTGATCCAAGTTATACTACTTAGCTAGTTTAAGATAGTGTCTAGGGTGAAAGTTCTTAGAAAAATTGGAAGATCAAGGTGGTGAAGGGTGAGATTTATGAAGGAAATGGGTTCAAAGGCAGCTTTAGACATTGGGATTCAGTTCTGACAAGTTAATGAGGTGTTAGGATCGACCCATTGCCTAAGGACGTCTAATCCTAGGTTGGCAAAAAATCCGGGATGTTACAAAGGGGAAGGCCCAAAAGGACCTGGGTGGAGGTAGTAAGAAAAAACTTGATGACCTTTGGCCTAATTGAAGATCTAGCCTTTGATAGAGTGGAATGGTTGAACGGGATTCATGTGGCCGACCCAATTAATTGGGATAAGGTTTAGATGATGATGATGAATTTTCTGCTTGGTAATGTATCCAATGATTCCTTGAGAATTGATGGAGCCAGGCCTGCAGTCGGTAGATCAACAAGCAGAGGGAGAACTGTTAGCAATTGTCTCTGATTTGAAGTCTATTACAAATTTGGAAATGAACATAGCCACATTGGTTGTTGGTGATGGTGACAAGAGAACGGGCTCTGACCTCCCAGGCCTGTTAATGAAGAACTAGTAGATTCGAATCTGCTGCAGAGTATTCAGAAATAGAAGGGAAAGAACAATTTAATATATATATATATATATATATATATATATATATATATATATATATATATATATATATATATATATCCTGAAATCCTGCTGAAAAGCTCAACATCTGCCTTTGAAGATGATGATCAATTTGTCTTTACATTTCCAGCTGAGGACCTCAAAACCTTATTATCTCTGCCTGAAAACTTGAAATCAACAGAACAAACAAATCTCTGTGAAAAGAAAGGAAGAAAGAGAAAAAGAAAAAGAACAACGCAAAATCACAAGAAAAATGGAGCAGCAGGTTGTAACTTGTAACAAATCATAGAGAAATGGATACATGATTCAGATTGCAGATATTTAGATTGTACCAGAAAAATATCACAGGGAAGTAAAAAAGAAAAGAAAAACACAAAAACATAGGGATGAAAAAGGCAATTGAGTTTCAAAATCACACAAAATCCTGCAGCTGTTGTTGAGACTGCCACAAGGTATTGTGAAACCAATTGGATGAAATGAACCTTAGCAGGTCAGAGATGAAAAATCTGGAATATGATGATCGGCTTAAATGGGGATCTACAATTATCTCTCTCTGATCTCTCTCGTAGTCAGATTTTGAATTGATAGATATCAGAGACACTGATACCATGTAATTTTACTGTAAAAACTATACCATTCCATCGGTAATCTACTAATCTCCAATATATATGTAGTGTTGTAGATAATATCTACAGATGATATGGACCTAATCTTTCTCTAATTTGATTTAAAACTAAGCTACAAATAAGGGATAAGATTACATGAACAGAATACACAAAATAACTACAAGAAGTAGGTCCAAATATCTAATCTGTCACACGTGTAACTATCACTCTTCACAGTTCTCACCTCCAAATTCTTTCATCATTTTCTGAGAATGGGATAAACAGTCCCTTCAGATGCGCATGAAGGTGGGTGGAAGACTTTTAAAAAAAATAAAAATAAAATCTAAATTGAATATTCCAAATCACTTGCTTTCCTCCTGTAAAAAGAAACGTTCACCGTACTTGTCTTCTCAACTGCCAGGCTATAAAGATTCCTGAATAGAGAATGAAGGGGGCAATCAACAAATCAGACATTCTCCGAAATTACATTTTGTCCCATTTTCGACCCGATACCTAATTTCATCCTTGAAAACACTCCACTTTTATTATTTCTAATTCTATTTTTTGGTGACAATGACCTCGTTTTGCACTGACAACAGTCACAACACACATTTTCCAAGCAACACCATGTACAGTCTCCGTCCTTGTATTACCTAAACCTCCTATTGTCTTAGGTTTACACACCTTTCCATGCAACCAAGTGGTACTTTTTCCTCCTTCCATTTCCACAAAAAAAAAAAAAAAAAAAAAAAAAGAGTCTCTTTTAATCCTTTCGAATCTGTCAATGAAACTGGTGTGAAAATTGGAATGTAACATGTAGTATATTGGCAAATTAGAATCAAATTTATAGTAGTGATTCTTCCACCTAGTGGTGTATTTTTGGTTTTCCATATAGAGAGCCTTTCCTGCTCCCTTGTGGATCCCATGGGCTTTTAGATGGTTTGCCAATAAAAAGTAGGATCCCGAGATAAGTGGACTGGAAATAGTCTGCCCTGCACCCCATAGTTGAGGCAAGACTCTCCACTACTTCTTCCATACCAGTCATTTAAGGAAACTTAGAAGTTGTCTCTTCGAATTTTTGAGGGTCAGTTTACTTAAAATGGATTTAAATGTTGATTTCTGTCAATGCATTCGCGTGGTTCATTTATATTTTTTATTTATTTATTTTGGTTTTGCTTCTATATTTTCTGAATTTTTATTCTTCGAGACAAAATAGTTTTCAAGTTTCTCTTTAGGCTACAGTTACCAACTTTTTTCTGTTGACTGGATTCAATTGCTTCTTATCTTAACCCTGGTGCATGAGTTTACATTTATTTCTAAGTTTTTGCACATAGTTTTCATTGAATCATTGTTTCATATGGAATCACTGCCTATTAATTAGGAATATATCACTATTTATCCAGATAAAGGGTTAGAAACTCGTTGTCATCATCATCTTAGCCTTTCTCCCAACAATTTACACACACACACACACACACACACTCTCTCTCTCTCTCTCTCTCTCTCTTCACATAGCTAATTGTGGTTGGATTTTAAACGTTAGATTGGAAAAATGCTCTATGATTGGCTGCCCACCAGAAATCAACCCTTCCTCTTGTACATGTGCTGTTTTACCGCAGGGACCATTGCATTGCTTATGTTAATTGCTTCGACTGTCTGTTTTTGGATGTTACTATGATTTTATGATTTGAGTAACAAACACAACTTCTTTTTGTTTCTACCTGATTTCTATAATCAAATGACATGGGAAATATGAAATGAGCACCATAGGCATAAAACTGTTGAAGGCAAGTAGTTAGAGAAAGTGAAGGATCGTGGACTGCATAATTTACCAGTTGCTTCCCCCAATATTCGTCTGTTGATTTTCATTCTTGTAGGTATGCCTGAATGCACATTCCTCTGGAAAAGATATTGGTGCTAGCCACTTGCAACTGGTATTCCCTATATCTTGTTAATCGAAAGTTTTTTCCTCAAAATTTGCTTTTTGTTTTTTTTTTTTTTTTTCTTCTTGAGGGATTTCAGGCGAATTCGACAATGCATATGGACTTGGTCTATTGTTTAAAGTATCAGTGATCAAAGTCACTTTAACATTTCCCGTTATATATTGTACATATCACAACTACCTTGAGTGTTCTTTGTTTTATTGCAGGAAGGATCTCCAATTTCTTTTCCATTTTATTTCAGACTCTCAGCAACAACTGCCTTTACCAATAATAAGGTATCATTCCTGTTACCTTGGTAATGTGATGAACGTACAGCCATTGTAGTTTGTTGATTATTAGTAATAGTATGTAAACTAATTTGGAGACGTCTATCTTTTAGCCTCAGTTAGATGGTTCAGGTTCTCCTGGATTGAGTTACCTCTTGCACAAGTGTGCAAACATCAATGCCGTGTGGGCAGCGCTTATGATTGAAGAATGCACTAGGCTTGGTTTGACAGTAAGTGTTAGTGATAATCTGAAGTTTGTTGACTTCTACAGTATTTTTTCTAACTCATTCTTCTTTTCAGTACTTCTGTATAGCACCTGGTTCAAGATCATCTCCACTTGCAGTTGCTGCCTCCACTCATCCTCTCACAACTTGTATTTCATGTTATGATGAGCGCTCGCTTGCGTTTCATGCTGTGGGCTATGCGAGAGGTTCTCAAAGGCCTGCTGTAGTCATAACATCTTCAGGAACTGCTGTCTCGAATCTCCTTCCAGCTGTGAGAAATAAATTTTGGTTATGCTTCTAATTTCATTTAATTATTCTCCAATGCTATTGTGTCATGATTTAGATATCCCATAATCAATTTGGTCATCTGGAGTTTCGACATGTGGTTGTTTTCTCAACCTTTAACATGGTATTTTTGAAATAACAACTTCTATTCATCTTATTAATAGCTTTCTATCCTAGTTTATTCATGCTTTAACTTATGTTATTTGAGTATAAGAACTTTTGAAAATTATAATATCTGTTTTGTGAAATATTTTTGTTTCTTAATAATTACAATATATATATATATATATATATATATATATATATATATATATATATATATATATATATATCATATTCCACAGCACTCTCTATTTTGCATTGAATCCTTCGTTAACAATATTAATAATCTATTATTTGCAGGTTGTGGAAGCTAGTCAGGATTTCGTTCCTCTGTTGTTACTCACAGCTGATCGACCTCCAGAGATGCTGGATACTGGAGCAAACCAAACAATCAATCAGGTTCTGAATTAACTCGAAATCCATGTCGTTATTGCTCGTGTGCTGGATGAGCTTATCCAAAATGTTTTCTCTTCTCCACTAATACTTCATGTTGGAATTCACAATGATAAGTAATCTGGACCATATAACATGCTGGACGCACATCTTTAGCAATGAGGTCAAACCCTATATACTAACTATGGGAGACATGGTTAGATACTGAAATGGAAAATCAAATGAAACATAAAATGGTTTGAAAAGCCCATCTGGCAGAACTATTTGTTAGTTCTCTTCTAAATTTGATGATATCTGGGTGATAGCTGAAGTTCTATTGTCCTTTTTTCTTGAAAGGCAAACTTGTAGTATCTATGGTCATCAAATGCATAGAAAGGCTAAGTGCGTGGAAGAATTTGGACCATCAGCATTGAATTTGGTATGTAGGCAGCTTAAAACATAAAGAAATATGCATGGGTCAATCGAACTTTTGCTAGGTCCAGCAAACTGTACATGTGGGCCCACTCACAAGCGATCCAAATGAAGAGGAGAATAGTTTGGTATCCAACGGTCAATTGAAAATGAATTTGGTATCTAGACAGTGCTTTTGCATCGGGCTATGGCCTTGGTACTAGCTCCTATGCCGAGCTGCGAGCAGTGTTCGAGGGTTTACTCCTCCTCTCTAAGGGGTTCCAGCATATCATAATGGAATCCGACTCCTTGCAAGTGGTGAAGTTGCTGAACGGGGTCAGTCAAATGAGCTGTAAGTGGAACTATTGGCTAGAGCGGATTATGCTTTTGAAAAGCAGAGGTCGGATTGAATTTGTGCATATTTTCAGGGAAGGAAATGCCCCTGCGGACGCTTTAGCTCGCCAGGGCAGCGAGAGTCAGTCCACTTCCTCGTATGTCAGGATCTCTGATCTCCCGGCCAACATCCGTGGCCTCCTTTTCCTTGACAAGGTGGGTCTGGGTTTGATTAGAGAAAGGTAGCTCGCCTGTAGGTGTTCTTCCTGGTGCGCTGTTTTGGTGCTTCCTGGTTTGTTTTTCCTGTCTCATATGATAGGTCTCCCTTGGTCCATTTTTCCAGGGGAGACCCGAAATTGGTCTCTGTAATTTCCCGCTGCTTTAATGATACCTCCGTGGTGTTTGTCCAAAAAAAAAAACACTATATATTTCTTGATCTAACTTTTGTTTGGCCCAACAAGCTGGACATGTTGGCCCACCTTCAAGTGATCCAAATTTAGAGGAAACTAGTTTTTTTTTCCCCTTACTATGCATTCTTCTTTTTAAATATATTCTGGACCTTCATATATGGGGTGCACAGTCTTATATAAAAGAACAGCCTTGAGAAGGACCCTGATGAAGACAAATTCCAAACCAAAGAGTCCTCTGCTCCTTGAGATGGATAGAGGCCCTGCAAATGAGACAACAAGGTCGTTGGGGTATCTATTTCTAAATCAAGCATTTTCCTGCTAAGAGGAGGGGTCCCCGCCCCCCCCCCCCCCCCCAAGAGAAGCACTCAGCTACTGAGATGTGAATGTTAGGACTGAGAGAGGCTAAGGCAGGGAAATCTGAGCAAAGAGTGGAGTCTCCACACCACTTATCATTCCAGAATCTAATAGATTCGCCGTTGCCCGAAACTAATCTCAATTTATTCAGCACTTTTGGGGCAGATCTGCAATCCCACAAGAGAAGATGAAATGACAGTGAGGAAGCTCAGCAGTCCTCTAGTCTTATACTAGAGATCAGTTCACCACTCTCCTCCTCAACATATTACGTTAGAGAAACAAGAGGACTTGCTCTAAGAAAATATCATTCAACTGTCTTATTTCATTGGGTCTATGCCTTATTTATAATGAATGTTGACAAGATTTCCTCATTGAGAAAATCTCTAGCATAATCTAAGGAATTCAAAAATAGAATTCCATGTGAGCTAAGATTTGGAAATAAGAAAAACCCTTAAACATGAAAATCTAATAATACTTATTTCTAACATAGAGATATTTTTCTAACATAGAAATATGAAAGCAAGGAAATTAGGAACAAGCTAAAAAAGGAAATTGGGCCTTTTATTGTGCACACGTGTGGAGTGTGCATGTGTGGGATGTGGCACAATACATGAGCTGATTATACAATGAACCTCTTTTGTCCAGAGATCAAGCCAAATCCGTATTAACTGAACTAGAACAACAGCTCCCTTAAGAGAGCAATCAGTCCCTTGTTGAATCCTTCTAATTGTGCCTTCAGTAATAGGAAGGCAAGCTTCCTTCAATCTTTCAGTGTGGATGTGAGGCATCACTACTAACCGCCGAGCATGAGGGATTTAAAGGAGAACTTGTTTTTTAGCAAATCCCATCTGCGACCAACCCATATGGCCAGCTGCCAACTTGAGACAGAATCTGAGCTAACAGTGAGAACATATGATTGATCAGGAGATTTCCTCTGCTCCTCAACAATATCGGAGTCAGTTAATGATATCAGAGTCAGTTATCACTACCTCCCTACCTCCTGCATTCACTATTCTGCTGCATGATATTCCATTGGGGCTGCCTTTAGAGCTTCCAATTGAGCCATCACTGATGCTTTCCATCTGGTATGGATGTCATTACCACATCCCTATTTGATGACCCACTCCTTTCACCACCTTGCAAGATCAATTTCCCCTTCTGCTGGACTTTCTGCAGCCTCTTTCCTCCCATTGCTGACTGGTTGTTCCAATTACACTAGATAAGCTCCGGGCTTCCTTGCCCTGATCTTTCTTCTGCTAATAGGTCCATGCAAAAATGGCTGCCTTAGCTTCAGTTTTTGCTGCAAATCTTACAAAAGCAAAACCGCTCCTGAACCCTGTTTTATGATCCACCGGTATTGCTACACCTGTGATCTCCTGGATCGTCTGAAATTCCATTGAAGTTCTATATTCAATTCCTCCAGATAATTATCTATGAACATCATGCAAATCTTGGAACCCTGAGCTCTTTTCTTAAGATTCAACTACAATTACCCACTGGATTCCATTCACCTTCCTCCATTGGACCCAACAACCTCCTTTTGGGTCCCTAATCCCAATTTGAAGCTCCCCGCCTTATATTAGCAGTCTGCAGCTTTAACAACACATGGCCAGACCATCTTAATCTCTCCATCATTTTACTTTCTACTGGGCCTACTCATAAAATGCTTCTGATGTCCTTATTTTTAATTCCTTCCTAGCCTTTCGCACATCGAAGTCTGCATCTACATAGAACTCATCTTCTGCTTACGTTGCCTCCTAATTGTACAACATTTCACTATAGAGCAAATTCAGTCGAATAGTTTCTTATAAAACTTACATAAAGTTTCACTGGCAGCCAGTTACCAGACAACACTCCAAAAGGCTCTCCCCCACTTCATCCACCAAGACTCAACTCTCTCTCTCCATCCTTTTAAATTATAGAGCCAAAGTAATACACACATTGCTTTGATGAATGTCTTGATTGCTAATTTTTTCTAATCACCTCGGTGGTTATTTCATTATAAATAAAATGCAAAAATTGTCTCGAGTCTTGACATCCCACAAAACAATATAAATTCCTACATGTTCGACAGTAATGGGCTCTATATTCAGGCACTATTTACACTGACCCTTTTGATAGACACACTGTTTCTTTCTTCTTTGGTAATACAATATTACTAAGTTGTACAATTATATACCAAAAATTAGAGAACAGGTGCATCTATCAAATAGGTCAGGGGTAAGTATCAAGTTCTATAATGTCATCCATGTAGACAATGTAGAACTAGATGATGTTTATTGCTTGGTTTATATTTTAGTTCATTGTGCCCCTGGTGACTGTTGTGGTTTACTTGGTTTACATTTCAGTTCATTTTGTTACTTCTAACTGATTTGGGTTGTAATTTCTTGAAACACAATGCTGTTAGGATTGTGATTGCCTCTCTCTTGTTCTTTTCTGTTTTCCCCACAAATAAACTTTCAATTCAATATCCACTAAAACAGTCATCTTTTATATAGCAGTTTATCATTTGCCTGAGGTGCCATAAATAGTTCAAAAGTTGGATTTCATAATTCAACTTTTGATTTCCAAATCTAATCATATGTAAATGTATTCCTATTGACCTTACCGAGATTCTGCAATGGATGAGCTTTCAGGGTTGGTACTTAGATTTGTGCAATTTCCTTGGACTCATTCTTTGATGTTTATGGTTGCGATATTTGAAAGTTGCATCATTTGCTTCATAAAAGTAGTCTGGGTGATAGAAATGAACGACTGAGGTTCAATTGAAATGATACTCTTTACTACAATGTCTAATTGCACGTCTCATAATTTTTGTTCAATCACTCATATACCTTTGATGGGATTTTAGGTCAATCATTTTGGCTCATTCGTGAGATACTTCTTCAGTCTTCCTCCACCCAGTGATAACATTCCGGCAAGGATGGTACTCACAACAGTTGACTCCGCCGTGTATAAAGCAACACAAACACCATCCGGCCCTGCACATATTAACTGCTCTTTTAAAGAACCATTGGAAGATTCTCCAAGGGAGTGGACATCGAACTGTTTGGAAGGACTAGATTTGTGGATGTCAAAGATAGAACCATTCACTAAATACACCAGACTGCAACATTTTTATGCATCTAATGATGTTCATGGCCAAGTTGCAGAGGCTCTGGAAATGATTCAACATGCTAACCGGGGGCTGTTAGTTCTTGGTGCTATCCACACAGAAGATGAAATATGGGCAGCTGTTCTCTTGGCTAGGCACCTCTTCTGGCCAGTTGTAGCTGATATCTTGTCAGGTCTGCGGTTGCGAAAGGTTTTAAATTTGTTTCCTGAAATTGAAAAGAATTTTCTATTCGTGGATCATTTGGATCATGCAATGCTCTCAGAATCAGTTAGGAGTTGGACAAAGCCAGATGTGATCGTTCAGGTATGCTTTCATGATGCCCGTTTTTTGCATTACATCACAACATTGATGATGCTTCTTCCAGGAGACAGTCCAGACTTTTATTTTATTTTATTTGTTTCTGATGAGTAGATTGGTCAGTGTTGGACTAGATTTCTATGTAGGGATTCCTCTCCTTGACTGGTCTCTTTTATTTTTTATTTTTTGTGCTGAGTGCTCCCATGTTTCTCTTTTTATTGAATATCACTAGTAATATCGAGATCTGGTTCAACTGCTTTTTACATCCATATAACACATTTACCATCTTCCAAAAACTTGTTTGCAGACCATTTTTCCACAAGGCTTCTTACACAGAAGCACTTAACTGTCTACAAGGGCCTGTTTGGATGCCTGGTTGAACCCACTACAAATATATTTGCATAAAGCTACTGGGGTTTTATCACACAATCTTTCTTCTTCTTCTTCTTCTTCTTCTTCTTCTTTTCCTTTCCTTCTCTTCTCTTTTCTTTTCTTGTATCGTTTTTTTGGAAAGATAATGTATTTTATTAAATACCACAGCAAGAAACAAGAGCGATAGCCAAAGTGGGAGGTGGTCATCTTTATCAGAAAAATCCATTCAATTGGGAGAAATTTTAGAAAATCTTGAAATGATCCTTTTTCCAAAAAATACATTGTGGGGCTTGAAACTCACCTTAAACGAGCCTAGAAAAATCCACAAAAATCACCATAAATATTTTAAAATCAAGATCTTTTAAACCATACCCTCCATAGTCTACAGGTCCAATGTTAGCCATATGGACATTGATATTAGCAGTGTGTGATAGCCATGAACAAAACCATAATCAAAATCCGATCTCTGATAGACTGATACTTAGTAGAAGATTGGACAAGAACAAGGAGGAAAACAGAAGAAGAAAGAGGAAAATAAAGAAGAAACATCTAGGGCTACTGTTGTTACACAACTCCACACATATATAAAACATATGGTACTACGCAACTCCACCCCTTCCACACAGATATATAACATATGGTACTCCGGCAGAGTATACACAACTATGCATAACATATGGTACTCCGACAAAGTATACACAACTATGCACACACACTAAAAAAAAGAAGAGAGGAAAATAGATCCTTTTGACTTGTACATATATATTCTCAATAGGTTACATCAAGTCGGGGTCATCCCATCGACCCTACACCAAAGAGTCAATTACATATCCGCAGACAAGCTTCGTTCTTGCTGAGTCTGAACTAGTCTTTCCTTCCTATCCTACAAATGCCTAGGAGCCTGATATCCTAGTCATAGACATACAACACTCAAACGAAGACATTTCTTACCATTGTTCGAATTTAAAGCCATAAAGTTTATACCATCCCTTGTCCCCTTAGTCCTGACTATATGTTATCCAAGGTATCCCAAAATGGTTATGCAATGATAATGGTGGTAATCGTTATGCGTTACTCGTAACGACAATTATAGAAAAATTGACCCTAGTCAAATTCGTGATTGCTCGAGTCATCATCTTGATGGGAAGCCGAAGCGCACTCTGGAGGATAAGTTGTAAGTGTTGATGCTCTCAGAACCACTAGATGAAAAACTCGATAAGGACAAGGGGGAAGAGGTGCTCCAATCGACTGGACCAAGTCCAAATCCCATCAAGCAAGAGCCAACCTGATGAACTTCAACACACAGAGGGCGGGGGCGAGAGCGACAATGTTGGGAGGATGATGATGACTTCGCATACACCCTAGTCAATTCATTAGTGTTAAATCTTGATGAGAAGTTGGAGCCCACTCTAGAGGACAAGCTGCAAGAAATGAGGATCTTTGAACCAATGGATTGAAAACTTGACGAGGACAAGGTGGAAGAGCTACCTGCAATAGTTTTTGTAGAAGTTGTAGACAGAGATGAGAGAGGTGGAAAAGTTGAGAGAAAGCTCAAAACGTGAGCAGCCTCTTTTTCTTATTCTGTTTATATGTAGGATTTCCCCTATTTACGAATTACATCATAACCCCCTAATAAATATAAAATTACACATAAGACTCTACTTTGCATATTTATAGCTAAACCCTTACATAACAAATAAATGTTCCAACACTCCCCCTCAAGTTGGTGTATGAATATTTGTCATATCCAACTTGCTCGAAATCTATTGCAACATAGGATAATTGAGCGCCTTTATGAAAATGTTAGCTAATTGCTCAGTTGATTTGACGAATGGAGTGAACAACATTCCAGAGGAAATCTTCTCTCGAATGAAATATAGATCTACTTCAATATGTTTCGTCCTTTCATGGAAGACTAAATTAGATGCAATGTGTATGACAACTTGGTTATCACAGTAGAGAGGAGTAGAAGAGTTGATAGGGAAACCAAGCTCTACCATAATATATCTCAACCATAGAATCTCACAAGTTCCCTAAGCCATAGCCCGATATTCTGCTTCCGCATTGGATCTAGATACCACTGACTGTTTTTTACTTCTCCAAGTCACCAAATTACCTCCAACAAAGGTATAATATCCATAAGTTGACTTTCTGTCAGTTGGACACCCTGCCCAGTCAACATAAGAATATCTAATAATATGAACATGTCCATGATTAGCATAGAGAATACCACATCCTGGACAAGATTTCAAGTATCTCAGTATACAGTATACAACATCAAGATTTGATGATTTCGGCGAATGCATGAACTTGCTAACAATGCTCACAACCTGAGTGATATCTGGCCTTGTAATAGTTAAGTAGATCAGCTTCCCAACCAATCTTTGATACATGCCAGGGTCTGTCAGACTATCACCCTCAGATTCATGTAAAGAATGCTTTTGATCCATAGGAGATGAGGTAGGGTGAGTACCAAGCTTACCAGTCTCATTTAGCCAGTCTAGAGTGTATTTTCTCAGAGATATAAAGATACCCTTGGATGAACGTGCAACTTCAATCCCTAAGAAGTATCGAAGACGACCAAGGTCCTTAATTTCAAATTCCTCGCTCAACATCCGTTTGAAATGTTCTATAAAGTCCAAATAATCTCCAGTGACGATTATATCATCCACATAAACGAGTATAATGGTTCGTCTCTCTTGCCGAGTTTGAACAAACATAGTATGATCCGACTGGCATCGCTTAAAGCCAAATGAGAGAACTGCATAACTGAACTAGGCAAACTACACTCTTGGAGATTGTTTGAGGCCATAAAGAGCCTTTTTCAGCTTACACACTTTCGAAAACCAGGGGGAAGATCCATATAAAGTTCTTCAGTTAGATCCCCATGAAGGAAGGCATTCTTAATGTCTAGTTGATATAATGGCCAGGAAAGATTGGCTGCTAAGGAGATGATTAGGAGAACTGAGTTCAATTTGGCCACATGAGAGAAGGTCTCATTATAATCAACACCATAATTCTACGTGTACCCTTTAGCAACTAAACGCGCCTTGTAACGTTCAGTAGATCCATTAGCCCGATACTTGATAGAATACACCCACTTGCACCCCACAGTATGCTTACCCGCAGGTAAGGAAACAAGATCCCACGTGCCATTCTTATCAAGGGCAGCCATTTTTGCCTCCATCGCTTGCTTCCATGTAGGAACTGCAAGTGCCTTAACAACTGATTTGGGAATAGAGGAAGAGATGGCAGTAAGGAAAGCACGATATGTAGGAGAGAGAGTCATAAGAAACAAAGTTAGAAATAGGATGAAAAGTTAGATGATGGCTACTAGTACGGGAAGCAATAGGAGAGGATGGATGAGTAATGAAAGTGGGACTGAGAGAATTACCTGATGTAGGAAGAGGAGCTACTTGGAGCATTGCTGGTTGTCTTGACTTTCTGCGAATCTACTTAGGCACCTCAGGAGGAGGAATGGACTGGTCACTAACCACAGGCATAGGTAAAGCAACATGTGGGGCAACTAAATCCAGAGGATTAGACATGGTAGAGAGAAAATGACGATCTTCAAAGAATGTGACATCCATCGATACAAAATACCTTTTAGTCATAACACTTATAGCCTTTGTGCTGAAGAGAGTAACCAAGGAAGATGCATTTGATGGAATGATTGGAATACTTGTCTCGGGATGGACCCGGAGAGTAAACAAAACAAATGCACCCAAAAAGCTTGGGAGGAATACCAAAAAGAGAACAACCATGCTTAAGTGTATGAAAATGAGTCTTGCCATTTAAGACATGGGAAGGCATACAATTAATTAAACAAGAAGAAGTCAATAAAGCAACAAACTAGTATGATTTAGGAACTTTCATTCCAATCAGAAGAGAGCCAGTAACTTCCAAAAGATGACGATTCTTGCGCTTAGCCACTCCATTTTGTTGCGGAGTGTAAGCACATGAAAACTGATGAAGAATGCCATTTTCTTAAAGATAAGATATGAAACTTTGGGATATATATACTCGCCATCATTATCAGACCGAATGGACTGAATATTGCAATCATATTGAGTCTTAATCAATTGATGAAATGACTTAAACAAGTGTAGAAATTCGTGACGCTGTTTCATCAAATAAACCCAAGTAACACGAGAAAAATCATCAATGAAAGTCACAAAATATGGAAAAGCATCAATTGAAGTAACAACGTTGGGACCCTAAATATTAGAATGTATTAAAGCAAACATTTTATCAGAGCGATGTGAAAGTGCAGGAAATGAGGTCTGAACATGCTTGCTAAACTAACATGTTTCACATTGGAAAGAAACATTATCAACTTATTAAACTTAGGAAGAAAAAATTGCAAAGTCTTGAAAGACACATGACCACGTCGCACATGCCATAAGGCAACCGACTCCTGACTAGACTCAAAACAATGAGAAACAAAAGTAAAAGAACTTAGTGAAGCATCACTCCTAGCAGGCAGCTCCCCTTGATGTAGAAAGTAGAGACTACCGCGCTAAGGCCCCACACCAATAGTCCTCTTCGTATTCAAGTCCTGAAAGATGCAATGAGAATGGAAGAAATCACACAACAGTTGAGGCCTTTTGTAAGGCAATGAACATAGATCAAATTTGTACGAAATTTAGGAACATAGAGAACATTGGACAAGGTGAGATTAGGAGAAAAAGACAGAGCCAATGGATTCTACAAGAGTATATGTCCCATCAGCTGGACGTACTAGACGGTTGCAAGTAGAGGAACAAGATGGAATAAGACAAGTGTGCTCACCAGTCATATGATTTGATGCCCCTGAATCAATAATCCAGGTTGTGGGAGTGGAAGAGGCATGGAGTGCAGTACCTGTGGTTACAACGAAGGAGGAAGCAGATGGTTGTGAAGCAGAAGAGGCATGACGCACGAACTGGGTCTGAAGCATTCGAAGGCACTGAAGATCCATAAAATCAGCCCTAGTCATGATAATTGTGTCCAATTGATCGGAGACAGGAGATATGTCAAGAGGACGACCACTAGAAGAGTCAGATATGGTCTCGATCTCATCAGAAGCAGCAAATGCCCGGGACGTGGTGAAACCCGAAAGGGTCCCATAGGAAAAAATGACAGGCAAACTAGACAGTGAAAATCCAAAAGGGCGTTGTGGGTAAATTTGGTCAAGGGAAAGAGGGAAAAGAAAAAAGCCAAGAAGCACATATTGAGGAAGCATGCAACCTCGAATATTGCAAAGATGATAGTTGTATTTCAGGAATATACCCAACTCCGCCCAAAGGTTTCCAGTGTGCAAAACCTTGAGAAAATCGAAGTCTCCAATAATCAACTTAGAAACCAAAAATGACCGTAGGCTGAGTCAAGTGTCAGATTCCCACATCCCATCCCAGGCAACATACAAATTTGAACCATAGACATGTAGGCAGACATGGCACGGTAGTTTGTGCAAAATGTTCCTTTAATCTTTTCAATTAAAGTTGTACAATATAGAATTACACAAGTCACATACATTCAAATCACAAGCTACACACAAGTACATGTATAGAAGAAAACAAATCCCCTCTCATAATGGAAATCACGGCAATCTTAGGCGCTTCTCAGAAGCGCCAATCATCTCCACCTTTCCCATGAGCTGAATAGATAAATCTCTTTCCCTCTGCCCTAACTTCTCAACCTTTTTGAAACTCCTTAACCTTTTTTCTTTGGTGATCTCTCTCCTCCTGCAGTTGTTGAAGCTCCTCCTATAGAAGGTCTCTCACTATAGTCATATCTTGCACTTCTAACTTCAGGGTTGCTATCCGATCTACCTAACTCTTGCACTAATAAGTGCGATACCTCGACAAGAAGGTGACCATGCGTCAATGCTAAGAAATCAGGATCAACATATGGCCTACTAGAGGCATCAGGTGACCGTGGTACAGCTATGATACTTGAAGGGGAGGAAAATGAAAGGTCCAACATATCGCTAACTCCACCGTCATCAACCAATTGCCAACCCAGAAGTTCTCAAACAACCGCCTACTTGACAACCCAACAATGATATGCCCAATCGTGGATGGAGTATCTAGAAGTTCAACTCACAGCGTAATCCTATTGAAGCAACTGGACCAAATGGCTCAAATCTTCACTCAAAACTGGTGAGTGCAATGCGGGAAATAGGAGTGGCCAACTCCAGAATACATGAAAAGGGGCATGTCCTGGAGATACCCAAATTAACATAGAAATTGAATCGGATGGTAAGAAAAGTACTCCTGGAGTCCCACTAGAAGAAAGGAGTGTGATATGAAGCGCAAATGACTAGGATCTGATGAAGCCATAGGGCCTCCTAGCGAACGTCCTAACTCTCCAACCAACATAATATATGATGGTATAACTCCTTGCTTGTGCCTACCATGGGAGGAAGGAATGTTAGGAACATGGGTAGGACGTTAGCATGGTGAATGTAAGGCCATGACAAGTAGTAGGTCATGCTAAGATTCTACTTGAGCTAGACCTGCTCATAGAAGGTGTTAGTAAAAGAAAAACCATAATTGGACAATAAAGGAATCTAGAAAAGGCCACAACGCATACCTAGAGGAAGGAACAATAACCCCACAAGGCACGCGTATGACCCGATGTGCAGGCAATCAGACCATGAAAAGTCTCAGCCAACATGCTCGTCACAACATTTCGGCAATACATAATCAGCAAAGAACCTCCAAGGGAGCCATCAAGGACAACTATCACCAAGTCCAAGAGTGAGAGAAAAAAGAAAAGAAGGGAACACCTAACTTATCGATGAGCCATACACTTAGCCAGCCCAAGTCACCTAAACGGTCCTGATCAAGTGGAGTAGGTTTGAGATCTAAGATCCCTGACCAGATTTTTACTACGAAGATTTCCCCCTATCATATCTCTAACCTTGTGTGATTCTCCCATGGCTCATCATTGCATTTGCTTTTACGCTGTCATATCCCCCTCTCATACAACCCCTCGCTTACGTTTATATTCTTTTGTTGATCAATCTTGCCCAGTGTATGCTTTGTGCCCAACTGTACTAACGGATCCTGCCTCATCAGAAGTTGAGCATCGATCTTATTGTTCTTTCCTTTATTTTCAGCAATAACGATCTCCTCAAGCATGATCGATGCTGAGTGCATCATCTATGCAATCACGGTTGGAGTCGAGTAATAATCTCTAGAGCTTAATAATCCACAAAAATCCTTAAATCCCACAAGGTAGAGCCCGCACATCAGTATGAGTACAAAAGGACGCCTAATCCCTTCTTTGTCACTGAGGCCCTTACTCAGAATCTCTAGAAACCGACCAACCACAAGAGTCATGTAAGTTGGAGAATCTTCGATTCTTTGGCTCATTGTGATTCTATAGTATCTAGCTAGCCATAGATTTTGAGTTCATTCGGCTAATGGTGACTCCAAGTCAACTCATACCATTTGCAATTCATCATAAACCCCACCACAACCCGCAAATACACATGTAGGGAAGAAATGGCCCATAATCACTGCTTGCCTGAAATACCAAAAACCCTAATAAAGCACGGTTTTGGGTATTTTCAGGAAATGTGGGTCAATTTCCAATATAGGAATTCCGTTTTTCCCGCATATGTGCCAACATGGCACAGGTGCCTATGATCCAAACCATTTTTTTTGGTGGGTCAAGTAGAGAAGGATTTGGTGAGGATAATGTGAAGAAGGGATGAGAATATTGAGAGAGAAGAAGAAGAAGAAGAGTTTGGGAGAGTTATTGTGTTTGGCTTGCTTGCCCTAACACATACTATTTTATTATTGTAAAGCATATAATACACTACAGGAGAATAGGGAAGTGTGCACATGCACTTACACAAAAAGAGCCCACAATACAATACACTAGCATTCTCTATACTCCCCCTCAAGTTGGAGCATAGATGTTGATCATGCCCAACTTGTCACGAACACGATGAAGAGCATCTCGACTCAAGGATTTTGTAAGAACATCAGCAAGTTGATCCCCAGATCGAACAAAAGGAGTGACAATTTCCTTAGAAGTGATTTTCTCCCGAATAAAGTGACAGTCGACTTCAATATGCTTGGTTCGCTCGTGGAAAACTGGGTTACGAGCAATATGGATGGCCGCTTGATTGTCACAGTGAAGAGGAATAGGATCCGAAGGAGGATAGCCAAGTTCTTCAAGAAGATTGTGAAGCCACACGAGTTCACACGTCGCATGAGCCATAAACGATATTCTCGGTAGAGGACCGGCAACAACTGGCTGCTTTTTGCTCTTCCAGGTTATAAGATTACCACCTAGGAAGGTACAGAAGCCGGATGTAGAGCGGCGATCAAAAGTACTACCTGCACAATCAGCATCGGAATAACCAGAAAGATGAAGATGACCATGCAACTGAAAGCGGAGGCCAAGACCCGGGGCTGATTTTAAATACCGAAGTATGCGATAGATAGCCGTGAGATGAGAAGTGCGGGGAGCTTGCATGAATTGGCTAACAACCCCCACCGCAAAAGAGAGATCTGGGCGAGTAATAGTCAGGTAAATAAGCCGGCCTACAAGTCGTCGATACATCTCGGGATCAGTAAGAAGAGAACCATTATCTGGTCGAAGCTTCTGTGAAGTATCCATGGGAGTGGTAGCAGGCTTGCACCCTAACATGCCGGTCTCCATGAGCAGATCAAGTGCATATTTCCGTTGTGACAAGACCAACTTGGATGATGAGCGAGCAACTTCAATTCCGAGGAAGTAGCGAAGATGACCAAGATCCTTGATCTCAAACTTGGTCTTCAAAAATTCTTTGATCTCCCTCATTCCAGTAGAATCACTACCAGACAAAACAATATCATCCACATAGACAATGAGAACCATGATGCCCGTCGATCGACGACATATAAAGAGAGAATGATCGGCATGACTACGAACAAAGCCAAACTCCAAGAGAGCCTGACTAAATTTTTCGAACCATGCACGTGGAGATTGTTTGAGTCCATAAAGAGCCTTCTTCAACCGACATACAAGTGCAGGGTTGTGAGAAGTAACAAAGCCAGGAGGTTGATGCATGTAAACTTCCTCTGCAAGGTCCCCATGGAGAAATACATTCTTAACATCAAGCTGAAACAAGGGCCATGATAAATTAACGGTCAAGGAGAGCACAACGCGAATGAAGTTAAGCTTAGCCACCGGAGAGAATGTCTCGAAGTAATCCACACCATGAGTCTGTGTGTAACCTTTAGCAACAAGACGGGCTTTATAGCGATCAATTGAGCCATCTGGAAGAAACTTGATTGTATAAACCCATCGACAGCCAACAGGTTTATGGCCTACAGGAAGTGGCACAAGATCCCAAGTATGATTCTTCTCAAGAGTAGACATTTCTTCCATCATCGCCTTTGTCCAATCAGGACTCTGAAGAGCATGTGAGAGAGATCTAGGAATAGTCTGTGATGAAAGGGAAGCTGCAAACGACTGAAAAGACGGTGAAAGATGATCATATGAAACGAAATTACTAATGGGGTGTTGAGTACAAGATCGTGACCCTTTGCGCAAGGCAATGGGAAGGTCTAGACTCGAGTTAGGAGAATCACCTGAACCAACATCCAAAGTGAGCGGAAGGGTGGATGGCTGAGCTTGTGAAGATTTATCTCGACGATGATACACCCGCAGAGGCTTAGGCTCACCCATATCACCAACAGGATCTTTAATAGAGGGGAGAGAGTTTTCCCATGATCACTAGTAGAAAGAGGATAAGAGTCATACTCCCCCTAACTCGCAAGAGGATCAGAAAGTGAACGGCCAGGAGAGGAGAAAAAAGAAAGATCCTCAAAGAAAGTGACATCAGCAGAGACATATTTCTTGCGAGTCAATGGGTCAAAGCATTTATACCCTTTCTGACTCCGAGTATACCCTATAAAGACACATTTAATCGCCCGTGGACTAAGTTTATCATTACTCCCATCCAAAATTTGAACAAAGCATGTACAACCAAAAACTTTAGGTGGTAGAGGAAATGGATTATCATGAGGATACAATATAGTAAATGAAGATTTGTAAGATAGAATACGTGATGGTATACGATTAATAAGAAAAGTAGCAGTTAAAAGAGCATCACCCCAAAAATGTTTGGGTAGATGCATACCAAGCAGAAGAGTGCGAGCAACGTCAAGAAGATGACGATTCTTTCGTTCTGCAATACCATTTTGTTGTGGAGTGCGAGCACATGACGTCCTAGACAAAATACCACATTCCTGCAAGAAGGACAAAGGCAGTAGACATGTATTCTCCCCCATTATCAGAATGGAGGGATTTGATGGAACAATGAAATTGAGTGCGCACTTCATGATAAAACACTTTAAATGCATCAAACACTTCACTTTTAGATTTTAAAAGATAAATCCAAGTCATGCGGGAATAATCATCAATAAAGGTAGCAAAATATTTAAATCCAAAAGTCGAGGTAACCGGAGCCGGTCCCCAAACATCCGAGTGAACCAAAAGAAAAGGTTGAGATTTCCTCCCAGAAGAGCTAGGAGGAAACGTAGCACGATGATGTTTAGACAATTCACAAATATCACAACATAATGGTTTAGTGACAGATAAGGAGGGAAACAAAAGTCTCAATCTAGCAATGGATGGGTGGCCTAAGCGGCAATGCCACCGAGTCATAGACTCTCGATCTAGAGAAAGGGTACTAGAAGCGGCAACAGGTGTATCATCGAGAAGATAAACGCCTCTTCGCTCATGCCCCCCACCAATCACTCTCTTCGTGCAGTAGGTCCTGAAACAAACAATAAGAAGGAAAGAAGGTGATGGAACAATTGAATGATTTAGTAAGAGAGCTAACAGACAATAAGTTTAATGGAAAACGAGGCACATGTAATACGGAGGACAAAGACAAGGAAGAAGAGAGAGGGATGGAACCAATCCCAGAGATGGGAGATTGGGTTCCATCTGCGACTGTGACATACTGAGTGGTAGATGAAGGAGAATAAGAAGAAAAGGATTGCAACTTACCAGTCATATGGGAGGAAGCTCCAGAGTCAATGACCCAGGAGGTAGGAGAGGATGACGCAAGAAGGGCGGTACCTGACTGGGCCGAAGCTGCATGAGAAGGCTCAGGAAGATCCCGAATGTGAAGCCGCATAAGGGCATCATATGCCGCCCGAGAAATGATAAGAGACTCCCCTGAAGTAGTCTGCTCAGCTGTCGGGATGGAAGACTGTATCTCAGAAGTAACAGTGGAAGCAACAGAAGCAGCAGCATACGTAGGACGATCATGTAGTTACCAACAATAATCAACAGTGTGATTAGTTCCACCGCAATGTGAACAAATGCGGGAACCATCATGTCCACGTCCACGTCCACCACGACCACGAAGACTATAGGCGCCACGACCGCGATCTCCCTCGCGGCCTCTACCACGACCAAAGAAAACCCGAGTGCACCCTGAGCTCAAGGATCGTACCCGTAGACAAAGGGAGGACTGATCGCCAGCAAGATGTGCCGAACGCTCGGGTGGCACAAATGAATGAGAAGGAAGAGTAGAGGCCATAGCACGCTGACACATGGCATAAACTGTCGTCAATGGGGGAAGAGGATCCTGCATAACAACCTGATCGCGAACGTGCAGATAATCAGAACTCAACCCAGCGAGGAACTGCATGATACGAGTATCATCCCGTTGCTTATGAGCAATGTCATGATCCTCTTTACATTTGGAAGGAAGAGGCTGATACATATCCAACTCATCCCACATACCCCGAAGCGTCGAGTAGTAGTCTTTTAAGGATCTGGAGTTTTGTTGAAACCGACCAATTTCTTGAATAAGCTGGAATACCCGTGAAAAATTTTGAGATTCCGAGAACATATCATGGAGCGAATCCCAAATGCCTTTAGCCGAGGATAAAAACATCACTGAGTGGCTAATCGAGGAATCCATGCTATTCAACAACCATGCAATAACTTGATAATTCTCCTTTGTCCAAGACTTGTAAGTAACATCTGTAGAGCTTGGGGATCATCCAAAATATACGACAACTTGTCATGGGCTCCTAAAAATACTTTTATAGATTGTGCCCATTGAAGATAGTTGTCACCATTCAACCTAATGGAGGTAATCAACAAGGGGTTGGGTTCAAGAGACCCTATGCCAAGAGATGAGGGCCCTTTGTCAGCCATAATAGAGTCCAAGAGAAAGAAAACTATGCCAAGAGACCCCCTATGCCAAGAAGGACTGATTCAAACAACTCTATCTCCCTCAATCCTTCAAGATAACAAGAGATAAACTTCAAACAAACATCAATCATCAAAAAACCAAGAAATGCGGTCAAAAAGGCACATTCGAGTGAAAAACGGCCCAGCCGCACGCCCATTTGAGGTTTAAAACCTCTCAAACATTGATCTTGAGTAAAAAATCCACCATGGATAGCTTAGGAGGAAGATTTCGGTCCATCTCAAGCAAAGAAACCAAAGAAAAGCTTACCGATTTGACGTAGATCGAAGAAAAACGAAATCTGGAACCAATTTTCGAATTTCTCTATTTCGCCCAAAAAACCATGAAAAGAGGTCTAATAAATTCTGGAAAAATCATGACAAATCTTCTAAAATCACGATCTATCAAACCCCTAAACTTTCAGCTCAAACGGAGGCCATACGTCCGTACAACGCTGACGTCAGCCGTACGGCTGCTGACGTCAGCAAGGTGACGTGTCGCCTCTCAACCTGTTGGATGCGGAATGCCTGGATCTTTGCTCTGATACCAAGTAGAGAAGGATTTGGTGAGGATAATGTGAAGAAGGGATGAGAATATCGAGAGAGAAGAAGAAGAAGAAGAGTTTGGGAGAGTTGTTGTGTTTGGCTTGCTTGCCCTAACACATACTATTTTATTATTGTAAAGCATATAATACACTACAGGAGAATAGGGAAGTGTGCACATGCACTTACACAAAAAGAGCCCACAATACAATACACTAGCATTCTCTATAGGTCATACCATCACAACTCCATAGCCCTAAATCAAACCACTACACTATGTAGATGTGCCACAAATATCAGCTAAATGTGGACCATCTGTCTACTTTAGACAAGCAATGATTATGGGTGATGTCACCCTAGTTGCTTTATGCAAATGGATTTGCAAGAAATGGTTTAGGCTTGGTATCCAAACTGGTCCTAATGATTTTGGTTCTTTTTGTTACTACGAAATGCAAGAGCAGGAGAAGCTGTTATGATTTCTGTTTCAAGCTATAGAAAGTACCGACAGAAATAGATGGACGTGGATCGCTTGCAGGGGGGGCTGCGGGAATCCTCCTGTTGATGTGGCAGCACCATGTGCACCTCTGAGATATGGGCCCTACAGTAGAAAGGGTAAATGCATCATTTCACCCAAGAGAATATTTGCTTTTCATTGTGGAACTCACATCTGACAGGAGCACATGCTACTTTTTCATTGGTACACATCAGGGCTGCAGGAACTTCCTGCAGCCCCCGGTTGCAGGCAATCTGATTCTGAAGTAGATAACTCGTAGCCGGACAAGATCCATTAGTATCAGTATTCAGTTGGGTGTGCTACTCTGTGTTTGTTAATTCTTTTTAAGACTTAAATACTTAATGTCCTCTAATGGTTCTTCTAATTAATTGGGATTCACATTTTTACTTCATTCTTGCTATCAATGATTAAAACCATGAATGACGTGATTCTTGTTGTGAATTGTTTGTTAGTTTCTTTCATCAGTCAAACTTCTTATATCAATGTACAAGAATCATTAACAACCATAATGTTATGCACTATTTTTATGTTGGGTTTCACAGATAGTTAGCAGGATAACATTAGTATCATAATGCTATGCACTATTTTTTATGTTGCTTGTGTGTGTGTTTTTGCAATTATCACAGCTCGGTAGCAGGATAACAAGCAAGCGCATTACTCAAATTCTGGAGCGTTGCTCTCCCTGTTCATATATCATGGTTGACAAGCATCCTTACCGCCATGATCCTTCTCACATTCTTACTCACCGGCTTCAGAGTACCATATCTGAATTTGCTGCTTATTTGCTTAAAGTTAATTTCCCCAGAAATAACAGCAGATGGCACACTTTCCTGCAAGAGTTGGATATGATGGTATTGCATCTCCCATTATAGACATTGATGTTCGGTAGTTATTACAAGGAAAATGTTCATTATACCTTGTATGGGTCTCTTCATTTGCTTGCCCTTTAAAAAAATTTACAGCTGTTCTTTTGATCAATGTTATTTCAAACAAATTAACCTTTTCTTAACCATGATTCATTCATTCAAAATACTCTGTTGGAATTCTTTTTCACATCAGTACAAGAACCATAAAAAAGAAACCTGTTGCACTGAAGGTATGGTGCTCATGTGATTGTCTCATGATAATAAGAATTCCTTTTGCCCTATATTTCAGTATTGTAAAGGGTTCTTAAGAAGCGTTTCTGCCTGTGTTGAGCCCTCTGACCTAAGGACATGGGGAGGTCATGTGTTTTCTTTCCCTGTGGTCTTCTGATTGAAAAAAAAAAAAAAAAAGGTTCCCTGCAATCTTCTGAAAAAAAAAAAAAGGTCTCTGCCTTTGACTTGTATTTCGGTTTTAAGTTTTCTAAGATATTTGTGTTTCTTCAATGGACATAAACAATAGAATTCCCCCGTCTTTGACTTGCAATGAATGTTTCCCATTCCAGGTTGCACGGGAGATATCATTTCAAATTCATTCTGATGGTTCATTGACCGAACCACATGTTGCACAAGTAATTTCTGAAGCACTTAGCTGTGATGCTGCTTTATTTATTGGAAATAGCATGGCCATACGTGATGCAGATATGTATGGACGGGGTTGGGTGAACTCTACTACTGATATTTCATCTACAATGTCAAACTGGGGTCTACCTTTCTGCGGTATACGAGTGGCCGGTAACAGAGGGGCCAGTGGTATCGATGGCTTGCTAAGTACTGCTGTTGGCTTTGCAGTAGGATCCAACAAGCGAGTAAGTACACCAGATTCATGTGCACGTCTAAAATGAGAGAGGTTATTACTTATTAGCATAATTTTGAAGTAGTGCTTACTACATTTGAAGTCCTTAAAGTTGGATTGCATTAATTTTAGACACACTTTTAATGTATTGTTACTGGATAACTGCTCAGGTACTTTGTGTTATTGGAGACGTATCCTTCCTTCATGATACAAATGGACTGGCAATTCTCAGACAAAGGTATGTATGTCTGTATTTTAATGCAAATCTCTCCATTTTGGTGTGTATGCCTGCATCTGTGCATGTGCCTTTAGCCTTCTATTGCACATGGTAGGTCTAATGTCAATTGGGCAGGTTTTAGTACAACTAGAGGCAAAGGCATTATGATTGGATGGAAAAGTATTAGTAATTCCATCAAGGTTATTCTAGTTACTATCGTTTTTTATTTTTTGATGCATGCCAAAATGTATATATTAGTCCAGGGCCACAGGCCAAGAAATGTCTACAGCATGATCCAAAATAAGTATATTAACCAAAAAAAAAAAAAAAAAAAAAAGGACGAAAGCCACTCCAAACTGTGAGTGAAGTCAAACACTTCACACCCCACTCTGTCAGTTGCAAGTTTGCTTTGCTCGATAGCTTCCTTGCTTCCCAGCTAGCAAATGACCTGAGAGAAGTTTTGCAATCAGCAATCACATTAGAAATCTCCTAGTGATGGGCACATATGTTTTTAATTTCATCAATCATCGATAGAGAGTCACCCTCAACAATAATCTTGGTGAGTTCCCATAGGGTTAGCAAGTGGATGCAAGCCACAATAACTGCTTTAGCAAATTGTGGAAGTGGGTCCAACCCAAAATTTACCGGTGGCAGTCTCATAATTCCGGAGGCAATGCCTAATTGCCTGGCATAGTTCCAGTTGTCGTCAAAATTTTGCTTGCAATACCCTGTGTTTAGAGTATCAGTATCATTACATGTATAGATTACCGGGGATATTGAAACATGTATTAGTATCACCGATATTTATTGCTGTTACTCGGAAAAATATCGTCGTCTGAGGGAAACATTGGGGAGACATTGGGAAAAAGGTAGAATTTTTCAATGAAACTTCAGGAGGATATGTTAAAAGACACATTTTTACACATGTAGGGAAAAAAAAAAAAAAAAAAAGAAAGAAAGAAAGAAAGAAAGAAAGAAAAGGAAACATGTATACATAATAAGTTACCATTTTATACGGGCCTAACCATGTGTTGTTGTAAAAATCAGTATAAAATAAATATATAAAATTTTCATATTAATTAAAATGAAAACACATATTCTCCAATATAAAATGGAAAAATTAGGATCTCACCAATTTCCCTAAAATTTCACATAAATGTTAATTTTTTCACCACAAATCCATGTCTATGCATGAGAATGATGCACATACATGGATTTCCATTGAAATTTGTGTTGACATTTGAGAAAAAAATGAAGTTTCTATGGATTTTTTGTCACGTTTGAGTTCTAATCCGTCTTCGTTTTGAATTGAGATTTCTCCCCAAATCTAAACTTTTATTCAATAAAAACCAAGGGTGATTGAAATCACCTATGGAACAAAAAAAAAAAACCCTCAAAAAAAATATTTTTGAGTTTCTTTGGGTTTTTTCAGACTGTCAATTTTCGCCTATTTATGAATGTTTCCCTGGTATCAGGGATATTATCAATGGTATCGCAAATACCAAGAAACAGTTATAAGGGATTCTTCTCAAAATTATGTTGATGTTGATAATATCGCCAAATATAGCAAATATTATAGAAAATATTGGTGGTATTTCAAAAGTTTTAAACTGCCAGCAGTTTCAGTATCGTTGACCTGGCTACTGATAATATCATCGATATTATTGATAATATCACCGATATTTCGAACATTGGTGATATCCAGGGAGTGGTGATTCATTGAGCAACAAGATTAGCTAATGGTCTAGGAGTAGTTGGTGGGTTTGCCTGACTCTAATTAAGGATGACAACTCATTCACAGCAAGATGGAAGATGTGAAACATATGTTTACTATTTTGTCTTGTTCAGTTAATCATTCATCACCTTCCATATATAACAATAGGCGAAGAAAAATCCTCAACGAGGTGTAATTCATCCATTTGGGTTTTGGTTTCAACCAATTGATAATTGCTGACTTGGAGGTCTACAACTGGGGCCTCCACTCATCAGATTCAAGAAGCTCTCTAATTGACCACAAAGTGAGCATATATGGGGAATACTTTCCTTAGATGAATCATTTTTTAAAAGGCTCTCTAGACACAACTTCCATTGAAACATTCATATTTTTGTGTGGAAAATCAACTTTCCAGAGGACAGTCCAAGTAACAGCTTGTTGATGCAGGGTTTCTCCTTGGTTGTAGCATACATGGATGTGATGGTGTATCTTCCATCCTTGGTAATTTAGCAAATGATCTTTATCTGTCATCTCTGTAGAGGGTAAATGGATGGTTAGAGTATTCTCAGCCACATCTGATGGCCAAATGTGTGGGATCAGACTGGATTTCCATATTTGGATTGCCTTGTTCATGGATTAGGACCTCCATTCGAGCTCCACTTCTCTAGTTTAGTTGTGATCTTGAAGGAGGAGAGGGTTAAGTTTGGAACCCATTTGTTTGTCTAGGTGCTAGTCTTCTAGCTAGAACCAATTAGAATCGGCCTTTGTTGATTATGCCTCTAGCTTTAAGGATGCCCTTCCATGCAGTTGAATATGTTGGTCTCGGCCCACCACCTAAAATCATTTATTTCCCAAGTACTTGTGTTGTATGCTTTTACTCCACAGATTATTCTCTTCTGTTAGAAGGTGCCTAAGCTTGGCCATAGGAGCTTTGTTCATAAACTCCATGGACTGGATATCAAGCCTTCAAGATCCTTGGATTACAACCCTTCCTCTAAGTCACCATATGCCTCCCATAATTCTGATTCCAGATCTTCCACAAAAACTCCCCAATTACTTGTTTAAGGAATTGAGGATAAGTTTAGAAAGGTTTCTGACATACATAAGGTAGTTAGAAATGCCCGCCACAATGGATTTGACCAGGTAACCCAACCAGCTTGGGAGAATTGTTTGGCTTTCCACCATACGACTTTAGAATTAATTTTATCCAATCTCCCTTGAAACCAATACTTGTTGGGCTTTCTAAGGGCAATCAGGAAACCCAAGCAGGTCAATGGCCAGTTCCCAAGCCAAAAAAAGATCATCCATCAGGATTTGTGATCTTCTGAAAGGATTAGTTTCATTGTATTTTCGACTTTTCTTTATTGAAAGCCTGACCATCCTCGCAATTGAAGTGGCAAAGTCCACTCTAGATAGCCTCAACGAATTTATTTGTTGCTTTAGAAAAAATAAAAAATTCATCTATGAAAACAAGGTGAGAAATCTTCAGCCTCCCTTCTAACAATCTAGATAGGCTTTTGCCAGTTTTTAACCATAGTCCAATCAAAATCCACGAGAGGGCCTCCATACAAAGAACAAATAAGGGGATAAGGGTCCCTTAATGCATACCTCACTCTAATGGAAAAAGGTTCATTGGAACGCAATTCACAAGGACAGAGAAAGTTACCATTGCTACGCATTCCATGATTGTGGCATTGAGCAAGAATTTCCCTACCAAGTTTGTCATAGGAGGCTTTGACTAAGACAACATTTAAACACATCTTAATATGATTGGCTTGCTTTCTAAAAAGAGAGAAATTCCTTTTGTGATCCGGACTTAAGTCCATAATCTACCTCTCTGAAACAAGCTCATTTTGGAACTTGCAAATATAGGGGAAGGATTGGTTGCAGTCACCAAATTATCAATTTGGAGATGAGTGATGACCTTGTAGCCCACATTACATTCTAATTGGCAGGAATTTGTCAATGGTTTGAGGGCTCTATTGTTTTGGAAAAAAGGGCAATGAAGGTGTGTTTGATCCCCTGAAAACAAGCTAGGCCTAGTTTATCAATTTAACAAGCCTAAAACGGAGCAAGGCTAATTTCTCGCATTTGCAGGCCCATGGCTCAAGCCCCAACTCTCTACATCTTTTCCCATTTCCTAGGCCAAAAAAAGGGGAAAAAAAAAACCTACATTCTTTTCTCTAAGTCTTAATAATTGGGCCAATTATTTACAATAAAATTGGGCTCTCCAATGGGCTGGAAGCCCATTTCTACTAACCCAAAGCATCCTTGCCTGACAATTCAACATTGAGGCCCAAAACGGAGGCCCATTCACCTTTTTCTTCTTCCAATTTCTCTTTCTTAAGGTTTCAACAAAACCCCTTTTCTTCAACAGATTTCCTTTCTTCTTTTTTTTTTTTCTCTCTGTTTTTTTTTTTTCTTTTTGTTTACAGGCAACAATTGGAGATGTCGCTGCCGCAGCTGCTCCAAGCAGCAATGGCCATGGCTGACCCTGTGTTGGGGATCCTGTCGATGGCCGCAAAGAGAGGGGGGGGGGGGAGCTATTGTTGTTCGCGGTAGCAGCACAAAGGGAAAAGAGAGATTGAGAAAAAGAGAGAAGTTGAGCGACTACGGGGGCCGGTTGCAGCGGCGGGCATGGTTTTTGCCCCTACAGATGCAGTTGTAACATAAAGGGAATGAGAGAAACAAAGAGATGAGGAATGGGAGATATATATATATATATATATATATATATATATATATATATATAGAGAGAGAGAGAGAGAGAGAGAGAGAGAGAGAGAGAGAGAGAGAGAGAGAGAGATGGAGGGGGGGGGGGGGTTTGCCGGCGATTGGTGGCTATTGTCGATGCTTTCGGTGGTGGCGGTCCGGTCCAGAGACCGGAATTCTTGGCTTTTTCTACTAGGGGTTTAACCCCCAACAACCACACCTCCATCCTCTATTTCTCACTTCTTCCCTTTTTTTTTTTTTTTTTGATATAACTTCTTCATTAAAACATTACATCTCGTAATCTCATCCCAGTCTTTCTCATTCCTCTTTCTTGACAACCTTTTTCAACAAAACCCTCTCAAGTTTTCTTTCTGGATGTTAATCTAGATCATAACCCCACAAATATCTTTATCAAACAAATACTTAATGTCTCTTAAACTGATGGCTCTATGCGAATATTCTACTATTATTCTCTTTTTATTAATTCCTCTTTCACTAGATATTTTAATTCCGTTTAAACATGTAAAAACAACAAAATAAACAAAATATTATTAAGACTAAGGATATAATAAAAATGATCAATCGTATTAAAATAAAGATGCATAAAAATATCTGGTTGTTTTTAAGGGACCTTAAGTATTTCTACTAGGGGTTTAACCCCCAACAACCACACCTCCATCCTCTATTCGATCCATTCACGTTAAATTGGAGATCCACCTTTGAGTTGCTTTGATAGACTGATACCACTAAAAGTCGGCCCGAAAGAGTGGGCCCACAGGATCCAACGGTTTGCTCGATTTTGGCACAAATGATGAATAGAATATGTTCTCGCTAAGGCCATTACTAATGGGATGTGAATGGTGAATAGGCCTAAGCTCAAAATAGGGCCCAATTCAAAAAATTGTGAACAATATTAAAATAACTATTAATTTTTCCATAGATTTCTTTGAGTGGGGTCCACAAACTTAGGCCATATAGTGGGCTCACACACATCCCTTCGACCTTGAAAACAAGCTGGGCCCATTTTATTGATTTAACAAGCCCAAAACGGAGCCAGACCAATTTCTTGCATTTACAAGTCCATAGCTCAAGCCCCAAATCTCTTCATCTTTTCCAGTTTATCGCAATTTCTGGCTTTGAGTTGCTCTGATACCAATGAAAGTTGTCCCGTAGCCGTAGGATCCAATGGTCTACTCGATTTGGAACCTTTGCAAAAGCAAATGATGAACGGTGCAGGTGCAGTGGTCCACCTAACTAGTATGGGAGCAAAGAGGTCTAATCACCCTTCTGATTAAAGATGGCCCTGAATTCTAATCAATGGTTTAGATCGTGCAAGGGATGGGTAGGATGGACATATAGGATATCTTACTTTCCTACTTTATTTTTCTCTCTGGACTCTCGGAATTACAAGATGATTTTCACAAGAGAACCCCTTCCCATTTTATAGGGAAGCATTAGAGAGTTGGATGAGGCTAGCAGTTATCCGGTCTCATCCTAGCAGTTATCTGGTCTCATCCAATCCCACTCTTATCCAATCTAAGTTTGAAGTTGAATTTGAAATTCAATTTTAAACCACCAAGAGAAATCAAGAAGAGGAAATGAGGGAAAGTCTCATGGGACCCACCCACTAGTGGTTGCCCACAAGTGAGCCCCATAGGCCCGACATTACCACAAGATTATTGTATCGGCACTGTTCTTTATGCCGTTTCATGACTTAAATATGGTTGTGGGCCATAACATTTATAACCTCACAACCACCACAATTCTATAGCATACAAAAAGTGATTGGAGTTTAACCAAAATTCCAGAAACTAGATGATGCATGCATTCAATGGAAGCTGAAGTGATAATTTATAAGTTGTGCCTTACCAAGCATGCATTAGCAAGAGGAACTTTTCAATGGTCATAATAACTTATAAATAATTGCATAACAATCTCGTAGGGTACAAGAGCAGTGTATCTAGGTGTGCCTTCTATAAATAATCAATTTATTACTGAAATGGGAAATGCTTGGGTGCTCACTAGCTTGTCCGCCACTGCAAATCATAGTCATCAATTGTTTGCAAATTCTCCTTTGCGGCTAGCATGTAATAGCTTTATTAGGGTGCAACGTGGTGCATGATCACATTGGAATGTGAGTGTAGTCGAAGAAGCATTTATCAGTCAGTTCCCTGCTGATTTGTGCAGCCAACTATTTGAGTATGACATCTCTCTCTATCAAAAAAAAAAACCCTGAGTATGACTTTCATGAGTGTGGCAGTTGGTACCTAGCAGTCTGCATAGCAATTGTGACGTAACCCTGGATTTACCCTTTGACAGGAAATTTGGTGCAGTTCTACTTCACAATTAAAAAAGAAAGGAAAGGAGGGGGGGGGGGGGGGGGGATTTTGAGGATCTGGTAGTTGCATGAATAAAAAAGGGAGTAACTTCTAAAAAAGATAAGATTCAAACTCTAAAACTCTTTTTTGAGAAACTGGTTTTGGTAGTTGCATGAATACAAAAGGGAGTTACTTCTAAAAAAGATAAGATTCAAACTTTAAACTCTTTTTTGAGAAGCTGGTTTTACTTGGTAATCAAACGCCTCTCAAACTTACAAAAGGAACCTCTCTCAACTCAAAACCCTCTCAATTCCATTACAAAAGCAATAACTAATCCCATTACATTGTGTAAACCAGAGGTTTATACGACCCTGCCCCACAAACTAACAAGATCCCTAAGTAACTCAAAGGTTAGGCTCAGCTAATCACTTAATTAGGTACCTAGATACCAACTAACAAATAAGCAACTTAGGAAATTACAAAAAGTGACCTTAGAATTCTAGCCCGTGTTTAAAATTCAAGAGCTGGTGAAAACTACACAAAGCCCCTTGTCCGAGGGAAATAGTTCTTCCGCTACCCAGGGATCTCTGCCAAAACCTCCATAGCCCCCTGGCTGGTGAAAATAGTTTTCCTGCCATCTGGGTACCCCTGTTTCCGGTCATTCCTCCAATTAAAAAATGGTCCACCATCACGTGCCCTGCTAAGCCTGATCTCGATCTTCCATCTAGGCCATTGCAAGGTGGTCTACATCAAATTGCCCCTCTGTGATCCTCCTTTGCTCACTTGCTCTTTGGGGCGTGCATGTAATAGTTGTCTGGGGTCAATTCTAGGTGGGACCATGCCATCTTTTGAGTGGTCTCAATTGGAGCCTTTGCCATGGCTGGTTCGAAGAGCCTATGTAAAAGAGGAAGGTTGATGTCTAGTGAGAAACCAATCTTAATCTGCCATTTAAAAGCCAACCCTAAATTTTTAAGAGGCTAAAAGTGATGATGAGTGAAATAAGGTGTCTAACACTAAGTGAGCCTAACATCTAGCTTAATAAAGAAGCTATGGAGCCAAGCGAGGTTATTGGAACAACTAATCTATGGTTCAAGTCTGTACAATAAAAACATTTACCACTTCGTTTGTAGGATCTTTAGCTAGTAACTTAGGCTTAAGTAGCTAGCCCCACATAAGACAACTAAACCCAACTTCAACAAGACTAGATAAGTCTAGAATTTCATGGTAGCACATACTAGCCTCCATGTAGGGCTAGTAGTATATACTCTCGTGATGCGGTGTATGCCTTGGATCATGTCCTACCACATGTGTTCTGCAAGGTAGTGGCTCCAATGCCCTACCAAGAAAAGAATATAGCATGAATTCAGTCATCCTCAGTGAGGAGATGTGCCAACAAGGATGTTTTAGAAAAACTTATGCCAATCTAATAATTGTCTCACCTCAGCTTCATTTGGGTCCCTTGAATCCAATTCGTCCAGAAGAAGAAACTTTCGTTTCTCCTCTTGGTCAGTCCCAAGTTGCCGATTATTGATTGTGCTCCCATTGTAGTTGGGAATGATGCAACCAACAAGCAGTTCTTTCCAGTGCATCTCATTGTGTCTTTTCCTACCATAGACTACCAACTTCAGTTTGCACTCATCTCTTGAGAAGACATCAAAGTATTTTGAAAAGATGGTCAAAAGCCTATAAATAGAGCAGTGTTTTAAATAACGAATAGCATGTAGCATAGTTTTCACCCCTTTGAAGTGTGAAGCGTAAGCTACATAGCGTGTAACATAAGCTGCACGCAACTTCTAGATTTTTAATCAAGGTGCTTGGTTGCACCAATGTCATGATATTCCATACCAAATTACACTGATTATTAATGAAATTAACAAAATGCAACCTAAAGTAATAGGAAGGGGCAATGATCAAGTATAAAGGTAAAGAAAGAGCAATGAAACTGATTTAATATTGTTATTTATATTATTTTACTAAAAGCATTATACCGGTTAACTAATTTTGATTGGAAATGGGAAAATGTAACAAATCATTGAAAACATCATGTGAGCTACATAGCATGTAGCATAGTCTACCTAGCGTTTAGCGTCTATAAATTATCATGTTGCGTAGGCTACATGCAACTTGAGCTATTTTCATGAGCTATGTAGCGTTAAGGTTATGCTATACTACATAGTGTAAGCTACACGCTACATTGCGTAGCTATTTAAAACGTTGAAAAAGAGTCCTACACTAAACCATTTGACAGTGATATTGCATAACACTACCAAAAATGTCCCCATAGAAGTCCTTGAATACTGTGCACATGTGGGTCTGTGTTATTTACCTTTTCCTCTTCTTCTTCTTTTTTTTTTTTTCCATTATCCATTGTTCTCTATGCAAAATTGCAAAAATTCATGCTTATAGGCCTCATGTATTAAATGTTAGGAAAAGAAAGAAAGAAAGCAGTTTTAAAATTGTCTTATCTTGATTTGTCTTCAAGTTATGTCACATACACAAACCCTTCCCTTTTGTGTCACAAACTCTGACAAAGCACTTTATAGTTTCTATCTTCATTATGCTATGTTCTTTTTCGATCTTGGCATAATCATTACACATTTTGCCAGTTCCTTGCAGACCTGCACCTGTTCTTGGGCATTTTTCATCTTAATTTGACTTTTATAATAGAGGCTATGCAGCCAACGACAGATTTCTTCATGAACATCAGTTCTTGCTAATATTGATTTGTGAATAGGTGTATGTGCGTGCACAGGGCATGTGTGAATGGGTGCTTCCATCAATTTTATAACATGGATGAAAAAAAATCTTCTTATCGTCACTATTTCCATTTTCTTATTTGTTCTTATATTTGATGTGCAGAAAATTCTGGCTATCATGTTAGTTCCTTCTCTTATATGTTCTTTTTTTTTCTGCAGTTGTCATATATACTTATCATTTCATCTGTACATGTTACAACTGCTAAACATTTCTAGCTTACAAAGTTACATTACTTGATTTCTGAAATGTATAAAGGATGCACCTATGCTTGTAGGATGCAGAGGAAACCTATGACAATAGTAGTAACAAATAACCACGGAGGTGCAATTTTCAGTCTTCTTCCAATTGCAGAGAGAACGGATTCAAGTATACTACAGAAGTACTTCTACACATCCCATGATATCTCAATTAGCAAGTTGTGTGAGGCACATAGGTAATGCAGCAAGTGCATGATGCATCCCATGTACAATTATTTTTCTTGCATATCATTGTCTCAAATCCCTTTTATCCTCTGATTGATTGATCTTGCATGGAAATTTTGAATTACAATCCATGAGGAACTGGGCATGGCAGTTAACATTCATGAAAATTGTGGACATGTCAACATGACAAAACATTGAATAACATTAGATATAAATAGGGGTGAGGTTGTGTTGAATCTGGTCGTTATTATTTTAATCTGTGTATAATGGCTATTTCCTGAGCCTACTATTTATATATATATATATATATATATATATATATACAAAATCAAAAGCTTGAAGGGTATATACTGTTGGGGAACTACGGAAGCACACAGAGTTGAATCAAGCAAGGTACTCACAATCGCACAACCAAGCCCAAACAAAAACAATCCGAATTTTATGTGGAAAAACCCTTGCGGGTAAAAACCACGGCACAAAGCGACGAGTAATACACTATGAAAGCATAAATTACAAGAGATAGAAAGTTACCGATTTGAACAAGCCTCGAATCTTCTTCCCAAGCCTTAGCTATGCCCTTGAAACCCTTAGGGCCTGTTTGTTTTTTCAAAGAGATGGTAAATACACAGTAAACGGTAATTCCCCCTGTTTCACGTGTTTGGAAATTCATAGAAATTCGTGTCTTTGAAATTGGTTCAAAAGAGATAACTTTAATTTTTGAACCGCATGATAATGCATATGATATATCCATTTTGTCCATCTGTTTTACTACAATATTTTGAAGCATGAGACAAAAAATGAAGTAGATCCAATACTCAAGTGGCCCACGCCAAAAGAAACAGTGGCCCCACAAAGTTTTTAACGGTCAGTATTCAATTTCCTTTTTCGTATGACGTGGTCCACTTGAGTTTTAGATATGCCTCATTTTTTTACTCATGCTATAAATTCAACTGGAATAATGGATGAATGGTGTGGATAAGCAAAATGCATCATAGTGGGACCCACGGGTATTTTGCAATATTCTTGGTTTTTGTGTCAAAAAGTAAGCAGTCAAATCAAGTATGATATAAATGCACAGGGAAATAATTATTATTTTTTTACACGGTATTTACCATCTCTTTAAAAAAACAAACAGGCCCTTAGGAATGAATTAGAAAGCCCTACAACACCCTCTCTCTTCCCAAATCCCGATTACCCCTGATATATAAACTATCACAACCGGAACAGGAAACAAATCCCGCACTTACACAATTCTGCGCGGGCGCTCGATGGGACCTTCGATGGTATAGACAACCCATCGAAGACCTCGATGAAAGTGCGTAGCAACACCAAAATGTTCCAGCAGCCAACATGGATTTTCTGGATTTTTTCGATGGCATCGAGCACCTGTCGATAGCATCGACGTCTGCTCGATGGAATCGAGTGGTCTATCGATGGCATCGGTAGACCCTGTTATTGACAAATTTAAGACATCAACAATAATCTCCACCATGTCTTCGATCTTCATTGTTCATAGCTTCTTATCCTCATCTCTAATTCCGTCTTACATCATAACTCCACCATCGCTTCTCGTGCACACTCCGTCTTCCATTTACACCGAACAAGCCCAGAGACGTTGCACAGAACTTGAACTTCTCTGTGGGAACCACCTTCGTAAGCATGTCATCCGAATTCACGCTCGTGTGAATTTTCTCTAGAGTCACGCCTCCTTCCTCAAGCACCTGTCAGATAAAATGGGGACGCACATCAATATGTTTAGTACGTGAGTGATAAACAAAATTCTTAGCCAAATTTACCGCGCTTTTGATGTCACAATTGACTGGCACGGCCTCCTGCTAAAGCTCGAACTGATTTATCAACCCCCTTAACCAAACACCTTCCTTGAATGCTTCTGTCACTGCCGTATACTCATTTTCTGTTGTGTAAAGAGCCACCACAAACTGAAGCTTTGACATCCAACTGAGCACTCCACTTGCTAACACAAATGAGTAACCGAGAGTCGACCTTCTATTATCCACACGACTCGCGGAATCAAAATCCACATAGCCTACTAACTTGTCCCTTGATTTCTCAAATGATAAGACGCAATCCCGCATAGCTCGAATATATCAAAGTAACCATTTCATTGCCTCCAAGTGTTACTTGTCGGGGTTAGACATGTATCTGCTAACAACACCCACTGCATGTGAAATATCCGGTCTCATACAGACCATGGCATACATCAAGTTGTCAACTACGCTCGAACAAGGCACACAAGACATAACCTGCTTTTCTTCATCTGTTTTAGGACATTGTGCAGAAGAAAGCTTAAAATGAGCTACGTGGGGAACGCTGACCGGCTTTGCCTTGTCTATCCCATACTTCATCAATACCTTCTCAAGGTATTCTTTCTGAAATAACCATAGCCTACTCCTTTTCCTGTCTCTGTGTATATCAATGCCAAGAACCCGCTTTACAGCCCCCGGATCTTTCATCTCGAATGTCCTTAATAACTAACTAAGTCTTCAGTATGTCGATCTCAGACATGTTATGAATGGCGATTAGCATGTCATCAACATACAGTACCAAGAATGTGATCTCTTCTCAATTGAAACCATGTCATCTACAAACAACATACACTATGGGATCTCTTCTTGCAAATGCCTTATTAACTTGTCTATTACGAATGTTGAAAGGAACAGGCTCAATGCCAACAACTGGTGCAAGCCTATAATAGTTGGGAAATCACTCATCTCTCTACTAGTGATCCTTACATTTGTTACTATTCCCTCTTGTATATCCATAATCATGTCAATATATCCTCTTGAAACTCCTCTCTCTGCAAACACTGACCAGATTAATCTCTACGGAACCTATCGTAAGCTTTCTCTAAGTCAATAAAGACCATGTGGAGATCCTTCCTCCTTTCCCTATGTTTTTTCATCAATTGTGTAAGTAGGAAAATATCTTTAGTGTCAGACCCCCTAGCATGAAAACAAACTGATTTTCAGGTACATTACTTTCATGTCTTAGTCTTTGCTCAATCACTCTATCCCAAATTTTCATGGTAAGGCTCATAAGTTTAATCCCATGATAGTTAGTGTAGTTCTGTCTCCTTTATTCTTATGAATAGGTACCAAAATACTTTTCCTCCATTCATCTAACAATTTCTTCTATCTTACAATCTTGTTGGACAACTTTTTTAACCAAAATAACCTAGAGTCTCCCATACACTTCCAAACCTCTATTGGTATACCATCTGGTTCAAGAGCTTTTCCTATTTTCATCTTTCTTAAAGCTTCTTTCACTCCAGATATCCTAATACTAAGAAAGTACTTATGAACTCCAACGTCATTTAAGTTTATGGTTCCTTTTATCTCTATGTTCTCATAGTGATTGTCACATCCAATGTTGTCAAATCACTTAAGTGATTGTATGCGATCAACATAGTGTGATGCTTATGCGATCCCACGATCGCATTAGCGATTGCACAGTGTTTTTTTCTCATAAAGACTTCACTACTCCCATCAATTTTCAAACTAATTTGTGAATATTAGTAAGTATATTACCTATACTATCTAAGCTATTAATAACTAAAAATTTACTTATTAATAAAAAGTAAAAACTTAATACTTTTATTGATAAACAAAATCTACAAATTACAAACTATTAATCTACTAACTATATACATTGTTCCCTCTCCCATTGTGGCACATCACCACCATCGCCATCGTCATCATCATCGTTAGAGTCATCTCCTTCTTCAATGTACACTTCTTCTTCTATTTCTTCATCATCTATCCGCACAAGTTGCTCATCCACGTCTAATGGTCGAGCATCTTCTTGTACTTCTTCAATCTCAATATCATCGTTGTCTTCTCCTTGATTGTTAGGCGTAGGCCTCATGCTATTGCTCGCCCCTCCAACTCCCCTTCTCTGTCGTTGAGATTGAGAACCTTCTCTAGGTGCCGATTCATAAGCAACGTCTTCGACTTAGGCCCATGTAAGGGGCTTGCTGGCAAAGACTAGATCCTCTGTCTCCGCAAGCCACTCACTATCTGCCTCCAAATCATATAGGCTGATATGATCATAAAATCCAGACTTTTCTCGCTTGGCCTGGAATCTTTCTCACAACTTCTGGTTATCCTGGATGAAGACCAGGTTGTTGAGTTTCTTTTGTTTTAAGCGATTTCTTTTTCTTTTTTCATGTGAATCTATATGTCATTAACATTTAAAATATGAAATATTAGCAGTTTAGCACTGAAATTTGAAACTAGAAGTAAATTATTGAACTTTTAAGTCGTAATTTCTAACACTTACCGACTCGAATGTACTCTAGTTGCGCTCACAACAGCTCGAAGAACATATAAGACCAAGAATTCTCATGGTCAGCTTCTGTAGTACCGGATCCCTCCTAGTCAGGTCAACTCCATACATAAACCACCAGTCAACTATGCAAATAAGTTTAAGTTAGACACTTTCTCACTTTGACTTCTTACATTTTAAGTTGTAGAACTTCATAAAATAAATTACATACTTAGCAATTTCATACTTATATGCCTGATAACAATCTCTCTTGACCAAATCTCTACAGTTTTTAGGTAGAAGTCCAGCTCCCGAGAAATTTTATCTTGTTTTTCTTTGTCTAGAACCATTCTTTCTAAAGTATTTAGAAATCCGATCATATGAAATGCGACTGTCACAGTCCGATCAACGGACGCAAAGAATAGGGCTGGATTAAGGATGTAGGCATCCGAATAAGGGTTGTCATTTGGCTACCTCATGTAGTATTTATAATATTTAGGATGGGCTGGTAATTACGTTCTTTATAGTTGAAGTGTTCCATTATTTTGTTTCTAGCCCTCTCCATCACATCATAGATATAGCCCATGGGTGAATTTTCTCATCATACCAATCGCAATACACTTACTAAAGGTTCAAATGATTTTAAAGCATTTACTACTTGAGCCCAAAATTGGGTGGAAAGAATGGTTTGTTGGACTTTCCTTCAACCTTCTTTAACCATGGTACATTATTCCAATCGGCCGACACTATAAAGGACCTAAGTTTGGCTTTCTTTGAATGTAATATTTGCAATGTTAAGAAGATTTTTGTGAATCAGGTGACAGCTGGACGAAACAAGTTGCACCTAAGGTGGTTTCTCATATGATTGAGAAGAAGGGCATGCTTATACATAAAAAATCATGATTCTCCTTGCTCTAACAATTACTTTAATATATAACCTACTTATATCTTCTAACATTAAATGGACACAATGTGCCACACATAATGTCCAAAATAAACGTCGCCTCTTCTCCATAAATTGGCGACTGACAGCTACATAATTAGTTGCGTTGTCTGTGATAACTTGGACAACATATTCCTCTTCCACCTCTTCAACTACAATATCTAATAATTTAAATAAATAATCAGCCATGTGGGAATGGGCCGATGCATCCATGTACTTTAAAAACATTGTCCCAGTTGGACAATTTATAAGGAAGTTTATCAACGTCCAACTTGATCTATCGGTCCGTCCATCGGCCATTAACAAACAACCTTATATTTTCCAACTTTGTTTGTATTTGGAGATAAAGCTTCTAGTAAACACCACCTCCTTTTTTAGGCAACTCTCCCTCACTTCATGATAGGAGGGGGGTTTCAAGACAGGTCCAAATTGACCTATAGTTTCAACTATAACTTTAAAACTCTTCATTTTCACGGTGTTAAAAGCTATACCAGCTTGGTACAACCACTTCGCAATGTATTGAATCGTGGTTTTTCTATCCTTCTTATACCGGTTTTCTAAAGTGGTTTGGGTGGGTCCCTTACCCATTTGGTCAACCACATCTTCTGGATGTGGTCTACACCACTTATCCATAGGCCCATGCCCACGAGCTCTTTTGGTAGCCGGTCAAGATCGCCCTGTGGATGTAGGTGGTGTAGATTCATCCAAATCTACTACATTGATATCCTCATAAACTTCTCTCTTCATAATTTCTTCTTGCATAGCCGTTGTGTCATGTCTTTTCCGAGCATGCTTATCCATGTACTCCATGATTTCCCTACAGATCTCCAGAGTAACATTGGGACATGTTCTTGCATTTGCTCCTGATGCATCCACAAGGTGTTGTTTATGCCGGCCAATACCATCGGAACTTACAAATCCACATAGGTCACGCACTACTTGGGACTTTTCACCGGCACGTCGATGGTGCCCATACTTCCAACCCAGGTCATTTGATTTTGGCTTCAAAGTAGAAGATTGAGAAGAAGACATGATGATACTATGTAGTAGCCTAGTAGGGTAGGGTAGTTGGCTGTAGTCTGTGTATGAGATTATGAGTGTGTTAGAAATTTAGAATTTAGAATAGAGACTATTAGTCTAAGCAGTAAGTACTAAACTAAATAAGTAGTAGTAACTAGTAAGTAGTAATAGACAAGTGCTAACTACTTAGTAAGTAAATACTACCAAGTACTAAATAAAGTAAATAGTTTAAAATACAAAGAGAAAGAGAGAGTGACTTCTATGGTTGTGGAGTTACAAATACAATTGTGTGTGTGTGTGTGTGTGTGTGTGAGAGAGAGAGAGAGAGAGAGAGAGAGAGAGAGAGAGTGTGTGTGTGTGTGACTAGTATGGTTGTGGAGTTACAAATACAATTGAGAGAGAGAGAGAGAGAGTGTGTGTGTGTGTGTGTAACGCCCTGAAAATCGGGGCTCGAGCATAAACTCAACTCCCGAGTTCCAACGCATCACTTATGCAACATAAATAATGATGATTGAATGTTGTCCGTGTTAGTGCATTAAAGATGAATGAGATTAAGCCAAACAGCATATCATACTCCAGAGACAGTTAAATTACGTCAGTGGAAGACTGTGATAGAAATATAACATATATAAACTGTTGTAAGTCTCCAGAGTGTGAACATGTTACCAAGTTAAATATATCAATGTATACTCCAAAAAAATGACAAAATGAATATACAAGGGTGTTCCAAAAGAGCAAACTAAAGTGTAATGGCTTCTAATCGGCAACCCTGTAACCCCATCGATCAGAAGATGGTCTACATAGACTCGCCTGATAGTTGTATAAGGAGAAACCCTCCTCATCAACATAAAATCTGGCTCTGCTTCGCAAGCATCGCCCTCATCTGAAACTCGAACAGGGTCTGGTTGGTGTATATAACACCGTCCCGTAATGTGGGAGTGAGTGATCAACTCAGTGGAATAATAAAACATATGTTAGTCATCTTCAGTCAAGCAGTAATGATAAAGCAGTAAATCACACATTCCTAAGTAATGTTGTTAATGCAAGAATGGTATGGATGTATGATGCATGCCCTCGCCTACGCTCCCTCAACGACTTCATCTCAAGTTCGCGCATGACAACACTGCCTCAGTGCTTGACCTGCAACGCCTGAACGCATGCGTAATGCAGTGCATGCATATGATTGTCAAGTTCTTATTAGTCCTTTTCATACAGCAGGATTGGGAAACTAAGGTACCTCCCTTATATCAATACCCAAACAATGATCCATTCTAGGGTAATCAATCCTAGTAAATCTCATACGAAGTTGCGGTTCTAGGTCACTACCACCAACGCCCTACCAACTGGCAGTCTATTTTCGAAGGCACGTCACCGACCCGACTGGGGACCACAGCCAGGCTGTGATGGGGTAGGCCTAGCTTATACTCTCGTTGCTATGGAAGGTTTGTCGCCTCTACGTAGACTCAGAGTATGCTCGAGGTCACTACAAAGGGCACGTCTAGGGCTGTCAGGGTTGTTACACGGAATCGTTACACCACTCCCCCATCACCCATCACGGCTTCGTCATCAAAACATTGTAGGCCGACAGCTCGAATGCAGTGTCCCATACCACCGTATTCGGCTCACGAGTCTGGGTTGCTCAGTGGTCACTACAGGGAGGCTCGTAGCCCCAGCGTAGGCCGACAGCTCGAACACGGTGTCCCATACCACCATGCCCGGCTCATGAGTTTTAGTGGATCGAGGTACCACGATTAACGGGGTTTCCACTGGTGAGTTTGGTACCTTAGGTTCAAGCAGTAGCGTCCAAACATGGTGAACATACATAGGGTCAATCGGGTTACTTGATAAGCTCGACTAGCACGAGCGCACATCAAGTGGATCGACATGAAGTGCATAAGTACTCCGTGTGGCCTAACCACTGACGACAACTCTAGTACGACTCGGGTTCGTCAAACACGTCCCACGTGGCGAACGAATCTCAGCCACGAACTCAAAGCCTGTTACCGATTGCCTGGACTATAACATAGCCCCAATCACATTCAATTACAACAAAATATCCTAGAAGATAGTTAAAGAAGTAATGGATCAAGATTTCAAATCATACAATCATGTTCGCTTTAGTGCTGCCAGGGCTGTTGCAAGGAATCGTTACACCACTCCCCCATCACCCATCACGGCTTTGTTTTTGCATTTTATGGAATACAACTTAAACATGGATTTATGCATATACATTACATAGATAAACAGACACTCTAATATACGGTACATGGAGGAAAGCATACACATGGTTAATGTAGTTGAAAATCATATCTCAACACCCTTATACATTGCAATTTACTAACTACTTACTCATTCAGACAATTTTACAAACACTTAGACTACACCTTCCAACATACCTGTAATATGCTAGTTATAACACATGTCATAGCGAATCCTTTCACAAAGGAGTTGCCACATGAACCACGATCATGCATCCACAACCAATAGTCATGGCAAGCATAAATCATAGTTCCATATTCATTCGAACATTTCTACAAACACTTAGGCTACACACTATAACATACACAACGTATGTCAGGATAACATGTATTAGGCTAATCCGTTCACCCAGAAGTTGATACACATGCATCTAGCATACATAGACAGCAATTAATCATGGCAAGCACAAATCCGTATTTCATACGTATACGGTATTTTCTGCAAATACGAGGAATACAGTATATTCAACATAGTTAACGTATATCTGAAAAACGAAACAGACAGCACTTTGTACATGTGCAATAGCATCCATGTCAGTAAGATATCATTAACTGACATTGAAAGCCTTGAAAACTATAACCTATACATTTAAAGTCCACACCTTACGCCGTAGAAGCGTAACGAAGTTGACAGAGACTCTAAGGCTTCGTCAACGAGGGTATATCAACCTATAGCATGAGTTGGGTTAGTTATTTCATAACCTACACTACCTGAAACCCGACAATAGATTAGGGTTAGGTTTTCTTACCTAAGAACGGGATCGGTATCACCGGTAGAGCGGTACGGAAGTGCTGATTCAGTCCGTGGAATGATGGGATTGAATCCCAGGGATGAACTCTAACTCTCTCTCTCTCTCTCTCTCTCTCTCTCTCTCTCTCTCCCTCTCTTTCCTCCCTTCCCTCTCCTAGGGTTTCCCAAATTCGTATGGGATGAGAGAGGGAGGGCTTAAGGTCCTTATATAGGCCTAAAACTGATGGAAATGGCCCCAGGGCCAAGGTATACTTAGGTTATAGCCAAAGGGAGTCTATTTCAGCTCAACGGAGCACTTCCGGAGCCCCCCCTTGAGCCAAAGGTCGGACTTAAGCTCTCAGACTATGGATCTAGGTCGAGTTAAGTTTTTATTCCGGTCGGGTTTCCAGATCACACGTGGCGGACCAATTTTAGTTCAACGATCACCGTAACTCGATCAGGATTAAAGTACACTGACCTGTGTATGAAATTTCCCCTGATCCGAGGGTGTATTTGGGTCAGATTCTAACGGTCTGATTGGTTATATTCGGCCCGCAAGTGACAAGTCTCAGATTACTTAAATGAGATTTAATTCTAAAGAAAACCACATTTTCTCACGCTCTTTGCTCCGGGCTCAAACGAATAGCCCCGAGACACTATCTGGAGTTGATATCCGAGATGGTTGTCAAGCCCAGCAAGGCGATCCTAATTATATAACTTCGTATTATTCAGACTTTCGACGTGTGGTCCAGATC